>OZ004708.1:142678059-143878059 GCA_963924515.1 Vespertilio murinus
CTGGGCTCCCACAACACTCTTCTTTCAGCAGACCTCTGGCCCCTCCCCCATTCCTTGAATTTCCTTCAAGTAGACCCTTTCCCATCCTCCTCCTCCTCCTCCTCCCTGGACTAGGGGATTAATGCATGAGCAGTTTAGTTCATGTGATTATCTGTGAGTAGATGCTGATACTCACGACATGGCCTTTTGTCTGTGATTTCTTTCTTTGGGGCCATTTTGGATGACTTAAAACAAAACTATTTTTAAATTTGCAGTCCCTTTTCCCCCTCTATCCTCTCCTTTTCTTCCCCCTTCTCTTCCCCCCCCCCCCCCCTCACTTTGGCTGAGGCAGAACCTCAACTAGAGTGATCTGTGGACTGGGCAAACTAGAGTGCAGAAAGTGTCCCAAAGCAACCCTGTAGCCGGTGAGGATAAATCACATTCCTAATTTGTGTCTTCTTACATGTATTTCTTTCTTCCCCCCCCCCCCCCATTAATTTTAGAGAGAGGGGGAGAGAGGAGAAAGAAACATCAATGGGAGAAATGTCAGTTGCTGCCTCCAATACCCACCTAGACTGGGGAAGGAACCAGCAACCTGGGTATGTGTGTCCTGACCTGGAACTGAACCCAATTAATGGGAAAACACCTGTCCAGGGCTAGTTTGTGTGCCCTTAAAGGAGCCATTCACTCCTCCCCTAAGGGATTCTCCTCCATCCTTACACATTTTTTAAAATATATGTTTATTGATTTCTGAGAGAGGAAGGGACAGAAACATCAGCGAGGAGAGAGAATCACTGACCGGGTGCCTCCTGCACATGGCCCACACCGGAGATGGAGGAGCACGTGAGCAACCCGGGCATGTGGCCTGAGAGGGAATGGAACCATGGCCTCCTGGTCCATAGGTCGTCGCTCAACCTCCGAGCCACGCTTGCCAGGCTCTTTAGACATGTTAATCTCGGCACGGGGCAGCCCAGACTTAATTTTTCTTGTACTGCCTCAGCAGCAGCACCTTTCCCCAATCTATGCAGTGGAAAAGGACTGAAGGTAACTTCTCAGTTTGCTCAATCTCTATTGTGGGAAGACTTCACCTTAACATGAGGGAGCACTAGGCTGGGGAGGAGAAATGGCCAGTGACTGCTGATGGGTAACTGCGAATGGGTATAAGGTTTCTTTTTGGAAAATGTCTGGAATTAGGTAGTAACTTTGTGAATACACTAAAAAAAAAAAAGAACCTACATTGTATACTTTAAAAGGGTAAGTGTACGGCATGTTTATTATATCTCATTCTTAAAAAATAAATGAAAGGTGGACGAGTGTCCAACTTTCTTAGAAAAAGATAAAAGGAACACACTAACAGGTGAAGTGCTAAGTACCCCCTAAAAATCAAACGGAATAAACTCGTGAATTAAAAATGAGAAAGCCGCCGGCTCTGATTTCAATCCAGCTCAGAGGTAGGGGAGGAGAGGGGGAGGGGAGGAGAATGGATGAAAGTGAGGCAAGAAGCTGCACAATGACAGACCTGCACCAGGAGCCTCCCTTGTTAGTCTTAGCGCTCTCTTACTAACACAACATTTCCTTAATACAAGATGAACCTCCAAGGAGACGATGTGCAGAGAGCAAGCACGCTGCCTTAAGTTGTTTTTCATGATTAACTCGGCCTGAGCCCTCACCCAGTCACCCCGGCGCAGAGCTCTGGCTGACCTGCCGGACTCACCGCGGAGAGGAGAGGGGCCTCGGGAGTTCCACGCGGACCCGGGCGGGGAGGATGAGCGGGTGGGGGGGGGGGGGTAGTGGGTAGTGGGGCCGGGGGAGGATGATCGGGGAGGGAGGAGGATGAGCTGGGAGGAGGGAGGATGAGCTGGGGTGGGGGAGATGAGCGGGGAGGGGGGAGGTGGCTGCCCGGGCGCAGCATTCCCCGCGCGCCTGCCCACGCGGCGGGCTGGAGGGGGCGTTCGGGGGCCAGGCCCGGCCAGGAGCACACGCGCGCACCCTCCCTCGACCTGACTCTGCGGGTCCACCAGAAGCCCACGCCGTCCCGACCGAGTTCCGCGGGCCGGAGGCCGAGTTCCCACCCCCCTCCCCCACCTCCCGGCCGCTCGGACCGCGGCCCCCGCCACCTCCGAGTCGGCTGCGGGCGGCTGGAGGCCACCTGCCGCTCCGGAGCCGAGATGAAGGGGCCGGCCGCCCGCCCTCCCGCGGAGCGGAGACCTTCTCGGGGAGGGCGTCTCGGAGGGGACCTCCCACCCCGTCCCGAGCGGATGAAAGGGCCCCGGGGCATCCAAAGGCCGTGCGCTCCGCCGGCCGGACTTCCCCCGCCGCCCGGAGCCAGGCGCGCCGCGCTCCCCCCCCCCCCCCCCCACACGGACGGACCCACCAGCCCCGCGGCGCAGCAGCGAGGGGCGCCCAGCCCCGGCGCCCCGGCGCCCCGGCCCCTAGGCCCGCGCTGGGGCCGCCCGGGGAGCCGGCCAGAGGGACCCGCGGGGCTGCCCCCCGCCCGCGCCACGGCCCGGCCGCCGTGCGCCCCCGGCGCGCGCCAACTTTGCCCAGTTGGGCGGGGGGTTGGAGGGGGGACCGGGCCGGCGCCGAAGTCGGAGCCCGGGCGGCCCGCGCCCACCCCCGCGGGGAAAGGGGCGCAGCGGGTCCCCGGCGGCGGCACTCACCTCCGGGCGCTCCTCCCGTCCTGCCGAGCCGGGCGCGCGGCTCCCGGGCTCCGGCGGCTCCGGGACCTCGGAGGGAGGAGGGCGGGGCGGAGGGGCGGGGCCGGCCGCTGCCCAGCGCCAGAATTAAACCCCGAATCGCGCCGTAGCCGCCCGGCCCCGCAAACGCGGCCATGGCGAAGGAGTCAGTCTGGGACGCCGGGTGAGGAACGCCTGTGGCTGCGTCCCGGAGCTCGGGGGAGGGAGCCCCGGACCCCCAGGCGGGAACCCCGGCTCCGCGAGCGCTTTGTACCCCGGGACGCGCCGGCGGCGGCCTCAGTGCGCCTGCGCGCGGACCCAAGCTCACCGAACCCACGAGGCTCCTCTGCTCACCTCGCCCGAGGTGCCCGGGACCCGGGACCCGGGACCCGGCCCGCCAGCCTCTGCACCGCCGGAGCCACGCCGAGGAATTCCCTCCGCACTTGGCTCCGCCCACGTGCGGTTGCTTTTGCCCCCGAGGGGGGAAAATCGCCCATCCCCCGCCCTCTTGAAACTTGCTTTTATCTATTATCTCTGGCCCCGGGGGGGCGTCCGTGGATCCCGCAGGGTGACAGGTTAACACCCCGATCTGTGCTTTTTTTTTACCGCCGCCTTTCACTCCGCTAGGAGTTCGCTCTGTGGCGGTGGGGCCGTTTTCTGGCCCCGGGGGAGAGGGGGGTTATGGAACGTGCAGGGGTCTCCTCTCCTGCAGGTGCCTGAGCGGGACCTGCAGGTGCCGAACCGTATCTTCGGTGCGTCCGCTCCTGCCCGGCCTCGGGACGGAATCCTCCGTGGGAAGCAGAGGATGCGTGTCCAGAAGGGCGCAGGTGTTGGGGGGCTGGGGGAAAGGGGGAACTCCAGAGGAAACGCGCTGCCTGCCTCGGGAACAGATTACCGAACTAGGACGTCTGCCACTGGATTCAGAACAATCTCTGGGTGCAGGAGAAACCAGTAGGGATGCAGAGGTCTGGATTTGAGTCTTCTTTCAAACTGAAGACGGTTCGAAAAAACAGGACGGGAGGACCGACATAAAAACCAACTAAGACAAAAACCGTTAATGCCAGCTCTCTGATCACTGACTTTCTTAAGGGGGACAGAAGGGGGCTCTCACTGCGGAGCGCACGCCCAGCTGGGCCTTACACACGTCACAACTTTTTGCTCGGAGGTTAGAGTGAAGAGGCATCAAACGCCACAAGTTGAAATGCTGGCCCCTGGGGGTAAGAGGCTGGCAAAATCAATGTTTCTATACTTGTGCGTGGCAGAGCACACCTGCAAATTCCTGAAATGGATGGCCACTGCCTGTTAAGAGACCGGCAAGGGGCAGCTCAGAGACACTGGGGACAGGAAATCTTATTTTAGTCTTCGCAGGTGTGCCGGCTCACCAGGTAACGGTAAATAAACCTCTGGGCCTGTTTCTTCATCTGTAGAACAGGGTGTATGGATTCAGTAGGTCCTTTCTGAAACACCTGCCCCCACTCCCCACCCCAGATGTCTATGAAAAACACACACACAGAAGCTTCACAAGGTGATGAGTGGGGAAGGGAAAATGGGGATGGGGGGAGGGCTCCTACATATATAAAGTGCCTGCACCCTATATTTCTTCTTCCTTACAGTCAATAAGCATTTATCTCATAGGCCTTCAAATGATGGCAACTCCAATCAATGAAAAGTATGGCAGATCAAGGGTTTTTCGTGGATTTATATTTGAAAAAATCTTCATTTTTCAGTCATTTTCCTATTGAGATACAATTCACATACATTTACTCTTAAAAGGTATAACTCCACGATTTTCAATTATTCACAAAGTTATGCCAGCCATCACCACTTATCAGATATAAGGATCACTGTCAGTACTCCAATATAAAGAAATCCATTACAGTCATTTCCCAGTCCCCACACCCTTACCTTCAGTCCCAGATAACCAGTAATCTACTTTCTTTCTCTATGGATTTGCCTGTTCCCACATTTCATACAATAGACATCCTTTGGGTCCAGCTTCTTGAATTTAACATAATATTTGCAGAGTTCGCTCATGCTGTAGCATTGGTACTTCATTCTTTTTTATATGTGAACTAGAGGCCTGGTGCATGAAATTTGTGCACTGGAGGGGGGTGCCCCTCAGCTCAGCCTGCACCCTCTCCAATCTGGGACCCCTCGGGGGACATGAGACTGCTGGTTTAGGCCCAATCCACAGGGATGGGCCTAACCAGCTGTCGGACATTCCTCTCACAATATAGGATTGTTTGCTCCTTACAATCTGCCTGGCTGCCTGGCTGCCCGATTGCCCCCTAACCACTCCCCTGCTGGCATGATTGACATATAACTGCTCCCCTGACAACCCAATCACCCCCCAACTGCCCTCCCTTGCAGGCCTAGTTGCCCCCAACTGTTCTCCCCTGCCAATCATCTTGTGACAATGTGGGGGCAGCCATCTTGTGACATGAAGGCAAGAGGGTCAATTTGCATATTACCTCTTTATTATATAGGAAAATATTCCCTTGTATTTACCTACTATGCATGCACTGATGGACATTTTAGATTGTTCCTACTTTTTGACTCTTATGAATCATGCTGTTATGGACTTTCATGTACAAGTTTTGGGTAAAACTTGCGTGTATATCTAGGAATAGAATGTCTTGGCTAAATGGTAACTCTATAACTTTTTGAGGAAGTAAAATTTTTTTCAAAGTGGCTATACTATTTTATTACATTCTCATTATGAGGGTTCTAATTTCTCCAAATCCTTGACAGCAGTTGTTAACAGTTATCATTTTGATTACTTATATCCTCATAGGTATGAGGCCATATCTTCTGGTTTTAATTTGCATTTCCCTAATGATGTTGAGAATCTATACTAATAATAGAGGAATATGCAAATTGTCCAGGATGCCATCACAGCAACGACTAAACAGCAGGCTGCATGGAGCGACAAGGCCAGCGGGGGTTGAGTGAGGGATGATCACATTACTGAACAGCAGGCTGCATGGGGCAACCAGGCTGGCAGGGGGTGCAGTGAAGGATGACCAAACGACTGAACAACAGGCTGTGTGGGGCAACCAGGCCAGCAGTGGGGGCAGTTGGGGACAACCAAGCCAGTGGGGAAGGGGGGGAGGAGGGCACTTGGGGCTGACCAGGCCAGCAAGGAGAGACAGTTGGAGGTGACCAGGCAGGCAGGCAGATGAGCAGTTAAGGAGCCAGCGGTCCCAGATTGTGAGAGGGATGTCTGACTGCAGTTGGACATCCCCCAAGAGGTCCCAGATTAGAGAGGGTGCAGGCTGGGCTGAGGGGACCCCCCATGCACAAATTTCATGCACCGGGCCTCTAGTCTTTTCATAATCTTACTGGCCATTTGTATATCTTTGGAGAAATGTCTATTCAATCCTTTACCCATTTTTAATTTTTCATTTTTGAGTTGTAAGAGGTCTTTACTTATATCTGATAAATGATAATAGTCCTTTATCTGATATATGATTTGTAAATGTTTCTCCCATTCTGTGGATTGTCTTTTCGCTTTCTTTATAGTGTCCTTTGAAACATGTTGTTGTTTTTTAATTTGATAGTCTCTAACATTTATGTTACAAGTTAACACAATATGGGGAGGGAGGGCATGTATGGGAGGGGGGGAGGCAATGGTAAGCTATGTACACATATAATACCTTAATAAATTAGAAAAAAATAGGGGAAAAATAAGTTAACACAATAGTTTTTCAGACTATAATAGTAATGCATACCCATTATAAGAAAAAAAAAACTTTGGAAAAATATAAGACAGGATAAAGAAAAAGAAACAATCACTTATGGCTCCATCTCCTAGCTACAGCCACTGTTAAGATTATAGAAGATTTCCTTCAGCCCCCTCCCTTTTTTAACCTTTATTTTATTTTTTTAATTTTGTATATTTTATTGATTTTTTACAGAGGGTAAGGGAGAGGGATAGAGAGCTAAAAACATTGATGAGAGAGAAACATCCACAAGCTGCCTCCTGCACACCCCCTACCAGGGATGTACCCGCAACCAAGGTACATGCCCTTGACCGGAATCGAACCTGGGACCTTTCAGGCCACAGACTGACGCTCTACCACTGAGCCAAACCAGTTTCGGCTAAACTTTATTTTTATTTTTGACACTATTACAGATGTCCCCATTCCTCTCCCCCTTTGCCCATCTACACCCAGCCTTTGCCCCCCCCCCCCCTTCCCTCTAGCCACAGGCCCTTTTTTCACACACATTATTTATTTATTTGATATCACCCCCTATGGCCATACTCTCTACACGTGGGGTCATAATGAGGACTGCCTTTCTGGCACCCCCCCCCCCCCCATGTTCAGAACCTTCTCCTCTCCCTCTTCCCATCAAACCTAATCTGGCCAGTGTCCATTCCCTCTGGATTGAGTTAAGCTATTCTGGGACATTAATAATACATGTAACCACAAGTTATGCAAGATTTGCAGTTAAAGAGCATCTGCCCTGGATCTTTGATATAGTAGTACCCTATCAGACTTCTTGCCTGGCGGACCTTCATGTAATGCAATTAGGTATCTGCTGTCCACTAGGAATTTTGTACAAATAGCAGCAGCCAGCTCCTTGCCTATGAAATGGGATTAATACCACTGGGCCAGCTTAGCCGAATTTCAGTGAGGATCAAACCTTGCAGAGTGTGTGGGCCCGGAATGGGCCTTGGGTACGTTGCAGATAAAAATCCAGACCCCTGAGTGTCCCGTACACCAGGCCCCTAAGCTCCGTGGCAGCAAAGAGATCAATCAGGAGAGAGTGAGTAAGACACCCAGGCAAGAAGTCACCGAAGTCCGACCAGACCTTGGGGGCAGGCCCTGGAAGGAATTTCTTTCCTCATACTCTCTTTCATTTCTCCTTTTTTTTTTTTTTTATAGTGGATTCCACAGTTATCACTGACATTTTAAAAAAGGTTTTGGCATCCTCAAATATGTTAGAGATGTAAGGGTAGGGGTTTTATCTGGCTTCATGAAAGAGAAACTGTGATAGCAAGAATATGAGTGTGTGTGTGCGTGCACGTACACTCCCGCCCCAGCAAACCTGGGTCACGAGTGAGTCTCAGAGAAAGACTAAACGGTGGAGCAGGGAGGACTGTGCAGTTGCCATAGCAGCATTCACCACCTGTGATCCTTTTCCGATGCTGACCCTGGGGTTCTAGATTTTTATCACGGAAAGCTGTGTGTTTCCTCACTCCTGCCCAAGTCTTACTGCCACGAAGGAGTCTTCTTTTTAAGGAACATATATTCATATTATAAAATGCGCCAAAACCGGTTTGGCTCAGTGGATAGAACGTTGGCCTGTGGACTGAAGGGTCCTGGGTTCGATTCCGGTAAAGGGCATGTACCTTGGTTGTGGGCACATCCCCTGTAGGAGGTGTGCAGGAGGCAGCTGGTCGATGTTTCTCTCTCATCAATGTTTCTGACTGTCTATCCCTCTCCCTTCCTCTCTGTAAAAAAAATCAATAATATATATATATATATATATATATATATATATATATTTTTTTTTTTTTTTTTTTTTTTTTAAATTACAAAATTACAAAATGCTAGTCTGTGACCTGGAAGACTTGCCTCCTGCCAGTGGTTCTTGGTTTCCTCTTCCAAAACAGCGCTCTAACCTGCCTGCTTGGAGAAAGCTAGAATGGGAAGCAGAAGGGAATAGCCTATATGGCAGGCTCTGCTCCTTTCGGTACCTCCAGAGCTCAGACCCCAGATTTCACTGGTTGGTTTGCCACTTAGTTATAAGCATTATGAAGCTTAGGAAATGTCAAAGCTAGTTGCTGCCTAAATCAGAAAACACATAAGGTAATTCGTCTAAATCTAGAGAGAAAAGAGGACCTAATTTATTTCAATCTATAACATGACAGCCTCACACGTGTGGTTCTTGGAAATAACCATTGGGAAGGGAAAGGACTCGATTCATTTGCCTTCAGTATTTTACAAGTAAGCTGCTGTTCAGTGTGCATTAAGCTAAAGCCCTGTTTGAGTACATTTTACGTGTTGCTGAAGAACAGAACCCCAGTTCAGGAAATTTGAGCTAAGAACAGTCTTTATTCATAATTATAACCTTCATTATTTCATTGTTACTATTATAAAATATTTATAGAGGATTCAAAAGATATATGACATTCACCTAGGATGCTGAGTGGAGGGATTGTGTGTATTAGCCTGTCCCTGCAGAATCACTATATTTAGAACATTTATTTATTTAACAAGTATTTATTGAGGGCCTACTGTGCCCAAAGCTTGATAAAGGACACAAATAACCCCAAGAAACTCCCTGTCTTAATGTCCCTTGATAAAATTAAGTGCCGCCCCCTTTAATCATGAGTTATGTTTGCATGTTAAAGATGGCTTGCTTACCTGGCCATCCTCAAAACCTGGTGAGGAAGGTGGGTAAAGTCAAAGATTGAGCACCAGGACTGACCAAAGCGGAGAAATGATGGCTCCCTACTCAGAGGCTCTGGTTACAGACAGAGCCATTTACTGAACACTGTATTCAAAGGAGACCTGATGCGTATAACGTAGTGTTGAATTTCAACAAAGAAGGGCTTAGTCCACTTTTCTCTTCCGGGCACAATTGTACAACCTGACAAAGCACAGTCAAAGGCGGGGAGGAGAATGCTGAAAGGGGGATGAGGCAGACACAGGGTCTGGGGACAATGGCTTTAGTTCAGGGGTAGAACTCTCTTTGAAATTCAGCTTTGAGACTTGCAGCCAAGGCAGTTACTACTTATAGGATTTATCCAAGGTTTTATTGTCCAAGGAAATATACAGAGTTCTAGAAAGCTGTTATCATTATTATTTTACTATTATTTTTTTAAAATATATTTTATTGATTTTTCACAGAGAGGAAGAGAGAGGGATAGAGAGCTAGAAACATCGATGAGAGAGAATCATCGATCAGCTGCCTCTTGCACATCCCCCCACAGGGGAAGTGCCCGCAACCAAGGTACATGCCCTTGACCGGAATCAAACCTGGGACCTTTCAGTCCACAGGCCGACGCTCTATCCACTGAGCCAAACCGGTTTCAGCTATTTTACTATTATTTTAACAAGTCAGTTCACCCAGCTCCTTTGCATTCACCTTAGGTTGGCCTAATGGGCAGTTCACTTATCTAATCAATGCACAAATTGTACAGATTCACTACCTGTACGAATCTGTGTACCTTAGGAGCACAGTCCTCTCTGTGTTGTCTGTTGTTTATGTATCTAACAGCTCTCAGTACATTGCCTGGCTAATTGGAGCTATTTTTTTTATTGTGCCAGTTATTATTTTGTTATATTTTGCAAACTAAAGGTAACACAAATGTTCTACATTAGGGAATGTTTGAGACGGTATGACTTAGGGAAGAATGCTAGATAGCCAGTAAAAATGCTAAGAATGTTGAATCTGTTGGTACTTGTGATGTAATTCTAAGGGGGAAGATCAAATACCAGGTAGAGTGTAAACACTGATAACAACTATGTCAAAAAAATAAATGCTTGTGAACTACCAAGGATCACGAGTGATCTTCAAGGATCGAAAGTGATTGAAATAGGTTAAGGTCTAATAAATTCTTTATCTTCAAAAAGCTAATTAAAACATATATATCATTGTATTAGTTATTTTATTGCTGTATAAACCAATCACCCCAAGTCTTGGAAGCTTGAGACAATAAACATTTATCATCTCACACACAGTTTCTAAGGGTCAGATTCTGGGAGCTGCTTAACTGGACGGCTCTGGCTCAGAGTCTCACATGACATTGCAGTCAAAATGTCAGTGAGGGCTGCTGTCATTGGAAGGCTTGTCCATGGCTGTGGGTCCACTTCCAGTAAGGCTCTGACTATTCCTTATCATGGGAACTCTCCTCTCCTCAGAGGGCCTCTCCATAGGGCTGCTCATGATAGGCAGCTGCTTCCCCCAATGCGAGAGAGAGCGAGAGCGAGAGCGAGCAAGTGAGAGAGAGAGAGAGAGAGAGAGAGAGAGAGAGAGAACAGCCATGATAGCTGCAATGTCTTTTTTAACCTAATCTCAAAAGTGACCTACCATCCCTTCTGCCATATTGTATGGTCACACAGACCCACCCTGGGACGATACAGCCGGAGACTAAACCAAGGACAGGGGTGAATACTCAGAGAAAGGGGTCACCGGCGATCATCTTGGAGGATTGCTACCACAATTATTAATAACAATAACATGGCTCAAAAGCATGTTTTGGTTATTAAATACACATTTCAGGCATACACTGCAACATGTTTTTCAAAAATACCTGATCCTCCTAATATATATGTATTTTAAAATAATCATATTTATTTAGTACTTTCTATGTGCCAAGCACTATGCTAAGCATTTTCCAGGACCCTCTCCTACAACTCTCACAACGCCAAAGGAGGCACTGTTAGTTGCCCATTTCACAGAGATGGGACCTGAAGCACAGAGAGGTTAAGTGACTTGCTCAAGGGCACAGTAAGGAAGTCAGAATATGAACTCTGATCCGTGAAGACACATACAGCATCACTAAGCTATCTGGATTCCCTCTAGTCATGGTTTTGTGAAAGAAATCCCTAACCTACACATGCTTTACAGGGACACAACCATCATTCTAGGTAAGTGGTTCAGGATTTCCTTACAGCCACAGAGTACATAAGTAAAGACTAAAAGTTGGAGGTGAAGTTCATGAGGTCCTTTATCATGATGAAGACAATAAGAGTGACCTGTCTTTTTTTTTTTTTTTAATCTTATAGGATATACTCTGGTAAGGTGCATCATATATATATTTTTTAATTTCGTTTTATTGATCTCAGAGAGCAGAAGGGATAGGGAGAGACAGAAACATCAACGACGAGAATCATTAATTGGCTTCCCCCCTGCATACCTCCCACGGGGGACCCAGGGCATGTGCTCTGACTGGGAATTGAACTCCTGATTCATAGGTCAATGCTCAGGCACTGAGCCACACCAGCCAGGTAATTTTCTTTTTAATGAACATTCTACATTTGTTGCCATGTATGTTATTTTTTTTTAAAACCTGAGAAGATGTGTTAGAAATTTCTAGAAACCACAAAAACTCTAGAAACAAAAGATGCTTTGATCCTAGAAGAGAAATGAGCTAGGTCAGGATTGAAGTATTTCCAAGAAATAGCCTGCCGCTCTGTAAAGTGACCCTATAAAACCTGAGCAAATATTTACCTTCAGCGTTAGAAAAGGGCAGGTCAGAAAAATGACATTTCATAAGGGATGAAATGAAAGGACTTCCTTCCTTTATTCCTTTATGTAGTATGTTTTGTTCCCTCAGACATAGAGGTATTGTTTGATGAAAGGTCAGCATTCAGTCTAACTCGCCCAGGTCTACCTAGAACTATTAATTGTATGCTTGGTCATTTCAGAAGGCCAGCTTGCTAGTTGACAGTGTATTCAATAAAGGTCTCATTGATACTGAGTTTTTTTTCCCTTAAACCGACTAAATATGTTAACCATAGTATAATACCCGCTAAACCTTATTAGGTTAAGTGCTAGCCGCCATGACTATATTACCTCTAACACGTCCAGCAATTGTACCGGAGAGATACTGCAGCTACAAAGCCCAATGAAGTTAAGCAATTGGCGAAGCACACACAATCAGGGCAGAGACTCAAACCGAGATTATCTGTCTGATCCCCAAATCTGGGCCAGTTTCAAGGTGCCATCAGCCTAACCAGGAGCCTTACCTCATTTGCTCTGTATAAGTTGCAACAGCCAATTATCATGTGGAACAGATTTACACTAAAATGGACCTTGTTTATCTGAAATTAAAATGTCTTGTATTTTTGTTTGCTAATTCTGGCCTCTCCAGGTGGAAGGAAACTTGGGGCTTCTTGAGGGTAGTGGCTCTCAGCCATGAGTGCTTAGCGAAACATGTACAGGCTCTACCCCATATGCATGACGCTTATGAAACAAACCCAGGCCTCTGAATTTTCAAAATGTTCTATTCATTCATTAAAAATATATATTTAATGAATACCTACCCCGTATCAAGTAGTTTTTCTATGGTGTGGAAACAGAGCGAGAAACAAAATACAATTCTACTTTTGGGGATCTTCCCAAGTGACTCCCACAACTTCAACCCAGTTTAGAAACAATGGGTCCAGTGCCCTCACTTTACAGATTGGGGGAACAAGGGCCCAGAATGGTGTCGTGATGGCTCAAGATCACTGATGGAGGAGGGACTAGAGATCAAGTCTCCTAACTCCTAGACCAGTATTTAAAAAAAAACAAAAACGTGCCCAAACGGTGTGGCCCAGTGGTTGAGTGGCTACCTATGAACCAGGAGGTCAAGGTTCAATTCCTTGTCAGAGCACATGCCCGGGTTGTAAGCTCAGTCCCCAGTGTGGGGCATACAGGAGGCAGCCGATCGATGGTTCTCTCTCATCATTGATGTTTCTACCTCTCCATCTCCTTTCTTCTCTGAAATCAATAATACTATGTTTTTTTTAAAAAAACAACAACAAAACCTCTCTGCCTTCAATTTTCCAGAATACATCCCTTTTAGTATTTGATTTTCTTTAAGATTACAATCTTTGGTTTGCAAAATATGGTGTCAGAAGCATGGTCGTTGTTAAAATAATACACTTAATACTGCTTGAGGCTCTCATAACACCAAGATGATCGTTGTCAACAGAAAACTGTAACAGAGAATCCTGACCCCAAAGGACAGTGACAGTCATCATTGGCGCTCCATTCTTTACCCAGCAAGTGAGCAGCATTTTTCACATGCATTCTCCCTACAACCCTGTCTCCTATACGGGAGACAGAAAAGATGGTATTATAACTGCCCTTTACCGTGGAGGTGACTGAGATGAGATCACACATCAAGTTCAATCAACTCACAAAAGGCAGAAACAGGGCTCAAGTCCAGAATTTCTCTCTCCAGGTTGGAATGAAATAATCTGAGGGTGAATGACAGTTTCAGCTTCTTTCTTTACTTCCTCCCTCAGCAGGAAAGGGCAGCAAAGGTGGGAGAACCCTGTTGCCGGAGCAGCTCTAACCTGCCCGCCTGATGTGAAGCCTGTTCCTCCCCTGAGGCTGTCTCTCCTCCCCAGCTTCACATTCCAGACACTGGACAGGGCGGTGGGAGGGCACACTACTGATGGCAGGAAAAAACCTCCGTCCAAACTCACACAAGGCACTCAGGAACTGTGCCCCCACACTGCCCCCATATTTGTAGGGATTGACAGAGTATATTAACTAGTTAGTACTTCATTTGTAGGAAGTGAGCGGGCACTCTGGACTGTGTTGTTGTTGTTGTTGTTTGTGTTTTTTTTTTTTGTTTTTTTTTACAAGATGGATATGAAATCATGCAGGGCCACACGGAAGAAGGAAACAGGAAATGAGAGCTTGGGAAAATGGGGCCCAGGTTTGCTGGGGAAGATGCTGACTTCTTTTCCATTTTCCTGAATTCCCAAGGCAGGCACACCCTTTCGACACCAACTTAAAAAATAAAACTGCCACAAAACAAAAAGCAAAAACAAACAAACAAAAAGAAGAATAAAAAATAAACCTGCCAGAGCCAACCACGTGAGGCCCTCCGTAGAGAAGCGCACATGGAGTTGGAGCCTCCCACTTCAGCGAGATCATTTTTCTCCAGCATCACCCCAATGAACAGGGGACCGGCCCACACCCTGAAGAAGTTTGATCCTATGGGACATCAGACCTGCCCGGCCCATCCTGCTCGGTTCTCCCCAGACAACAAATACTCTCCACACCGAGTCACCATCAAGAAACGTTTCAAGCCGAAACCGGTTTGGCTCAGTGGTAGAGCGTCGGTCTGCGGACTGAAAGGTCCTGGGTTCGATTCCGGTCAAGGGCATGTACATTGGTTGCGGGCACATCCCCGGTAGGGGGGCATGCAAGAGGCAGCTTGTCGGTGTTTCTCTCTCATCAACGTTTCTTAGCTCTCAATCTCTCTCCCTTCCTCTCTGTAAAATATCAAGAAAATATATTTTGAAAAAAGAAGAAGAAAGAAAGAAACGTTTCAAGGTGCTGATGACCCAGCAACCTCGCCCTGTACCGTGAAGGTCCCTTACATTTCATGTCTCTCCTGCCACAGGCGACCCCCCTCTGAGACTTTTCCGAAACCAAGCTTTTCAGTCTGTGAGCCTTGAGGCCTTCTTGCTACCCTTGCTCTTTGGAATCAGCATCATCATTACCTTAGAATCTAAGGCTTAGAGCATGCTTGTGTGAAGCAATCATGGTAGCACCCCCCACTTAAAGAAAAGAAGTTTGAGTCTGCTTTTCATATTTTGACTGCCACATTATTAAAATGATTTGAAAGAAAGAAAAAAAACCAAAACTGCCAAAGTCTGTGCCGCTACCTCTTTTGGGTACAGGCTGCCTCCAAGAGTGAGGGGTTGCTGGGGAGAGTTTGGAAGCCAGAGTCGGGCCCACCTCCATCATTTGAAGACAGAATAATTTGCCCATCGGTTCCACCATCCATTTCTCCAATCCACACTGGCACACGAATCCCATTGATTTCCACTTCACTCCCTTCTGCTTCAGGCTTTCATGGGCCCTGTGAGGACCCATTTATTTTTACAATGGGTTGGAACTTGGAACAAAGTTCTATTGCTTCCCCATGATGCAAGTCAGTCTCTAGTACTAGTGCGGAACTCAGTATCGTTACTTATTTGTTTCTCAAAGACTTCTAGCCCCGCTGGCCTGCTGGGCATGGCTCAGTGGTTGAGCTTTGACCTATGAACCAGGAGGACATAATTGGATTCCCAGTCAGGGCACGTGCCCCAGGGGCATGCAGGAGGCAGCAGGTCAATGATTCTCTATCATCATGCTTCTATCTCCCTCTCCCTTCCTCTCTAGAAATCAATAAAAATATATCTTAAAAATATGTTTAAATTGGCTTTTAGAGAGGAAGGGAGAGAGAGAAAGAGCAATGTGAGAGTGAAACATCCATCAGCTGCCTCCAGCACACCCCCTACTAGGGATGGAGCCTGCAACCCAGGCATGAGCCTTGACCTGGAATCAAACCGGCAACCTTTCAGAGCATGGGATGATCCCCAACGAACTGAGCCACACCGGCCAGGGCTCAATATATTTATAAACCAAGAGCAGCCTTCTAGAAGGCTTTTATTTCCCACAAACCCCCTCCCCCAACCATCCTATAGACATATATCTCATGAATTTTCTAAAAGATCAACTCGCTCTCCTACAAAAAAAAATAATTTCACTCCCCTTTTATAAAAATGAAAGCCTTCCACAGTCCCTCTGTTGAAAAACATCTGAGTTTATTCACCTGATAATCCCTGCCCAACCACAGTTTAGGTAAGGATCAACCGAGACAATGCAGTAAAGAGGCGGAAGACTATAGTGAGTTACGTTCACATCGTATTTCAGAGCTTCTGAAGCATTTACATCGCATTTCAAGGTATCAGAGAAGACAGAGTTGGGTTACTTTCAATATGTGTATATTTTGCTTCTATCGGCGAGTTTTGTTAAATCCTAAGGCCTTTCACTTTCCTGTCAGTTGATTGATATGCAATGTAAACTTTCGTACAAAATTATAATATTAAATATCACATACGATTTCATTATATGTCGATTAAAATGAACAAGGCAGAGCACTCACCTAGTGTTTCATCACAAAGAAGGCCTAAAAATAAGACTTTTGCCATATTAGTCCTTATTTGCAACATGTGTTGAAGAAGGGCAAAATAAAGCTGTAAAAAGCATGAGCTTATGACTCCTAGTTATGAAACTAAGCGAGATGAAAAGTGTTTTATGTAATTGAAGAGCCTATATGATATGGAAAATATTTGGGGTTCCTGCATGCTTTCTATTTGTGTCATGAATTAAAGTTCAGAAAAAAAGTAGTGCCTTGGGAATAAAAGACCCACGGAACTGTGATTAAAAACTGCTATTAGTTGATGAGAATTCAGGAGAGGCGCTAAGAGGTGGCCTCTGCAGCCGGCACGCCTGCATCCCAATCCTGCCTCTGCTGCTCCCAGGCCAGCGGTGGGCAAATTTTTTGACTCGAAGGCCACAATGGGTTCTTAAACTGGACCAGAGGGCCGGAACAAAATCAACCTGACCATGCTGGCACTCTCATCTTGGGCTGCTGGTGAAGGAGCGGAGGGGAGAGCAAGAGAACCCTTCGCTCTTTCGGCTCCGCGGGTTGGATAGAACAGCTGAACGGGCGGGATCCGGCCCGAGGACTGGGCCGTAGTTTGTCCATGGCTGTCCTAGGCTGTATGACCTTGGGCAGGTTAATCTCTTTAGACCTCAGTTTCCTCATCTGAATAATGGGAATAACAATAGTAGTTCCCCATAGGGTAAGGTGACCAGACGTCTCGCTTTTGGCGGCGGGACAGTCTCGATTTTTAACCATTTGTCCCTCGTCCCACGACGTTTTAAAGAAGTCGGGACAGTCCCGCCAAAAGCGGGACGTCTGGTCATCTTACATAGGGTGGTTGTAAAGGGTAAGCGAGTTAATGTTTGCAAATTACTCAGAATAGGTCTGTCTCAGACTAAACCCCTTATGCCAGGTCATGGCAACGATGATGATTACCGTAAAAGGGACTTGGCCCTGAGTGGGTCTGCCTAGGGCCGGCCGGGAGTGTGTGGGTTCTTGACTGAGTGCAGGGAAGGTTGCACAGCATGGGTCCAGGTGACTTTTAGAGAACGTCTGTTAAAGCGGGGGACGTGGAACAAGGCCGGGCTGGGGAAAGGAGCCTGGGCTGGTCTGCTGTGGCTTGCCAAGAATTCAGAGAAAAGGGGGCCTTGGGGGGACATGAAGGAGGAGGAGGGCTGGCTGGGATACACTGCCACTGTCCATTGCTGCCCTGGTTGCAAGCCCCATGGGGTCCCTTAGAGTTTAGGAGATGCATGCCTGTGGGGGCAGGGGGAGGGGCAGAGTGTGTTCCTGGGAGGGATCAGCTGTGCCAGGAAGTTCATTCTGAGAACTCTGGGCATTTAGGGAAGGTCTCAGGGGAGTGTCCACATAGAATATTCATCATCTTTATGCTGATGTGCCAAAATGAGGTTTATTCTCTTAAGGTCATCTGGCCTTGGGTGTGGTTGGCAAATGGCACTAATTGGATTTCTGTTATCTGTCACCCCAAGGAGGGTGATTTCAGCTATTTACCCTGTGTTTGGGGAAGAAGTGAAAACCATTTACTCTTAGGTGTCCCGGGATTGGAGAAGATAGGATTTGCTAAATGGCTACAAATTGCTCTTTAACTATCTGTCTCAGTTTCCCTATTCTGCTTGTCCTAGCTTACTGGCCTGCCTCCATGATGATGACAATGGGGATGGTGATTTGAGGGAGAAATTCTGGGTTACACAGAGCAGAGGACTTCTTCAGAGTCTGCTGTGTACCCTGGGGAAGCAGTTTACCTAGCAGGACTGGACCCGAATTTGTGAAATGGTTCTATGGTCATGTGTAAAACAATCCTATAATTACTACAGACCTGGAGAAGGGCCCTTCTATCTGAATATTCAATTGATAAGGGTTTCAGCTAGTCATCAGAGCCATTAGAGTCTGAATTGATTCCTGATGCAAGAGATGGAAGACCCCAAATCAGACTGGCTTCAGGTAAAAGGGAACGTGGCTCCCGTAACTGAAACGTCCGGAGAAGCACTGGCTTCAGGTCGGGCTCGATCAGAGTCTCAACCAGAGACGTCAGGACGCAGTGTTTCTCCACCTCTTAGATCAGTGGTTCTCAACCTTCCTAATGCCATGACCCTTTAATACAGTTCCTCATGTTGTGGTGACCCCAACCATAAAATTATTTTCGTTGCTACTTCATAACTGTAATTTTGCTACTGTTGAGAACTGCTAGCAGAGTCACCTAAGACCATCAGAAAACACAGATATTTACACTACGATTCATAACAGTGCCAAAATTACAGTTATGAAGTAGTGACGAAAATAATTTTATGGTTGTGGGTCACCACAACATGAGGAACTGTATTAAAGGGTCGCAGCATTAGGAAGGTTGAGAACCACTGTCTTAGATCTTCCTTCCAAGGTGACTGCTTCATTCTCCGGTTCTACAGGAAGGTCCCTAGTAGGTCCAGACGCTTGTCATCATTACTGAAAACAGACCGGGTCAGAAGGAATGTGGGAATCCCTCCTAACTCCCCAGCTCAAGTCTCCAAGTCTCCAGCAATGGGCATGAGAGATCTTTTAGGGATTGTGGAGATGTTCTAAAACCAGATTATTGCGATGATTACTCTGTAAATATACTTTTTTTTAAAAATCACTGAATTGTATACTTCAAAAGAATGCTTTTATGGTATATAAGTTATACCCAATAAAGCCATTAAAAACAGATTGTCCTTGAATCTCTTTGGCTGATAGGGTCTCATGCCCATTTTTGAACATCTCACTGGGTCAGAGAAATGTGCTGCTCAGAGTGGCCAGGCCACGTGCATACCTTGGAGTCGTGGACAAAGCCAGTTTCAGCCAAAGCACAGGATCTAAGAGGTGGAGAGGATGGTTTGTTGGTTAAAAATTGTGTTAATGGCCGAAACTGGTTTGGCTCAGTGGATAGAACATTGGTCTGTGAACTGAGGGGTTCCGGTCAAGGGCATGTGCCTTGGTTGCGGGCACCTCCCTAGTAGGGGGCGTGCAGGAGGCAGCTGATGGGTATTTCCCTCTCATTGATGTTTCTGGCTCTCTATCTCTCTCCCTTCCTCTCTGTAAAAAAAAAAAAAAAAAAAAAATCAATAAAAAAGAAAACTGGGTTAATGGATTTTGCTCCCTAAATACCCAAAGACCAGAGTTGACCCAGAACTAGTCCAGGCCTCCAGGGCCTCGCTGCGCTAACACTTGGACCTGCCATGGGCCAAAACACATACCTGCCTGGTGAGGCCTACCTTTTGTTTTGCTTGACTTCTCCATGGCAAATGCCAAGTAGAGTGAATCACATCACGTGCAGGATTCTTCTTCTTGGAAACACTGCCAGCCGCCGTCTACAGATAAATCAGAAAGTCCCCTCCTGGCTCAACACTCATTGTTTTCTGTGGTGTTGACTGGGCTCCCGGGGGCCGCTGCGGGATAGAGCGAGGGGAGGAGTCCTGGGTCACCTCTCTGCGCCCCGCTGAGCAAGCCAGCAGCCCCGTGGCCCCTGAGAACGAGCCAGAAACAAACCCTCTGCCTTTATTTTTTTTTTTTTGTCATTTTACACCCTTTATCTCACCTCCCACTATCTCTTGCAAACTTGATTCTCAATGCTTGTGACTGTGGGGCCAAGGGAGGGATGAGGTAATGGATTAGAATGAGCTATATAGCTAGCTCGCATTTTAACTGATTTTCCAGGGCACCGGGAGAGAGTGTGCTGGAGGCTCCTCTTACTTGGCTGAAGAATGGCAAAACCGAACAAAAGCGGACACATCCGGAGGGCTGAGAGTAGAGGCACTGTGCTGAGCGCTCTATACCCGCTGTTCTTTTCGCCCTTACAGCAGCCTCCAAAGGCGGATCCTCTCACCCACATCTCACGTGAGAGCAAGCTGGCTCGGGATATAAATGAAGGCAGCCCAGCTAGTCTGGGGTGCAGCTGGGCTTGGAGTGGGGGCTGTCTGTAAGGCGGAACTTTTTAAAAATTTATATATTTTTATTGATTTTTTTACAGAGAGGAAGAGAGAGGGATAGAGAGCTAGAAACATTGTTGAGAGAGAAATATTGATCAGCTGTGCATACCCCCTACTGGGGATGTGCCGGCGACCAAGGCACATGCCCTTGACCGGAATCGAACCCAGGACCCTTCAGCCAGCAGGCCGACACTCTATCCACTGAGCCAAACCTGTCAGGGTTGTAAAGCAGAACTTTTTTTTTTTTTTTTTTTTTAATATATTTTATTACAGAGAGGAAAGGAGAGGGATAGAAAGCTAGAAACATCAATGAGAGAGAAACATCGACCAGCTGTCTCCTGCACACTCCCCACCGGGGATGTGCCTGCAACCAAGGTACATGCCCCTGACCGGAATCAAACCTGGGACCTTTCAGGCCACAGACCGACGCTCTATTCACTGAGCCAAACTGGTTTCGGCTGTAAAGCAGAACTTTTAACCGCTAGCTGCCCTTCTGCTTCTAACAAGTCTGGGTGTGGTCTGCAGGCCCCTTCACTGTCGAGGCCCAGGTCCTGGACCCTTGGCTCCTCCCAGAGCTCACCTGGGGCAGGAGCAACGAGGAGCCACTGACCCGGTTCTGCGAGGCTGATGCTGCGGCTCCTGGGACCACAGACAGACACCCCGCCTGCTGCCGAGGGGCTCAGAGGGGTCTGTCTGGCCAGCGCCATCTGGTTAGAGGGAGCCGCTCTCATTTGCAATAAACTTAAGATCCCTTCATGGGGCATCCTCTCTCCACTTCATTCCGGATTTCCTCACTCCCTAGAGCACTTGCCCAGTTATTTCACACCTGTCTGTTAGCTGTCTGACACTCGAAAGCATTTGCCTTTACATCTCTGGAAGAGCTAGCAAGTTCCCAGGAAGGGCCTGCCCACCCCCCTTTTCTGCCCTGTGGTGTCAGAGGGCCTGAGTGGAAAGTAGGAAGAATGCATGTTCTCCCATAACCAATGGGGTATCCGCAGGAGAAACTAAAAATGTCGGTCTCGTTGTGGATCAATGAGGCTGCTGGGGGCAGGACCATTTCCCTCCCTCTTCCCCCGTGGTCGGCAAACTGCAGCTCGCGAGCCACATGCGGCTCTTTGGCCCCTTGAGTGTGGCTCTTCCACAAAATACCACGGCCTGGGCGAGTCTATGTTGAAGAAGTGGCGTTAGAGGAAGTTTAAGTTTAAAAAAGTTGGTTCTCAAAAGAAATTTCAGTCGTTGCACTGTTGATATCTGGCTCTGTTGACTAATGAGTTTGCCGACCACTGCTCTACCCTAGTCCTCACATCAGCCCTATACAGCGCTCGCGTCTGCGATTCCTATTTGACAGGCGAGAAAGTGGAGGCCTTTACAAAATCAGGTCCCAAGTTTTGGCTGTCCACCATTCCTCCCCGCCTGTGCTCTCAACCCTGCTCGGCCCCACAGGATCGCCTGGGGAGATGTTCGAGGACACAGGGTCTGATTCCGATCCAAACCAAGTCCATCTGAGTCTCCAGGGGCTGGAGGGGAGGCGTCCGTGGTGGCTGAATATTTTTTAAGTGCCCGGGTGACTCTAATGTCCTCAGAATGTGGCACTCTTTGAAGAGCAGGTGTTAACACATTTACATGCATTTGGGTGTTGTTGTTTTTTTTGGGGGGGAGGGGGATTTAGGGGATGCTTATATCCAGGGGATAGACCAGCAGACGCCCTGAGCCCTGGAGGGTATGTTTACACACTCACAGGAATGGTGCAGTAACAGGAGGTAATATTGTGCAATGGTTAGTGGTTGACGAAGACTTGGGTTTGAATCTGTACCCCTCACTGATGCATGACTTTGGGCACCTCTGAGCCTCTGTTTATCCATCACGACAGAGGGGAAAATAATGGGCCCCACCCCAGAGGCTGTTGTGAGGAGGCAAGAGAGGGCATGCAGGTGCTGAGCTCAGCACAGCGTCCGGCACCGTGCGCGCCGTGAGTCACGCTGTTAGCTGCCGATGGCAATTACCACACCACTAAGTGCATGCTGCAGACACCAGGTCATTTCAAAGACCAGCTCAAACTCTGAAAATGGGTTCTGCCTCCTCACTTTGGCTCATCAAGATTTTAGAATGGGTCTCTTCCCTTGAAAATGGAGTCCATTTGCCTGGCGGGTTAGCAGCAGGATAAATGTCTGGAGGCGGCCGAGGTGCAGCCTGTGGGTGAGCCCGCAAACAGGCAGCAGTGTTGGGTGGGGAGCAGGCAATGGAAGGGGGGCTCTAAGGCTCTGACTGCAGGGGTGGGGCCCAGCTCGGGGACCTGGGGCTCTGGGGAAAGGTCAGGGGAGGGCTGGAGGCTGAGGAGGAGCAGGAACCAGAGTCAGAGTGAACGGGGCATGGGAAGCCAGCGTTAGGGCCTGGGAGAAAGTCGAGAGGTCTTTCACAAGCTCCAGGGACCTTCCCTCTTCCCACCTACCTTTTGCCCCCCCCCCCCCTTTTTTTTAAACTATTCTCACCACCTCATAATTCTACCTCTCCATTTATCTTAATGTTGTGAATCCTTTTAAGCCTAAAATCAACATTAATTTTTCTGTAGCTCTTTGTGGGCCGACTGAAATGTAAGTTCCAAGTGTTTCCTCAGGCCTTGATGGGACTTTGCCTACTATTGTTAGTTGTATGAGCATAGCTTGCTGAGGACAGAGATCACATTTTATACTTCTGGGGCCAGCCCGCCTCTCCTGCCACTAAGGTTAACACAAGTGTTTGGCTCTCAATAGATAAAAGTGCATCATTTCCACGTGCAAGTAAAAAAAGTGGCCAATGTCCTCTTCATCCACAGGCCACACATCCGGCAAAGATGTCTTATGTGGCCAGGCCAGGCCTTTTTTATTTTTATTTATTTATTTTTAAAAATATATTTTATTGATTTTTTACAGAGAAGAAAGGAGAGGGATAGAGAGCTAGAAACATCCATGAGAGAGAGTCATCGATCAGTTGCCTCTTGCACACCCCCTACTGGGGACGTGCCCGCAACCAAGGTACGTACCCTTGAACGGAATCGAACCCGGGACCATTCAGTCGGCAGGCCGACGCTCTATCCACTGAGCCAAACCGGTTTCGGCTTATTTTTATTTTTTTAAATAATAAGTTTGGATGCTTGCACACGGGTGGGGTGTGCCTGTGCCTTCCCCGCCATTTAATCCATTTCCTAATGCCTTAATATTTCACACCATTTATCTGCCTGACCCCTAAAGGCATTTGAGTCTGTAAACCCTAATTAAAAAAAAAAAAAAAAGTATTTTTATTGATTTCAGAGAGGAAGGGAGAGGGAAAGAGAAAGAGAGAAAAAAAAAACCCATCAATGATGCAAGAGAATCATTGACCAGCTGCCCCTTGCTTGCCCCTACTGGGGATCGAGCCTGCAACCCTGGGCATGTGCCCTTGACCGGAATCAAACCTGAGACTCTTCAGTCCACAGGCCAAAGCTCTATCCATTGAGCCAAACTGGCTAGGGCTGTACACCCTAATATGATTTTTTTGTTTGTTTTTTGTTAGTTAATCCTCATCAGAGGATATTTTTCCATTGGTTTCTAGAGAGAATGGAAAGGAGAGGGAGAGACACAGAGAGAGAAACATCAATGTGACAGAGACACCTTGATTGGTTGCCTCCTGCTCAAACCCCAACCAGGGTCAAGGATCGAGCTTGCAACCGAGGTACGTGGAATCGAACTCGGGACCCTTTAGTCTGAGGGCCAATGCTCAATCCACTGAGCTAAACCGGCTAGGGCAGTGAGCCCTAATTTTTGAGTCCAACTACCCAAGTTCTTGGATCTTCCCCACAACATCTCTAATACATGGCTGTCTTGCATGTGCTTCCAGAGGTTAGAAGCTTATGAGGAATAAAGAATGAATGAAGAAATGAAAGAGTCATCGAAACCGGATTGGCTCAGTGGATAGAGCGTCGGCCTGCGGACTGAAGAGTCCCAGGTTTGATTCCAGTCAAGGGCATGTACCTTGGTTGTGGGCACATCCCCAGTGGGGTGTGTGCAAGAAGCAGCTGATCGATGTTTCTCTCTCATCGATGTTTCTAACTCTCTATTCCTCTCTCTTCTCTCTGTGAAAAATCAATAAAATATATTTTTTTAAAAAGAAATGAAAGAGTCATTATAGTTAAGCTGCTAAATTACTAAACTTAAGTTGGCTGAGTCATGAGGAAATAATTCTATTCTTTCTTAAGTAGCTTGGAAATACATGTATACACACATTCTATAGATAACCCTCTGATTGCTTCCTGAAGGAGACTTAGGAAAGAATGTTTATGTGTCCAGACCGCCTGACATCCATTAGCCAAGCTCATGCACATCTGGAAGACTATCATCTGAGACCAATCCAGAGGCCACGTATGATCCTTCTCAAGAATGTACTTTTTACTCTGAGAACTCTCAGCTTTCCTCTCTGGTGTGGAGCACTCTGGGTATTGCTTAGCTGTGCTTATGATTTGCAAACCCCAACGTCCCTTAATAAACCTTTGCTATTTATTTCTAGCCAAAGCCTCCTGACTCTTTGTGCCAGTTGATAGGAAGTTTGTTCCATTGGTGGAAAGCTTAGGCTATAAAGAGTTCTTCCTGCCAAAACCAGTTTGGCTCAGTGGATAGAGCGTCAACCTGAGGACTGAAAGGTCCCAGGTTCGATTCCTGTCAAGGGCATTGTACCTTGGTTTCAGGCACATCCCCAGTGTAGGAGGCAGCTGATGGATGTTTCTCTCTCATCGATGTTTCTAACTCTGTATCTCTCTCCCTTCCTCTCTGTAAAAAAATCAATAAAAAATATATATTTTAAAAGTTCTTCCTGAATGAAAATCCTAACTTAGAGCCAGCAGCTGAAATTAACCTGTTACAAATTAACTTCTTTAAATCTTTTTAGTATCTCACTATTTCCTGCTGAGTACTTTTCCTATTCCCAAGCATTCCAACACGACATTGAGTTAGCCTATTGGGTACATTTTTTCCAACCTGTTCTTTAGAAAGAAGACAGGAAACTTAGAACCATATTTGACTTTGTCCTGCAACTACGGTCATCTGAAAATGTCCTTAGCAACTATTCTTCTTCACTCTTGTAGAACAGTGCCTGCGTGTACTTACCCAATCTTTTGTACTTAAGATTGAACTTTCTCAGTCAGCTCGGGATAATCTTATGTCTGTCTAGCTCATCGGATTCCGGGTGAGTTGAGAGTGCCAGGCTGCCGGTCCCCCCCCAGAAGGCTGCAATTTGAGGCTATGATAGATCTAAGTAGATGTTATCTCATAGCGCCCCATTAAGCCTAGACATTTTCACAGGTTTATGCTGCACAGAAGTGAGCTTGTGCCTGAATGCACAGGAATGCAAGCCCAGCAATTATTTACCAGATGGAATGTGTTTTCTGTGTTCCTCTCTGTCTTAAGGGAACTCTTTCAAAGCTTTTGGTCCTAGTTTTGACGGAGTGGTGGATTGTAGACCTGTTATAACCTGATGAGTGTTGGGGGGCGGTGTGGTGGTGGAAGGGTGGGAGGCTGGGGGAGGAGGAGGAGAATTCCATATTTTTCTGTTTTCAGGAAAAATAATCTCTGTGTGAAGAGCCATCTGGAGAACTGGGTGTATTATAAATCATTGTTAACACCAGCTATACTCAGTGGGAGCCTAGTTATTTTCTTGCAAGTAGAGACAGGAGGATACAGTATTGGCTTCTGAAAACAATGCTGTCGTGAACTTCCTTGTGGGAGAGCCAGAGGTCAGAAAGACCCCAGGCTGTTCCTCTGAGAAGAAAGGAGCTGCTATCGTGGGGGAAAATGAAAAGCCATTTGGATTTTTCTCTTCTCCTTCATCTGAAGCTCCCACAAAAATCTAATGTTTTTATCTTATGCAGTTTTTCTTATGTGCTTTTAGAACTATTTGCAGTAACCTACTGATCTTAATTAAGATGCACATTTTCAAGTCAATGAATCACCTTAAGTGGGCCATCTAACTCCCTTAGCCTCTCCCATCCCACCGGGCAATATGGCTAATGGAAATGTACCTAACGTGGCTAACCTCCTGACCCAGAGGCAATCAATACACATCAATTCCCTCCTCTCGTGAGTAAGAAATCCCAACAAAGAGCACATCTACGTGCAAGTTATTTTAAATAGCATAATTTCAAATAGCAAAATGACTGGATACACTCTAAATGTTAGACAATAAGCTGTTTAAATCAGATACGTGTTGTAGATATTACCCTTCTTCTATTAACACATCCCTGTTTCTCCCTTTTCCCCATTAAACAAGTGGAAAATCAACTCAGAAAGAGCCATTGTGCCCCTTCTTTGTCATCACAGTCATTGGTCCAGGATGGATGGACATGTGATCCAATCCAGGTCAAAGGCCTTTTTCTAGATTTTTTTATTGATTTTTTAAATTTTGTTGAAAATACATTATCTTCCCTGTTTGGTGGAGAGTTGCATAATTGACCCCACATTTGAAGGTGGCACAGCCCCCATCATGTGGAGAATTCTGGGGAAATGAGCAATGAAGAGCTCTGGTGGCATCAAGCCCCTGGCTCCCAATACTTAGGACTCCAGGGAAGTGTGGTTCTGATAGTTCAGTGAGCAATCCCAGTATTTTCCCCTTGAATTCCTCTTTCCCTAAGGTAGTTGGAGTTGGCTTCATGTTAGTTGCAGCTGTGAGAGTTTAGACTACTTATGCGGCCATTAACATTGATACTTAGGAAGATTACATAGCAGCAAGAAAAAGTAATTTTGATGAATTTTACAAATAGCACCATATGAAATTATGCAGCTATGTAAAATAATCATGCATATGCAAAACAAGTGGAGGAGACATACCTTAAAGGTGTAGTGGAGATTTAAGTGTGATAGAGTTACAGGTGATTCACCCCCCTCTTCATATAATGGGGTGAAAACCTTACCCAGCTACATTCACTGTGCAAGGTAAATGTGCCTTGTTTCCTGCAAATGACCCAGTCCTCATTGGCTTCCACCACATTGACCATTATTAACCGTATCTGACTCTTTTTTGTTAGAAAAGAGTTTTGTTTTAAAAGAGTTGTTTAATCTGGGGAGGGAGGGCATGTTTGGGAGGGGAGGGGCAATGGTAAGATATGTACACAGATAATAATTTAATTTTAAAAATTTAAAAAAATAAATAAAAGAGTTGTTTTTGTTTTAAGGCAACTGGCTAGTCTTGCATTGTTTCCTGCCTTTTTTCCAAGATGATGCCTTGGTGAACTGTGGTGACTGGTATGTGACCTTGTGGTAACAGGAGAGACTGAGTTTTAGATTTGCACATATGACCAGGGTTGGTGTCATAGACTGAATGTTTGTGTTCCCACAACTCACACGTAGAAGCCTGAACCCCCAATGTGATGGTGTTTTGAGATGGGGTCTTTGGGAGGTAATTAGGGTAGATGAGGTCATGAGGGTGGGCTAATCCCATTAGTAATGGAATTAGTGGCCTTATAAGAAGTTGTGCCATAGCCGGTTTGGTTCAGTGGATAGAGCATTGGTTCGAAGGCTGAAGAGTCCACGGGTTCGATCTGGTCAAGGGCACGTACCTCAGTTTCAGGCTTGATACCTGACCCTGGTCAGGGTGCAGTGCGGGAAGTTTCTCTCTCATATCGACGTCTCTCTCTCTGTGTCTTTCCTTTTCCCTTCCACTTTCTCTAAAAATCAACAGAAAAGTATCCTCCGGTGAGGATTAAAAGAAGAAGAAGAAGAAGAAGAAGAAGAAGAAGAAGAAGAAGAAGAAGAAGAAGAAGAAGGAGAAGAAAAGAGGTGCTACTCTTTCTCTGCATGCACACACCCAGGAAAGGCCATGGGTGCACATAAGTTGGCCATGGACAAGCCAGAAACAGAGCTCTCACCAGGAACAGCATCATCTGGTACCTTGATAGACGCTCCAGCCTCCATAACTGTGAGAAAGTGATGTCTGTTGTGTAAGCCACCCAGTCTATGGTATTTTGTCCTTCTCCTCTGTGCTACGGAATGTCACTATTTTGCTTAAGGCTGACTTAGCATTTAACCTTAATCTCATGGCTGACCTGGTGTGATGAGTTCACGACCCACAGGCAGACAGACAGGCACCTTCCTACACACTCACCCGCTGATGGCACTCAAGAAGGCTCATTTAAAAAAAAAATCCTAACATAAATAAAAAGTCCTTTTTCTGTTAGATGCCATCACATAGGGACAGATGTTTCAGCTTCTTAATTTAACTCTGGCTTACTCTAATGTTGAAATCAACTCTTGTTCCTTCCGGGGGGCAAGATCATGGCCCGGACACATTCCCAGGTGACCATGAATGCCAGAAGTTTGCTGGAGGATTATACACATACAGTATAAATAAGTGGTGACTACCCCTTGTAAACCACATCAAATTTTCTTAATATTATCCCTACGAGAAAACCAGCGAATGCCTCACTGTAGGGCACTTCTAGGTCACCCAGGATCACAGGAATGATGGGAGAGAATGATGGAACCGTGCTGTGATGGTCCCCCATCAGGGGTCATTCCCATGGTGACCACTGCCCTGCCTGGCATTTCATCTATGGTACGTGTAAGGAAACTAGAGGAAAGGTTGCATCAGATCCCCACCCAAGGACTGTGGGGCCCATGCCCCCTTTCCTGGATCTTCCTCTGTTTCACTCTAGGGATATTATACGGGTCTTGGAATCAGTCAGACTCAGGTTCAAATTCTGCCCCTGCCTCTTACTCTCCGTGGAGCAGCGGGGCCAGTCCCTGGCCCGCAGAACTGTAGTGGCCTCTCCTGTAAATGGAAACCACAGCCGGGTGGTGGTGAGGATCAGGAGAGCCAGCACAGGCAGAGCACCAGCCCGAGTCTGGAGTACAGCGGGTTCGCAGTCACTGAATTCTGTCCCCCTGCTACGGTCAACTGTGGCTGGATACAACCTATTCCGAGGAAGTGGCCCTCAGGACTATTCCATGTGTCACGAGAGCTTTAGTGTGCTTTACCTGAATACCAACCAGGTGTTTGCTCATGGTTCCTGACCTGAGGAGGAATCAGCTGAGTGGTGTTTCTGCTGGCCTCCCCTGGAGTCATTCCTGCACTCATGTCTCTCACGAGGAGGCTTCCATGGGGTAAGACAGTGGTCGGCAAACTCATTCGTCAACAGAGCCAAATATCAACAGTACAATTGAAATTTCTTTTGAGAGCCACATTTTTTAAACTTCTTCAAAATAGACTCGCCTAGGCTGAAAACTGACTTCTGCCCATGGGCCACGAAGTTTCAATCACACTGTATGTGTGCACCTACTTGTGGTATTTTGTGGAAGAGCCATACTCAAGGGGCCAAAGAGCCGCACGTGGCTCATGAGCCATGGTTTGCCGACCACTGGGGTAAGAAACCCAGGATGCCTTTACTCCGATGCCAAGCATCCAGACCGGGACGGCTGGAAAGCAGAACCTGGCCTGGGTCCCTCTTTCCCCACCAGGTCGCTCCCTCAGGGTGGCCAGCAGGGCCAGCCTCGCAGTTGTGCAACATGTGCAGTCCCGCAGGGCCCTACACCCAGAACAGCCCCGCTTGGTTTAATATTCTGTGGCCACTGCCTTGAAATCCTTAATAAGTTTGAAACAAGGCACCCTGCGTTTTTCATTCAACCCTGGGTCCTGCAACTTATAAAGCCAGTCCTTGTGGTCAGATCTCTTTCTACTGTAGCTCAGAGCTCCAAGTAGGTGGAAAAAAGAAGTTGGCAAGCTTCTTAAGACCTAGGCAAGAATCACTCCCAGTATCACTTCACTGCACTCTGTGGGCCAAAGCAAATCACAGGGCCATTCGGATTCAAGGAAAGTCTGTATGGCGATCCACCCCACTTCCATTTCCTGTTTTCTGCCTTCCCACGAGCAATCAGGTCCCCTGATAGTACTAAGAAGCAGAAACCCACCCAAGCTACCTCATAATAAGAGGGATCTATGGTAGAGCCTCACCGAAAGGAAGGTGACCACACCTCAGGAAAGTGGAAATAAGAAGGAGAAACTCACCGAAACCGGTTTGGCTCAGTGGATAGAGCGTTGGCCTGCGGACTGAAAGGTCCCAGGTTAGATTCCGGTCAAGGGCATGTATCTTGGTTGTGGGCACATTCCCAGTAGGGGGTGTGCAAGAGGCAGCTGATCGATGATTCTCTCTCATCGATGTTTCTAACTCTCTGTCCCTTTCTCTTCCTCTCTGTAAAGAATCAATAAAATATTAAAAAAAAAAAAAAGAATGAGAAACTCAGGGCCTGAGGCTGTGCCTCTCACGGATCACGCTGGTTTCCTTGGTCAGTCAGCCACGGTCAAGGGGGAGCAGCAGGAACTTGGTCACTCAGAAGAGACAACTGTACCTTCCAGAAACTGTGGCCAGGACAGGCCCTCCGCAAGGGGCTGTGGATAAAGACGACCATATAACCTGACAGAAATGCCTCCTTTGTTTATGAAGTGCCAACAGTTATGTTCAAGTCCAGGTCTGGACCCACAGGGATACCTTGGCCCTGGAGGAGAAGGGCCCCTTCTGTTCAGTCACCTCAGGGCATTTCTTGCTACCTCTCACTGAAGCAAAGGGGGAGGATACGGGCACCAGGTTTCTTTTTTACCCTTTCTTAGGCCCAGTGAGTTAGTCCTGGTCCTCGCTGGCTGGCTCACAAGTCCTCAAGTGGCAACTCCCACCTACAATGGAGGTTTAGGAGAATGACTTGGAATGGCAATTACCCTCATAGAACAGTGGAGTGAAGAAGGACCAGACATTGTGATTTCATCTCACTTGATTCTGTCCACTCCAGGGAAGGTGGCAGAGTTGGGCTCTAAGAAGGAGGGATTCTTACATGAGTAGCCCCATCTCTTGCCCTCTCTCTAAGGTCTCTCCTGTCCTGCCCCTCGCAGTTGCTTCCTTCACACCCTCGATCCAGTGTCCTTACCTCTCTCTTGGGAAACCTCATCTCTTTGCCCCAGTACAGAGCATCCCTCCTTGATTCCTTCCTGGTGCCTTCTTGCAAACGCCAACCTTTACAGCCTCCATTGGCGCTGGGGTTTTCCCCATGCCCAACTTTGTCAGCTCTGAAAGACCAAGTTCAGTCTAGTAGACGAAGAAGACGTTGGTGGAAAGTCTGTGTGGCCATCCACCTCACCTCCATTATCATAAAACAGTAATCTTGGCATTGTGTAGGGGGACGAGAATTTAAAACTTTCCATTGTCTAGTTTCCATGACAAGAATCACCGCATGAGGTTTGTTAACCAGTGTCACCCCAATACATTCAACAAAATAAATAAAGAAAAAAAAGAATCACCACATGAATTGCTAACAGTTCTGCCTAAACTACCCCTGATGCTGATGTCTCCTCAGGTAAGAACTTCCTGATCTTAAAACTCTTCATTGATAAAAACAGGGAGAGTTCCTGTCCTCAAGTGAAGAGGATAGTCTTATACACAGCTAAAACTGAGGAATAGCAGGCCAATGAGGGGTGGGTGGACAAGAGAAGAAATTTTCAACTAAGTGTGGGGTGAGGGATTAGCCTGTGGCTGGGTTCCAAGTGGGAGCTCAGGTACAATGAAAGGAGAGGAGTCTTTCAAACCTCACAGTCCTGTGCACATATGCGGCCCCCCTGCTGTGGGGGTGCTCTCTCGGGGTGCAGACTGGCGCTCACTTCCTCATCTCTGCAGGAAGGGCGTCCCGCTGCCCACGCAACTGTGCTGGCTTGCCAGGAGAATGAGCGTTCAGGCGGGAGGAAACCAAGCCTGGGCACAGGTGGAGGTTCCTCTCAGGGGACTTCACCACACCCCTCTCCCCGCCACTTCTTCTCACCTTCTCATTCCAAGGACACCTCTAGCTGCGACCTCCAGGTTCATCCAGCTGGAGGGGCCCAGGAAGGCGGTTTGAGGACTATGCCCATTTTGTCATGATGTTACTTTTCTCGATTCTCACTTCCATTCCTTTTTCTGCAGCTTCGCAACTCCTGAGGAAAAAGGCCCCGAGTCTCCGGTGAAATCTTCAGTTGATGCTGCATAGCATGGCCCTTTCCCAATTTCCAGCCACTCCGGTGCCCCAGAGGTGGACGTCAGTGCACATGCTGAAAACACCACGTGCGCATGCGCATTAAGCCCCGCGGCCTGGGGTGGGGTGGGGTTGGGTGAAGAGGAAGGGGGGGGTGCGGGAGCAGAGAGGAGGGTGTGAGGCTCGACTTCCTAAACTCCATCTAAACTGCTGCACTTGCTGGAGCACCCTTCGCTCAATCATCAGTGGATTAGGGCCAATGAGTCTCTTCATGGTTGGGCTCTGCACAATCCTTTTTAGAAACGTTTTGCTTAATAGGCACCTAGAGACATTTGCGTCCTGGCTGCAAAGTTGGAGCCAATGGAGTGGGGCCTGGGAGGCCCCAAACTCCCGGTTTCCAAAGGAGCAAAGTCAGCTTAATTGTTGCAAATCCGACGTGGCTGCTAAATCTAAATCCTCTTTCTTCCTTAGTCCTGTGGGGAAACTTGCGGCTCAGTGGCTTTGTTTCAGGTGGAGGTCCGTATGCTCTGGATATCCTCAGAGAGCACTAACAGCCGGGGGACACCCCTGGGCTGTGGGAACCAGTGTATTTGCTTCCCAGAGGAATGCACGGGGACCATGTGCAGGTGAGAAGGGAAGCAGGGTCGGATTGGGTTTCCAGGCGCCTTGGATACCCAGTCAGTCCCAGTGATAGCCTTTCTCCCTTCTACCTGAAGGCCCTTGCCAGACAGTGGATACTAACTAGTACACTGCCACTGCAAGTTGAATAGACCAGGCTCTTCTTCTCTGGCACCTCAGGCTTCTGTCCTGCCTGCACCTTTGACCTGCTTTTACTTAAACATTGCCTGGGGCAGATGCAACTGTGTGGGGGCCTGGCGAAACTTTCTGGAGTAAACAGTGCCACCTTACATTCGGGATAGCACTTTTGATTTGCAAAGCACATTCCCAGGAATTCATCATCTCATGGGATTTCCACAGCAGGTTGGAAGAAGACAGAGACACTCTTATCCCTATCTCACAGGGGAAAACCCTGAAGCTCAGATAGGTATAGGGCGGTGGTCAGCAAACTGCGGCTCTGTTGACTAAGGAGGTTGCCGACCACTGGCATGGGATTGGCCAGAGTTCTTGGTCCAGAAGCTTTTGAAAGTCACCATCTTTTTTAAAAAAATCTCACTAATAACCTGTTGGGTGACAGAAAAATTTGTTCACCCCTGTCTTGTTCTCTCATTGCATAAAGGGAACTGATAAGAGGAAGGGGAACTGGTTTCTCACCTGTATCCTTTAGAGCAGTGTTTCCCAAACTTTTGGGAACATATAGGTAAAATTGTATACTTAACTAGTGCTCTAAGCTTAGTATAAAATTGTATAAAGTATACAATTTTACCTATAGGTTCCCAAAAATTCTAGTTTAGCACTTCTTAGTTGGGATTCAGGAATCTGTATTTTAACAACTCCACCAGGTGATTCTCATCATGAGGGAAGTTTGGGAAACACTGCTTTAGAGCTATACCTCCTTGAAAATCACTCCCTTATCCTTGTTACCAGTGATTTGCCATCTTCCAATGTGTGGGGAGGATAGTAAAGCTGGAAGCCACTCTGCTGTCAAGCTAATGTCACAAAGATCGTCATTCAACAGGAATTGGGTTGGGTTCAGTAGCATCGTTCCAGGGACAGCAATACTCCCCAGGATGTGTTCCAGCATCAAGGCCTTAAGGGATCAGGAAGGTGATCATCCCACCCGAGGCTATGCTACATCTCCTCCAGTAATACCAAGGCTGAAAACCTTAGTGACTGACAGAGATTTGGCTTTTTAATCAGGCTCTGGGAGGTTGGGTTTAAGATGGTTAAGGATAAGATCTAGGACAGTGGTCGGCAAACTCATTAGACAACAGAGTGGCAAACCGTGGCTCTCGAGCCGCATGTGACTCGTGAGCTGCAGTTTGCCGACCACTGGTCTAGGATGATTCAAGGGGAAGCACCAGAAAAGAGAAAAAAAAAATCCTCTTAATTCTTGTTCACACATTGATAATAGGTAAAGTCAACAGGATTGGAAGGCTATTCCTCTGTGGCCAGTGGACCGTCCTCCTCCTCTTTTTTTTTTTTTAATATATTTTATTGATATTTTACAGAGAGGAAGGGAGAGAGATAGAGAGCTAGAAATGTCGATGAGAGAGAAACATCGACTAGCTGCCTCTTGCACACCCCCTACTGGGGATGTGCCCGCAACCAATGTACATGCCCTTGACTGGAATCGAACCCGGGACCTTTCAGTCCGCAGACCGACGCTCTACCACTGAGCCAAACCGGTTTCGGCCCTCCTCCTCTTTTAAGAGCGGTTTTTAACCTAGAGCTACAGCCTCGCTGAAATCATCCGTGAGAGCCACTTCCATTCAATACTTTGATCCTTTACACGCATTCATTGAGTGTCCACCATGGGCGAGGTACTGGGGATACCATGAAGAGCCAAAGACCATTTTGATATTTGACTTTCCCCACTCAAATCTAATCTGATTCCATTTCCCTTTTCCCTCATTTTCCTCCCAGTGCCCTTCCCTTCCCCCTTCCACTCCCTCTATAGTTCTGACTCCTGACCATTTGCACTGTTTTGGCAAAACACTCGAGAGTATAAATTATGGTTTGGGAAAACATCCTACTCCATCTATCCCAGTCCACACTCTTCTTCAGGGTATGATAAGCCCTAGGGTTTTCTTTCTTTCATATACTCCAGGTCCCCTTTATTCCCCTTCCAGAGGACGGTCCTACCAGGTTGGAGGCTGTGAACATGACATGAAATGTCTGCACAAGCTTCTTCTTCTGGATGCATTTTCTTTAAAGCAAAATGTCCTTCAAAGAGCTCTCGTGGTTTGTTTTCCATCCTTTAGCCTTTCTTCCTCGTTTCCTGCGGAACTGCCAGCTCCTTAGCCAGGTGGATTGAGTTGTTATTGATCCCAAAGCAAACTGGGTCTGAACCATGACTACCTCTGCATTATTCAACTAAGTGAGCCAATGACCTCAACCACCCATTTAAAATACTGGTTTAAGTTTGGTTTTTCTGACTCTTATAAAAGATCACCATCCTTAGGGTGAGGCTTCCCAAGACTGCAGCAGTGGTCTGGGTTATAGATGTTTCCGAAGGGTGATCGCCCAGCCTTCTGGGAGGGACTCAGAGCAGCCAGAGCTCCAAGGCTGGTCATCTCGAGCTCTGTCCATTTATCCCAGTGAGACCACAAATACACAATTTTAATGTACCCTAAAATATGTTAAAATTATTTAACAGCCCTCTGTTCAAAATTTAGAGCCTAATTCTCCTCCTCTGGGATGTGGACTGATCGTGGTGGTTTGCTTCCACCAGACCTGAGGGAGTTGGATTTCTTAGGCCAGGCCATAAGAGATAAGGCCACCTTTGTTTTGCTTCTCTTGAACCACTCACCCTGAAGGAAGTAAATTGGTCATGTCATGAAGGCTCCCTGTCTTTGACAACAGACTTGCAATCATAATGACCAATGCCATCCCTAAAAGGTTTTTGTTAAAATAAATCTATTGTCATGGATAGGCCTGAGAAGAATTATAGACTTTAAGGCAATGTAAGTCAGGAAAGTCCAATCAGGTCTATGCAGTATATTCATATTTCATTTTTCCTAGATTCTTAAAAGATAGTGACAATTGCACCCTTTACCTTGCTAAAGGACAGGAGGCATGAAATTAATGCTTTTAAAACTGGACTGTCCAGTATAGTAGCCACCTGCCACATGTGGCTATTAAGCACTTGAAATGTGGCTAGCCTTAATTGATATTAAGCGTTAACTGTAAAATCTGTAAGTGTAAAATATATACATACATATTTTAAAGACTTGGTATAAAAAAAAGAATGTAAAATACTCCATTAACAATTTTTATATCAATTGCATTTCGAAATGATGATAATATTTTGCATATATATGAGGTTAAATAGAACATAGTATTAAAACTCATTTCACTTATTTCTTTTTATGATTATTTTTAATGTGGCCTGCACTAAGTTTCACTGGACAGTGCTGTTCTAGAAGCAGGCCTCCTTACACTCATTCATTCACTTAGTCATTCAACAAATATTTACTGAGGATCTTCTGTGTGATGAGCACTGAGCTAGGGAACAGCAATGCAGCAGTGAACACAGTTCCTGTCACCTGGGCAGCAAGTGGCACCAACTGTGTAAAAAAAAAGATACCAACAGGTATCTAAAAGCGGGGGACATTTAGTCAGGAATATCCTAGGTTATCAGGATTATTAGGGCTCGTAGCATTAAAAGCCAGCCAGCCCTATGTAACTCAGCACCTAACCCTGGTAGTTTGAGAGCAGAATAGAATAGGTGCTGATAATGGTGGCCATCCTGAGTCCCCCAGGAACCGTTATATTCCATAGGCCTGTTGTAGACTGCTGTGCTCTGTGTTACAGCTATTCTCACACAGAGCCTCTTCCTCACTAAACGGAGACACTCTGGAGGGCAGTGGCAATGTTATTTAACCCTCGTCTCACTCAGGAGCTCCCAAACAGAAGTTACTGAACAACATATGGAATGATATGAAATATACATCATGCGCCGAAACCGGTTTGGCTCGATGGATAGAGCGTCGGCCTGAGGACTGAAAGGTCCCAGGTTCGATTCCGGTCAGGGGCATGTACCTTGGTTGCGGGCACATCCCCAGTAGGAGGTGTGCAGGAGGCAGCTGATCGATGACTCTCTCTCATCGATGTTTCTAACTCTCTATCCCTCTCTCTTCCTCTCTGTAAGAAATCAATAAAATATATATTTTTTTAAAAAAGAAATACACATCATGTTTACTCATTTAAGAAAGCAATTAAGTATATAATACATTTTGAAAAGAGTTCTGCCCCGAATGCTTAAAAAACAAAGCTTGCCACTTAAACTTAAGCTTTAGTAATTAAAAAAAAAAAAGTCCCTCTCAGGATATAAATTCCTGCAGACCTGATGATATAAACAAAAAGTTCTGGAATATCCAAACTAAATTCTGTCTCAGGAGCACCCAGAATAAATAGTGCAGAAGAGGTCCGACCCTGGACAGCACCGACTGTCCGAGGCTGCGGGCACCCACGTCTCTTCTTCCCCGAAGCGCTGTACAGAGCGTTACGAGTTGTCAGTACACAAAGGCACAGGTTGTAAATGGGAAACTTTTTGTTTGCAATTCTTAGTACATTTTCAGTACCCAGTCAAGATAATCAGTCATATTAAAAATATATAATTTAATTCTCAAATAATAATTTTGTTCATCTTTTCTCCTAAAGTACATTGTCACAAGAAGTCAAAGAGGACTGTATGGGATATGCATGTGCTAGTGGACAGCACAGTGTGCCCATGTGAAAGCACAGATCTTACCCTTTTATAAAGATAAACTTGGTCCCACAGAGGAGGAGAGAAAGAGCGAGCACCAGGAAAATTGCTTCAATGCAAGGGAATGCCGCTCAGAGTACCATGTATCTCCTAAACCAGCCCGAGTGTGTTCCTCTAGAAACACAGGTTAAATGAACTTAACAGTAACGACAAAGCAAAAACAACTGTATAACAATAGTTCGCCGCTACCAAAAGGGTACTGAGGTCACAGATAATGAATCTGTCCCCAGGTTTCCAGCCATCATGATTCTTAGATCCTTAAGATTTGTCTCTCACAGATTTGTTGAACACGGTTTGCACCCCTGCCCGCTCACCCTCCTTTCCCCTAAAGAGGGGGTGAATGAGGTCCACTTTGAATAGGCTGGTGGGACAACTTTTCCATTTTCCCTCGGGCAATTTGGGTTGATCCTGTAAATCCTAATATGGGCCAGAGGAAGTCACCTTCCAGGTAGACAGTAACTGACCACTCAGCAGGAGATGTGTCTATGTCTTATTTTGTTCAACGCTGTGGAAAACGATACTTTTAATAAATACATAGGCGTTCTGATTAACCACCCTGGGCTACCCTCATCCCCCTCCCAGCCCCCCCAAATGGACAAAATACCCCATGGGATCACTTGGGTCCCAAATCTTCTAGAGAGCTGTCTGGCCAGGGAGCGCGAGTCTGTCCTGCGTGGCCAATGTCCAGTGGTTTAAGTACCGGCGAGTCCTTCTCTGGGGTCGCAGAGCCTCAGTCTCTGCGGCTGTTGACAGCTTTTCTTAGCTGCCTTGTGACAACTGGGTTTCACATTTCCTGAAACTGGATCTGTGGAAGGAGTCCCTGAAATTGAGAGAGGGAGAAAAAAGAAAACAGAGGTAAGGAAGATCAATTAGCTTTAGAAAGAGAGGGAAGGGGGATATCACCCACTAGAAAAGGACATCCATCACGGGGCACCCAGGACCCAGTAAGAGAGAGTGGGAGATCCTTTCACACTGCGACAGAAAATACACGGTCGGTAAGTTAGCCTGGGAAGACGGCTGGCCAACGGCCAGCAGGAGGGGTCCTGGTGAGGTCAGGAGAGGGGACAGGGAGGATCAGGATGGAAGTAGAACAGACTGAGCTCAGGCAGCTCCCCTGACTCTAGCCTACTCTCCCCGCCTTTCCTCTGAGGCTGTGTGCAGCGGAGCATGCCCTGGGGCTGGCCCCTAAACCCTTATCCTTTACCCCCAGGAAGAGGCCTGCTCGGCCCACTCTTACCTCTTTTGGCTTTCAACTCTGAATATTGGCTTGTAGAGGTCTGGAATTTTCCGCTCGATCATGGGCCTAAGGTTCTCTTTCAGCTTGTTGTAGTTCTTTTTGAGTTCCTGCTGATATTCCCTCTGGTCAGCTGTGATGAGACGCTTGTTTTTTTCCACCGCCTCACCGCATCTGAGACACACATACAGTCAAGGGCAGGGAGAAAAATGAGCTTTCATTTCATAGGTGTTTGAAGCATTTAGAAATAAGGGGTGGCGATAGGACTAACTTCTTTTTGTTGTTGCTGTTAATTCTTACCTGAGGATATTTTCCCACTGATCTTTAGAGAGAGTGGAAGGGAGGGAGAGGGACAGAGAGAAAAACATCTATGTGAGAGAGACACATCGACTGGTTGCCTCCCACACAGGACCTGACCAGGGCCATGGATCCAGCTTGCAACCAAGGTGTGTGCCCTTGACTGGAATCAAACCCAGGACTCTTCAGTCCGCAGGCCGATGCTCTATTCACTGAGCCAAACCTGCTAGGGCTCACTTAACATTTCTTGAGTAGCAACCCTAGGAGTGTTTGCAAACTTAACAGCCTATCAGGATCATCTGGGTAGCTTTTAAACATGCAGATTTCTGACCCCACCTCAGACTTGATGAGTCAGAATGTCTAAGGGGCAGCACCCAGGAGTCTGTAGTTTTGAAGAGTTGCCCAGGCAATAGTGATGCTCTGATTCACATCCATTATCTGGTTAATTTTTTCAGCAAACCTGGGGAGTCTATGTTTATCTTTATGTTGTCCCTGAAGCTCAAAAATGTTAGGTGGCTTGCCCAAGATAACATTGTGAGGAAGCGGTGGGTCCAAGATTCAAACTCAGGTCACTGAAGAATGGAACCTCTTATGCTTACAAAAACGTCCCTGTGATTTATGGTGACAGGGCAGACACCGTGGGTGCATTCAGGCCCCTCCTGCTACCTACGCATGGAAATGCTGAGGAAGCACAGCAAAAACTTTAAGTATATAAGTCTACTTTTTCTCCCATTGACCTCTCCTCAGCCACTCCCACCCTCCAGCGCATGCCCCCACACCTCTACTGTCTGTTTCCATTGACTATGCTCATATGCATGCATATAAGTCCTTTGGTTGATCTCTTACTCTCTCCCCAACTTGCACTTTCCCTCTTAGGTTGGACAGGCTGTTTGATGCTTCTATGACTCTGACTCTATTTTTGTTCATCAGTTTATGTTGTTCATTATATTCCACAAATGAGTGAGATCATGTGATATTTATCTTTCTCTGACTGGCTTATTTCACTTAGCATAATGCTCTCCAGGTTTATCCATGCTGTTGCAAATGGTAAGAGTTCCTTCTTTTTTACAGCAGCATAGTATTCCATTGTGTAGATGTACCACAGTTTTTTAATCCACTCATCTGCTGATGGGCACTTAGGCTGTTTCCAAATCTTAGCTATTGTAAATTGTGCTGTTATGAACATAGAGGTGCATATATCCTTTCTGATTCATGTTTCTGGTTTCTTAGGATATATTCCTAGAAGTGGGATTACTGGGTCAAATGGGAGTTCCATTTTTAATTTTTTGAGGAAACTCCATACTGTTTTCCACAGTGGCTGCACCAGTCTGCATTCCCAACAGCAGTGCACGAGGGCTCCTTTTTCTCCACATCCTCACATTTTCAGAACTTTTCTTTTGGGTTTGAAAACTGCTAAAATCTAGTCAGGATGGTCAAGTCCATTATATGCTGTAAATTATAAGCCTTTGGGATGAGATGTTCTTTTTTCTAACTGGAAAAGGAAATGATGTAATATAATATGATATTCTACTACTAAAAATCTTTAGTGATTTTGCTGGTTTCTAGAACAGTGTAAGTTTATATATATACTAGAGGCCCAGTGCACAAAATTTGTGCACGGGAGGTGAGTAGGTGGAGGGGTGTCCCTCAGCCCAGCTTACATCCTCTCACAATCCAGAACCCCTCAAGGAATGTCTGAATGCCAATTCAGGGATCGAGCCTAAGCTGGCAGTTGGACATCCCTCTCACAATCCGGGACCACTGACTCCTAACTGCTCACCTGCCTGCCTGCCTGATCGCCCCTAACCACTCTGCCTCTTGATCACCCTAACCACTCTGCCAGCCTGCCTGATCACCCCTAACCACTTGCCTGCCTGCCTGATCACCCCTAACTGCTCACCTGCCTGCCTCATCGCCCCTAACTGCCTCTGCTTGCCTGCCTGATTGCCCCTAACTGCCTCTGCCTGCCTGCCTGCCTGATCGCCCCTAACCACTCTGCCCACCTGCCTGATTGCCCCTAACCCCTGACCTGCCTGCCAAATCACCCTAACCACTCTGCCCGCCTGCCTGATCACCCCTAATCACTCTGTCTGCCTATCTGATGCCCCCAACCACCTCTGCCTTGGCCCCTTTGCCATGGCTTTGTCCAGAAGGATGTCTGGAATAACGTCTGGAAGGTTGTTTGGCTGTCCAGTCTAATGATATATTATGCTTTCATTATTATGGATGAGAGAAGAATAAGCCATGATGGTGAGACCCACATGATGGATGAATGGTCTTAGAAAAAGAAATGCCAGAGAGCTTTCTCTCTCTTCCTGTCTCCACCATGTGAGGATGCAGGGAGAAAGTGGCCATTTACAAGCCGACAAGAAGGTCCCCACCAGGTACTGAATCTGCCGGCACCTTCATCCTGGCCTCCCAGCCTCCAGCACCGGGAGAAATCAATGGCTATTGTTCAAGCCACTCAATCTATGGCATTTTGTTAGACCAGCCGGAGCTGACCAGGGCAGAAATATAAGAAGAAAATTTAAACACAGATTGGCACCAACTGCAGTGTCTAAAAGGGTTTCCGTGCTTTGGGGAGCACAAGGGGCGGAAACAGAATGTTGTATCTGTCCATCTTGGGTCCTGAAACCGTGAAGTGTTTTTTTCTTATCGTAGGAAAAGGTAGGAGGGGATTGAGGTCTCAACTTGGCAGCCATCTGAAAGGCTGCAGAACGGGCTGCAGCAGCGGGCCCGCCAGCTTCTTTATGGCTGAGTCAGAGAGGCCAGGGCCCGCTGCAGTGCGCCTGGCCTGCGTACATTTCCGCTATTAGCAGTCAGTGTCGGAAGGTGCGCTTATGTTCATCTGGCATATCTGGGCTTATCGACCTGCGGCCCCAGTCTGCGGAGAAGCTGGGGCTCGCTCCAGGGAAAACCTGAGAGCTGTTCACTCCCCCAGACATTTCCCACTCCTGCTCACCTCTGCCGCCTGAAAGCAGAGGGGGGAGAAATAACAAGATGCAAACCACTGGACAAAATCGTTACTCTACTCAGCGCAGACCCGACTTGAGAAGCAATTAAGCAATGAGGGGGGAGGAAGGCTCCACACCTACCACTAGTATTGAGGTTGCAACTGACAGATGATCACATTTATCCTTTTTAAATGTGCATGTTGATGAGTTTTACTGAATTGGCCGGGTTTTACTAGAGATTCTGACTCAGTGGGTCTGGCTGGTGCCGAAGCATTTGCCTTTGCAGCAAGTTCCCAGGTGCTGCTGTCACTGCTGCTCTGGGGACCACACTTCGGGAACCTCTGCTCTACTGAACTCCTAGCCATTTCCCTTCTTACCGCATGATGAATTCCTTAAAGCATAATCTCAACTTGTTGTGATGTCGATACAGTTTTGGGTCAGCTGGGATTTCGGCCAAAAACACTTGGGCTACTTCCAGTGGTCCCTGAAGGAAAAAGTAGAAAAATAATACTGACTTTGGAAATAAAACGACATTACTTGGAAGAAAATCTTGGCATGATTTCTTAATTTGAACATTTAATTTTATAGTTGGTTTGATCAAAACAAACAAAGAAACAAAGGGAGATCTTAAACATTCCAGGGATCTTTGATGCTTAAGGAGGAGCCTGGAGTTTTCAGAGGATATTCAGAAGTATAAATGTATTTTCTTAATCAAATGCTACTAATAATAGGTTTCCTTGCATATATAAAGATAATGATACTACATCAAAGGGCATGTGTTTAGAATTGCTTTTCTAAAAATGGGAATTGTCTTGCTCCTTCCATTCATATCCACTTGCTCAGTTGCCCTAGAGGGGAATGTAGAGTACCTGGTTGTGGGCTGATACAGTCTTCTACTTTCATCAAAGGATTGGAACTTACACAAGCAAATGCTCCCTAATATTTTCTGATCTTAGAAATATAATAGTCATTTCTCCTCTCTGCTATTTTTGTTCCCCTGATGTTATGTGGACACAGAATTCTGCAGGGGAGTCCAATTGCGCTGAGCGAGGAAAAGAGTCACAACGCTTAAGAGTTTCTGAGTGTGTGGAGGTGTGGACAAGAGCGGATTTAGATCTGACATTAAAGTGGTCCATTGAACAGAGTACTAAGCTAGCGTCTTCCTCCATCTGAGACTGGGTTAATTAATCCATGCTGAATTTGGGAGTCAGGATTCCAATGAGCCTGAGACGATCCAGTCTGGTCTAAAGTGGCCCGAGAAGCCTGGTCCCAGGTCACTCCTGGTTAGCAAGGCTCCTGGCATGCTGCTTCATCTGATGACTGACCCAGACGTTGCATGTTCCAGACCTTGTCCTCATTCTCCTACAGGTTTCTTAGATTAGCCTCAAGCCCTGCAACAATTCTGGCTAACTTGGGCATGACTAAGCATTCTTTCATAGAACCCCGAGTCTGGTCCCAAGTCAGAAAAATGCTACTCCTTAGGAGGTCCACTCAGTCTCCGGTCCTTAGGAGGTCCACTCAGTCTCCGGGATTTCTTTTCTACCTTGGGTTGTTGCATGAGCAGAAGAGGTCACTCAAAGTGTTCTGAACCTCACACGTCCTCAGCCCAAATTGAGGAACATTATTTGTGTGCTGATAAAACTCCCCCCTGAACCTCCAGGAAGGAAGGTGCAAACATATCACGAGAATGAAAATAGTAAGAACCGGAGGAGCTGCCACTATCCCGTTTCGCTGACCTGATTCACAGTAGCTCCGACGGAGCCCTGCAGCACCATCTGAAGCATCTTGGCATCAGGGGGCTCTTGGTGGATGGCAACTGCCAACTGCAGGGTCTTCTTCTTCATATCTTCAATGGCAACTTCGATTGGTGTCAAAACAAACTGAACATAAGACAGAAATGGAGGAAAGTCACTTTCAGATCTTATGAGCCAAGGAAAACCTGGAGCTGTGACACAGAGGGCACCTGGATTTGAAGAGACACTAAGGAGGCTTTCAGAGTAATTTAAAATAATCTGGAAAGGTTAAGAGGAAGGAAGGGCCTAACATTTTATTGAGTGCTTATTACGTTCCAAGAACTCTGCATATGCTTATTATTTACTCCTTTAAACAGCCTCCTTATTTTCTCCATTTTATAGTCCAAGAGGGAGTCGTAAGGTAAAGACAGTGCCATAAAAATGGCAGAGGGAGTTAGTGAGGAGGCCAGAATCTGATCACAATGGTGTCTGCATTTAAAACCCATGCTATTAGAAATAGAGCACTCAAGATTTTCTTTCCCACTACAACGCAAGATTTTGGCATCAGGTGTGCCTTCTCCAACTACCCTGAAGGTGCATTCCTGGCAAATAGAATTCTCTTAAGGGTCCATCTGCTGACTGCTAAATTCTCCTGGCTTAGGATATGATCCTTCCTGAATGTTATGAGTGAATTTATGTCCCCCTAAGTTCATTTATCAAAGTCTGAAGCCCTAGTACTTCAGAATGTGGCCTTATTTGAGGTAGGGTCTTTACAGAGGTAGCCAAGTTAAGGGTGGTCATTAAGAAGGGCCCTAATCCAGTATGACCGATGTCCCTATAACAAGAGGACATCTGGACCCAGAGACATGCATAGAGGGAAGATAATAGGAAGACAACAGGGCGAAGGTGGCCATCTACAAGTCAAGGAGAGAGGCCTCAAACAGATCCTTCCCTCACAACCCTCACAAAGAACCATCCCTGCCAATACTTAGAATTTTGACTTCTGGCCTTCAGAACTAGGAGACAACAAATACAGCAGATGCCTTCTGTTATGTAAGCCACGCAATGTGGGACCTTGTTAAAACAGCCCTGACAAGTGAATATATTGACGTTCTCAGAGATCAATAGATGGCCAAGAAAGGTTATAAAGGTTCCTCTTGGGACCGCGGGTTTATTGTTGTGCTAGTTCTTTGTGTCCCAGTGTTCAAAAGTCCAAAACGATAAGAAGTACAGCAGATGCCTTCGAAACCATTCTCCGCTTAACGGAGTCACTAGTTCAGACTTTGCTTGCCTTGGGAAACCCACTATCTGAGGTGCTTGCTGAACACGAGCATGTGGGCCACTCTCCAGGGAGCTCGGTCACCTCTGCTCCTGCCCGGTGAGGTGTGTAGTCATCACAATGCACCTGTGTTTATTCACCAACTTGATTATGCCTATTACACTTGTTATTTGAATGACCTAATCTAATAACGCACAAACTCTGGGTGTGGAAAGAGAAAGAGCTGCTTCTATGAAAACCAAGCTGAGTGCTTGGGCAAAGTGTTATGAGAAGCGGTTGCTATAAAGATGCCTGCCATATTAGGTGTGCCCAAGACAACTATAAAAGGCTAGGGGTAAAAAAAAAAAAAAAATTCACAAAAACCCAGGAGGATTCTGCTAGCAAGGGTCTTTAAACTCTCATTCTGCTGTATATACATTAAAAAACTGGAAATTATGGACAGTGCATTATGGGTGGGCTTTATAGAAGAAAGACAATGCTGAATTGTGATAGCCCAACCCAAAATCACAGAGAAGGTTTGGCCCTCTATAAAATAAGTGACAAATACATGTCCATGGACATGTTCTAAAGTAAAAGGAAAATGTTTAGAGTACGTTTGAATGATCTGTGGCCTGAGATACTTTCTTGATCAGTCCCATGGATGAGACATCTCCCGTACACAGAAGCCCAGAGGAGAAAGGGGTCCTTCCTGTCAGTGTGCAGATGAGGAAACTGAATGAAGATGAGGGCTGAGCAGTGTCACAGGAGGAAGCTGGGCCTGGGAGGCAGTGAGTCTTCTTACCCACTTTGTGTGGTGCCTTCCTCCTCCTTCACCCCTGGTCCCTGGGGCTGCCTGCTTACCATTCCTATCTCTAATAACTAACCACCCAACTGCGCCTACATCACTGTAAGCCTTTACAAATATAAAGACTTAATAAAAAGTGTTTGAAATGTGAATATATTCACACTTACTAAAAAGAAGGCCTCTTAAAAAAAACTAAACAGTTCATACAAATGTATCATCAAAATACCTATTTAAATTATAATTCTGTAAACATTTAAAGATAGAACTTTAAAATGGAAACTATCTGAATATAAAGTAGTGCTATGAAATATGCAGCTGCCTAAATGGAGTTCCCTGGCACCACAAGAATGAGGGAATAGCCACTAAAACGATATTTCCAGTGTGTCCCTTTATAGATTTCACTCCAGTCTGCCACGAAGGAGGCTTGTGCTGCCCACTCATCCAGAGCCTGTCCCCAGCGGGGACCCCATTACCTCCTCCTTCTGGATGACGCTGATGCGGGTCTTGATGTAGGGGAAGGCGTGCATGGTGGTCAGCACGGTATTCCGCCGGTACTGCTCATGCAGCTCTCCCCGCGGCCGCCCCTCCAGCGTGAAGGGGGTGGTGTACATGAACCTCCGCAGATTGAAATTCTTCTCAAAGTAGGTGACCCTGTCTTTCATCTCATACTCATCAAAGTAAGGCTCCACGAAAGTGATCTGTATGTAGGCCTGAGGGAGAAAAGGTAGGGGGAGGAGGAGATGAGCGATTCTGCAAACAGCCAGCCAGGACGCACGGGAGGGGCATGCTGGAACCAGCGCCGAGACACCACCCCTCAGTTCCCTGCGGCCACAGAAGACTTCAGCAATCAGCCAGGCCGCCTCTCCACCCCAGGGAGAGAGAGGACAGCGAGAAGGAGAGGGCAGTGTGTCTCTGTAAAGCCACCCCTTCTGACTGATCCAACTGGAACATGGCATGAGAGTTTGCAAACTGCCATTCCGTAGAGACAAACTTTCCTTCCCAGAACAACCATGACTGCTGCACATTTGGTAGAATGGCCAAACTATACAAAACTGACAGCACCAAGTGCTGGCAGGGATGGGGATCAGCTGAAACTTTCATACACTGATGGTGGGAATGCAGAATGGTACAGTCACTTTACAAAACAGTTCAATTACACTGACCACACCACCCAGCAATCCCACTCCACATGCATCCCCAAGAGAAATGGAAACTTATGTTCAAGGAAAAATCTGTACACAAATGTCTGCAGCAGCCTTATTCAAAATAGGCAAAAACCCAAATGTCCCTCAAGTGGGGAATGGATAAACAAATGGTGGTACATCCAGGCAACGGGATACTACTCGGCAATACAAAGAATCAAACTACCACAGCAAGGATGAATCTCAAGCATGCTGTGCTAAGTAAAAGAAACCAGACTCTACAGGCTGGGGGATTCCACTGATTTCCTCTAGAACAGTGGTTCTTAGCCTTCCTAATGCCTTGACCCACAGGTTGAGAACCGCTGCTGTAGAGCCCAAGACCATTGGAAAACACAGATATTTACATCACGATTCATTAACAGTAGCAAAATTACAGTTGTGAAGTAGCAACGAAAATAATTTTATGGTTGGGGGTCACCACAACATGAGAAACTGTATTAAAGGGTCGTGTAAGATATGTAAGATATGTATTCTTACATATCTTGATCTTGGTGGTGATTACATGTGTTTGTCAAAACTCACAGAGTACCAAAAGAGCCAATTTTATTGCATGTACCCCATTCACACTCTCTCTCTCTCTCTCTCTCTCTCTCTCTCTCTCTCTCTCACACACACACACACACACAGTGAATGAGGCATCTTTAAAAAAAAACTAAAAAAATGACAATGACCATAGATTTTACAACAGCCGCCCACTGAAATGGATGGGTGAGGTCACTGATCTCAGACCATAAATCACAGTTTAGTGTGATGAAATCTGGTCCTAATTCTGGGTTCAGTTTCTTATTAAAACTCTCACAACCTACTCAGGGCATAAGAAGAGCACCTTGCGTCAGGGGTGTCACCAGTGACTCTCCAGAGCACGAGCTGTGCACAGATCATTGCAGGCACACGGCCAACTCCCACTTTCAAAGACCTCAAACATTTGTCTGAAGCTTAGCTCAGGTCTGACCAGTTAATGCTTCAAACCTAGACTAGGGGATGTGTCCAAAATGAGCAATTATTCTGAAATATGCAGAAAAACAAACTATCACATCTGGCCCATTCCTCCCTACTTGCATCATCTACTTCATATCCTAGAGGACAGTCCTGGGAGAAGAGTATGGACTCTTCATTGTGTAGCCCTGCCAGATCGCAACTGCTCCTCTGTCCCCAACCCTTAACAATACTGTAAACTTGCATTATTTCCAGAAGTTTTTAAAAAAATATTTTATTAATTTTTTACAGAGAGGAAGAGAGAGGGATAGAGAGTTAGAAACATTAATGAGAGAGAATCATTGAGCAGCTGCCTCTTGCACACCCCCTACTGGGGATGTGCCCGTAACCAAGGTACATGCCCTCGACCGGAATCAAACCCGGGACCTTTCAGTCTGAAGGCCAATGCTCTATCCACTGAGCCAAACCGGTTTCGGCCTATTTCCAGAAGTTTTGAAAGCTCTCTCATGAACATATGTGTCTGTGGGCTGGGCAGGAGGCATCCTGTGGTGTAATCCTTCATAATAAAAGCCTAATATGCAAATTGACCAAATGGTGGAACAATTGGTGGATAAAGCAGTCACTATGACAGTCACTGACAACCAGGGAGCAGATTCTCAACACAGGAGCTGTCCCCGGTCCACAGACCCCAGGCCAGCCAAGGCAGGTGCCAGTAGGGGCCCCCCAATTGTCCTGCCAGTCGTCCCACAGATCGGCCCTGATTGCCGGCCTGGCCTAGCGACCTTATTATTTTTTGAAAATATCCCCATACCTTGTTCGGATCCAGCTTGGTTTTGTCTACAGGAGCAGAGTCTTTTATTACTTCCACAGATTCTGCACCAAAACATTGACTATAAAATCCCTAGACAAGAGAAACCGGCAGATTAGAAAGGCTATTGTAACATAATGCAAGTCTTCATCTCTCAGAAGTAGAATAAGGTTGGAACAAGCGTAAGGGACAATTTGCTTCCTGATCACTGAAAGTCCCTCTCATCTAATGAGGCAAGTTCAGTCTTTCCTGAGACAAAAGTAAAAGTATAAGGAAGTGCAGCATTGCAAACGGACACATGCTTCCGTACGGTATGCATGCTTTGCCTCAAATTCGACCAGCGCCATTGTATTTCCTGAAGCTGCTCTAGGGGTATGGCACTATTCACTTCTAGCCTGTTGTACCCTAGGAACTTGGAGGTCACTAGCCTTCCCATAATGTGACACACCGTAGTGCACAAGAAGACCAAATATATGCCTTTAGCTCTAAGCTGGGGAACCATTATGAAGCCAAACATCCTGGGGTCCATTGCTAGTTCTTCTCATGAGCTCAGTGACTTTGGATAAGTCACCTAACTACTCTGGGCCATTGCTTCTTTGAGCCATGTAAGGATTAAAGTCCCTTGTCTTAGCTGGCATGAATAGATAGTATAAAAAGAAATTTGGTAACAAAAGCGTTTTAAGTGTTATAGGCATAGTGGGACCTAAATGCAAAGCAATAGCGAGGAGTGAATCTCTGGTTAATTGCTATCCAGTTATTCACCCTATGAATAAGGGTTTTGTTTTGGGGGCATTCCTTGACTTTCCTCCTAAGTTCTTAGTGCTTGGCTCTTTCAATGTTTGCTTCCTTTTTTCTCACTTTTCTTTCTGCTATTTCTGTTTTTCTTTATCCTTTCTTCCAGGAACATGCTGCTCCCTTCTGCTACCTGATGGATCATATGTAGTACCAGCAGGTTGAACTTGGGGCTGCCAGCCTATGGGTTATGATACTGACTCCTATTTTCCTTGGATCACAGGAAGAGTTCGTTATGCCATAGTCCATGGTGTGGCTATCATGAGCATCTCTGTGTCAGAAGTGGGATGTGTTGTCTAGTGACACCAAAAAGATGGTCACAGCATTTTCAAAAGGTAATTCAGTAATTTGGCCAGATTACTTCAAAGTCAAGGTAATAATCTTCAACCTGAAAAACTCTTACTAAAATTTGGAAAGGGTTACAAGAAAGTACATGACTTTGATTGAGTTTGGATTAGTCTGGGAAATAAATATTCACCTTATACATTTATAAACATTGACAAGCATACACAGAATCTTAGGAGAAAACTATCCAAATTCTGCTTTACTTCATGATCTCACCTAATACCTTCATATTATATATGCAATGTGGGAAAATGCTTATAGAGATCAAAGATGAATCCAGGACTTTGTCTTTTTCATAATGACCACCTCTAAGTTTTTTGGTCAAGTATACAAGGCTAAGCACACAGAGTCACTTTTCTTACCTCCAGTCTATGAGAGATCTCAGGAAGCTTGGTAATTGCAGGCTCTTTGTAAACAAATTCTTGCTCATCCAAATCCCCGAATTTGGATCCATAGAAACCAACCCGGAAGTAGGTTCCAAACATTCTCTTGTGACCCTAATGAGCAAAATAAGAAAACCTCTCCTAAGTTATGTACTTCTAGGAGGATTCATTGTATCGCCAAGGATGGGACTCTTTTATCGTTGTGTTACAAAGCAGTTTGTTCCTATGGAAAGTATAAACGGAAATCACATTTTAAGGTTTATGAAATGAATTTTGGAAATAATAACAAAAGAAATCCCATGAAAAATGTCTAGGACTTCTTTTAAGTGAACCTAGAAGATTCTCACATTTCCTGCTTGTCAAGTAATTCGAACAGCCTTCTTTCAATCCTCTGACTTGGGGTCAGTGCTCTTGTTTGTTCCCAGCCCTTTTCTGTGTGGTAGGTGAGACCTAGAGTAAATGATGTGTATGAGGTCACTCCATAGAGAGGAAGGAGGGCTAAGCATGTCTAGGTCAGGGTCACCTGCTGCCAGGTAGCTGTGTTGGCCAGGATCCCCAGCTACCTTGCTAATGATGCTGTCAAAGGCCTTCTGCAGCTTGTCATGAGTGGAGGTCAGCTTCCGGAAGTCTCTATGTGCTTCTAGGATGGGGATGACCAGTTTGTAGACCTCATTCACTGTCTCATACAATCCTCCCTTGGAAAGAGAAGAAAATCAAAGTTTAATCCTTGGAAACGGAAGAAGGGAAACCAGAGTTCATTATGTACTGGAGAATTTTTTCCCCTTTGTTTTTCTTAATCCTCATCGGAGGATATTTTTTTCCCATTGATTTTTAGAGAAAGTAGAAGGGGGTGGGGGAGAGAGAAACATTGATATGAGAGACACATAGATTGGTTGCTTCCTGCATGCACCCGTACTGGGGCAGGGATGGAGCCTGCAACCCAGGTATGTGCCCTTGACTGGGAGTTGAACCCATGACCCTTTGGTGCGTGGGCCAATGCTCTAACCACTGAGTGACATCTGCTAGTGCTGGAGAATGGATTTATTATGGGCACCAGGATATTTTACAGAGTAGAGTGATGTCTGAGCATCTTTGGGATGGTTATAGCACTCAAACTGAATTAGACACATGCTAAATAGTTCTTCATGAAGATGTTTTCACTGAAAATAAGAACAAAGAACAGGAGATTTGGAGCCGAAAATAAAAGAAATTTAGGAAGGCAGATTTAGCATATTTAAGTGCCATCAGGGACCCCCTCATGACCAGATGTTCAATGTATGTCTGAAAGGAGTCAGTACGATTCCAATAGTTTATTTTCTTAAATTTCAGGAAAAATAGGAGTACCTTGGACTTTTCCCCCTGAATCCTGAAAAAGAATTCAGGAAAAAAGAAACAAGAACATAGTTAAAACAAATAATTAAAATACATAGAAGTTGGTTGGAAACTTAGAATTGAAAAGTAAAAAAGAAAGAAACATATAAGGATGAAATAAAAATGAATCACCTAGATATAGTGGAGTATTAATTATTTAAGGAAGAGGGAGATTATTACAATGAAAATGGACAAGAGACTTTCTCTCCTGCCCTGAATCTCAGTGGCTTAATCCAGAGACTTTCAACTGGTATGACACAAGAATTTTTAGCCAAGACCGGTTTGGCTCAGTGGATAGAGAGTCAGCTTGCAGACTGAAAGGTCCCAGGTTTGATTCTGGTCAAGGGCATGTACTGGTTGTGGGCACATCCCTAGTGGGGGGTATGCAAAAGGCAACTGATCGATGTTTCTTTCTCATCGATGTTTCTAACTCTCTATCCCTCTCTCTTCCTCTCTGTAAAAAATCAGTAAAATATATATATATTTTTAAAAGATAAAAAAGAATTTTTAAAACATGCACCACATGAAAAAGAGGGCACTGACCTCTTTTTCCTTAGATTGTCAAATAAAAACAAACAAACATACCAGTGAACACAACAATAGCTGTCGGTGTAAATGAATCAGAGTTAGATATTTTTTGTCAGATCAGCAAAAAAATATATTTTTTGATGTGCTGCAGAATTTTAGTAATTAGTTTACGTGTCCATGAGATGAAAAAGGTTGAAACTCGCTGACTTAATCCACATGTATTTTCTTTTGTTGGGAGTGTTTAGACCCAGCTGAGGTCAACGAGGGGAGCCGCAGTGGTTTCTGCTCCCACATTTCTGCAAGCTGGACCTGGTAGTGAAGATCCTGAGGATGACCCAGCTGTTAGGCAGGAAGACGCTGCCTATTTATTCCTTCCCTCTCCTCCTAGTAGCTTCACCCCAATATTCTCCTCCCTGAGAGGGAAGATGCAGTGGGGAGAACATGCCTCATCATTTATTGTATAATCCCGGGCAAGCCATTTCACCTCTCCGTGGCTTCGCTTCCACCCTTATGAAAGGGAAATAATGCGGTGGAACTGCTGCCCTGCCCATGAGCAGGCGGGGAAAGCAGACCGTCGCGGAGGTGAAAGGCTTTCTCGCCTCCCTGGAGAGCGGGTACAATCTGCAGCCATTACAGTTGTCCTGGCCATCCCTTGTCCTGCACACCCCTGCCTATGTCCTCCCGAAGTGGGACTGGCTTGGCCCTTAGGGCCACATTCACAGCACCGGGGGGACTCAGCCCAGTGGGAGGCCAGGCCCCGGGACCTCCCCGTGCACTCACCGTGCTGAACAGCTCGGCCGCCTGCTCCAGGAGGCCCACCAGGCCGCTCTCGGTGAAGTACCGGCCGGAGCACACGCCATCCTCGTCCGGCGACAGGGTGTCTTCTGAGACTGCAGACTCCTCCAGCACGTTGGAAGAAATGTTCTGAAGGAAATGCAAGTATAAGCTTGGAGAACAGGGAAACCCCGCTAACAAAAGGCACCACGGCGACCCAAAATGCAGCCATGAGAGCCACCCTCAAGGATCTGCAGCCAGCCTGTGATTGTCCGTCCAGGCCTGTGATTCCACCGGAAAGAGGCTCTGGCGACTCATCATTCTGAGCGGACTTATGAGCAACAGGCCTTCAAAACTCACAATTTTCTTTTCTTTTCTTTTCCTTTTTTAAAAATAACCATTAGGAGCTATATAAAGAATACCTACCTCAGTGTAATAACAGTTGAGTTACTTTAGGGAAATGACCATAAGAGACCTTCAGCTGGGGTCATTTTAAAAGGCAAAGGCCAGCCGAAACCGGTTTGGCTCAGTGGATAGAGTGTCGGCCTGCAGACTGAAGGGTCCCGGGTTTGATTCCGGTCAAGGGCATGTGCCTTGGTTGTGGGCACATCCCCACTGGGAGTTGTGCAGAAGGCAGCTGGTCGATGTTTCTCTCTCATCAATGTTTCTAGCTCTCTGTCCCTCTCTCTTCCTCTTTGTAAAAAAATCAATAAAATATATTTAATAAAGAAAAAATAATAAAAAAAATAAAAGGCAAAGGCCAAATAACAGGTGACCAGACTCCTCGTTTCACCAGCTGAGTGAACCTCTTACTTTTTGGGGGTGTTTTTCTGAACGTTGCTCCTCCTGACTTAATTTTCAGATGAAGAACCACCATATTATATGACAGCAGCAAACCAGAATGTCTTCTCCATGGAAAATTTTATGGTAACGTAGCAGTTATCCTTTTTACCCCAAACATTTTATTACTTTCGGCATGCCTTTCCTTTACCTAACCTGTAGAGTGTGAAGTCTCTGGCAAAGAATGCAGTGGCTGAGGTCAGGTCTAGCGTGAACCACCGAGAAACGCAGGGTGGCTACTTACTCTCGGGGCTGTGGAAGCGCTAACCCTGAAATTGCTTGACCCTGAGAGTACTTCCTTAAACCTCTGCCTTTTGTACCTCCCTTGCCTCTTCCTAGCTCTGTACCTGAAAGGTCAAGAGTCATTTTCTTCAACCTGTCTCTCAGCTGTGAAAGAAATGCATATGGAGCATGGAAGAAATGGGAAACCTTTCTAGCTTAAGGAATTGCAAACAGCATATATGTCCCTTCCTATTCCTGTACTCATGGCAGGCATAACTAATCAATCATAGCGCTCTTTCCCCTGAAGCTTAGATATAGTCTCAAAAGTCTTCTCAGCATAGTATTCTAGTCTGCCACTACCAATGGACCAGCGTTGGCTTTTGGGGTAATATATCTCTGCCTCCTGGCGTGGCTAGCAGGATCAAGTGAATCTACCTTAGCAGTCTAGGAAAAGAGAGTTGTTATGGTCCTATGACTTCACCTCCAATATTGTAATGTGGTTTTAGGAGTATAGGAGGCTTTCAGAATCTTTTGTAGCCAATCTTTCTTCCAAACCTGGTCTTTCTATTTTGATGTTTCTGGATTGGAGATAATAGAAGGTCCAAAAGATTCATTTGAAAGAATTTAATAATCCCCAAAGCAAATACTATTAGAATCGTATGCAATTTCCTATATGCAGAGGAATAGATTTGAAATTATGTAGCTTTATTGGCTGTAGTCATAGGAAAAAGATTCTGGGCAGACTTTCCTGGCTTCAGAATAGGAGGTAACAGTAACAGCAATATCTGAGACTGCATCTGTATCTACATTTGTGGAGTAAATATTATACTCTGGGGCATAGCATTTCAATGATCTCAGTTCTGTAGAATTCAGTGGTCTTAAAGTTACTTCCCTTTCACAGATTTGTTTACTTCTAGTTTACAATTCTTTTCCAAAAATTCAATTTTAATCTATTTTTTTATTGTCTAAAGTTTTACATATGTCTCCTTTACCTAACCCCCACTGACCTCCTCTCCTGCCCCACAGCCATTCCCACCCCCCAAGGGCAAGCCCCCACCACCCCAGTGTCTGTGTCCATTGGTTATGCTAACATGCTTGCATACAAGTCCTTTGGTTGATCTCTACCCACCCACACCACTGCCCCCAAAATTCAATTTTATTGGAGAAGAACAAGGTTAAAAACTAAAACACAAAGCATCTAAGAACTCAACACTGAACATCTGCTGTTAATGCTGCCAGAATTCCTTCATCCCTCTACATAGTAAAGCCTCCTAGAGAACATCCATAACTTCAGGTGTGGACCTCACTTTGGCCCAGTCAACTCCACTTCTCATTCCATTCCTCTGGCCATTCTGATTGGTTCAGGCGGGAGAACACGACCCCATCGGAACCAATAAGATGCACTGAGCCTTTCTCACAACTGCTAGAAATGAGGTATCTGTCTGTTCTCCTGGACTTGAACCTGGGAAGATGTAAGCCTAAGTGTTGCTCCAGGAGTGTGGGAAGCCTGTGAAGAATGAAGGCGACATAATAGAAAGCAGAGACAGGACATGGTTTGACACTAAATTCTGATGACATTGTTCGGGTCCTTAGGTTCAGTTTGGCAAGTGATACTCCAGAGTCATGCTAGCTGATATATTCCATTTTTCCCCCCCTTCTGTCACTGTGGGTTAGGTGTTCCATCCCCTGCAAGCATATATTTCCAAATGGATGTGGTATGTCTCATTTGAGAGAGAAGAGAATTGGCTCATAAGCATCAACATAATTTGGCTTCTCTTCTGTAGCTAAGAACATGTAATTCACCATGATCTGTGTATCATGAGAACCTCACACTTCCCAGTTCCTTCTGCCTTTCCCTTTGCCTTCCTTGTCCTTCTGAGTTTTTCCTTTACCTCTAGGCTAGGTCACATTATAAACATTCATAGCAACTTTATTATAGCATTAACCATAATTATAATTAGGTAAGGAATGAAATAGTTATATGATGTCACTTTCCCTGGCGAGAATGTAAAGTTCATGGGGACAAACAGGTGCTTAATAAATATCATCTAAATGAATGAATGAATGAGGAATATGAAAAAATACCCCTCAATGTGCACCCCTCAATGTAGGAACAAAGTGAAGTTTTCTAGAATAAATATTCTATCTCACCTTGGCCTGGCTCATTGCAAATCAACCAAATTCTAGGTGAAGTTAAAATTGTAAGGATTACCAATTATTAAAGTGATAAATATAACTTAAAATAGTATAACTGAGAAAAATTGTAAAAGAATAACAGTTCAGCTAATGAAATAAGAGGAGAGGACAATACAATTCAAAACTAAGTGATGGATCTAAACATTTCAGGGCACTGAAAGTCCATCACTTATATTTCCCCTTGATAATAACAAGTGGCCAAAATAAATTTGATGAAAGAAGTAGATGCACCTAAAACGATTCTTATAACTTTCTTTACTTTTCTATGATTCAAAAATCCAATGTGATTTTTTTAATGGGATGAGAACTAAATATTTGGCTTTTATAACAAATATTTCTGAATTGAGAGTAAAATGTATTTTCTGAGAATGAAAAAATAGAATATTTCTGTTATCGAAGATCATAAGAAAAGAGGAGTTACTAATATGAGGCAAACCCCAACTAGCAGATAGACAGTATTCTAGGAAACAGAAACTCCTGGCTCCACTAGCAACAGACTCAGACTTCCCTGTGAAAGTTACTCTCAATTGCCCTCTCTTTCTGCTTCACATGGCATCACAAAATTACGTTGAAAAACTATAATGAGAACAAAGCCTTTTATAAAACCAGTCATGTAAGTTCAAACAAAAATAATGCAAACACTTGTAAATGACTCTGTGAGTCTGGCTTGAAAAGGGCTCAATTACTGTACTTGTTATATTGTTCATGGTTTTAGGGTTGGTCATTCCTATGTTTCTTAAAAGAAAAGTACTCCTAACACTTTTGTTTCCTCTAAATACTGTGTTAAACCATTTAGCAAAAGCAGTCCCAGTGGCCTCTCAGCATCCTAGCCTGAACCAATTTTCAGCCTGGCAGGCAGTTTCCCTTTTCTGACCTTGGGCAATATTCAGCCTATCACGGGAAAGTATTAATTCAGCCCCCTTTTCCCTTTTCATATCAATTTGGTTCTTCCTTGATTTTTGGATTAGGGAGTGGGATACTGCAGAGTTGGGGAGTGTAATCCAAGGAATGGGCCATGAGGGAAATCATTTCTACAAATGTGTGGAAAATTCTCTCATGGTTGTCAGTATACTGTGCCAACTATGAGTCTTTGAGAAAGCGTTTAAATAGCCTTAGATAAATGGCTGTCTCGGTTTCTTCCCCGCCCCCCCCCTTCTTTTCTCAGTTTCTTTATCTGTCTGCCTGCTTCACTGGTTGGTGGGGAGGTCAAATGAAGTCACGGATATGAAAGTGTTTGGTAATGTCTAAAGTGCCTCTTGACTCTGCATTTACTGTAATCAATAATTAAAAAAACCCCAAACCAACCAAGATGGTACAACGATGAGCAGAGGCAAATATAATACACTAAAGCAGGCTTTTTTTTTCAGCCTTGGCACTATTGATACTTAGAGCAAGATACTTCTTTGTGGTGGGAGCTATCCTAAGCATTGTAGTGTTTAGCAGCATCCCCACCTTATTCCTACTAATGTTAGTAGCACCTTCCCTCCTCTCCCCAATGGTAATATTAAAAAAAAAAATTGTCAAATGCCCTCTGACCAAGGCGGGTGTGTGTGTGTGGGATTGCCCCCAGCTGAGAAGCACTACCCTGCAGGAAAAGCGGAACGTGCCCCACACCTGAAAGCTGACGCTGCCCACGGGCAGGTAGCTGTGGTCCTCCAGCATGCTCAGGTATTCTGCCACCAAGGCGGCCGCGTGCACCAGGCACATGGCGGCCTCCGTGTAGCACTTCTTCTTGGAGTGTTTCTCTGCCATGTTCTGGAGCCAGGTCAGCCGCAGGTCGGGAGACGTCTGGTAACTCTTGGCAATTCTGAGGACGGGGTGAGAAAGGTTCAAGGACAACTGGTCAATGACACTGTTTTTCTACTATGTAGGGCCACTTCTTTTTTTTCTTCCCTAAGAAATTTCCTCCCAAGAGTTTTGCCTACACATTCAGAATATGAGAGAAAAGGCCAGCACTTATCAGTCCAACTGTTTTCACTCCATGTCTAAGGTGTTTTGGACCCTAAGGAATAGCATTTAGTGAAAGCTTTATGGGGGAAAAAAGAGACCTGATAAAACTATATCTATATTAATGAATCTCTAGCAGTTTTCTTCCTTTTCTTTCTCTCAAAAAACAGAAGACAAAAGTACTACCATTCTTATTTCATCATGTCAGAATGATTTTGCCTCTGCAAGTAAGTTTCTCCTGGGGCAGGGCTGCGAAGCAAAATATTAAGCTACAGAGTAAAATATGATTTTTAAAAATAAAACTGTACATGTATGTCTGAATATAATAGTAAAAACACATAAGTAATAATTCATATAACAATTGATAGTTCTTATCTCTCACTCTATATTTAAGTGGAAGATAGTGTTAAAAATGGGCATCTTGACGAAACCAGTTTGGCTCAGTGGACAGAGCGTCGGCCTGCGGACTGAAGGGTCTGGGGTTCGATTCCAGTCAAGGGCATGTACCTTGGTTGCAGGCACATCCCCAGTAGGGGGTGTGCAAGAGGCAGCTGGTCAATGACTCTCTCTCACCGATGTTTCCAACTCTCTATCCCTCTCTCTTCCTCTCTGTAAAAACATCAATAATATATATATATATATATTTTAAATGGGCATCTTACTTTAAATTAGGGAGATTTTTTCTGATAACTTGCACATGAATCAACTCTCTCTGAATAATTAATTTCTACCAGTTTCTATAAACAGTTTTGGATGTATCACCCAAAAGAGTGAGCCCACAAGGCCCGTGATAATAACATTAATACGAACTCCACCGTGACAAACCTTAGCCCCTCCAGTGACACCCCTTGGATTTCATCTGAGAAGTTTACCTGTACATGAGATCCATAAGCATCTCAGGATCTTCCTGAAATTCCCTCATTTTCACTGTGTCATATAGGATGCTATTCAGATTGCAGAGAAGTTCCTCGACCTGCAAAAAAGTGTAGAAAAAGTAATCTTCCCTTTGTAGCCCACAGTAATGAGTTAGAGTTGCACTGAGAGTGCAAGGGCAGCAGGAGCAGGCTTCTCGAGGAGAGGAGAGATTGCAAGTGGAGGGGAGTCTAGACGGATCCTCAGTGGCCTTCACCTTTGTAGGTGAAAAAAAATGTACTGTGAACTAGTGCCAGTTATTTGCAACCTGAAGAATCCTAAAGTGTAATCTGCAACATCAGGGCTGTTTATACCAAGTAGGAGACAGCTTAGGACGTCAGCTTAGGTTCTACATTATATATATACATACCGCAACAGTGCCATTAATCAGCATGCTTTATTCCAGAAACTTCCTTAGCAGAGAAAGACAGATTGGCAACTGTGATCCTTAAAATTGATTACCCACAGTAAATGAGACTGAGGCTACTTGAGCACTTCATATCCTATCTAATAAAAGATCAATATGCAAATTGACCATCACTCCAACACATAAGATGGCTTCCCCCATGTGGGGCACAAGATGGCCACCACAAGATGGTCGGCAGGGGAGGGCAGTTTGGGTGGTCAGGCCTGCAAGGAAGGGCAGTTGGGAGGGACCAGGCCTGCAAGGGAGGGCAGTTGGGGGTGACCAGTCTACAAGGGAGGGCAGTTAGGGATGACTGAGTCAGCAGGGGAGGGCAGTTGGGGGGGATCCAGGCTGACCAGCAGGGGAGGACAGTTAGGAGGGACCAAGCCTGCAGGGGAGGACAGTTAGGGGTGACCAGGCCTGCAGAGGAGGGCAGTCAGGGATGATAAGGCTGGCGGGGGAGTATTTAGGTGTCAATCAGGCTGGCAGGGGAGTGATTAGGGTTGATCAGGCTGGCAGGCATAAGTGGTTAGGGGCAATCAGGCAGGCAGGCAAGTGAGCAGTTAGGACCAGCAGTCCTGATTGTCAGCAGTGGGATCAGGCCTAAATGGGCTGTCAGATATCCCTCGAGAGGTCCCAGATTGGAGAGGGTGCAGGCTGGGCTGAGAGACACATCCCACTCCCCCCATGCATAAATTTCATGCACTGGGCTTCTAGTATACATACATATTCTATATAACAAAAGCCAAATTGTCTCCTCAACTGGGAGTTCAACCACGAGTTTGACCAGGGGGTAGGGCTGGCTGGCCAACTGCCTATGGTCCCTCCCCCTGACTGGCCCTGCCTCAGATCGGCACCCCCCCAACCCATTGGGACAGGATGGCTGAACCCCACCAGTGCACAAATTTGTGCACCAGGCCTCTAGTGTATATATATAATATGTAAAATAGCATTATATAACATTTATATATATTATTATTATTATAGCAATATGTAAGTATATATTATATAACTATATATTGTGCGTATAACATATTGCGGTGTATGTATATATGCATACACACACACACACACACACACACACACACATAAATTTATTATTATTGGCTGATCCCCAATTCATGCATGAGACAAGGCATGCTCTTCAGCCTACCTGGGTGGGGAAAGGAGTGGTCTGCATGGCTTTGTCCTCTTCTGCGTAGGCCAAAATTGTCCTCAGGGATTTTCTCAGGTGCTCCTCATTAAAGTCTTGTGCTTTGCCCACCAAAGATGCCAGAGACATGGTTACTTGCATCTTTACTCTTGCAAAGTTCTGCATCAGTTAAAAGAAAAGATGGAACAGTAAGAGGCACTCAGCTAGTAGAACATTGAAGGTACCAATAACTCTCATCATTGAAGCTATCATCTCCTTTTCTCTCAATAAAATGTGAGTTGTACTCTGCACAAGATCCATATTGCTGTTTAAATGTCTTACAAAGATATTGCTTTGACATTAAATTTTCATGGAGGCTTGGGCAGCCTCTATGTTGTCAGGCTGGAAGGTTCCTACAAAGTTGGCTCATAGGATGTCTCCTTTCATGCCAAGATTCTTCTTTTTAGAACTTTATTCAAACTGCACGGAAGAACACGATTTCCATGGCCAGGATTTCTGAGATTCTGGACTCTGGGTAGGCTGCCACTTTCTGTTTCTCCTTCCCTTCCAGGCCCATGTAAAAATATGAGTATTCTAAGGGCCCCTGAGGAATGTTCTAAAGGCTTTTAAATAGTTATGCCTAATATAGTCTGAGGACCCTGCCTTTCTTCCATGGGCCAATTTATCTTTTAATATCACTTGAGCATGCTCATGAACCTGACCACAAATGTAAATTCCAAAAGAACATACCAATATCTAGACCAGCTAAAGCAAAAGTTGACTCTTTTGCAATAAAATAGTACCAAAGGCTGCTAATCTTCGATGAAAACTCAGGTGTAGTTTCATATTCTCTTCCACAGGTTATTGTGAAATCAGTCAACCATAATTTATGAATAAAACAAACTCTTCAGAATCTTTATTCTGCTGGTTGTATTCTGCCCCCTACCTCCCGAGTTCCCCCCTTCTCTACCCCCATGACAGCTTTGAATCTACATTCATTCATTTTTTAATGAAACACCAAGTTGGAAACCACTGCCTTGGTGTTCATTTTTGGATGCAAATTTAAACAAAGGTTGCTATCCCTCTGCCTACTCAATGGTTTTCTTTGTGTAGGAAGAAGGAAATTGCAACCCTGCAAACATTTCCTCAACCAACGTTTCGCATTGACTTTCTCTATTGATTCTGGGTCACCCAGCGGGTCTGAGCTCTTACACTGGTGGCTCCAAAACTGAATCTCATGAGGAGGTAGAGGGTGGCACAGGCTTGGCTCCGGGTAACATCCATGCTGCTGCTGCAGTGGTGCAGCACTCGCTGACACAGGTCTGCACACTGCTCCACCTCCTCCTCGAACAGCAAGTCGCCGAACTAGGAGAGACACAGGGGCTGTTAGGCACTTTCACATGCTTTCTGGACTGGACGCTTGTTGAAATACGCAAATGTCTGCTTGGACAAGCAAAAAAGCCCGCAAGGGTTCATGCATTGCTCCATAAAGATAATGAGCTACTTGAGTCAGAAGATGAACTGAAATGATGGCGTTGAGATTTAATTACGAACCATACAACAAGGAATAGGGCTGCGTTAATTAATTGCATTGTTAGCCAGGTTGCATTCACTGGCAAAGTCACAGCGCTGAAGGGATGATCCCTAAGAATTACTGGTGATGAAGGAAGAGAAAATGACCCTGCTAGGGAGAGCAGAACTCCACTTTCTAAATGGAAAAGATCCCATGTGGAAGGCACCAACTGAGATTTGCAATAAAGGGGGAGGACGCCAACTGCCTGAGACCACCTTACTTAAGGAGCATCTATAGTCTTCAGGCTGTGAGAAAGAGAAATTTATTTCTAATTTTTTAAATTAATAATTTCTAATTAATTTCTAATTAATTTTCTAAATAAAAAATTATTTATTTCTATTTTCTGTTATTTTTAAAAAATTCTTTCTTGTTTAAAGTATTACGTATGCCTCCTTTCCCCCCCATTGACCTCTCACTGGCTGAAACTTTCTGTTGTTTTATGGCATGACATTTTGTAAGGCTTGCCGCTGGGTGTCATACACAGGTCTTCAATCTGAGTCGGAGGCACCATTAAAGAAAAGGGGTGAAAGGCAAAGTTGCTTAATGGGCTTTTCCTCTGAGGTCTCCAGGGAGTGGCCATTCCACATTTCTACAGTTTTCAGCCCACGTTTCAAGTTTGAGAGCCCGTTTTTTTCCCCCACCATGGTGCATCTGCTTTCTTCCTGGGGAGACTTAAGACCTTGACCGCGGCATCACATAAGACAGGACACGGTGGGGTTTATGCACCTGACGGGAGAAGTCTGAGGCCAGACGAGCATCCCAACTCTTAGTGAAGAGTTAAGAAAACAAGCATTCTGCGTTTACCTTGGCAATGAGAGCACGGAGTGTTGCAAAGCAGTGGGTCAGGTAGGTGGTGCTCTGGTCACAGCTCAGAGAATTCACCAGGACCCTTAGAACGCCTCCCAGCAGGCTGTCTTTGCAGTCCAGAGCCGAGCTTGCCTGGGGGGACAGAACAGCACCACTGAACCCGTGAGTTGCGAATGGAAGGGTGAAGCCACAAGTAGATGCTTCTGACAATCAGCACAGAGATCTGAAGTTCTTTTCCTCTTCACCTAAGAGCTTATGGGTTAGGTAAAGCACCACACACATATCATCTAAATAACTATTCCCAAACTCCCAACTGATGTGGGGTTTACTTTTTTATTTATGTATTTATTTATTTATTTATTTTAATTTATTAAGGTATATGTGTACACAGCTTACCATTGCCCCCCGCCCACTCCCATACATGCCCTCCCTCCCCAGAATTTTGTGTCCATTGGTTGTACTTATATGCATGCATAACAGTCCTTCGGTTGATCTCTTATCTCCCCCAGATCTCCCTACCCTCCCCACTGTCATTTGACAGTCTGCTGGTTGTTTTACTCTCACTATATCTATCTTTCTGTTCATTAGTTTATAATGTTCTTTATTATCCATAAATGAGTGAGGTCATGTGGTGTTTCTCTTTTATTGACTGGCTTATTTCACTCAGCAATGTTCTCCAATTCCATCCAGGTTACTGCAAATGATGAGAATTCCTTCTTTTTTATGGCAGCATAGTATTCCATTGTGTAGATGTACCATAGTTTTCTGATCCATTTATCTATTGACGGGCACCTAGGCTGTTTCCAAATCCTAGCTATTGTAAATTGTGCTGCTATGAACATAGGGGTGCATATATCCTTTCTGATTTGTGTTTCTAGGGGTATATTCCTAGTAGTGGGATTACTGGGTCAAATGTCAACTGATGTGGGGTTTATATCTGGGTTGTTAAACTAAGTTATAATTACGGGCAATAGTGTTTGCAATGTCCTTTCTTTGTATACAAGGTATGGCTGTCCTTTGAGCTTCAAAACACAGTTGTGGGCTTCCCGGTACCAATAGGGGCTAAAGGAGCTTGCTTATCAGCTACAGTAAGATCAAACCCACCAAAGATAATGGCACATTTCAGCTTTCTCTGAAAATTGCAAATACATTGTGAGGACTGGAGTTAAGTAGGTAGCACTCAAAGCTGTGTTATATAAGGATATAATCAATGTGATGCCAAGCATTTACATTATCAAAGATGAGATATACATTTTGTCTTTATTTTTGTACAATGATTGCCTTGATTTTAGACAACTTAAAGAGTTGGATATTCAAAGTACCACTATCTTTCAACAAGTTTTCTTCTTCTGGCCTCCAAAAAAGCAATACTAGCTCTACTCTAATGATTTCTCACTGGAAACATGTCAGGACTCATTTTTCAAGTTAACTAAAAACCCACTGTCACCTAGATGTCTTGGTAATTTGGGGAAACATTCACTTAGAAGATGAAGTTAGTGTGATGAATTGCGCGTTACTATTCACAGTGATGCTACACTTTTCTACAGTAGAAATGGCAAAATGATGGCATAGATAAATTGCTTTCCAATTTGTATGCAAAACAGACACGCTCTTTTTTTACACCTAACCTAGTCATAATCTTAGCTCCTCCACCAGAGATTAATAACTCAAGTGGATTTGACCCACCAAAAAACACCCCTCTGGATACTGGACAACAAGCCCAGCGTTTACATTATAAATGTGATGATACATTCTGGCAGATTTAACTACAAGGGTCAGCTTATAAAGCATCTAACTCCTCCAGGTGAACAGCAAGTTCAAAGAAGTCTGAAGAATCTTCATTATTTCTGGAATTTGTAAGCCGGACACTATTGTAAACTGCCTAACTTCACTTTTTTTTTCCACAAAAAAAAGGGCATTTAGGGATCATGTTTATTTCTCTTACAAGTTTCTATAAAGAATTCTCTATTAAATTTCAGTATGTTCATGCTGAATAGAGCAGGTGTTTGTTGTCCTCACCTGGATAATGTTTTCCATCATGTCCAGGATGATTAAATTTGCTTCTGTCGCTAGATTGCCACTGATCAAGGCTTCTTGATCCAACTCTGCCTTTGTTCTGAGAAGTAAAAAAAGAGGTCAAATTAGAGCACATGTCAAACCCGGCCGTGTGGCAGCGATAGCAATCTCTGCAACAAGGGATCAAGACACCCTCTGAAGAGTCGGGTTGGCGTGAATACAGAGCAACGGCAACAGGGCGACTAAGGAGTGCAGAATGCCTTTTGTGATGAGTGCCTGGTTAAAAAGGTTTTCTAGGTGGAGCCTCCAGGCCATCCTCATCCTCATTATTATGACTAATGATGATAATGACAGAAATGACAAGATGGGTAGAGAGGCAATTATTGGCTGCTACTGGCAAGGAGGCTACCCAATCAGACCGCTGTGGAAAGCCTTGGGGGCCGTTCCTACATTTCATATAGAATAACCACCTCCAGATCTGAGCCAAGGGCAGCCTCTGCAAGGCACTGGAGGGAGGGAGGAGCCTGGGTGTGATGTGAATCTGGCGATGCTGCTGCTGGATTAGGAAAGGGCTCAGGGGAGAGGCTGTCTCTGGACCTCCCCGAGACCGCCTTGGGGTTGCACCGTCAAGTGCGGGCCTTTCGTCCTTTTCCAATGGGAAGCAGGATCGCACGCCTGTGGGGCGGGCCATCTGACATCGTCCCGGATGTCCGTTACAGGTGATCGCCCACTAGGGAATGGGAAATTGCCTGGTGCTCCTTCTCTACTAGGTTCCATTTAAGGGCTCTGAGCATTGTACGCACTGGTTCATCCATTCTGATAAAATCCAAGTGAAGGCAGACACCGGTTTGGCTCAGTGGATAGAGCGTCAGCCTGCGGACAGAAAGGTCCCGGGTTCGATTCCGGTCAAGGGCATGTACCTTGATTGCGGGCACATCCCCAGTAGGGGGTGTGTAAGAGGCAGCAGATGGATGATTCTCTCATCGATGTTTCTTTTTTTTTTAATATAATATGTTTTATTGATTTTTTTTACAGAGAGGAAGAGAGAGGGATAGAGAGTTAGAAACATCGAAATTGGAAAAGATTTTGCCTCATCTAAATTTAGTTGTTGGGAAAGGGAAATGTAAAGAATGGATTTTCCCAAGTTGTCCCAGGGGCCAAAATGTTAGCACAAGAAGTGGGGGCGGGGAGGGGGGTCATGATGGGAGCCCAGAAGTCTTGCCCTGGATCCCCAGCTGCTCATGAGTCGCTGTCACTCAACAATGAGGGCACCGAGGTTCACATGCCCTCAGGGCCTTAGAATAAATATTTTCCTTGTTTTTCACATGTAGGAGAGGCCCTTTGGTCCCAAGCTGCCCTACGTTGTTTTGTTTTTCTCATCCTCCCAGGGATAATATTTGTGTAAAATAAGTGAAATAGAAACACTACTTTTTACAGATTTACTCATAGGTTTAGATTTTTAGAGCAATGCTATCCAACAGAAACATAACGGGACCACATATGTCATTTTCTATTTTGCAGTAGCCACACACACAAAAAAAGCGAAGTGAAATAGGTTAAATTAATAGTAATATATTTTGTTTAACTCAATATATCAAGTAATATTGTCAGTGTATAATCACTATAAATATTACTGATGAGATAGCTTATATCTTTTTGTACTATCTTCAAAATCCAATATCAAATTTACTAATGAGATACTTTACATTATTTTACTTGTACTGAATCTTCAAAATCTGGTGTGTCCCCTTCCCTTACACTACTACTGTCGCTGCTATATTGGACCTGCAAGTCTAGAGTATTCTAATCTCCCCTTCCCAATTTTTATTGTGGTAAAATATATCATAAAATTTAACATAAAATTTATCATCTTAACCATTTTAAGTACACTGTTTGGTGGTATTAAGTACATTCACATTGCTGTGCAACCATCACCACCACAAATACATTTTTTAAAAAAGCCTATTAACTATTCATTTAAAATGGCATTTCTCAAATTTGACTGTATAACAGAATCACCTGGGAGTTTTACCAAATACTTATTTTGGGGCCCCACCACTATAGATGCCGAGTTGATTGGCCGTGGGTACATCTGGGCACTAGAGCTGAAAATTAACTGCTCTGAAAGGAACAGAGCCAAGGCACTGAAAAGTGATCTGGAAGAAAATGGTGCAAGACACCACTATCTATAATAACAAAAAGTCTTTCTAAATCGAGCTGCTCAATTTTACTATGGTTTCTTAAGAAAAAAAAAGAAAGAAAGAAAGAAAGAAAGAAAGAAAGAAAGAAAAAAAGAAAGAAAGAGAAAAGAAAGATGAAGAAAAGAAAAAAAGATACCACCCCGATCCACAGAGGTGAACCATTAGCTCTGACAGTGAGCAAGCAGCCCACCAGGTAGCTCAGGGCTGAGAACTGACCTAGAGAAAATTGGGGGGCCCTGCACGGAAAGGCTCCATATGGTGTTGTTTCTGCAAGCAAAAGGGAAAGTTTCCCAAAACATCAGTTTGCACAGCCCAAGCAAAACGTGCCTCGTTCAGCTCTTCTTTTGGTTGCATACAGTAGATGTCTTAACCACCTGTGCAGTTCTGAAGCGCATGCATGTTTAACAAACTATTTTTTTTTTTTGGTTTGTTCGTTGCCTGAGCTAGAACTTACGGACTCTCAGAACCAAATATCTTATTGTTCAGGGGACATAGAGCAAGAATAAAAATCCTAGAGCAAATAGGTGTTATTTAAAATATATATATATATATATATATATATATATATATATATATATATATAATTGATTTTTTTTACAGAGAGGAAGGGAGAGGGATAGAGAATTACAAACATCGATGAGAGAGAATCGTCGATCAGCTGCCTCCTGCACACCTCCTACTGGGGATGTGCCCGCAACCAAGGTACATGCCCTTGACCAGAATCGAACCCGGGGACCTTTCAGTCCGCAGGCTGATGCTCTATCTACTGAGCCAAACAGGTTTTGGCAAATAGGTGTGATTAATAAGACCAAATAACTGGGCTTTCCAAGAAACATCTATAAGAAAAAATGAGTTTAATGTTTTAAAATAAATTAGGTCCCCAAAATTCCTATCAGTGGACCAGAACGATGCATTCTTGTGACAACAATAAAGCTAGTAACTTATATTTGTTCACAAAATAACCTTCAAGTCTGTACCACCCTCCACTCCCTTTTGTTGGGGCCTTCACATAGCATGGGGTTACGCTTCCTAGGCCTCGTCAAGTGTGTGATGAGGGGTGTCTTTAGCTGTTTTGCTCAGTGAACCCTGGGATTCATTGGATTACCTGCTGCAAAGAGGACTAGCAGACATGTGCTATATATTCAATATATTTAGTTTAATGTCCTCATCTATCCAGATTATTGCATAGGTATATATTGCAATCCAAGCAGGATTTTTCTTCTTTCATTTCTTTATAATTTTTTCTGATCATACTAGTATATACCATAATACATCCATTGTAGGAAATACAGCAAAGCACAAAGAAGAAAACATCAATTATTTCAAAAAGAAAATCACCCAAAGAAAACCACTGTTAATATTTTGATAAATGTCTCCCCTCAGATGTGGCTCATGTGGTTGAGTGTTGACTCATGAACCAAGAGGTCACTGGTTTGATTCCTGGTCAGAGCACATGCCCAGGTTGCAGGCTCTATCTCCAGAAGGGGGTATGCAGGAAGCAGCTGATAGATGATTTTCTCTCTCATTAATGTTTCTATCTCTCAATCCCTCTCCCTTCCCTTCTCTCTAAAAATCAATAAAAAATTAAAAATATATATATTTTGATAAATTTTCCCCCAATATTTCAAAAATGTACTTACTATATGTAATTACAGATTTAAGATTCTACTCTAAAATCAAGTGTCTTTTGTTTACTTAACTATATAATAAGCATTTCCTGTGTCATTAAAATGATTTCAAAACATTTAAATGCCAACCTAATATTTCCCTATTCTTGAGCATTTAGAATGTTTCTAATAAAAAGAATTTATGTAATGCTGATATAAATATCCCTGAATAGATATTTTTGTGCACATTCTAGAGAGGAAATGTGAATTGAAATTATGTGGTCTTGGGTACCCTTTGCTATCATCATCATCATCAGCTTTTGTTAAGTTATCTGAGATTGCTAAATAGTTGCTTTCTTTAAATGCTTATCGATGTAATAAATGTTTAAAAGCTGGAAATCATAATTCCTTATACCTTTGATTATACCGAGTCCCTGGATGAACTGAATTTACACAGATCAATTTATTTTCTTACCCCTGGAAGGATGTAGTAATACAAGTAGCCTGGGAAAAAGAATTTGGAACTTTAGGTAAAAGTAGCACAAAGTTGCTGAGTGACTCACTTATCTTGCTTCTCATTAGCTTGCCGCCAATGTGTCTGCTCCTTCTTCCATCTCAAATTTTCACTTAGGCATGAAAATCGGTCATTCCCTAGGAGTTAAGAAATGCATGATAGGAATGTGATTAGCACGAAACCTCCCAAGATAACCAGAAGTTCACCCAAGAGAACTCAGCGCTTCTCGGCTAGAGTCCGTGCTGAATGCTGGTAGGAGACAAAAGCCATGTCCATGCCGGAGCTGGCTTGCTCTGTGATTGACAGGCTAGAGGAATGGCAGAACCCCTGCCTTTCTGGAGTGTCGGTGAGCATGTTTCCAGGAACACAGGTTTCCAGTGAAACTCTGGGGGGGTGGGGGTGGGGGTTCTCGCTAAGTTATTGGAAAGGACAGGATGGGTGTTAAAGGAAGGTAACCAATCACACATGAAAAAGCTGAGCTTCCCTCAAGTTCCTGACCACTGTGGCCCGTTGCATTGGATGAGCTGTTGCTCTGTTTTACTGTGAGCGCAGTAAAACAGACCAAGGCTACAGGAGCACTTCCCTCTATCCTACAGCAACGAGCTCAGCCTCTTTAACACCATTCCTGGCATTGTGGGGTCTCTGGAGGACTAGAACACTCCGAGACCCCTGAGAGGATTTGTTCCATTGTAACAGTGGCCTGAGTGATTTGGGGACATGATCTTGAAACCAGAACTACCCAGGGTATTGACCACGCTCCGAGGAGACAAGTCAAACATCCCACGGAGAGGCTTTAGCCTTGAGAGAGCCACCATTTGTCTCATACGATGACTCACATTCTTGAATGTGATCTTTTACCACAGACAAGTTTGGGGCAGAAGGTGCCATTTGGGGACATTTCTGGGGTGCCTGTGATCGCAGGAAAGCAGCTTTCCCTTCAGAGACACAGAGCTGACATTACACACATGATGCACAGAGTCCCAGAACCCGCTTGTCTTTACTATCATAGTGTCTTACGAGGGTGATGGTGTCTACTCGTGTTGGGAGGGCATTTCTCCCATAAAGGGCGCAGAACTCTCTGACAGAAAACAGAGAAGGGCGGATCCAACGCACCTGGGACCCGGCGCCGCATCATCTCCCCTCGGGCCCCTTCTCCGCGGAGCAAAGCCTCTTCCAGCCTGGCCTTGACATCCCGCGACTTCTGCAGGACCTGGGTACTGACTTTGTCAGAACTCGGCTTTCCCTGGGCAGGACAGAGGAAGAAGGACACTTCATGTGGTGAGATCTCCGTCTATGGGGACGCTCTGCACAACAGAACACTCCAAGGGGACCTTGGCCAGCATGGACATGTGCTACACAGAGACACTGTTCTGGGGGACCCCATGGCTGAAACCCTGTTAACAGGAATGGAGTTCTCTCTGCAGAAGGCAGGGATCCTTTCCCAGCGGAATCATCATATCCAGATAGGTGCTGCATATGCAAATAGGTTATGGATTTTAATACAGAAGAAAATGTACTGATGCATCCACTGCCCAAACAAAGGGGAACAGTGACAAGACAGGATGGACCTTGGGAGGTGCGAACTAGTTTAAAACTGAGCCACCCCACACCTACCTTGTACTCAAAACATGAGACACAGATGAAAAGGAGATCTAAAATCCTGTTGAGCTGCATGGAGGGCAGGTCGGCAATCCACTTCCTTATGAGGCTCTGGTCTGCGTTTTTCATGATCCAGAGGAAGCAGATCATGAGGTTTCGGGTTGTGTCGGCATTTAGCACGTTGTACTGCTTGTAGGGCTGGGAGCAGGCAGATGGGAGACAAATGCAGAGGAAGAAGTTAAGCAGCAGAAACAATGAAAGTCTTAAGGGACATTAATCTCTTAGAACAGTGGTTGGCAAACTCATTAGTCAACAGAGCCAAATATCAACAGTACAATGATTGGAATTTCTTTTGAGAGCCAAATTTTTTAAACTTAAACTTCTTCTAATGCCACTTCTTCAAAATAGACTCGCTGAGGCCGTGGTATTTTGTGGAAGAGCCACACTCAAGGGGCCAAAGAGCCGCGTGTGCAGTTTGCCGACCACGGTCTTAGAACACAGCAACTGTACTTCTAGTACGGTTTGGCTAGGTTGGTCTCCAGGAACTCTGCCTTTCCCCGCCAGGTTCATCAGCCAACGGGCTCACCTGGGGCTGAATCTGAGCCAGCTTTTTAGCCACATAACTTTGGGCACTCTCTGTCTCAGGAGCATTGTGGTCCGGTGGTCTGTCCTGGACCTTGACCACCCCTCCGGTAATCTCAGTGATAACAATGGACTTCCGTGCTGCTAAGATATCCAAGTATTTCTCCTTCAATCTGGACATGAGGCAACTTAAAAGCAGTCTTATAGCAGAGAACTTAAAGCATAATATGTGCAACCAATTTGTCAAATCCATAATTTAGTGGAGTCCTCTGTAATGTGACTTTAACCACAATTCATGTTTTTCTGGGTGTGTGGGTGTGGGAACTCAGACTACTTGCTTGAGTGTACAGGCCACAAGAGTTCATTTTAGAGTGCTGAGCATACTTTCTGTTACTCATCAGATCAACAGAGAGAACAATATGTGGCTGCACCCTTGTTTCATGTAACATAGCTAAATATCCAATGGACCATAGTGGTGAATTTGCAATGAGCTATGTGTAAGTATGGGAGGGAAATGTTGGTTTTAGATGGGGATGATGGAGCTTATGAAATTACTTTAATTTAGTTTTTCTGAGTATATCAAAAAGAAGATATGAAGTCTTTAGATATAAAGATATTCACAGGGAATATCTTCTTAATAGATGACTTTTGGGCATTTGAACTTTTGCCCTTAGATCAAATCACAATGTAAAAGGCATACACCACCTCAAGCATCTCACTTTGCTAAGATGGCTATTTTAGGATGAGTAATGTCAACTCTCAAATGTCTATTCTCTTTCTTACCTCCCTGTCCTCCAAACCTCATAGAGGTTTACTGGGGATGGGAGGTGGGGAGAGGTAGGGAACAATGTGAAATTAAAAATGCTGGAAGAGAAGAAACTCATCCAGCAGGGATGAGTTAGGTCTCAATACTGACTTTCCAGGAGAGAACACAGTTGAGTCCTTTACAGACACACTCTACTCTGAAATGCTCAGTTTCATTAGCTGGATGACATAGAGCCAACCTGACACAGAAGCATTCAGAGCTCATCAAGAAAGAGAGAGTTCACACCTCCGTGAATCAGAGGTTTTATTCCAGGGAGAGCCCCTCTTTAAACCCAAGTTTGTGCACAGGGACAGAGCCAGATAACTCTGCTTAGGCTCTCTGGGGACCTAGAAAAGCTGAATTCTTTTGCTTAATGAACACTCTATCAAGCAACCTTCAATCTTTTTTTTTGGAGGCAGACACAGTATGAATAATAAGTATACAGAACAAACATAGCTCAAGCCTCCCACTGAGAGAGCCTTGGTTTGATCCTCTGCAATAATCTCAGGTTTCCCAAGTTCACCTCTTTCCTGGTTTTCTGAGCTTGGAACTTGGCGCCATTGAGACTGTCTGAACTGGACCTGTGATTCTCTTGCTGTTGCCAGCACCCCGTCTAACTGTGTGTAGCCTCACCTGCACCATTTCCCTCCACAGCTGCCAGCCTCACAGAGACCCCTTCCAGCATCGAGCAAAGAGGTAGAAATCTCACTGCCTACTTACTCTATGGAGGGTTCTGGCAGGTGAATGTAAGAATGAACCCACCAGAAGATGGGAAAAGGCTCAAAATGAAAAAAACAAACTAGATAAATGTGCAACATACCAAGGAAGAAAGCATGGGTCCATTTATCTTCAAATTAAAGTGATTCCCCGCTATGGCCAGTGCCACATTCTGGTTAATTCCGCTGGTCCCATCTTGCTCTTCATCCGAACCACTGGCGCGGTTTTTTCCACTACGGGCATCTGCTGCTGCAAGTCAAACAGTATTGGTCTTATCAATGCGGTCATGCTCCTGGGTATTTACCCAAGAGTTGAAAACATGTCCACAGCAAAACCTGCATGTAGGTGTTTTAACAGGTTCATCAACAATTACCAAAACACGAAAGCAGCCAAGATGTCCTTCAGTAGGTGAGTGGATGAAAAAACTGTACAATAGAAAATTATTTAGTGCTAAAAAGAAATGAGCTAGCAAGCCATGAAAATATATGGAGGAACCTTAAATGCACATTGTTAAGGAATGAAGCTGATTTAAAAAGGCTACATACTATCTGATTCTAATTAGATGACATTCTGGAAAAGGCAAAACTATAGAGACAATAAAAACTTCAATGGTTGTCAGGGGCTGGGGGAAGGGAGGGGTGAATAAGCAGAGGAGTTTTAGGGCAGAGAAACTACTTATGATACTACAGTGATGGATACATATTATACATTTATCCAAACTTTAGAGTGAACCCCAATGTGGACTATGAACTTTAGGTGATAATGATGTAGTTTACCAATGGTAAGAAATGTACCTTTCTAGTGGGGGATGTTGCTAATGGGGAGGCTATGTATGTGTCGGGGCAGAAGGTATATGGGAAATCTCTGTACCCTTCTCTCAATTTTGCTATAAACTGAAAACTGCTCTAATAATTCATCTTTATAAAATCTTTGGTACAAGAGCTAAGATTTGGAAACAGCCCAAGTGCCCATCAGCAGATGAGTGGATTAAAAACTTTGGTACAGCTACACAATGGAATACTACACTGCTATAAAAAGAAAGAACGTTTACCATTCTCAACAGCATGGATGGAACTGGAGAGCACTATGCTAAGCAAAATAAGCCAGTCAGAGAAATGTAAATATCACATGATCTCACTCATTTGTAGAATATAATAAACAACATAAACTGATGAACAAAAATAGATCCAGAGACACAGAAGCACTAAACAGAAAAACCTCAGAGGGAAGACAGGGGAGGGTGGGAAGGGGGTTAAGAGATCAACTGAAGGACTTATATGCATCAATATAAGCATAACCAATGGACACAGACAGGAGTGGAGGAGAGGGCATGTGCTGGGGGGTGGGGGTAGCCAGGGAGAGGTCAAGGGGGAAAAAAGAGGCATATGTAATACTTTAAACAATAAAGAATTTAAGTTAAAAAAAGAAACCCAAAACAGTAATCAAAATAAAATCTTGGTAATGTCAAGTCAAAATGGTGATTTCTTATGTCCTATACCCAATACCCAATGTGTACCTGATCCTTATCAGTCACTAAAGTCATCACAATAATTTTAAACCTGATATTTATATTATTTATCTGCTACCATCTATAGGGGAAAGGGAGAAGGCTTATAATAAAAAAGACAGAACGTCTAATTCAAGACTATGCTAGAAATTAATTTTTTCAGTTGCTAAAATAGAAATTTTTAGAACTTTCATAACAATTTTTACAACACTTAAAAATGTATTCACATATTTTAAATAATAACTAAATAGGAAGGAGCCTATAATTACAGAGTTAATTAATATCTTATAGAATAACAAGCTATTATCACAAATTCAGCAATACTTTATTAAGTTTTAAATGTTTTGAAATGAATATTAATTTATTGTATCTATGTAATACAGACATATTTATATTTATATATAGGTCTAGATATAGGCAAATACAAAAAGATTTAAAAGTTTGGTTTTTAGTCACACATATAGAAAGTAGAAAATTCTTTTAATCACACATATAGAAAGTAGAAAATTCTTAGAAAAGTGTATTAAAACACTTGCACCTGATTGATTCTTTATAAACTCATTTTATTAGACCAGTCAACATTATTAGTATTTGACCTTAAATTTTTTTAAAAAAGTACAGTGAGAACAGTATTTTCATGTGCAAAAGTTCTGAAAAAAGGAAGCAGTTTTTTTTAGGAACTCAATTTTTAAAAATAATAATTCACTATTGTATTTTAAGGCAATTGGGTCTTTAAACAAATGGCAAAATGAATAGCACATGGAAATGATACAAGATCTAGTAATATAGGGATATTTGAGGATACATTCTTTCTCCCTCTAAATATGAACAGGGTCATAGTTATAAGAAAAGGAAGGAAGGATCTAAACATTAGCTTTACAAAACATTCTCTCACTTCCTCTATGATGTGGGCACCATTATCATAGTTTTTACATCTAAGAAAAGGTTGAGGATCTCATCAAAGATCACACCTACAATAACAGAAGTGTAATATGCTAATTAGACCCGATAGCCGAACGACCTTCCGGTTGTCCTTCCAGATGACCTTCTGGAAGAAGCCGGGGCTGCGAGGGCCGAGCCCCTTGCAGGGATTTCGTGCATTGGGCCTCTAATATAAGTAATAAATGGGCTGTAGTTTGAATTCAGTTGTATCTCTTTCTAAAGACTATATTCTTATTAGTTTATCAATCTAAAGATTACATATATAATAGATATATTATATCATATTAATAACAGAACACTTTTTATTGTTTTCCCACTTGTCTATAAAGTTTATTATACACCATCAGACCAATGAATGAATAAATGAATGAACAAATAAATAATCTTTAAATAAAAACTGATACAGGGTTGGGTACCTTAAGAAAATAAAACTTATCGAGGCCTTAAAAAGGTCTGGAGAGCACTGTGTGGAGAACTGTTCCCTTAAGCATATCCGCCCTGGAGCCAATGACAGAAACCTCATTCTAGTGTAGCACTGGGCAGGGTCCCCCACCAATCCCGAGGAGGAAACAGAAGGAATTGTTACCTGTAAAGTCATAGAGCTGCGGCAAAGCATCCAAGATGATGCCTACCAAAGGCAAGTAAAGGGCAGCGACCTTGACCTTCACTTCTGGTTTGACACAGCGCGGGTCAAGGTCGTGAGAACTTAACAGGCTGTGAATAGCACTGACAGCTTTCCTTTGCACTTTGCTGATCCTGTTGGCACAACACAGAACGCTAGAGGTTATGATGAAGGGAGATTGACTTAAACAATAAGGAGTGACCAGCATGTTCCTAAAACAATGGGGTGACAATGTAAAAATCAAGAAAAATTGGGTAGAAGTATGTACAGCTCAGAGACAGACTACCTGTGTTCTAGTCCTGGGTTGCTGTCAGCATGATGCTTTAAAGTTCATTGTGGTATAGCATCAACTCTTTCATTCCTTTTTAATTGTTGGATAATATAGTACAAATATATCACATTTTATTTTATTTATTTTTAAATATATTTTTATTCATTTCAGAGAGGAAGGGAGAAGGGGAGATAAAATCATCACTGAGGAGAGAGAATTATTGATTGGCTGCTTCCTGCATGGCTCACACTGGGGATAGAGCCCACAACCTGGGTATGTGCTCTGACCAAGAATTGAACCATGACCTACTGGTTCATAGATCAATGCTCAATGATGGCCGGGCTGAATATATCACATTTTGTTCATCTAGTCATCAATTGGTGGACATTTGGACTCTTTCTACTTTTTGACTATTATGAATTATGAATGCTGCTCTGACTATTTCTGCTCATGTTTTTGTGTGGATATAAGTTTTATTTCTCTTGAGTATATGCCACAGAGTAGAATTACTGGATCATATGGTAACTCTACGTTTAATGTTTAGGGGAACTGTCAAACTGTTCTCAACAGTGGCTACACCACTTTACATTCCTAGCAGGAGAGCATGAAGTTTCTTTATTCCATTTGCCAACACTTGCTATTATGAGTCTTTTTAATTATAGCCATCCTAGTGGACATGAGGGTGCTATGGAGTGAATGTTCAACTACAAACTGCAGCAGGTAGCATTTTTGTGTGTGCTTCATATCCCATTTAAAAAAATACATTTTATTGATTTTTCACAGAGAGGAAGGGAGAGGGATAGAAAGCTAGAAACATTGATGAGAGAGAAATGTAGACCAGCTGCCTCCTGCACACCCCCCACTAGGGATGTGCCCACAACCAATGCACATGCCCTTGACCGGAATCGCACCTGGACCCTTCAGTCCGCAGGCCGACACTCTATCCACTGAGCCAAAATGGTTTGGGCCATATCCCATTTTTAATGTTAGAAACATACCCTTCCCCTTCCGCATCCAGGGCAGCGGCCAGCTCCGTGAAGAGAAGGCCGGTGAGGAAGTGCTGCTGGCGGAACTCAGGAGTCAGGTCAAACATGCTGGCGATCTTCTGGTCCTGGAAACTGGAGCAGGAGCTCGAGTTCTACAGAAATGAAAGGAGCAGCTCCATGAGTAACAAGAACTGGGATTAAGACCACAAGAGCTGGTATTTTCTGAGCATGAGTGTGGCCAAGCTTGGTGAGCACGACCCAGGATCACCAATGCTTTCCCCAGGGGACAGAGGAGGAAACTGAGACCACAGTGGTCACTTAGCTTTCCCATCCCCACAGACGGAAAGCTTCCCACTGGGAAAGATGAACATAAAGCACTCGGGTTCTGCCACACGAGGCGTAACACTCCCCTCACAAGCAATCAGAAGTTGAAAATCCCAGGACAACACATGGCCAGGGAAATGGGAACGGGATCCAATGCTGCAGCTGTGAGCAGGCAATTCCTCTCTAACAAACGGCCCCCTGTCTAGGGAACAGTGCGCGTACGCTGGCTGAGCTGCACTTCTCAACATGGTTTACACACAGTGTCTGAAAGTTGCTGGCCTGGACAGTAAAAGCGGTGTCAGGGAAGTGCCAGATGGCCCAGTCCCAGGTGACGCCTGTGCTCTTATCCTGCGGCACGCTGTATATTTCATTAAGAGATTCTAAAATGTCTCTGGAGTCCTTGATGTTTGGGAGGGCTGGGCCTGGCCCCTGGCTTTGCTGGCTCCCTAGGGTAGTCAGAGGGAATGTGGGCCAGGACCTGGGGCAAAGTGAGCACATTTGGAATTGCAGCTTGTAAGACACCGTTCCCAGTTCTCACTCAGATGGCCGCAGAGCTAATTCCTGGATCATGTCTTTGGGCATGGATGGCCAAGATTATTATTTTTTTAATTATTAAGACAGACCTTCACCTTTGTGCTAGTATCAAGAAATATGCAACAAAAATAGAACCTAATATTGAGGAATCTTACCTGCTTCTCTGAGCTACTGATTTGATCCCTATAAATGAAATGTGACTATATGAATAGCATTTCTTTAACGTTTTTCTAGAGGACACTAGTCCCTTGAGAAATCTATGGAGAAAACACCACAGGTTTCTGGAGTCAAATCATCTTGGGAATCATTGCTCATCGTATGCCTCCTCCCATTGCCTCCTCTGCCCCTGGGGCATTTACAATATACACCAACAAGTCAGAGACTCTAGATTGGCCTTCTGCAAAGAAATCTAACACAGGATTTCCAAACTGATTAGATTTTAGAATCCTGTATTTGCATAAAACCTCTCAGCATTCTATAGTGGTAGAATCCGGGGCCCACTGAACCTAACTTGAAAAATACTGTTCTACAAAAAATGATTGGCAAAACTCCTGTGTATAAGTATTAATACAAATGTTCCTCTTTCTGACTGGTCATGAACAAAACTTGTTAGAAAATATATTCCCTATACAACAGGCCATTTACTTAGTTTATGATGTGATCTTTTCAGTGTTTCAAGAGCCAAATGATCTGGAATATGATTCAAGGTGGACTCATCTTGTGCCGAATTCCATTCTCTAGCAGTACCAGCAAAAAGTTCTAAAAGAGTTCAAGGATAGCCCAAACCGGTTTGGCTCAGTGGATAGAGCGTTGGCCTGCGGACTGAAAGGTCCTGGGTTCGATTCCGGTCAAGGGCATGTACCTTGGTTGCGGACACATCCCCAGTAGGGGGTATGCAAGAGGCAGCTGATCAATGCTTCTCTCTCATCGATGTTTTTAACTCTCTATCCCTCTCTCTTCCTCTCTGTAAAAAATCAATAAAATATATATGCAAATGGCCTGATGTATAGGGAATAATATATATAAGCAAATGGCCTGATGTATAGGGAATATATTTATATATATCCACATTAAAAACCATTAGAGGCAGCTGATCGATGATTCTCTCTCATCATTGACACCCCCCCCTTCCTCTCTGAAATCAATAAAATACATTTTAAAAAACACTATTAAATCATTTTGGAATCAATATAAAGGAACCTGCAACTTCATAAATTTCATGGTGCTGGGGTTTCAGAAAAGTGAAATAGAGGAGTCTGTCAAGCTGAGGTAGAAAGATGATTAATGTGAGATAAAAGAAGACATGTGACTTTTCTACAAATTTCTGATTTTTCATAGTATATATATAGATTTCCTGTTCTATAGTCTAGAGCCTAGATAGAAATCAATCACTTAGTATGTAAATGATTAGTTAGATGGTACAACTTTGGGAAGCATATTTGTATGTATCTGAATCAATTGATCTGTTTCAATAGCTTGATTTTTCTTTTTTAAAATATATTTTTATTGATTTCAGGGAGGAAGGGAGAAGGAGAGAGAGAGAGACATCAATAATGAGAGAGAATCATTGATCAGCTGCCTCCTGAACATACCCTACTGGGGATCCAGCTCAAAACCCAGGTATATGTCCTGACCGGGAATTGAACTGTGACCTCCTGGTTCACTACTGAGCCACATCGACCGGGCTTGATTCTTTAAAAATTAATAACATCAACCTTTTAGAGAACAAATTACTAAATTAAGGTAATGAAGTGAAATCTCATGTATAATTCTTTCAGGTAATGGGTTACCTGGGAAGATATGGAGGGGCAGGGAGATGCGGGAGCAGTGTCAGCGCTCATAAAGAAGAGGTTCAAGTTGAGGTAATGTTCATGGCTGCAGAGGATTCTCAGGAACTCTAGCCTCATGGAGATGAGCGTCGAGAGGTTGTTCAGCTTGGCTGACAGCTGGGGAGAACAATGAGGAAAGGAAAGAAGCATTTATTATGAGGTTAATGGAGTTGAGGTTGACAGTCACAAAAATATCCTTTCGCTCAGATTAATAAAAATGAATGGGGCAGCACAACTCTGTATTACAGAGTTGGTAAACTCTGTATTACAGAGAGGCCCAAAAGGTTTTCACCCATTACCTGTCTTCCTTCATGATTCCTAGCCTAAAAGCTGCCCAAAATGAGGACTCTTGCCCCAAACAACAGTCTTGTCAAATCTGTAATATCACGGCAAGACTCTGTTGTTCATAATCTGGAAATATATCTTCAGTGTAACAGAATATAATTAATTTTACAAAAACCCTACTGTGTCCAAGAAACTAAATGAAAGGAGTTGCCCCAACATGGGGCCACACAAGACTAATGGAATATGACTTGGGTGGCTTTAATGCCACAAGTGTTCTTTTGTAGTTTCTAATTAAAGACCCCAACGGGAAGTTCTCAAGCCAGTTCCCTGGATGAGAGCATCAAATTACTTTGGGGGGAGGTGGGGGGAAAGAAAGAAAAGAAAAGAAAGAAAAAAAGCCAAAAGAGTTTTCTTCAAAGAGGGAGAAGAGGAAGTATAGAGGAGAAAGAAACAGAAAACTGGAAGAGTTTTCAGGAAAAAAAAAATCTTCCCTTGAACAAACCAACCATGAAATGATCAACGAAAAGCTGACACAGGTGACAGTCTGGAGGAGATCTCGTGCTTCTCTTGGGGAAAGTGACCACTGAAGGATCCAGACTCAATAGACTGCAAATAGGAAGCAGCTTCTCTTAAGGCAAAGCACAGAAAGAAGGGTTTTGATGGACCTTGAACCTCTCAATATATCATCATCAAGACACCCTCCTGCCTTGGCATAGGAAACTGATATCTCATCCTTGCCAATGGACATGCCTCCTCCTCATGCACTTTAATTAATTATTCTAACATATGGAAAGAGACCTCATATTTTGAATTCTATGCCTGGTCAATGATTGAATGCTGTAGTCATGTAATTTCTATTAAATGTTAAATTGAAGAAAGCTGATCATATCAGTAACAAATTTCAATTACCTTAGATTAACCCTTCAGTACTGGGTTGGTAAATGCTTTAGGATCCATGCAAACTAGAGTGTCTAGGGATATCTTTGGCACAAAACTCAGAATATACAAGAGCCAAGCTGTCTAACTTGGCAGTGGATAGACAGCTCACCATGACAACGAGCATCACACAGATGAGAAGGCACCAGGGACAACATGGCTGCGTCCCAGGGAACACTCACCTGGTTGCAATAATGTTTGATGAGGTTAAACACAAAGCTACGATCCATCAGTGAGAGAAGGTCATACAAGAAGAAAGCCAGGCTGATGTTGATCTTCTCTGCCTGTTCAGTTTCCTTAAAAACAAACAGACAAATACTCAAGTCATTTTGTGGTAAATGCTGGTCATGAACCTCCAGGTCCCTGGTGGGAAGGTTGGGAGAGGCAGGTCCTATTTTTATAAACAGTACTAGAGGCCCAATGCACGAAATTCATGCAAGAGTAGGCCTTCCTTCCCCTGGCTGCTGGCACTGGATTCCCTCCCCAGGACCCAGGCTTCCCTCACAGCCCCAGCTTCGTCCTGAAGGTTGTCTGGTCTAATTAGCATATTACACTTTTATTATTATAGATTCCTTCCTCTAAGAAATACTGGGCAAAGCAGGTAACCCTGCAAAATTGGAGCAAATATAATTTAGAACTTAAATGATGCCATGAGTGTTAGGTTGAATCAAGTAATTCTTTATCTACTGTTAACATTAAGGTACATTTCCTTCTAGTTTTTGTTTTCCTACATGCATATTTACATGTATATAAGTGAGCTCATTCTCTATATACAAGGCTGGGTCCTGAATTTTTTCATTCAACATTACATAATAAACATTTTTCTATACCATATTTCTTCATATGGCTTTACCAAAATGTATTTGATTCTGATAAGTACTGTTTTGGCAAAAGTAACTTAAAATGTATCCCCTATCTTCAATGAGACAGGTTCTTAAAAGTATTGTTGCAGAAAACCAAGTCAGGATAAAAGATTCCATTTTTACTTAAGGATTTTTATCTTTCCAATTAGGCAGCATGCTCAGCCTAAAAGAGGTCATAGTCACTCATGGTAGGGCGAACTCTTGCATAAAGTAAGACCAGGATTTTGTGTTTATTACTTCACAGGGCTCATATTTATGAGGGATTTTACAGGATTTCAGAGCAATCAGGATGCACTTGTTCATAGTCATGCCTCATAGTCCCAGAATAATGAATCAGTTTTCTCTGACACTATTGAAAATATAGCTTGAAAATATTTTTCTCTTGTTACATCACGTTATAAACAGTATTTCAAATATCTTGAAAATATTTCCTTCTTGTTAAGTTATGTTCCTCTTGTTATTCAGGCCACGCTGACCAGTCACTGGCATGGATATAGACATGATAAAGATTTCTACAATCTCATGGAGCACCAAGTCCTCACACTCTCAGCATTCTCATGGGCCAACCCTGGGTGGTATACATAACTGTCTGAATATTCTGACATGGAATTGTCAGTCCTGGTTTTGCTGCTAGCTGTGTGACTTCAAAAAATCTCAGCCTCACTGTGCCTAATTTTTCATACCTTCCAAAATGGAGATATCATTGCCATTCTCCAAAGTTGGCCATGAGAAAAAGTGGTTATTTCTCCTGAGTGCTTGGTGCTATACATGTTCTTTAGAATGATAAAGGCATTAATAATGATCACTGCTGCCTCAAATTTTATAGTTGACTTTGGAATTTTTGTTTTATTTCATCTTATATATTTAACTTTCTATTTTAAAGTAATTTTAAGCTTACCGAAAAGGTACAAGAATAGTACAAAAAACTCCTATATACCCTTAAGCTAGGTTCATAAATATTTGATGTTTTGCTATATTAATCGTTCTCTTCATCTACACATTTCCCCCCTGAACTATTAAAAAAGAAGGTTGCAAATATCATGCCTATTTACCTCATAATACTTCAGGCTATATTTCCTAAGAACAAAAATATTCTCTCTCATTGATATAATTATTTAAACTACTGCAATTAGATGCTGCAATTTCTTTATAACAAACCTCCTGTCCCACTCTTAGGTCCCATTCATTCAGTATTAAAAAACAGCATTTGCTTGTCAGGTATAGTTAGTTACATTCAAATTATTCCTTTAAGATGATGTTTATTTTTCTCTGATTATGAAAATAACATGTTCAAGGTAAAAAAATTTAGAACATGAAGAGTCACAGGGCACAATTACCTTCTGAGGCTTTACTAAAAGGGCTGCAATCTCCGAGGTGACCACGTTAACAATGGTAGTTATGTCATCTTTGAAACGGTCGGAAAAACGAGTCCTCCGAAAATTGTCCTGTTTGTCCATGTTGTGTACATACTGGGCCATGCTTTTCACCTACAGAGGGATGGGGGAAATGTCAACATGCAAACTGGTGACCTGCTTGTACACTGTGGAGAAGGGGAAAAGGCTGGGAGAAAAGCTCATTAACAATAGACTTTCTAACACTTTATCTGTGCTGGTAGTTGCCCAAGCAGGCAGGGGGCTGGAAATGCTCCTGACACACAGATGGTTACCATGGTGGTCGGAGCTGGGAAGAGTGTCCTCTTTTTGACCCCAAGTCAGGGGGCTTCCTCCTTGCTGCTGACAAAGCCAGGGAGCTTAGTTTTTAGCCGCCGTGTCATGAGACTCCCCTTCACTCAGCTGCCTATGTCCGGGAAGGCAGACCCAAGTGGCTCCCAGAGCCACTTAGCCATCAGTCTGCCGTAGCACACAGCACCCCCAAACCCCCGAAAAGGGGACTGTGTGTGAAACTGCTTGTGATGTGAACTGAAGTCCCTGCTATCCCCGAAACTACAGGAAGGAGAAAGGGAAAGAAACGTTCCTCCTCTCGGGATCTCAGGTTGAAATGAAGAGCACAGTTTCTCCCAGACACAGTTCTATAGCATGCTAGCTGGAAAACCTGACCAGTACTTTGAACATTGCTTCTAAGAGAAATTATGTTTTGAGTTCTATAAGACTGACTTGTTTTTAATCTATATTTTAAATATTTAAATATATATGTAAATTAAATATATATCTCATATAATAAAAGGCTAATATGCAAATTGACCGAATGGTGGTTTGACTGGTTGCTATGACACACACTGACCACAAGGGGGAAGATGTTCAATGCAGGAGCTGCTCCCTGGTGGTCAGTGTGCTCCCACAGGGGAGTTATCTCTCAGCCAGAAGCTGGGCTCACCACTGGTAGCACAGTGGCAGTGGCAGGAGCCTCTCTCGCCTCTGCTGCAGTGCTAAGGACCCCTCGGAGGATGTCTGATTGCCAGTTTAGATCCAGGGGGGAGGTGGAGGCGGGAGAGAAACGTCTGCACCAACCACCAGAGAGAAACATTGATGTGAAAGAGACACATTGATTGGTTGCCTCCCGCACAAGTCCCAACTGGTGCCGGGGATCTAGCCTACAACCGAGGTGCATACCCTTGTAGGATGGTTCAGGACCCATGGACATATCTGCACCCCACAGTCTCACACTCTTAGTGAGAGGACCTGGATGAGGGGTGGGAACTGGACCCTACTTTTGTCTGCAGAGTGTCTCTCACTATGCTGATCAAGGACTTGGGAACACAAGGCCTCTTTGTTCTGGGCTCCCTCGTCCTGATTCTCTGCCGGCTCCCTACCCCGCAGCAGGCTTTTGGAGCTCACTGCGGTGCTCGGCTCCTGCCTGCTGCGTCTGGCCATCCTGCCGCCAAATAAATAATTCTCACAATACCACACTTCCAACCGATGGCCTCTTCCCAGACATTCAGCAACTTGCCAGCTACTGTGTCCTCTGTATGTCTAGAGAGGAGCACCCCGTAGAAATATTAGTGGGTGCGTGGCCCGTTATTTGTGGGTGGGGTGAGGCAGGAAGATCTTTTCCCTCATATTGGCCTTTGCGACCCATTCAGAGCAAGTGTACCTCTAAAGAACACCTTGGTGCAGACGTTCCTGTCCTCAGCGAACTAGGTCACCCATTGACCTCTGGGTCCCCAAAGTCTGGCTCAGCGGTTTACAGAAGCACGGGGATCGATTCATCAGCAAGTATGCAATTCACAAAAGGAGGGTGTTCAGCCACTCTCATGCCAAAGTGGCTGTTCATTACTGCTCGGGCATGAACACAGCTGGAAGGTGTTAAATCTCCCAGGTTGCTGGCTAAGTCTAAGAAGGCTGTGCTTTCTTTCTCATCAAGCTTCTTGAGCAAAAAAACAAAAACAAAAAACCTGTCTTGGTTTTTAAATAACTTCCTGGGCATCCGAAAAGCAAATGCACAAACAATGCACAGAGGACTGGGCACCCTGTCTGAGTCTGAGGCCAGTTTCCTTGCAAAGTTCTAGCTGGGGCTGATAGTTTCCATTTGCCTCCAACCAGCTCTGACTTAGATCCATCCCTTGCCCTTTTGTGTCTATCTCCGAACCCTGAGAAGCTGATCTCCGGGGACTACACCTCTCAGGTTTCCTTGGCTTCTGGTTGGAAGTGGCCAACGAAGGCACCAGCAAGGGACCAGTGGGCGGGAGAACAGAGAGGTTCTGGTATTTATCCACTCCACGCCCTCATTCCTGTCACAGGGTGGTTCTGGCAGTGGCAGCATTTCCGTAAGACTCCAGCTGCTGTGTGTGGACCTTCTCCTCTGCCTTAGCTTTCTCTAGGCCCTGTAATAGTGCTCCCTACCCTGGCTTCTTTAGAATAACAACCTCCAGCACTTGCAGCTCCCTGGGTGCCTCACCAACCCTTATCTGCTTCTGTAACTTGTGTACACCCAGGGCAGGGTCCCTCTGATAAATGCTTTTTAGTTGACCCCTTTGAGTAATGCCAACGCTGTCCTGCTAGGATCTTGACAGACTTATGTTATAACATGGGTAACCGTATCTTGGGTGACCTGCATATTGACCAACCTCCTCCATGTGCTGGGATCACCAAGAGCTTTTCTTTCCAGTATCTCTTTAGCATAAGAGACAGTCCTCCTTCCCTCCTTCCAAGCACTTTAACTTTTGCTTACTCTTCTGGGCCCACAAGTCCCAGTAAATAAATGTGCAAGATCAAAAACAACTTGTACCTTTTCCATGGCCCTTAGCTCCCTGCAGTGAGGGTCAGCAAAGCGGGACTGAGGAAGCCTTGCTGGACCTGGAGACTCCTCCTTATGACCACCACCCTTCCCCGGACCCCATAGAAAACTCCCGTCTCAAGGCTGTTTGAGGATTAAATGAGACAGTGCTTAAAACTGTGCCTAGCACAAACATAGTAAGTCATACAACACATTTTCAATGCTATTATTTTTCCTTTCTCAGGGATGCCAGCCATTAGTAGAATTATATGAAGGACCGAGCCACTGTTATGCCTGCAGAGCAGCCAACATGCCTTCAAAAGAGAGCTCCAGGATGCCAGGTGGAGCCATTCATGAGATGAGTCGGCTAGAGATGGGGGTTAATAGAATTATGAGGGCTTTGTGGGCTACGGCAAAGATGTGTGCTTTATTTCTCACACTCTGCAAATCATTGAAGGTTTTTGAAGAGGAGAATTATATCATCTGTTTAATATTGGGGGCCCTGTGCAGAATGGATGGGCTCAGGCAAAAATGAATGCAGGCAGCCAAAGAAGAAGTTATTGCAAGAGGCACCAGAGAGATGGTGGTGACTTGGCCTGGTGGGTGGTGAAGATGGTGAGAACCAAAGTGTTGGAGGTAGATTTTCAAAATAGAAAACAAAACAAAACAAAACAAAACAAAAAAACACAACAAGATTTGGTGGAAATTGGATTGAGGGGTGAAGGAGAGCAAGATTTTAAAGAATGATCCCAGATTTTCAGTGGGAACAACTCGGTGGATAAAATGTCAGTTCCTATTATGGGACACATCACTGCCTTCCTGCCATGTGCTTGTCATGCCCTACCGAGCACAGACAGAAACATGCATGAATCTCACCAGGAGCTCGAAGAAGAACCAGGCGTACTTGAAGACTGTTTCTCTCACCATTCCAGTGCTGACCACCATCTGCAGGGCAAGCTCCTCATGGAAATGCTGGACGACAAACACCCAAAGAAACATTAGATTCTTGTAATGACCGTCTGTGAGGGCAAATGCTTTGTATTCCAACACCTCTTCTCTTTCTTACCAATCGTAATAGCTTGTTACTTACTGACACGTGTGTCCTAGACTAGTGGTCACCAACCTTTCAGACCTCACGGACCACCGTGGTCTGTGGACCACTAGTTGGTGACTGCTGTCCTAGACCACAGGTAGATGGCAAAGCCAATGCTGAAATAACCTGAGCTTGGAGGACATTAGGTTGGTAGGAGAAGGTTGGTGGTGGTATCTCACAGGAGAGCTGGGTTTGAAGGAATGGCCTCAGCTTGGGAGGGGGTCTGCTTTCTGGGGTAGCCATCAAACTGGGGGTGCCTGTGTTTTTCCTTTCAGATCCTGCAGCAAACACTGTGTGCAAGCCATTGCCCATCCTCTGTTTTCTCACCCATGAAATCCATTGTTGGGTGGTAGCAACGGTTCTCAAACATGACCTTGCAGCAGGATCGCCCGGAGGGCTTGTGAGGACTCAGACTGCTGTGCCCACCCCCAGAGTTTTGGATTCAGACTCAGGGAGTCTGGGGCAGGACCTGGGAATTTGCATGTCTAATAAGTTTCTGCTGGCACTGCTGGTCTGGGGACCTCTGTTACAAAACCAATGACTAGATGGTATCTAAACTCCCTTCCAGATTGGACAATTTTATTTTTAAACTCCCACTATGGCTTTGATGGACTGTGTTTATGAGCAGATCCTTTGCAGTAAAAGGCGTAGTGGCATCAGCCTGAACTCACAACTTCTAAATTCTGATGTTCCAGGGTCAGATGCTTGAAAATTCCTCAGCTCCACTTTATGTCCACACTTCCCTTCAAGTCACCTGACTGTTGGACAGCAAATATAGCAGATGGTAATTTTTATATATTTTGTGCCTTTCCCATCCCCTCATTTATCTGGCTACTTGTTAACGCTTTTGACAACAGTTTTGATGGATGAAGTTCAAGACTAAAGGTAGGTGACCGATTCATCTCAGTTTGCCTGAGCCTGTCATGGTCTTAAAATGGAAGTCCTGCAGCCCAGAGATCCCCCTCAGAACTAGGCCAACTGGAAGAGTTGGTCAACTTAATAATGGCAAAAATGGGCATTTTCTATAGATTCCATTTACCTAATGACCATAAAACCCACAATAAAGGCAGATGTATTTATTGTTTATTATTTTGTGGGTAAGAAAGCCAAAATTTGAATATCCTAATATCACACCCTAGAGCACGGGCTTATGTGGAAGGTAAGTTTTAAGTTCAACACCTAAAGCAAATAGCTGACTATAGCAAAGATTGCCCTTGACGAAGCCTCAAATTACCCGCAATGTACAGAATGCGTGTAACCCAATTTACTAATTCTCACGGAGATTAAAATCTGAGAGTTACTCCGCTGAACTAAAAGGAGACAAATGGAAAACCCATGTGCAGATGTCCGGGGACTCAACTATTTACATCCCCCGCCGGTGCTGGGGATGAATGGAGAATGCTGAAGCTAGTCAGTGGGTTCCACTCATCCTGCCAGGCAAGTAAACTTCTATAATCTCAATACACATTGTTAGTATATCTGTTTGCCGTTGGGAATCTTAAGGGAAGCTTTCCCGCCGAGAGAGGCAGGAGGTGAGTGTTAGCCTGGCAGGTGGTCTAAGTGCGCGCCTGATATAACGTGGCTACACGTGATCTTCCCGCCGCAGGAGAGAGAACACTCTACCAGCTTTCAAGGGAACCTCCGGAAAGTAGGTCAGCTTGGCCGGCAGAGTCTTACGGCAAGAACAGATTAGAGAGGGATTAACTGCTTCTTAAAGAGTTGATGCTGCTCAGCGGGCAACAGCGTCACAGGAACACCTTGCTCCAGAGGTTACAGGACGCAGCCGAGCAGCTGGGCCCTGTCTGCTCAGCGCCCAAGGAGACACGCCTGCTAAGCTTCCCTCAGAAACGAAGTTAGTACCTCACTGACCAGAAGCCAAGTTAAAAGGAAGCAAGTACAAAACCAGATAGTGGCTGCTCCTGGGAGCCATCAGCCCTGCCTTGAGGGTGTCGTGCTGTTAGGAAAATCATGGTTTTAAGGAGGAAATGGTCCCTGTCACCAGCCACTGCAAAGCTCAAAGCTAAGTTTTAGATGAGTAAGCGAAAAGTTTGTTTTCAGCACCAACCCATATCTCCTTTCCCTCCTTTTACCGTGAACTCCTGGTACCTCTCCCCAGAGTGACGGGGCCTGGGTTACTGTAGCGTGGGCCCTGTAGGGCTCCCGCTCGCTTGATAGTCCCCTCACCTGGTCCCAAGAGCTATGCTGATTTCATTTCTTCCTTGCCTGTTTAATACAGGTTTTCCTGAGGTGTCAGCTGTTGTGAATGGCTTCCCTCTTACTAGAGGTCTTAACAAACTCTCAGGACCTTGACTAAGTAAGTAGCTACTATAAAGGTGAGACTCTTGGGTGCGTGGCAGAGGAGGAAACCTGGGACAGACAGTTTTCCCCCCTCCACCTCTGGGCCACACAGTCAAGGACTGCGATCGGAGCATTTTGTTAATATAAGGAGTTCTGGTGAGCAGTTTAACCGCTTGTAAAGTGACAGGAAAGGCTGATTAGAAAGAATTATGAGGAAGCATTTCATAGTCCCCTAATATATGTATTGTTAAAATAACCGATGCCTAGCCGATACCGGTTTGGCTCAGTGGATAGAGTGTCGGCCTGTGGACTGAAAGGCCAACCGGTTCGATTCTGGTCAAGGGCATGTACATTGGTTGCGGGCACATCCCCAGTAGGGGTCGTGCAAGAGGCAGCTGATCAATGTTCCTTTCTCATGGATGTTTCTAACTTTCTATCCCTCTCTCTCTTCCTCTCTGTAAAAAAATCAATAAAATATATTTTTTAAAATAACTGATGCCTCATTATTTATTGCCATGCACTTTGGTCGAGGATGAACTGTCCCCATCTCACCTTCTCTTTAAAAAAAAAAAAAAATCTAATGCAGTGGTTCTCAAAGTGTGGTCCCTGGACCAGCATCAGCTACTAGGGGCTTATTAGAAATGCAAATTCTTGGGCCCCACTCCAGATCTACCGAATCAGAAACTCTGGGGAGAGGGCCCAGCAATCAATTTTAAGAGGCCTCCTAGGCATGTCTGATGCATGGCAAGTTTGGAGAACCACTGAGTTAGTAGGTAATTACCTCGTCAAAAAATGGGGGGTGCCGAAACTGGTTTGGCTCAGTGGATAGAGCATGGGCCTGAGGACTAAAAGGTCCCAGGTTCGATTCTGGTCAAGGGCATGTACCTTGGTTGCGGGCACATCCCCAGTAGGGGGTATGCAAGAGGCAGCTGATCGATGTTTCTCTCTCATTGATGTTTCTAACTCTCTACCCCTCTCTCTTCCTCTCTGTAAAAAAATCAATAAAATATATATATTTTTAAAAATGGGGGATAAGGACAGGGCCCCAAATTGTGTGTGTGTGTGTGTGTGTGTGTGTGTGTGTGTGTGTAAAGGGTGAGAAATATTGTCCTCACACTGCCCCGCTCAGTACCTTTTTGCTGGTTGGCCTTGGGGCTCCGGTTGCACTCGGTACATCATTATTGCCAGGGCTATAGTAAGACATCCGGTTGCAGTTTCGGTCAGCCATCTGAAATACACAAACCACCACTCAACAGGCAACCAACAGTGGTTCCCTGGGAAGATGAGCCAGGGGCCTGGAAGTCACCACCTCCAAATTCCGTTTTAATGTTATTTTCTACTTTTACCCTGGTTACAAAGGTACAACGATGGTTTACATAAAGAGAAAACAAAGCAAAGAAGGTAAAGTTCCACCTAGTTCTACTTGAGCCTGAGACCACCACTGTCCACAGTTTGGTGTGTAAAGTTACCTATAATGAAACCTAGTTAAGTACCAGGAGTGCTTACTTGTATTAGTCCCTTCAACAGTCTCAGTCTGTGACTTTATGGGGAGAGCAGGAAAAAAACGTATGGGAACAGTGCCTCTCTGTGGATTAGGACGGTACTGTAACTAGCCTCCTCAGCACTGTAAGAAATGGTCAAAAACCACTTCGGACTAACTTTTCTCCCCTTACTACAAAACAATTAGAAAAGTCTTAACCTACTCTACATAGAATTTAATATTTTCACTTATATTAAAGAGAACTGTCATGAGTAAGGCTGTCAGTGATAACCGTAGATCACTTCTCCCGTAGTCAATCAGAAAATGGTACTGTTTAAAGGGACCTTAAATATGAGGTTGAACCATGGCGTGCTGGCAAATGTTTAGCCACCACCAGCTCCCGGGGGTGGAAAAGGGGTGCGTGAACTATAGCATTTGCCAATTTCTGTGCTGTAACTTCTTCCATTGTGGCTGATTTCAAGTTAACATGATGGCTTTGAGCGTAACATTGAGAAGAAATGTGTAGTGGCAAACCATTATATAGTATTTCCACCAAGCAGATACAATAGACATAACCTTAAGAACACAGATAATAGTAAAACGCAGCAGAAATGTTAGGAAGGGATGAGGTTTGATTACTACCTTTGTAAAATGGAATAATTTTAGATGATTTTCGGACAAGTTGCAAGGGTGGTGGTACCGAGTTCTGATACACCCTTCACCAGGTTACATAATTATGGCACATTTGTCAAAACTAGGAAATTAACATTGGCACATTACTATTAACTAACCCACAGATTTTATTCGGATTTCTTCAGCTTTTTCACCAATGTCCTGTTTCTGTTCTGAGATATAATCCACAATACCACTCTGCATTTAGGTTACCTCTGTTTTCACTATAACTTACTTGTTATTTTATATAATTTACTTTAATAACATCTGTGTTTAATAAAAAGTTTGAAAAATTAATAGAAATTTAACAATCAGCTCTTAAAAACTGGTCTGAGCCAGCTTCAACACCCCCCTGGTTTGTTTGTTTGTTTGTTTGTTTGATTGATTGTTTGCTTGTTTTGTAAGTAAAAGGGTAGAATACCACCTATGGTACACCTATAACTTACCAGAATCTCTGGGGGTGGATCCAGGGTTTTTTATTTTATTTTAAGATTTTTTTTTAAAGAGAGAGTTAGGTAGAGGGACAGAGAGAAACATCAATGAGAGAGCTGAATATCAATTGTCTTGGTTACTGCCAGCACACCCCCTACCAAGGATCAAGCCCGAAACCTGGGCATGTGCCCTGATCAGTAATCACACCAGCAAACTTTTGATGCATGGACAACACCCAACCAACTAGCCCACACCAGCCAGGGCGGACCCAGTGTTTTTCAAAGATGCGTAGAGGATTCTTAAGTTCAGCCAGGGTTCGAAACCTCCATGGAGACGAGGACAATGAGGCCCATACGCAGGAACTGACTTGCCTATCACCGCACGGCTAGCTGGTGTCAGAGTCAACCCAACCCTGGCGTCCAGATTCCCTTTATCAAAACATACTGTCTCCAGTGGGTGGATTTTTGTAAGAGAAATTGTGCCAAAACCTAGAGAGTTCCATTTACTGTCCTCAGGGGAAATGATCCTCCTCTAAAAGCTTAGCCACTTTGAGGTCACATATAACTGGAAATAAAATTCGGACTAAGAATTCGGGGTTGTGAAATTACATACTTTCAAAAGGGGAATTTTATGGTATGTGAATGACATCACAACTTTTAACAATTTCAAATGAGAGACATTCTACAAAATACATCAAGGGAAGGCTAAGAAACTCTCACAGCGAGCCAGAGCCTAAAAACTTCCCACCAGAGTACAAAACAGAATGTGGTGCCCTGGGCGGGACCCTGGACAGAGAAGGGACATTAGGGAAAATGGGAAAAAATATGAACGTTAGTTACTAATAATAACATATCAATGTGGGTTCACTACATTGTGACAAATGTACCATTATAATGTGCAGGAAAACTGGGTATGTGGTACAGAAAAACTCCCTGTACGGTACTCACAGTCATTCTGTAAGTCTGAAACTGTTCTACTATAAAAAAAAGTTTATCAAGAAAAAGCAGCCGAAACTGGTTTGGCTCAGTGGATAGAGCGTAGGCCTGCGGACTGAAAGGTCCCAGGTTTGATTTCGGTCAAGGGCATGTACCTTGATTGCGGGCACATCCCCAGTAGGGGGTGTGCAGGAGGCAGCTGATGGATGATTCCCTCTCATCGACGTTTCTAGCTCTCTATCCCTCTCTCTTTCTCTCTGTTAAAAATCAATATAATATATATATATAAAGATAGAAAAAGCAACACGGCAAGTCACCACCCCTCTCTGTTTTTATTTCTCTATAAAATGTGGCTTTGCTCTTTGGGATTAGTACATGAAATAATGAAGCCGTGGATGTTAATGAAGGCAAAAGCCAGATATAAAAGAACAAAACAAAATAAAAATAAAAAAACAACCTTTGTAGTTATCCAAAATAGTTAAAGCTACATTTTTTTCCCTTTAAAATAAGATTCATGATATTCTTGACTCCTTGTGGCTAAACCAGCAATGCCCTAAAATCTTCCCGCCAGAGCGAACTGAGCAGGTTCTCAAATGCCTCTCTGCACCTTTCTGAATGGCCATGATCACTTCAAAAGAAAAGGCCATTAATACTCTGAGCAGGAAAGGATTTGACCAACACGTGGGCTGCAGACGTGGCCGATGTTGTGGTGTTTCTCCAGGTATCAAAAATTGAAAGCCGCCGAAACCGGTTTAGCTCAGTGGATAGAGCGTCGGTCTCCAGACTGAAAGGTCCCGGGTTCGATTCCGGTCAAGGGCATGTACCTTGGTTGCGGGCACATCCCCAGTAGGGGGTGTGCAGGAGGCAGCTGGTCGATGTTTCTCTCTCATTGACGTTTCTAGCTCTCTATCTCTCTCCCTTCCTCTCTGTAAAATATCAATAAAATATATATTTAAAAAAAAAAATTGAAAGCCCGAGTTACTCTCCAGGGTGTGACATCTCCCCTACCTTTGAGGACATGATGTTCTTCACTTCCTCGTCGGCAGCAGAGTGTGTCCCCGTGAGGTCCGGGTTACTGCTGCTCATCACCCGGGCCTGCAGCAGCTTCGAGCTCACGGCGGCCGCAGAGGTGCGTCCATACGTGTGGTAGCGAGGATCCGGGAGGGCAGTGGAGCTGCCTGCATCCATCCCATCAGGTACAGACATGTCAACAGAAAGGGGGTTAGAGTCACTTCCTGGACTTGAGAAGGAACTGAAGAGGGATGAGGTAGATTAGGCCTCAGAATTAGGGTCTTATTATTAAATTAGAGGCCCAGTGCATGAAATTCTTACATAGGTAGGGTCCCTAGTGGCTGCTGGCAGGGGTCTTCTTTCATTTCATGCAGCCCCCTAGTGGTCAGCACACGTCATAGTGAGCGATCAAACTCCCAAAGGGACACTTTGCATATTAAGCTTATATATATATATATATATATATATATATATATATATATATATATATAGATAGATAGATGCCTTAGGGAAGACAATGATTTGGGGGTAAATAGTTAGGATGTAAGGCAGTAGGGCAGTGATTCTCAACCTTTCTAATGCTGCGACCCTTTAATACAGTTCCTCATCTTGTGGTGACTGCCAACCATAGAATTATTTTTGTTGCTACTTCATAACTGTAATTTTGCTACTGTTATGAATTGTAATGTAAACATCTGTTTTTTCTGATGGTCTTAGGCGACCCTGCTAGCAGTTCTCAACCTGTGGGTTGCCACCAGTGAGGGATCACCAAACAGGCAGAGAAAATAAATGCTTAGAGTGTATAAAGAACGATGGGGGCAAGAAGGAAGCAAGAGGAAAATCTAGAAATAAACTTTTAATTTTAGCATTCATGTCATATTTGTGTCGTTCTGAAAAATAAAATGTAACATTTATGCTTTTTAATTTATTTGAATGACGTGGCAGTGGGGTGGGGGTGAGGGTGCCGGGCCGCCAGACTGCACCCTCGAGGCCAGGCTACCTGACTTGGGCAGGTCCTTCTGCGGCTCCGGCAGGCGGAAGACGTAGTGCACGTAGGAGGCCAGCAGGCAGTTCCTCCCGTGCTGGTCTTTGCTCAGGTCCTTGCTGTTGTGCAGGCTGTTGGCGATGGCCACCACGGACTCGAAGGCAAACTGGGAGAAGTTGGCTGAGGAACCAAGATAAAAACAGGCATCCTCACCATCGGTCCTTAATGAACCCAAAGTAACGTGTTCTCCAGGGCAGTGACAGGGAGTCTGACCACCAACCTAGAGAGCGAGGCAGTCAGGATGCTGGCCTGGGACAGAGTGATGCTTCAGCATGCTGGTTCTTCAGGCTGCCAACGGCTCATCCTTCACTTCCCTCAAAGTGAGGCACTGACTGTATTATCCCCATCACATGTTTGTTCTTTCTCTTCTCTGTGACTTCTCTGACAAATTCTCTGTTGTCCTCACTCCCACTCACAAAATCACGCTAACCCTTCAACGCTCAGCACAATCCTATCTCCCCCACAAAGCCTTTGGTACCACTCAGTACAGGGCTTATGTGACACCAACTCCCAGCATGCTTTGGCTGTTTCTGGTGGTAAATCCTGTCTTTCCGAGCAGGCTGGAAGCCCTTCCAGGGCAAAGTGCATTTCTCATACTTTCTTGTTTCTCAAGTGCCTTTCATTGTGTCTGACAGTGACAGGTCTGAATAAAGGCTTGCTGTCTAAACACCTCAACTCATTCTGCCTGTCCCAACATCCTGCTGTCCCCATGAAGACATGTGAATGAATATTTTGGTCCAACACACACACATCTGTATTACATAGCTGAAATATGCAAAGCAGTGCCACATAGGTGGGGGCATAGAAAGAAGTCCAGGAGGGGAGAGGCCACTGCTCTGCAGGAATCTAGCTGGAGGGGTGTCGGCTGCACATCTGAAAGGTAGCCTACAACACGGATGTCTTATCTGGGGAACCACAGAAGACACCCCAGGATACAGTGCAAACAAGGGGTTAAGAAGACATGCTCTTCCCTGGTCTATGAGTTCAGGAAGTACCCCCCCCCCTCCCCTGCTCCTCTGCCATCCCTTTTCCCCCCAATCAATTTACTCATATTCCACAGCCCAACTGTGCTATTTCCTTCTTTCCTCACACTCCCATGCTTTTCTGGGTCTATGCTTTTGCCACTCTCTTTCACTGTCTCCATTTGGGCTGCTTTCTCTCTATCCCTCCTTCAAGGTCATCTCCAACACCTTCTTCCTAGGGGCCTCCAACATCCTCCCCGATGGATGTTCTAGCGCCTCCTCTCCCCCCAGTATTTTTAGCTGTGTCCTTTCGAGGATTCTTGTCCTATGCTGCTGCTCTTCACTGCATTTATTATAATTCCTGTGAGGTCAGCTATGCTCTCGATGACTGCGAAGCCTACAACTGCTAGCATAGTACTGGGAACACTGATGATGCCTATCTGAAAGACATCTGCTGGACTCGCTAGCATGGGATACTATAAGCCCAGCCCAAAACAGTGTCAGACAAAAATGCCCTACACCAGCCAATCTGCCCCAGCAGGAGTCAGCGGAACCACGGGACCCACATCTTACATGACATTATTTCCAAGGGAAGTTTTACACATTGTGGTTAATGTTAATTTGTTAAAAGCTAGCATTTACAATGCACTGTGAGTCAGCAAACAGATGAGTGGTTGCCAGGGGATAAGGGGAGAGGTGGACACTGAGTGACTGCTAAGAAGGAGGGCTTTCACCGGGAATTAAATCGTAGTGATAGTTGCACAACCACGTGAATATATTAAAAGCCATGGAAATGTACACCTAAGTGAATTTTATGGTATGTACATTACAATCGCAATATAAAACATGATCATATTGCATTTCATTTTAGAATTCCTTTCCTTCTACTTAATACAAATTATCTTATCCTTTTGAGATATTATATTTCCCTGTTGGTCAAGAAAACAAAAAATATCTTAGAAGTATGAGAATTCTATCCACTACAAGGAGTGGAATTTGAAAGACTGCTTCTAATAGTTTAAAAGATTTATTTTAAAAGCTATGACTTTAAGCATCCAACCTCCATTTCTTTTTTAACATCCAGGGAAGAGTAAGAAACAGCACTGGACCTGGCCTCCCTCGGACTCACATCATCAACGGAAAAGAAGGTCACACTTTCCCTGCTCCCAGGATTTCTAGAAAACCGTGTCTCCTAACACAAGGCGCTGCCCGCCTCTCTTGCCTCCTCCCCGCCTCCTACCTGTCTGGCCGGCGATGACCATGGGCTGCACGGACAGCTGGAAGAGCTTGTCCAGCACCAGGTGCAGGAAGAGCACAAGGGGCTCCAGGCGGGAGGAGTTGAGCCAGATGATGCTGAGCTTCAGCTCATGCTCCAGCGTCGTCTCACTGATCTTCTGGTCCAGCACGCGGATGGGGAAGGTCACCTGGCTCTCCAAGGAGTGGCAGAGGGTGAAGAACTTCTCCAGGTGGTTGTCCTGGGAAGGCAGACAGCAGGCCTCAGGCTCTCGTCCCCTCCGGGTTCACCAGTGAGTTCATAAACACAAGCAAACGGCTCCTCGGAGGCACAGCCCTTTATCCCAGGTCTCAGACCAGAGGTTCTGAGACATGGATGTTTCAAGGCCAAGGTTATGAACCGCTTTGTAGAGTGGTGTGCACAGAACAGACCCTCTCCGTAACTATTAACCGAAGGAGAAAATAATTTGGACTCTGACATATTCTGTAAGCAGAAGCGAGCACACCAGGTGAGCACACACAGCCCGAAATGGGTTTACACAGGTGCAAAATGGGTCAAACAGTGGCACGAAAAGGAGGGAATGTAGAAGTGGGAGGAAGGCTGGTGAAATGGCAGAATGGCAGAGGGGAATGAGATAGAGGCTTCAAATGAAGTCTCTCCTCATAATTTCTCAGCTAACTGCACAGGGACAGGGTTCCTTCACTTAGGTGCTCAACCTTTTAAAAAAATATATATTTTATTGATATTTTATAGAAAGAAAGGGAGAGAGATAGAGAGCTAGACACGTCAATGAGAGAGAAACATCGACCAGCTACCTCTGGCACAGCCCCTACCAGGGATGTGCCCGCAACCAATGTACATGCCCCTGACCGGAATCGAACCCGGGACCTTTTAGTCTGCAGACCGACACTCTACCGCTGAGCCAAACTGGTTTTGGCGGTGCTCAACCTTTTTATAAGGTCTTCCCATTCAAATGAAAATTAAACCTGAACAGTCCCCATAAAGAACTAAAGGTTATTTTTGCTTTATTCGTGCATAGTGATTTTCATTGGTCTGGTACTGGGCTGTCCTTGGGAGGTTCTCTCTGTGCCCCCATCCTCACCATCGGCCTTCTAGCTCTGAAGTGAAGTGGACCTCGGGGTTCCTTACCTGGGTGTGAACGGAAGAAACAGCTTGCACTTCAATATTAAATACTCCCTTATGTCCTTCAGCCCATTTAATGGGAGGATTCTGTAAAGGGACTTTCTGTGGTAAAGAAAGAAAGAAAGAAAAAAAAAAAAAGGTTAGCAACTCAATCCCTTTTTCTGAATACCTGCAAGCAGCACGAAGCAACTTGACTATAAATGTCAGGGTAATCTATAATAATAAAAGTATAATATGCTAATTAGACCAGACAGCCCAAAGACCTTTTGGACATCATTCTGGACATTCTTTCGGATGAAGCCATAGCAGCAGGGCCGAGGCAGAGGTGGTTAGGGGCAATCAGGCAGGCAGGCAGAGTGGTTAGGGGTGATCAGGCAGGCAGGCAAGCAATTAGGAGCCAGCAGTCCCAGATTGTGGCGTCAGGCCTAAACTGGCAGTCAGATATCCCCTGAGGGGTCCTGGATTGTGAGAGGGTGCAGGCTGGGCTGAGCGGATCCCCCACCCCCTCCACACACATTTTGTCCACTGGGCCTCTAGTACAAATATAAAACTCCCTGGAAAACTAATAGAATCAACCTTGGAGTTAGAAGCTCTAGGTTCAAGTTCTGTTCTGAACTAGTTACTTTTTAAAATGTATATATATTTTATTGATTTTTTTTTTTTTTTTTTTTTTTTACTGAGAGGGAAGGAGAGGGCCAGAAACATCGATGAGAGAGAATCATCAATCAGCTGCCTTCTGCATACCCCCCACTGGGGATGTGCCCACAACCAAGGTACATGCCCTTGACTGGAATCGAACGTGGGGCCCTTGAGTCCACAGGCTGACGCTCTATTCACTGAGCCAAACTGGTTAAGGTCTGAACTAGTTACTTAATTAAACTCTCCGGGCCTTTGTTTTTTTTGCTGAAATGATGGATTTGAACTGAGAGTTCTGTCTGTAAGCTCCCACCCAGCATTGATAAATCCTTGATTCTAGGAATTGAAATAGACTAATATGTTGGTGATTTCCCCATTAATCAGGAATGTCAAGACAAAGCCTAGAGTATCTTTACACGACATAAAATTTTAATGCTTTTAAGCACCTGCAATTACTTTCCCTTTTAACAAAACGTTTCCAAGTATCAGTCCTGCTAGGCTCCTGTTTTAATTACTTTTAAGTGACTCTTATGTCATTTATGTATTAATAGCTCTGTAATCCTAAGAGATCATTTTTTTGCCTTAAATTCCCATGGAATTATCTTCCTCAGGAGACATCATACAGCACTGGATGAGGAGGACCTAGTGTGACACAGCCACATGAGTGTAGATTTTGCATCTCGTGCCTTTTTGTGTGTTTTTTTGTTAATTCTCACCCGAGGATATTTTTCCATTGATTTTTAGGAAGAATGGAAGGGAGGGAGGGAGATAGATAGACAGAGAGAGACACACACACAGAGAAAGAAAGAGACACAGAGAGAGACATTGATGTGAGAGACACACATAGATTGGTTGCCTCCTTCAACCCAGGTATGTACCCTTGACCAGGAATCAAACCCTTGACCCTTAGGTGAGCAGGCTGAAACTCTAACCACTGAGCAACATGGCAGGATGCTATATTTACAAGGGTAGTATGAGTGGATAAGGGTGAGTACTTTTGGAAATATCCAAGAGTCACAAACAGGGGTCAGAGCTGCATCCAACCCACGGACAAATCCGTTGGGCTCAGTGTTGGAAACTTTTGAATTTGTTGCCAACATTTAAAAGTCAGAAAATTTCACAAGAAAGCCTATTTTTCTAACTTCTTTTGAGAACCAGAAGATATGAAGACACTGGGCGTGCGTCCCAGAATGCCACTGATCTGTGGGGCGGAGGAGCAGCTGTGACCTTCAGTGGGCAATCTCCAGCAGGAACAAGTCCACCAGGACCCGGCACTCACTGTCAGTGAGTCCAACTCCTGGGGACACTGGAGGCTGCCACCTATGACCTTAAGCAGCACTGTCCACTAAAAAATACATTATGAGCCACATGTCACTTAAAATTTTCTAATAGCCACATTTAAAAAATGTAAAGGAACATGTCATGGTAATTTTAATATAGATAGCTTAAATATATAGCCTAAAGAATATTATTATATTTAATTATATATTATTAAATATAGTTTGGGGCAAGAAAAATAAAAAATAATATTTACTTCAGCATAGAGTTTGTTTCTTGATATGCATTATTTCATTTAACATCCATAGCAACCTTATGAACAGGTATAGGTGAGGTTTCATTATTGAGACACAGAGAGGGTAAGCAATTCAGCCCTGTATGCTCACACAGCTAGGGAATAGCAGAGTCTGGATTTTGGATTCAAATTTGTTTGATCTCAGGTGGTTCTGAGGAGAGCAGTTTTGGCCTAAAGCTGGCCATACAACTGTGGCCAAGGGCAGAGAAAGATTCTCTCTCTAGAGAAAAACAGAGATAAGAGAAGAATGGAATAACCTGTGGATGATGGATGGGTAGTCAGAGTAGGGAAGAAAGTTGACTATTAAGGTTGGAATGAAAATAGAATTCCTGGGAAATTCTTCAACCTGAAAATTATAATAATAACTAACCCAAAAGAGATGAAGGGGGATCTATAGATTAAAAGAGTCTTAAAGACAAGTCAACCAGTAGCAATGTTTAGATCTTATTTGGATCCTGATTCAAATGAATAACTGTAAATAAAAATATGACATTAATGAGATTGAAAATTTGATTACTAACTGGATATTTGAAGATATTAAGGAATTATTAATTTTAAGATACAACAATGTTTCAAAAAAGAGCCCTTATCTTTAAAGATAAATACTAGAATATGTATGAACTAGAGCCTGGGGCACAACATTCACACACTGTAGGGGTGGTGGTGTCCCTCAGCCTGGCCTGCACCCTCTTGGAGTCTGGGACTCCTCAGGGGATGTCCAACTGCTGGCTTAGGCCTGCTCCTGTGGACATCCCCTGAGGGGTCCTTAGCACTGCTGCCGCTGTGCACGCCAGTCATGAGCCTGGCTTCTGGCTGAGCAGTGTCCCCCTGTGGGAGCACACTGACCACCAAGGGGGAAGCTCCTGCATCGAGTGTCTGCCCCCTGGTGGTCAGGGTGTGTCATAGCCACCAGTCGTTGGGTCGATTTACATATTAGGGTTTTATTATATAGGATGAAATGCTATGATGTCTGGGATTTTATTCAAAATACTGCTATTGAAATAAACCTCCACCAACCAGATTGAGAACATCAGAGCTAGTGCTGGTGTGGTCAGACTGGCGAGTCCACTAGGCTCTCTTCTAATGGGGCAAGAGGCAGTGCAGAAAACAGGAGGAGGGGAAGGGTTCTGGCACTGGCAAAGGAATAAAAGCCCCACTATCCATCCGGGGACAGTGACAATTGACTCAGAGGAGAAACTGATGGGATCTCGCCCAGGAACCTTTTATAAGGATCCATGCTGAGAGCAGCTGTTATCATAAGTGGGCTCCATTTGCCTCCCCTTTCACATTACATTATTTGTGAATCCCTTTTCGCAAGGCAATACTGCCTCTGGCGCAGGCTGCATTTACTAAGTGTTCTGAATTGGTGATGCCTACACGAATGTGTTTTCATGGCTAGCTGTTTTTCCCATCTATCAGACCCAGGTGTTCCCAGAAGACACCGTATGCTGACAGATGACTGTTCCCAAGCACACGCTGAGCATCCTCAGTCCTGTTGGAGGCACTGGGAAGTGGATCTGGGAAGGTGGTCCAGGATCACGGCTGGACAAGAAACAGCTGGCGGCCAGCTTGCGGGTTACCTCTGCAGAATGCATGGAGTAGTTGGGTGGCAGCTTTTCCAGGGCAACTGGGAGACAGTAGGATCCAGTTTGAAGACGTTCATTTAAGAGAATTGGCAGCCACTGAAATAGATGAGGTAGAGAATAAAGTGGAATTTATTACTACATATAACTCTCGCAATTTATCTAGCTCACAATAATCAAATGCAACTAAACGATGATTAGATATTGACCAGGACTCTTTTTGGCAGTAATTTCTGTCAAGTTCTTTGCATTTTAAATTCTGTGAAAGCTCTTGAGGTGGTAATATCAATGATTTACTGCTTTCAGAGCCAAAGCAGTAGCATTTTTCTTTAAAGCTAATGTTTGTATGTCTCTGAACAACATCAATGCTTATGTTAACTTTTATACTTTTTAAAGAAAGAACTTTTTTCTCCTTGGAGGGAAAAAAGAGCTAGTTTTATACCAGGTGGGGCAAAAGTAGGTTTATAGTTGTGAGTATGGGAACCAGAGTTTAGTTTTGTATTATTACTTATTAATTATTGTATAATTTTCCATACAAACAACTGTAAACCAATTTTTCCCCACCCTGCATGTAAAGTATATATATATATAATTTGGAAATAAAAGATATTGCAATGCTTTAAAATGTTTTTACTTACTATTGTTTATTCTAAATACATAGTAAACAAGTATATAGTCATATCATATATATATATATTTACATATCTCCCAATGGTACATTTTTGTATTAAAATACTCTCTGTAATTTAAAAAATAATGATATCTTCAAATAATATATTTAGAGACACACAAACCTTGCAAATGGATACTAAAACTATAAATTCAACAATACAACATACCGAGTACTTCAATAGACAATTTAACAGACTTTGAAATATCATTGAGTTAATAGATTTTATTTTTTAACTTAAAATTTTTTATATAAATCATTTTTTATTTTTCAATTATAGTTCACATACAATATTATCTTAGTTTCAGTGTACATCCCAATGATTAGATATTATATAACCTACTAGATGATCATCCTGATAAATCTCATACCCATCTGACATCATGCACAGTTAATAGAATATTATTGACTATATTCCATATGCTGTAATTTACATCCCATGACTATTTTGTAACAACCAATTTGGACTTCTTAATCACTTCACCTTTTTCACCCATTTCCCTACCTACTTCTCATCGTTCAACTATCAAAATGTTCTCTGTATCTACGAGCCTGTTTCTATTACATTTGTTCTTTTATTTTGTTTTTAGATTCAATTATTGATAGGTATGTATTTATTGCCATTTTTATATTCATATTTTTATCTTTTTCTTCTACTTAAAGAAAACTCTTTCACATTTCATGTCATACTGGTCTGGTGGTGATGAACTCCTTTAGCTTTTTTCTTGTCTGGGAAGCTTTATCTGTCCTTTGATTCTAAATGATAGCTTTGCTGGATAGAGTAATCTTGACTGTAGGTCCTTACTTTTCATCACTTTAAATATTTCTGGTTTGCAAAGTTTCTATTGAGAAATCAGACAGTTTTATGGGAGATCCCTTGAAGGTAACTGCTTTTCTCTTGCTGCTTTTTAAGATTCTTTGTCTTTAAACTTTTGCATTTTAATTATGCTGTGTCTTGGTGTGGGCCTCTGTCATCTTGTTTGAGACTCTCTGTGCTTCCTGGACTTATATATCTATTTATTTCACCAGGTTAGGGAAGTTTTCTGTCATTATTTTTTTCAAATAGGTTTTCAATTTCTTACTCTCTCTCTTCTCCTTCTAACTCTGCCATGATGTGGATGTCGGTACAATTGAAGTTATCCCAGAGGCTCCTTACACTATCCTCAATTTTTAAAATTCTTTTTTTTCTATTTGCTGTTCTGATCAGGTGTTCCTTTGCTTCCTTATATTTCAAATTTCTGTTTTGATTCTCAGCTTCATATACTCTACTGTTGATTCTCTATAAGTTATTCTTCATATCAGTCAGTGTATCTTTCATTTCTGACTGGTCCTTTTTTATGCAGTTGAGGTTCTCACTAAGTTCATTATGCATCCTTATAACCAGTGTTTTGAACTCTGCAGCTAGTAGATTACTTATTTCCATTTTGTTAAGTTCTTTCTCTGGAGTTTTATTCTGTTCTTTCGTTTGGGACATGTTCATTTGTCTTCTCACTTTGTCAGTCTCCCTGCTTTTGTTTCTATGTATTATACAGAGCTGCTATGGCTCCCAGGCTTGGTAGAATGGCCTTATGTATTAGGTGTCTGTCAGATCCAGTGGCAGAGCCTCCTCGATTACCCAAGCTGGGCATTTGTCGTACACCCCCAATGTGTGGGCTGTGTACACTCTTCTGTTATATTTGAGCCTTGATTGCTATTGGCATGTCACTGAGAGGGATTTATGTCTAGGGCAGCCAGGAGGACCAGCCCTCATGGAGGATCACCCGTGTAAGGGCTCACCTCACAAAGGAAGACTTACTTCATCAGGGTTCTGGTGCCTGCTGACTCTTTTAGTGTGTAGCTTATGGAGATGGTTGGGTGATACTTCAATGTGGCCTGAAGCTGTCTACTGGGTTCGCTAGTTCTGGGGCCTCCTGGGAGTTGCAGACCAAGGTCAACACCTATGTTCTGCCCAGGGCCATCTGACATGAGTCACAAAGTGATCTTCAGATGGCCTCTACTTGGACTAGGTTTGTAGGTGCCCCAGTAAGGCCACGCTGTGAACCAAAGCCAACTTCTGCTAATGCTGGCCCTGGGGTCAATTAGATAGAGACATAAGGCATACTGAGGCCAGATGCTGCTTGTTTGAGAGATTTTAGGAAAATATAAAGCATGATCCAATACAGGCCATATATATGGAAAAGCAACCGGAAACAACTAGGATGAGTCCACAAGTTGGGTGGGTTGGGATCTCCAGGGGAATCACTGGGGTACAGTGAGCAGTGAGAGCCAGGTTGATATGGAGCCTGCCTGCCTGCTCTGTGTGGGGAGGGTTCAGAAAAGGAACAATGGCTTCTGCCAGCACTTCTGTCTTGCAGAAAGCTGCCCCTCCAGCTTTCACCCTGATGCCAGACAATTCAGTTCCTCCCTGGTGTTCCTGGTGCCTTTTGAACTGCTGCCTAATTGCTGGATCTTAGAGGGACTAAGTGTAAATAAGACATGAGTGGGCTGTTTAAGAGGAATGCCTAGGACTCTGGCAGCCCTCAGTCTCACTCAGCCACAATCCCTGTTGGCTTTTACAACTAGAAGTCATGGGAACTTCTCTTGCTGGCACTGGAACCCTGGGCTTGGAGGGGCCAACTTTGGGGTTGGGATCCCTCACTCCCCAGGAGGGGACTTTCCCAACCAAGATATCCCTCCTGATTTTTACCTGCCACATGTGGGTGTGGAAACAGCCTGTTTTGCATCTCTTCCCTCCCTCACTTTAATCTCAATATGGCTTCTTCTTTAAATCCCTAGTTGTATTCATTCAGCTAGTCTCCAGGCAATTCTGAATGATGGCTGTTCTGTAGTTTAGTTGTAATTTTGATGTCACAAAGCCTGTTATTTTATTTTATTTTACTTTATTTTATTTTTTAGATAAATGTGTGTTTTTTCAATATCTATCTCCCACTAGAGCTTTCTGTTCCTGAAATTTGTCATTTGCTAAGTCAAGTCATCTCTGCTCTTTGCTATAATCTGTTTTGGTACATTCTGTTACTTGTGACAGGAAAAAAGCAATTGAATAGAATTTAGTTGTTTATCTCTGCAGGGACCTTGGATGCACCAAGGACTGCAGTGCGAATTGGCAAGTTGAAAACGACTCACTGAATATCCCAGGAGACTTTCTATGGAGGCTCCTTGCTTCTGCTGACAGCTGATGTGATAGAAGGTGAACAGGAGGTGGTGATTTACTGTGAGCTTAGCAGGGAGTTTAATTTTCACTTCTTCATAGAAGTCTGGAGACCTGTTTCAAAAGCACATTATACACACATAACTTTTAGCAAGAACGACGACTTCTCTGATTATAAATTATAAAGCAAGACCCTTTACTTCTCAGAATTTGTCTCCTGGGTGTTTTGCTTTTTATTTTATAGCATTCTTACTCCTTGGCTGGAAGTCCTTGAGACCAAGCTTATGTCACTAGATATACTACACAAGTGCACTTACATAAGGGCACTTAGAAATGAAAGACTTTGGGGGTGGGAGTGGACAATTTCCACACACAATGGAAAAACCCAACAACTTAATTTGAAAAGGGAGTGAGGTTCAATGTCCTGCTGTGACCTCATTTTCTGTCTCCACCCCGAGAACAGAGACGGGCACATCAAAGGATTTTGGAGAAACAAATGAATGAAGCAGGAGGAAAAGGAACCTGATTTTGCTGAATTATGAAGTCTCAGATATCTTACCAAGGGCTTCGTGTAACTTAACTCACTTACTCCTCAACCCAACCCGGGAACAAGGGTTTAAAGGAAGACTTAAATGGGCCAAGTCTGTTTGACCATGCACAGATTTCCCTCTCCTACCTGTAAAATGGAATAATTTGCACACTATTTTGGGACTCAATTTACCCACATAATAATGAGTGCTCCATTTCCCCTTTGGTCAACTTAATTTTTTAAAAACAGGTAGTGGTGTAGGTGTGGAGTGTAGATAAGAGCTCGATTTTGTTTCTGGCCCCCTCCAGTATTTCAATGCAAGTTAAGAAATGTATTTATTTAACTCCATAAAACTTCTCTGTATCATACTAGATAGAAGGCTCCAGAAAATCAAAACACTATGAGGTTCTCAAGGATATGTTCTTCTCTCAATCTTAGGTAATGGTAAAAAAAACTGTGCATCTGCAACACAGAATCATGTAACTTGTGTGAATTTCCTCTGTCCCTGAACTATAAAAACCACAGGAAGGAATCACTAGGGGATTCAGAAAAGCCACCAAATAATGAAACAATCTTGACATATGTTTAGAACTCTGCAATACACTTACTTATTATGGTATGTGACAGCTGTGTACACTTCCTGCAGAAATTCAGGCCCATTGGATTTTCCAAAGATGACCTATTGACCAATATTAAAAGGACCAAATTAACAGTGATATTTGGGTATATGAAACCAACCATCATCAGCCCAATAGGACATTCTGTTCTCATATAGCTGCACTGTGTAAGTTAAGAGTGCTGAGTTCTAGTAATCCCACTCCTAGGACTATATCCCAAGAAACTGGAAACACCAATCAGAAAGGATATATGCCACCCCTATGTTCATAGCAGCACAGTTTACAATAGCTAAGATTTGGAAACAGCCTAAGTGCCCATCGGCAGATGAGTGGATTAAAAAACTGGTATATCTACACAATAGAATACTATGCCGCTATTAAAAAAAAGGGGGGGGGGGATTTTTAACATTTGCAAAAGCATGGATGGAACTGGAGAATATTATGCTAAGTGAAATAAGCCAGTTAGAGAAAGAGAAAAATCACATGATCTCACTCATTTGTGGGATATAATGATCAACATAATTTGATGAACAAGAATAGATCGATCTAGAGACAAATGGTAGGGGAAGGGGAGTTAGAGAGCAACCAAAGGATTTGTATGGATGCATACTAGCATAACCAATGGACACAGACACTAGGGCAGGGAGGGCTTGCCCGGGTTGGTAATGGCAGGGGGGGTGGGGGGAGTAGTCTGATCAATTGGGGGAAAAGGAAACATATGTGAAACTTATAGACAATAAAAGAAAAAGAAAAGAAAGAGTGCTGAGTTCTATGACCAGCCCAACCACACGGATGCAAAATAACTGGCTATGAAAGGTGGAGTAAGGCCCCAGGGGCTACAAGTTTGTGACACTGGGAAACCAGTGCCCTGTCCACTCTGCTGCACTGCCTAGAGATCTATATTTTTGGGTAAAGTCACACTCGTTAAAGATCCCTGGACATGGCCTCTTTCCCAAAGACATGGGCCTTGTCACTGGGGTGATCAGGACCTTCCCTGTCCACATGTTTGGGCTATTTAGAAAGAGGCACCTCTTGGGCTTCATTCAGCCTTAGCGATGCATGATGTGTCAAGTGGACTCACTTCTGGACAAAGAAAAAAGAGCCCTTTTTCTTAGATGCAATAATCCCCTGGTGATTAGAGACAGGCTGGAGTTTGGCTCCCACTCATCCCTGGCTGGGCACTTGGTTCCCATTCAGGATTTGCATAGCCAGACCCAGCAGCTCTGGTGGACTTGCCATGAGCCAGATCAGAGAAAATCGGGGGAGTCCTCCTCCAGGATTTCTTTCCTACCACCATTGCAAGAGAAGGCCTTGCACTGGGGAGGTAGGTGAGGCATTAGGAGGATGGTTAAAAAAACGAAGAAGAAAAAATTTAGAGAATGGAAGCCCTGAAAAAAATTATTTCAGTAGAAAGGTTTAGTAATTGAATTCTATGACTTACAGAAAATAGAAACAGCTAACAGAATTTGCAGCAGATGATTTAAAAAACACACACACACACAAACAAATTCTGACATTTTGATTTTCTTAGAGAACGCTGCATGATATATTTGTTAGTTGATTTATATTTTGCCTCAGGATGAAGATCCAGACCCAAAAGGTGCTGGGGTGGCATGTGTTTATGATTCCTAGGCATGCTTCACATCTCTCCCAAGGTGGACTGGATGTGTGTAGCTGCATGCTGCCAGTGCACATCTGGAAGTGCAGCAAACACGGCGGACACACTGGGCCTGTCTGTCTACTTCTCATGCCGTGAGGGTGGCATGGACTTTATGGTATTTCCCAGTCCTCTGCTATAACATGCATGTCCACATTTCATAGCTCCTTATGGAGTAAGTCAGGAAAGAGACTTGCAATGTAGACTGACCCTGTTTCCCCTTCAGCATGCTGGGACCAATACTGGACTAGCCACTGAGGCCTCTGCACAGGCTGAGTAGCGCTGTCCTGAATAGACAGACATACGCGGCATGCTCATGAGCCCTGGGTTCTGTCCGCGTGAACGGACCAGGGAAGTTCAGCACACCCTGGTTCCAGGCAAATGTTCATTTCTGTCTTTACCGGCATCGCGTTGCTCGGATCCTCTCCACACATGAACTGGATCTTGATTGTAATGTTGCGGGCAGATGCTAGCTTGTTAGTGAAGTTCAGCCGCTGTGGGTAGACATAGAGAAGGTTTCTGGAAAAGAGAAGGCCGAGAACCAGTGAGTAAGACCTAGGGCTTGTTTAAACCAAGCAAGAGGAGACTTTTCTGAAGGAGGTTTTCCTTTCAGAAGTGAATTATTTTTGAAGGAGTGAGATACTGATGCTTCTTCCTCCTCAGCTGCAGTTATTTTATAATAACCAACAGTGCTCTTCTTTTGTTACCCATAAAGATGTGTCTGCTGCAGCTGAGAGAGTCTTAAGGTCCTGGGTGTGTTTCAGGTTTCTTTGGATATATTTCCAGAAGTAGAATCTCTGGATCATCAACCCACTCTTTTATGGGAAAGACCATCTCCATGTGGCAGGGAGAGCTGGTGTGTGGGTTAATTCTCCCTTGAGCTCCGAGTTCTGTTCCACATCCTGGGAGCTTTGTTCACCTGGATGTGCTCAATGATCAGAGAATTGTCGTCTAAACCCTGAAGTTCAGCACTATTACTGCATTTTTAAGCATGGGAGGCAAAATTCAGCATTATTTTTGGGTAACTGACACTGCATCATGCCCCACTGTTTGGCCTGGGCACCCCTCCCCCACCCCAGCTCCACCACAATGGAATGGCATACATTGCTTCTGTAAAGTGACAGCCTTCACATACTTGGTGGCTTTTCAGAGATGCATACCCTTGATGGCCTGGCAAGTTTCATGTGTGTTCTTAAAGTGAACACGAAGATCTCAATCTCTTTTTAAAAATATATATATATATTTATTGACTTTTTACAGAGAGGAAGAGAGAGGGATAGAGAGTTAGAAACATCGATGAGAGAGAATCATCGATCAGCTGCCTCTTGCACACCCCCTACTGGGGATGTGCCCACAACCAAGGTACATGCCCTTGACAGGAATCGAACCCGGGACCCTTCAGTCCGCAGGCCTACGCTCTATCCACTGAGCCAAACCGGTTTCGGCAGATCTGAATCTCTTGATTTGCATGATTTTGTAGGGTTTTCTGGGTCAAGAGAATAGAGAACCATTTTCAGAGATCATCTCGGGCCACTTATGGGAAGAGCAAATATTCTTAATAAACATGATTTTAATGGATACGTGATATCCTATATTATGAATGTGCCATAATTTATATTAGTCTCCAAGAACAAGCATGTAGATGATTTTTAAAAAATATTTTAAAGCTGTGATAAACCCTTCATATGTCCATATGTGCATATATAATGTATTGCCCTTCTGCAATGTAGTATACTTTGGGAAGAATCCCTTTTAGTTCTATATAGCTCTTCATCTTTGAATTAATTGGAGAGACACCAATCAACCTTTCTTTATGCTGTGCTTGAAGAAATAATGACCCTGAGTTTGTAAAATGCTTTGAAGTAGCTAGATGAAAGGGTCTGTGTAAATCACAACAGTAATAGCCTTGCCAGACTGGCTAAGCAAGTTAGCTGTCACTGCACTCCTCTCCTACATTCCAACACAGGGCCACCACCCACCTGTCTCACACATCCCTCAGCACTGGCCCACAGTTCTGCACATTGCTTCCAAAGGGGTGCCGACCCCTACGTTTAAACAACATCGCCATGGGCATTCCGTGTCCTGCCTGGTACTGAATACACTTTCCACGGAGTACAAAACTAAGGGACACTTTGAGAGAGTTTAGTCCAACATCCCTCTCTGCAAGGCTAGACTCTCAAGGAGGTTAAATAACTTAGCCTAAACATTTTTTAAAGAAGATGTATTTTCCAACGTTCATCCTATTTCTTAATGGCAAATATACCAAGTGACATATTCTATTGATATTTTACACAGAGGAAGGGAGAGGGATAGAGAGCTAGAAACATCCATTAGAGAGAAACCAGCTGCCTCCTGCACACCCCCTACTGGGGATGTGCCCACAACCAATGTACATGCCCTTGACCAGAATCGAACCTGAGACCCATCAGTCTGCAGGCCAATGCTCTTATACACTGAGCCAAACCAGTTTAGGCACCAAGTGATATGTTCTGTAAACTACATGCTTTTAAAGAAAGGAATATTAAAAAATAATGTTTTCTATTCGGAGGAAAGATCTGCCTGCATGGTCAATAACCCACAGAGCCTAAACCAGATAAGAATAATTACTAACAAGCTGATAAACAGGTGCATATAATTTATATGTGGTAAATTAAGTGTCTCATATCATCTAGAGAAAAATTCTGAGGATTATATAAGGATTTTTAAAAATATATATTTTATTGATTTTTTTACAGAGAGGGATAGAGAGTTAGAAACATCGATGATAGAGAGAGACATCGATCAGCTGCCTCCTGCACACCCCCTACTGGGTATGTGCTTGCAACCAAGGTACATGCCCTTGACCAGAATCGAACCTGGGACCCTTGAGTCCACAGGCCGACTATCCACCGAACCAAACCAGTTAGGGCTATATAATGATTTTTGAAAGGATAGCCCATAACCAAAATAGGAATTACTGTATTTGCCGGCATATAAGACGATTTTTTGGCCCTGAAAAATATGCCTCCAAGTGGGGGGTAGTCTTATACGGTGAGTATATAACAAACTCTGTATTTTGAGTGGAAATGTTAGGGGGTCGTCTTATACGCCCAGTCTCTTATACACCGGCAAATACGGTATTTTTCAGGGCCAAAAAATCGTCTTATACACCGGCAAATACGGTACTTTGTATAGCAAAATTATCTTGGAAACTCCTTTAGTATCTACAGGCCCAGTGTATGTGCAATGCATTTAGTTTAATCTCATCTTTCCCCACCAAAAATGGTTTTCTTCAGATATATGCATCACAACAAAGATCCGGACATTTGGTACTCATCAACGATGTTCTTTCAGAGCTACTTCAGATGACTTCTCTCGATTACAAACTGTTTTTGGAAACTCCAGATTCTTTCCACTGATTCAGCAATAGCCTCTTCACTAATTTATAAACGGCTGTGACTTGGCAGCTCCAGGAAGTTAGAGAATACTGTTGTGGAATTTGGTCATTCTTAGAGCAACCTCTTCCTGCTCTTGACTGTCTTTTGACCATCTCCTACTTTCTTCACTGAAAACAGGTTCTCCTAAGGGACCGTGAAATCTCTCAAAGCCACAATGCAAAAAACATCAGTTTGGCTTCTCCTCAGTTTATCCTATTCTTTATCCAGTGCACGGAGACCAAGAGAAAGACATGCCCCTGTCCCCTATTCCCAAGATGACATCAATGTCCTCTCTCGGGGGCTCCTACAGCTTGGAGCGGAGCTCAAGGTGCAAGCGAGCTACAGCAAGAGCCACATTGGCCACCTGTTCAAACAACTGGACTCTCTGAATACCTCTTTAGGTGAGCTTCTAACTCAAGTTGGCCAGCAGGGGAGAAAGAAAGAGGACCTGGAGAGGAGAGCCGAGCAGCTCGACCAGAGGAACGAAGACCTCTATCGGCTGGTTGCTGAGCTGCAGCATCAGGTGGCTGCAGGGATGAAGGACCGAGAGAAATTCAATGAGAGGCTAACCTTGCTGGAGCAGAAGAATGAGGATGCTGTGCTCTTCAAGGCAGGCGGGCTTTCTCTGACAGAAGTGATGGATGACATTATGGTGAGTAGTTCATTACTGGTAATTTTAGTTGATCATTATTTTATTGGAAATAAAATATGATTTTAATACTATTTTTAAAAATAATTTTAAGTAGAAATACTATTCTATTGGAAAACAGACTCCCAAAGTAAGATTCATAAAGTTGGAATAATTTCGCAGTGAGAAAGCCTAGGTAAGAAGAGTGGTGGTGCAGATTAATCCTGTTAATGCAAATGCTAATGTACCTGCCATTGCTGATAATGGCAACCTAAACCATGTTTGAATTTAAAAAAAAATTGTTTGTGTCACTTGCTCCCAAGGAGTGGGTGGAGGAACACTCGACCATGTAATCAAGCAAAACGCTAGCTTTCTATTCTCATTTTATGTACATGGCCTTGGGATCTCCAGAGAGCCAAAGGAGTAACAGTAGTTGTTCAAAGTCAAACAATCCTTGGTGCTTCTTACTGGTATATATCATGTTGAAAGTGAGACTGCAGTGAATCAAATGGCTTGTAGTCATAACGTTGAGTGAAAATTCAGGATATAAAATGTTATCTATGACAGGGCTGCAAATATTCAAAAATTAAATATGCATGAAAGGGTTAGGGCTAGAAGATGATATGGACAAATGAAAAAAATAAATGTGATTTTTTAATGAACTTGGTGTGAATTTTGTTTTTTCCCCTATTATTTAAATACAAAATCTGTAATAGGGCACTAATATCAAATATGTACTTTTTAAAAGACAAAACAAAAACTTGCTGATTCTGTAGCCTAAGGTATCTTCCACAGTCTTTTGAAAGTCAGTAATGCTCATAATTTAAACTGCTGTTCTCCCAGGGAAGATGGGTTTATATGAAGACCTGTGATTAGTAGCCCTTACCAAATAAGATAATAAGTGAAACAGTCCTTTAAAACTAGTCTTTTTTTTTTTTTTTTTTTTTTTACTATTTCCATCTAATCACTAAAATCCATTTCCTTACAAGCATGTGAATATTTGATGATTCCCTGCTGTGATCTGGGACTGGGTTGTGAGCTGGGCCTTAGTTCTCTCAGGATGATAAGCACAGAGCCCAATATCTATGAACATTTTAGGATTTCACAGAAATGTCTGTGCATTCTAAAGCAATCAGCTCCAAAATGCAAAAAGTAAAATCTCAAAACCAAAACGAATGCATTTTAAATTAAATGCTTATCAACTGCAACATTTTCTCAATTAGTCAACAACAACTCTACTGAATGTAACCTACAGGTGAAAATTACTTCCTCCTACTTTGCAGACCTCTATAAAGTTATATATAAAGTACCGTATATATAACAAATGAGAAAGTGGGTGCACCTAATATGTTTTAAATGATGTGGTCAGGTGCTTTGGGACTTAGAGGATGATCTTAAAAAGGTTCTTGGATATAGAGTTCAGGAAGGGAAAGGATAAAAGACCAAGAAATCAGTTTTTCTATTTTATTAGTTTTCTTTTTGCTTGATGGTTTTGTATGTGTGTGTGTGTTTTTAACTGATTTTTTTACAAAGAGGAAGGGAGAAAGATAGAAAGTTAGAAACATAAATCAGCTGCCTCCTGCACATCCCCCCTGGGAATGTGCCTGCAACCAAGGTACATGACCTTGAACGGAATCGAACCCAGGACCCTTCAGTCGACAGGCCGACGCTCTATCCACTGGGCCAAACCAGTTTTGGCAAGCTTGATGGTTTTATAGCGACCACTAGCAATATGCACTGCAGTAAAATAGACTAGCTAGGCAATTAGCGCCTGGCTCTCTGCTGGAACTGCTGTAACAGCTTTATATAGAAAAAGCTCACCAACCTCTTCTGGCAATTTCAAAGTAATCTCTTTCCCTTTCCTTGTGCTTTAAAACTCTCCCTCCTCTAGCCCTTTTTTCAAAGACAGAGCCAAAGAATTGATGAACTATTTGCGGAAGTGGAAATGCAGCAAAACCAACTGCACAAACGAGACGCCCTCATTAAAAGGCTACGGGAAAAGGTTGGTGCCTCTTACTCCCTTTAGTAATTTGTTAACAGCAGGCTTTGAGTCCAACAGCACAAAATTCAGACACCTATTAATATCACCAATATCTTACCGTTATCTGGTGTCTTTTATTCAAGCATTCCAAAGAAAATTTCAAATCTCAGTATTTTATTTTAAGGTACTTATGCAAGGTGAGCAGCCGAGGAGGTGTTTTTTACGTACCATTCACACTCATTGCCGGGAACTTTTATTTTATTTTATTTTTTAAGGAAAATTTATTTTAAATGTCTTACTAGGTGAAGACACTATTCTAATAGTAGCTAACAGTACCTTTGACAGGTACTACAAAGAGCCTCATTAGGAAGATGATAAAACTGAAGCAGAGAGAGGATGCATGACTTGCAGGAGGTAACACAGCTAGCACAGTGCAGTTCAGATCTGGGTGTTCTGAAGCTAGTTAACCTGTTGCCCATAATCATTGCTATTTCTAAGAACAACTGTAAACAATATCTTTGGTCAACAATCATTCTCACCAGAACATTATAATGTGGTCTTTTATTGTATTATTTATAAGGGCTAAAGAATGTTTCCTCAAACTTTTTTATTTATTTATTTTATTATTTAAAAATATATATATATATTTTACAGAGAGAGAGTTAGAAACGTCAATGAGAGAGAGACATGGATCAGCTACCTCCTGCACACCCTCTACTGGGGATGTGCCCACAACCAAGATACATGCCCTTGACCAGAATCAAACCCGGGACCTCTCAAGTCCTCAGGCTGACGCTCTATCCACTGAGCCAAACTGGTTTCGGCAAACTTTTTTTTTTTTTTAAAGTTTGAAATAACACAATTAACTTAGAAGATGAGAATAACCACTGTCCCTCAGCGGCAGACAGAGGTTTTGATGTTTTCAATACATCAAGAGCAAATGAGGTTAAAAATAGTAGAGCTCAATATCTGGTATATTCTGGAACTTCCTGGGAAACCTGCAAGCCAAACATGGCTATATATATTAGGTGGGAGCAGGCGCTGTAAATGCGCACTCACGCAGAGCTAAGACTTAGATGCGAGGAGCAGCGTCAGCATCAGAATCACCTGGGCCAGTTAGGACTCACCAGGGACTTGCTGAATCAGAACCTGCATTTTAACAACACCCCAGGTGATTTCAAATGCACAGTCAAGTTTGAGACCTGGTCTTTTTTTTTTAATTCGATGAACACTTAAATCTTATAATTTATTGTGTTTCCTTTTGTTTCTTGGCTGCTAGGAAGCTCAAAGTCAAATTTGCAACTGACTTTAAAAAATTTTTCCCCCATTGATTTCAGAGAGGAAGGGAGAGGGGGAGAGAGAGAGAAATATCAATGATAAGAGAGAATCATTGATTGGCTGCCTCTTGCATGCTCCCGACTGAGGATCGAGCCAGCAACCTGGGCATGTGCCCTTGACCGAAATCGAAGCTGGGACCCTTCAGCCTGCAGACCGATACTCTGTCCACTGAGCCAAACCTGCGAGGGCACAACCACTTTCTAAGGAACTGCCAAGAACCTTGAGATATATTCTGCTTTTCCAGGTTTAGGTCGATTTCCCTCTCCTTATTTTCTCTTCACCCAGAAATTTTATGCCTTGTTTTACAATCTCCAAAAGCTGCCTCAGATACCTTTTAGAATGGGGAAGTTTATAAATAAATGCACAAGCATAAAACATTCACCATATCCTGTCTTGTTTTCATTCCTTGTCTAATGCCATGTCTTGTGTTTTTTTTCCTATTTCTAATACTTTAGGTTAAATCAAAGCACAAAGTCACAAAGGAAACAGTGAAAAACGGAAAGAAAACCCCTGATGTGTAGGATGAAGAGACATGTTCCATCTTCAGGAACCAGCAAGGAAAATGGAGCATGAGTCCAGCCTGTCCGAGGGCACGAGTCAGAGCCCGCACAAGGCTGCCTGCCCTGGGAAATGGCACAAGATGAGGAGGAGGCGCTGGGGGTGGTGTCCGAAGCAGCAGCTTGCCCCTTAGTAACCTCTGCTCTGTGGGCTAGGCTGCAATGTTTTGTGTAAATGCTGGCACTGTATTCTGGACATTGAGAACCTCTAACCCCGCCCCCGCAACAAGCAAATGCAGTTCAGTAACTAGAAACAAAATGTTACCCAAATTGTTTAGAAACACTACAATAAATGACCCACTAGTCTCTCTCTCTGGTCATGTTATGTTTTAAAAAATGCACTCTGAAACAGAAATCAAATGAGAGCAAGAAAAGCAAATAGAAAACCAGCAAACTCTTAACACTTGTTATTGCACCACTTTTTAAAGATTTTGAAGGGGAAAACAATCCATTCTTTCCCAACTGATGAACTACAATCTGAACATCAGATGTGGTGTCTTTATACTGAACAACTATTATTACTACTGATAATTTGTCTTAGAACATGGACTAAATGCTCACATATTCTATATTTTCAGAGTACCTCTTCTATTACCTCAATTCCCATCCCTTCTTCTTATGAGAAAGGTAACAATTCCTCTTAAGAAAGGGCTTGGAAAATCAGCATTCCTCCTGTTCAATAAAGCCGGACCTTAAGCTGGGGCAAAGAGAATGTTCTCTTTTAGAAACAGGTAAAAGTACCTGAGCTCTCCTTAAAATCCACTCACTTGTTTAAGAGAAGTCCAACTACTTTTCAATAGCAAAAGACCCAATAGGAAAGTTGGGATGTTTACTATCTCAGGTGGTATCTGGATCAGATTCATAGGGAAAAGAATCACAAATACATAAACATTTGAAACCTGCTGAGGAAAACTGGCCACTTTAAGAAAAAATAAACCTCTAGGCCCTGCTGGGGTAGCTCAGTTGGTTAGTGCATCATCCAGATACACTAAGGTTGCAGGTTCAAGCCCCGATCAGGGCACATGCAAGAAACCAATAAATGTATGAATAAGTGGAACAAGTTGATGTCTGTCGGCCTCTCTCTCTAAAATCAATGAAATGAAATGCTCTAAAAATCTTACTTTGCTTGAAATTTTTAAAAAAACAATACTTTGTTGACCACTATGCTGTACACCTGAAACTAATACAAAATAATATTGAATATAAACAGTAATTAAAAAAAGAAATTAAACCATACTTTGTAGAACTAGCTGAAATTTTATGAATTAAGATATCCATATTACTAAATATTCTTTTGAAACACTGCTTACCAGATTTAATATATTAAGTGGTTTACCTATCATTCACTCCCACCTTAGTACGAATTAGTTCACTCAGTTCCTTTTCTTCTTACAAAGAGGATGGATTATGGACTGTAGGTGTGAGTGGAGAAAGGGTGACTATTAATCACGAGGCACTGATCCGGGGAAGATCTGGATGCTTAGGGTGACAAGGAGAGTGACAAAGCAGGGACAGATGGGAAGGTACTGAAATCCAAAGTTTTTATTCCACAATTTTTTCCCCTAAATCTTTTAAAAACTTGACACTGATAAAATAGTCAAAAGGCTCATGGGATAATTGCCTTTCTTCCAACTCCCAGCTATGCCCATGGAACCCATGATGTGGGTTTTCTGGATATTCCTTGTGATTCCCACATGGGGAAGGCTCAGAATTTGTTAAACACATCGAGTACGGTTTACTAGAACCCTATTTTCAATGTTCTTTTTTTTAAAATTAAAAATTATTTTATTTTTTAAAAATATGTTTTTCTTGATTTTTAGAGAAAGAGGAGAGAGATAGAGAGATAGAAACATTGATGATAGAGAAGCATCATTAATTGGCTGCCTCCTGCAGGCCCCCTTATTGGGATGGAGCCTGCAACTGAGGCACGTGCCCTGACTGGGAGTCGAACCAGTGATCTCTGGGTTCCTGGGCTGAAGTTCAACCACTGAACCATGCTGGCTGGGCTAAAACAACACATTTTTAATGAAAACCTACCCCAAGTAAAAACAGCACATACATTTCAATATTTGGTTTTACGAAAAAGTAAAAATTCGAGTTTGGAGATACCATTTCGATGCCAAATCTAGATGGGGCTGCATATTTTTAAAAGACCGCCAGTCAGAATTGTCACGTGGACGACTAACATGCACCAACCTGCATGTTCTTTTAAGGGACGGAGGGAGCACATTTTTTCCAGGCTCTGTAAATAGTTTCCTAAAACAAATCTGCCGGCTAATGAAAGCACACACACATACCAGAAAGTTTCCAACTTCTGCTGCTGCTGAAGCTGACTTTTGTTTTTTCTATTGGTTTGGGGCAGAGCCTTTATGGGTCCTCGATCCATTAAAAATAAACAAACAATGAATAAATCAATATTATTCATTAAAATGCATGCCTGATCATTCCTGATGTTTTTAATATTGCTAGCTGCCTCAGTTTGGGTTGAAGGAGAAAGCATTGGAATTGGAGGAAACAGCTGCATTATTTGAATAAATATGAATAAATTGTCCAGATGCCCCACTACCTCCATTGAGAAACATATGCCTGCTTTGGATACTTGGTGAGAGAAAAGGCTTGTTCAATTTTGCTTGTTTGTTTTTAATACATTTTATTGATTTTTTACAGAGAGAAAGGGAGAGAGATAGAGAGTTAGAAACATTAATGAGAGAGAAATACCAGATCAGCTGCCTCCTGCACCCCCCCCCCCCCACTGGGGATGTGCCTGCAACCAAGGTACATGCCCTTGACGAGAATCGAACCTGAGACCCTTCAGTTCACAGGCTGACGCTCTATCCACTGAGCCAAACCAGTATCAGCACTTGTTTGGGGTTTAGAAGTGGTTTCAAATTGTTGTAGGGAGGGGGTTTGGGAATAATTTTTATCATTTTGGGTGTTTTTTTTTTACCAAGTAAGGGCAGACTACTAACTTGATGTTTGCTCGCTATAAAAGAGGAAGCAGCCATTGATCAATGTTTTCACTCACTGGTTGGGTGACCATTAGAGTGAAAGAAAACCTGTCTGAGGAAAATGAATCAACTCCCTTCTCTCTGCCCTGTAAGAATATCTCACTCATGGTATGAAAGAATTACGGTAGCCCCTAAATGTCCTGGATGGTGTGTTCATTGGTAGCATTTGGCTCAACATCTGTGACATAAAAAGTTTTTCAACCAGGAAACATAAAGGCCAACAATGCAAGCACTGGACAGAACCCCGAGCTTGAGGTGAGTCTAGCCTGAGGAGCACAGGGATGTTTCTGCAAAGATGCACTAAAGGATACCAAGTTCTCACCTCGACAATAATGGGAGCGAAGGGAAGGACAGAACATCTGTATCGGGGGCGGGGGGGTGGGGGGTGGGAGAGGGATAGAATAAAATTAACCGAAGAATTCCCATGTTCCTGCTCTGGGCAGCAAGTTCACCCAATCCTGGGCTGGAAAATGAGTCAGAATTTGAAGGAGTGTAAGTGTGACTCCTTTCTTATTTTCTCAAAAACGAGACATAGTCTATGGTGTATTTGTGCATGTCATCTTTGAGGCCATCAACTGGTGCCTTGGCATAACAGAAATGTAAATCTACTAATAAGATAAAGAAGCCGATCTGCTTCCTATCTGTGAACCCATGGAGGACATTTTGACAGGAGAGAAAACACCATCCATGTCACGCACCCCCATCAAGCAAGTGGATCAATACAAAAGCAACCACAGGCTTGGTTTTAAAAATGATAACTCTAGCAAATGCTGAGAAATTATATTCTTGTTGCTAAGTGTAGAATTTTTAGCTTAGGCATGAAGATCTTTTTAAAAATATATATTTTTTTAAATTGATTTTTTACAGAGAGGAAGGGAGAGGGAGTTAGAAATAATGATGAAAGATCAGCTGCCTCCTGCACACCCCTTACTGTAGATGTACCCGCAACCAAGGTACATGCCTTTGAACAGAATCAAACCTGGGACTCTTGAGTCCACAGGCCAACTCTCTATTCACTGAGCAAAACCGGTTAGGGCGAGGCATGGAGATCTTGTAAAAAAAACATCATTAAAATTGGCCGCTAAGTTGAGTTTCTTTACTTTTATCTTTTTTAAACCATCAGATTTATATTTCCACCCTGTTGCATGGATCTCAGCTTACATTTTGAAGGTTGTCAAACAAAGAACATAAATGAGGTGAACCGCACAATTTGGGAAATTTTATAACCTTTTTGGGGTTTAGGCCTGTGGATAAATGAAATTCATTTTTTAATGATAAAAAATTCATGACATACAACTGATTAGCCATGGTTTCTAAAAAATGGCCTTATTACATTGTCAAAACTCAGTCCTTCCCTCCTCACAGTTCTAGTTCGCTGTGTGCTGTGGGGCTAGCCAGCACTGCCTCCACCCAAGCCCACTCTTTTCCTGGGAAATTGGTGGCGGTGACACAGCATGTAATATTTCACGCAGAGCATTCTGACTTCTGCTGAAAGGGGTCAAGGGCAGCTTGTCTGAGGCCTTGACACCACAGGACATTCATTAACAGAGAGCTGTTAAAATACCTCTGCTTTAGAGATGGCCTAACACTTCTTGGGAGGAGTGTGTGGATGCTGATCCTTGGGCCATTAATAAAGTACAGATGAAAGACAAAACTAAGGATGAAAAAGCTAAAAAGTAGAAAATATTTTTACCCTCCAAAAGAAATAAGAAAGAACAATTCCTCAAAGACTATTTTGCCAGAAGACAAGCCACTTCAAAGAACTAATTTAAAAAATAATAATAATTAAAAAACTAACAAAACCATGGAAATCAAAGAAAAGAGGGCTTTTTTGGACTTTAGGAGCTCCTCCTAATCTTGGCAAACTATACCTCATCGTAATCAAGTGCAAGCCCAGATTTGCCTTACTTTCATCACCATTTCTACTGCTTCTGCCCCTGACCTCATACTCTAAACCCATGGGGGGGGGGGGGGGAGATGTTTCGTGAACCTCCATGCTGAATTCTCTGTAAAGGCTCTGTGAAGAACATATTTGCCATCATTAAATAGACAGGACAGTTGTTAATAGGCAGTAACACAAAAGCATGGTCAACTCAAAATGAATGAGTATAATGTGGAGTTGTGACTTGTGGAATCAGTGACATTAATGTCCATGGAACCTCCTTCACACGATTTCATTACTGTCTCACCCACATTCTTTTAGTTCTGTATGTGAGTCAGGATTGGCCAATGTGTAAATATGTATAGTGAACAACACCTCCCAAAAATGAGATTTCACTGTCTCTCTAACCACAGGATACGAATCTCAATGTGTATCCCTACTATGTCTTCCAAAAAGTTCCAGATTTCTAAGGTCATGACTTACTAATAAAAGAAGGCAGAAGCTGACAAGTCAAAACAAAATGCCTTGCAAAAAATGACAACAGCAATCTCTTAAAATACTGGAACACTTTCCCATGATTTTGTTTGTTTTGTTTGTTTTGTGTGTATGTGTGTGTGTTTTGTTTTTTGTTGTTTTTTTTTTTTGCTCCTACACTTCAAAAGCAAAAAAAAAAAATGTGTATTTTCCCTTAATAAAGTCAGAATAATTCCCTTTGTAATAGGACAGATAGCAAACTGCAGCTGAATCTAGAAAGTGAGCAAATTGTGCCCTCAAGTGGCTGAAAAGATAGCTTTGCAAAACCTGCAACTGTTGCTAAGTAATTTTCGGTAACTGGCTTCTCCTGAATTTTTTCATTTTTTCAAGAAAAAAAAAGGAGGTTGGCCAAGTTTTGGAGCAGGACCTCAGGTACATGGGGATTGTGCGCCTGATTTATTATTGAGTCAAACTTGCCACAGCAAAGTTAAGTACAGGGACTTAATTATCTGGATAATTCAGGCAACAGGCATCACTTTGCCTTTGTCTCCATTACTTGGCTAATTCAAATGATTGTATTTTGCCTGGGCTGCACTGCTGATCCTAAATGAAGTGTTTGCTCACAATCAGCTTCGTGTTCCACAAGCATTTGCTTGCTAAGTTTGGTAAAACCAACGACACCAACGACTAGACTTCAGCGCAGTATTTTGAGCAGCTGATGTCACTGTGGACCTCTGCGTGACCCCATAGTCAGGCGTGGGCAAACTACGACCCTCAGGCCGAATCCGGCCCATTCGGCTGTTCTAGTTCTATCGGGCCCACGAGGAGCCGAAAGAGCGGGCCGTACCCTTTTATGTAATGATGTTTACTTTGAATTTATATTAGTTCACACAAACACTCCATCCATGCTTTTGTTCCTGCCCTCTGGTCCAGTTTAAGAAGCCATTGTGGCCCTCGATTCAAAAAGTTTGCTCACCCCTGCCATAGATTGAAGAACTCACTGAGAGGAGCTCCATAAAAGGGAGGGAGGACGTTGATTCTTAAAGGAGGCTGGAGGCCCACCCCAGACCTCCTGAATGGGAGTCTCCAGGCAGAGAAGTGTCCAAGATGAACTCCTGTGTTGTTACAACGCTCCACAACAGACTGAGGCACAACCACCTTCTCCGCACCCCCTCGCCCACAGCAGGGAGAAGATCCACTGGGCTCAGACTGGGAAGCCATTTCCTTGGACAACATAAAACCCCTCTCAAGGACAGCTTCCATTCTCTATGCCCCAACTCCTTCCCAGCCACCTCACCCAGAATTATTTCTGGTCCATTCCTTTCCTTAGAAGTCCTATTCTCTCAATTACATCTTCCAGGCATTCATGCAAGACCGGCTTGCACAATTATCCCGTGCCATTCTTTCTGGCCCTGTGGGATGCAAGGCTGGTAGTATTCCTCAAAACTCCGCTGGGACATGGGGACGCCTCCCTTTCAGACCAGTTTTATCAGGCCAGCTTTGGGAACGTAGGCTTCTGGTCTCAGAACATGCGGCTGAATAGGAGGAGGCCTGGGAACAGCTAATTACCCATCCAAGACATCGTGTTCGGACTGATAGGCTTGCTCTTGGCCAGCACAGTCCTCCGCAGCAGCCTGCTAATTGGATGAGATGACCTCACAGAGGCTCTCGGGGGCCGGGATGAGAAATGAAAACGCACTTTATGTGACTTCCCTAATGTAATCACCAGTTAAAGGGAGAGCGAGGAGCTTAACAAGCTCATTACAACTTCAGCGCCTGTGATCTCTGTACATTCCCCCGTGGCCACAGATAAAATGCCCTTCGAGGTCGCCATAGGCCTTGGCCCCTGCCTGCGCTGTTTTTCATCCTGCCCCCACCTGCAGGCAGCTGGCGTCTCTATTACCAGCTGCTGGGCCACATGGAAAATAAGCCAGGAGTTGGTCCAACGTGTTTCTGGGCTAAGAAGTAGTATTTTGTTTTTTTAATCTGGGTGTGAATAAAGGACTGCTAAATTCAGATTTAGGTAATCCTATTTATCGACCTAATTTTTCCAGCTGTTCTGCTCCACTTTCAGAACGGCTGTCCTCTGTGATTTTTGCAAAAGATCTTGCCAGGGTCTGTTTCAGAAAACACATGTTGGGCTCCATGACTCTAACCCAGGCGTGGGCAAACTATGGCCTGAGGGCTGGATCCGGCCTGTTCAGCTGTTCTATCCGGCCCGAGAGGAGCCGAAAGAGCAGGCCGTACCCTTTTATGTAATTATGTTTACTTTGAATTTATATTAGTTCACACAAACACTCCATCCAAGCTTTTGTTCCAGCCCTCCGGTCCAGTTTAAGAACCCATCGTGGCCCTTGAGTCAAAAGTTTGCCCACCCCTGCTCTAACCCATAGAGGTGGCACAGGGCACTGGTCTAGGAGACGCTGGCTATTCCTGGGATCAGCACTCTGGCCCTAGAAGTTCACCTCTTGCCTTGGAGAAGGTGTTTCTTTTATCAGTGGCCAACCCTGGCTGGCTCATGGGATGTTTCGGAGTCCAGCACAGTTCTCCTATGACTGCTCCTTTAAGCAAGAAGAATGAGGTGGAGGCACCAGGGTCAGCATCCACAGAGAATACGACGTGAACGGTGCCCGCTGTGGTACAACACAGTGGCCCTGGCTGAGTGCACAAGAAGGGGGAGGGCAATCAGAGGAGGCACCTGAAGAGGTAGGAGAATGGGGAGGCTGAGGGCCGGAAGGCAACTTCAGGCTATCCTATGCCAGTTTTATGTGAAGTTCCATGGCAGCTGCTCCTTTAAGAGGGACGCCAGTAATCTGAGTTCTACTCAATCAGTGTTCAATGGAAACTCCACCGTATTAGAACCCTGTAATGTGTGACGCTGGCCACCACTCACACTCTTAAGGCCAGACAACAGCCGCCATTAGAGCCATGTAATAGTTCCCTCTACCCAAGGGAGCGCTGCCATTTATGTTAGTTAAAAGGACACAAATTTGAAATTTGAATCCTTTGCCCAACAGACATATTCTTTTTCTTTTTAAAAAATATACATCAAAATATTTTTATTGATTTCAGAGAGGAAGAGAGAGGGAGAGAGATAGAAACATAATGATGAGAGAGAATCACTGATCAGCTGCCTACTGCATGCCCCCTACTGGGGAGCAAGCCTGCAACCTGGGATGTGCCCTAAGAGGAAGTGAACCCGAGACCCTTTAGCCTGCAGGCCAACGCTCTATCCACTGAGCCAAATCCTGGTAGGGCACTAATAACATATTCTTCATAAGTTTTGGATAGATCAAAATTTTTATAAGTTAAATCATATTTTATATTCATTAGAAGAATCATCTATGAAGAATTACCCCTGAATTTACCTGCTCTGAAAATCTTAATTTTCATTTGTTTCATTTTCTTAAAGGGACATAGCTGTAACCAGGATTAGTCATGGAAACAGCAATGTCAAGGTGGAAAGTTACCCTACTTGGCAAACTCTTAGAAAGATATCCAGGATTCAACTAAGTAAAGGGAAAACTTTTCTGCCTGAAACAGGAACTGCTGTCTCTATTGAAATAATACTCTTGGGGGGATAAAACATTAAGCCATACCTTTTACTGATATCATAATGAACATAAATTAGGAAACCTTTACTAGAACACAGACTTTGATTTTTAGGCAGGAGTGGGTAGAAAAGCTATGAGATTCTAAGTTTTTTGAGGTATAGAGAGATGACAAGAAACAAAAAGAAGGGATAAATGACAGAAATGAGAAGACTAGGTCACCAAAAGCAAAATCAGTCACACCACCAATTTGACCTGGCGTTCAGTCCTGACTTGAGTCTTCCATTCCATTTTGTAAGATGGCAGTGGAAGGGTAGGAAATGGGAGAATTAGTCTAGAACTGGTTACTGTCAAAACCAACCTAAACAAAGGCACCATAAAGCATGTGAGGACTGGAGAAGAACTACTAACAATTTAACAGCATCCGGGGAGGTCAGATAAGATGATCTCTAAATTCCTTGATGTTTTCACGTAGTACAGTTCTATATATATATATATATATATATATATATATATATATATATATATATATATTTTATTGATATTTTACAGAGAGGAAGGGAGAGAGATAGAGAGTTAGAAACATCGATGAGAGAGAAACATTGACCAGCTGCCTCCTGCACACCCCCTACCGGGGATGTGCCCGCAACCAATGTACATGCCCTTGACCGGAATCGAACCCGGGATCTTTCAGCCCGCAGACCGACCCTCTACCACTGAGCCAAACCGGTTTCGGCTCGGCTCACGTAGTACAGTTCTTAACCAAGTTTATTACATCTCTTGTTTCTTAAACAAGGAATAAACTGTGGTGGGCCAGGAGCTAAGAAAAGGCACTATGACCAAACTGGAGGGAAATGTTTTCTTTTATCATTCCCAAGGGTAGCAACCTGGCTTTTAATGGTGTGGCCTTGCATTTCCATAGTGTATAGAACAGCTTAAAGAATATTCACTTTGCACTCAGGGCGAGTTTCTCATGAAGCCAAGTCTGGTCCATGGTGGTCCTCCAGACTTGTTCTCCTTAGCACGCCTACATTTCTGAGTCATCAGCACACTAATGCATTCTGAGTCCCACTGTGATGTGATTAAGGGTAATGTTTTCAGCAAGGAGTACAGAGGGTTGTAAATGCTTCCCATGGGTAATTAAATGCTGAGGGGAAGTTGAATAACTATAGAATTCATTTGGTACAAGTTTCTTTCAATTCCACAAGCATTCTTTTCCCCATTATAGGATAGGGTTTCTAAAGATACAAACAGGGCATCCGTAAGCAAACATTTTCATGCCTACATTTCCCTAAACAGAATGGAGAACTGAAACGACTTCACCTTCTGAATGCTTATTTATCTAGGAGGGGGACTTGGGTTGAGTTTATGTTAAAGGAATGAAGTTAGAAAAAGGAAGAGCTGCTTCAGAAAGGATTAAATGGGGAAAGACATGTGCACTTCACCAACATTGAAAGGAAGAGGTCCATTTCTAATTGTGTGGATGGACGGTCGCTTGATTTTTTTTCACTGTAGTTTTTTTTTACTTCAGTGAACAGCTCATTTATCCTGTCTGGGTCTCACTTCTGTGCATCTGGAAATGTGGGGTAGGTGTGTTTGGGTTCGGTGAGTTCTGAAGTTCTTGGCATTCGGTCCCACATACACCTGTCATATTGGAAAGTATGGGTGATGGTCTGGGGGAATCAGAATTCTCTGATATTATGGAAAGGATTGCAAACTGATATAATTTTTTTGGGGGGGAGTGGCAGTTTAAATAAAACTTAAAATGCATATCATTTGTGACCCAGAGATTTCACTTTTAGGCATATTCTTCAGGAAAACATTCACACATGTGCACAGAGAGACCAAGACAAACTTCTCATTGCACAGTTATAAGAACCCCAAATTGGAAAAACACATAAATATCCATCAATTTAAAAAAAATTTAAAATTTAAAAGATAATTCCTCTTTATACAAAGGAATGCTATACAGCAGTTAAAAACTATGACAAAGTGCTATATAAATCAATATTAATATTTCTAAAATACAAGCTGTCAAGTAATGCTCATTCATTAAATTTGTGAAAATCTAATTAATTAAAAGGATAATGAGTGTAACACACTGAATCAATAAAGTTCATGAGTCCACAGTAATAGTTAAACAAAAAAGAAAAAAAAATCATACTGTAGGATGAAAAGTACAGAATAATATATAGAGTATGCAGCTACTTATCAACATTTAAAATGAATGTGAAAATAATACTACTTGTTCACAGATAAATACATACATATATATATATGTATGTATATATACACACACACACATACATATGTGTGTAAAACAGGAGAAAATGGGAGAAAAAACACACATAAGTTCATCATTGATGTTTAGGCAGCAAGGTAGAAGTCTTTGACTACAGACAGAATAGAGGAGACTTCAACTTAATCAGTACAATTTCACACACACACACACACAATGTCATTTCCAGACGGTGGAGAGAAGGTGCTTGTTACAGCATTCTTCTCCGCATTAAAAATATCTTCTCAAAATAAAAAAACTAAAAATGTGAGCGGCAATGGCTTTGGCAGCTGTGTGTCGACAAGTTCCCTCCCAGTCCCGAGTCAAAGGCCTCTAAGGAACCGAGGCAGCCTAACCTTTAGATCCTTGCCAACTAGCTCCATGCTATCCAATGTGGTAGCCACCAACCACTTACAGCTACAAATTTAACTTCAAATTAATTCAAGTTAAATAAAATGAAAATTTCAGTTCGTCCATTGCCCTAGCCACATTTCAAATGCTAAATAGCCACATGTGGTTAGCAGTGATTGTATTGGGCAGCACACATGGAGGACGTTTCTGTCACTGCTTAAATCCTATGGGACAGAGCTGGTTTCAAGGTAGAAACCTGACTAGTAAACACTGAGAACATTTTTTGGTCACATTGCTCTTTCCCTAGTATATCCTTCCGCACATAGGAAAACCAAGGTGATGATGATGAGGAATATTTCATTTCTGGAAAGAATATGCCCACTACAATTTTGACTGAGAAAATTAGATAATTTTTAGAACTTGATCTAACAGTTATCTGTAATTATGTAAACATCATATTTCATTTTTTCCAAAACTTAGTAACTAGGAAGGTAGACTAAAGGATGATGAAGGCATTGTCCAAACAAAACTGTAAAAGTGGGCTCAGTGGTTTACCAAGAGCCTTTGTTTCTCACCTGTACACAGTATGAGGGACATACACTTCCCGGATTGGAAATTCCAGAATCTCTTTGTGTGGACGTGTCCGGTTTTCAGAAAAGGGTTTCACCGGCAGTAGTTCAGGAGTCAGACAACAATTGATTATCTCTGGAGCCAGAGAAATCTCCAGTCTGAGCAAGCCTAAAGAAAGAAAACAAGTATTTTAAGAAAGATGCTGTCATGTTAAAAGGAATCAAGAAAAATTGTTGTAGCATATTTCTTTTATGAAAATAAGGAGAAGTTGTGGGAGTGAGAGAGTTTTGAAATTCCCAGCTAATTTCCTGTAGCTGGAGAAAAAGCATGTCATGACAACTCTTGAGATTCCATTTGTAGAAATTAAAAAGCAAGAAATTGTAGAATGAGTATAAATAGATCAGAGGATTTTTAAAGTCCCTTCCAGAACTACCACACTATAACAGTATACATTTAAGTAAACACCAGGGGTTCTCGAATTGGGTTCTCTGGCACCCCAGGGTGCTGCAGAAGTGCCTCAGAGGCTATTAAGCTGAGGATAAGGAAAGTGCTCTCACCTTCTATATCAAAGCTTCTTATTTTTATTTTTATACTAAAAGTTCCATGTAATATTGTATATGATGAAAAAGACTACTCTATTCAAACAATGATCTGATTTTCCAAGAAACCAGATCTAAAGCATGTTTATTTACAGATTTAATTCTTTAATAGAATAGAAAATATTAACAGCGTTTCCAAAAAGTAGAACAATTCAGATGCAACTCCTGATGTAAAATCCTACATCTCATCTGGTACACATAATTTTATAAATTGCAGCAGTAGACAAATAATGTGTCTAATCACAAATTGCGTTGGCACAGCTTAAGAGGATAAAGACAAGCGATCCACACCTGGAATGGACTTGACTCTTCTCTGTAAGGAAGAAGATCTTTTGTAGTCCGCTAAAAACTTGAATAAGTCTTCATCACTAAGGCGATCTCCCTCCTGCCAAGAGAGAAGTCAGGGTTAGTACAGACGCACCATTGACTCCTGGGGTAGGGACCAATGACTTATGGGAAGACTTTTATCTTTAAATTTTACTTTAACATGTCTTTCTTAGAAAGTAAGATTATAGGCAATGGTGAAGTAATTTAGTTCAGCCCCTTATCAAATATTTCTTCTCTACTACTCTTGGATTTAACATCACTCAGCCTCTCATCAACCCTTCTGGGAATGGGGCTTCTATGCATTCTAAGGAAGTCCATTTGACCATTAGAAATCTAGGCCAAAAGCATTTCCACCCTATAACTTAAGGCCATTGATGCTTGTTTTACTCCTGGAATAATACAGAGTAAGTTTACTTCCTTCTTCAAAGATTTGAAGATGGCGACAGCATCTTTCCACTTTTTCCCTGTCCTCCCTTTTTTCAATATTTGTCTTGAATAAGCAGGCTATGCATAAATACTGTTCTCTGTGTGCCTACATGGGACACGTTCTTTACCAAGGGAATCTCAGCCAAGAGCTCTAATCCTTGCAAGGTAAGGTAGCCTGGTAAGGTAGGTAGGTAGGTAGGTGTAACTTATTCCCAAGGACAGATGAGAAAACTCAGACTTAGTTAAGTACTTTGACCCCCCCCCCAAGTTAATACAGTTGGAAGTATATCTGGAATAGAAACCCTTTCATTGCCCCATGCTATTATGGGTACAGTGCACAGACCCTTCAGTATCCCTTCTGCATTTCAGATTATTAACATAACACCTTGAAATGCCCCATGAAGATCGAGCTATGGAAATTTTCTAAAAACAGAGTCAAACCGAGCCTAAAGTTTCCTTTGTGTGGTTAAGAATACACGTAAATGAAACATTTGCCATCTTAACCATTCTGAGTGTTCAGTTCCCTAGTTTAAGGTTAAGTACATTTGCATCGTTGTGCAACTGATCTCCAGGGCTCTTTCATATTGCAAAACTGAAACTCTGTGCCCTTTAAAACAACTCTCTCCACCCCTCCCTCCAGCCCCTGGCAACCATCGTTCTACCTTGTGCCTCTAGGAAATTCTTGGTCTTTTAAAGAAAAATTTACTGAGCTAACATAGAGCGCCATGTGCAATGGTCACCTTCTCTGAGCAAGTAGGGCAGCCCTGAGGTGTGCACGTGGAACAGTGGTGAGAACAGCCCAGCCAGGACACCCCGAGACCAAGTGGGGGACAATGCTTCAGCCAGACAGCTTTCATAACCTACTAACGAACTGGCCGTGAGTGTCCCAATAGGACAGTTTGCATTCGTAGGAGCAAAACCTTCTCTCAACTGAAAGAGCTAACACACAGTGAGCACTTGCTCTATCCCAGGCACTCTGAGAAGAGTTCTACCTGCCTCATGTCATCTAATCTCCCCAAAAGCCCCATGAAGCGAGCACCACCATCCTTGTTCTATAGACAATGAGATTTAGCCTTGGCGAGGAGGGTAACTTACTCATTCTCTTATTCATTACATATACTTCCACTTTGGGCTCCAAAACCCATAACGTTATAAGACAAACCCAAACACACTAACACGGAGAGATACCTGCTTGAAGAAGCTATTAATGGTCATGGCGGTCGTCTTGAAGTTGGATCCGACCCCATTTTCCTCCAAGGAGAGGGCTCTTTCCGAAAGCCTTCTAGATTGAGACAGGGTTCTCCGCTCACCCACAGAGCTTCTTCCTTTAAGGAAAACAATTGTCATTCTAAAGCTTGCCTTTCTCTTTGAAGACCCAGCAGTCATTAACTTTACCCATATGTTGAAAGTCACTGAATGAGAACACTGAATGTGGCCATTCTAGTCTTGAATAAAAATGTCCTTCCACTGACCCCTACCTTTCTTAGCCCCCCCCCCCTCATGGAGCCCTTAATCCTCCTCTGACCAGAGCTGAGAGGCCGTGAGCAGCTGCCCTCCCACGTGGAGGGTAGGCCAGATGCCACCCTGCAGAGCCCAGAACTGCAGCCAGAACTGGGTCTGCAGATAAGCTTTATTTAGTCAACAGTGTTTGTTTTTGTTTTATTTTTACATTTTCATTCCATTGGGAGAGGCATGTACTCAAATGCCTTTGGAGGCATTTGGGATTGTGACCCAAATATGCTAGGGTCAGCCTGAGTGCATTCTGAATCCCATTTTTCTCCTGCTCTCTGCTGACCTGCCTAATGGGGATTAGAACCCAGAGTTATACCCTGACCCGGGCTGGGACCCTAATACTCTGCTTTGTTTTTTGGTTTGTTTTTTTGTTTGCTTGTTTGTTTTATCCCCGTTTGACGTGTAGGTGAGAATTTTGTTGCTTTTCTGCTGAAAAACTCAGGGGTTCTGTTGTGAATAGTCTAATTGCTGAGAGCTCTACAATGGCCAACCCTGTCTTGGAAGATTCCCTTATCCTTCTTTCTTGCCGTGATGCTAAATTGGAACTTCCTGCTACCACTGCCCATCCCCACTTGCCACATTGCCTCTTCTGGCTGCTTCTCAAGAATCGGCCTCTGTAGTCAGGTTAATTTATCTTTGACCTAGAGATTATGAAAGCCTTGCCAAGCCCTATGCCTGAATTTATGGATTCACCTCATTTAGGGTGTCCTCTAGGTTCTATGCATAATTCTTTCAAATAAGGATACTTAGGTCTATATAGAGGTTGGCATAAAAAAAAAAAAAAGCACTGTGGCCATAGCCAGTGTCGCTAAGTGGTTGGAGCGTCAGCCTGAATACCAAATGGTCTTGGGTTCGATTCCCAGTCAAAGGCATATGCCTGGGTTGCAGGTTTGATCCCTGGCTCAGCATGTGGGAGGCAACCAATAAATATATCTCTCACATTGATGTTTCTCTCTCCCTCTCTATTTTTCTCTCTCTCCCTCCTACTCTCTCTAAAAATCATGAAAAAATATATATCCTCAGGTGAGGATTAACAAAAACCAAAACCAAAACATTGTGGTATGAAGGTCAAGATGCACTAAAGTGAGTTTTGTTATTGATAAATCAGATATAATCCAGGAATTCTGACCAGAAATTATGCAACCTTAACTCCAGAATAGCAGCAGCAATAACAAAGTACCCTTTCCTCCTCTCCTCTGCTAACGACAACATTTCAGAGGTGGCAGAGCTGAGGAATGCAAGAGAAAAGTCCTGAGAAAAGTGACTCTAGACTTAAATATTTGCTGGATTCAAAGACATTTAGGAAAACAGAAACTCTGCCACAAGTAGGGGTGGGTCTACTTGAAAATTTTATAGCCTCTTGAACAGTTTCATATCCAACCTGTTTTAAAAATGAAAGATTCAGACCAAGGGAAAGGCGATGAAAAAGAAACATGCTAAATAAATTGAAGAGTAACTAAATATTCTATTGGCATCCATTTTTTTTTTTCATTGCTGTTGGCAAAAGAAACTTTCAAGGGCTGGAAATTTTGCTGAGAAACCCGAGTCTTGCTTTTCAAAACCTCCATGACTTCAGCTCTTGTGTTTTGGAACCAATCATGGTGCCTTTATTTAACACATATTTATTATATTTTCTTGTTATTTTCAATAATTTTAAGAGGAAGAAGCTACTTAAAATCAAGTTTTTAACCTGTCAAACTGTCCAGAAAATCCCAACCAAAAACCTTGTTATAAGAGTATATTTAAATTCCACAAACATTCATGATAATTTTGGGGAATTGTTGTCTATTACAATCATGCATTTGTAACCAAGCCATAATTGTGTTTCAGCCTATTAATCTCCTTCTTCTTTCCCGCTTCCCACACCTTACTGTGCTCCAAGCCCCATTAAATAAGCAGCTGACCTCAGAGTTGGCGCATTAGGGAGCCCACCTCTTCCCACTGCAGCTGAAAATCTTACCAACCACGGACTCTGCATCGGTTACCTCCCTCTCCAGGGTGGAGACATTGAAGAAGCTTGCTAAGCTTATAGGAGCCCAGGCAAAGGGCATCCGGTATTTCCCCAAACGCTGGCAGAAAGACTCAGCTTGAAGTTTCAGTTTTTCAATCTTGTCTTTACTCTGGAGGAAAATGGAAAGAGACAAGCAGTGACAAACAATAGGGCGCCAGCATGCAGTCGGCTGCGCTGCCATGGACAGGACAGGCATCTGCAAAATCCCTACCCTATGGATTAAAACGAGTGAACAGGCAGAAAAGTGACACTTTCAACGAAGGCCAGGAGCCTAGGGAAACAGATTAGAAAAGGAGAAGTTTACAAAAAGGCTACATTCAACTATTAAATACACCAACTTAAAAAAAAAAAAAGTCCAAGGCTTACTATACAAGCTAATCCACAAGTGTCAGTTTTAGGGGCTAGTAACTTGACTTGAATTCGAATGAGAGCACCTTGGGATAAAAAGTTTTGTATATCATCTACCAAGCTCTCAAGAGAGCCTGTTTCTTCAAAAGTTGCCTTGGAAAACTCCAGAAAGATCTATAAAGGTCTTTAGTAATTTCCTTATTGGGTTGACAATACTTCCAAGGAGTTTTTTCTAAATTCAGAATAAAAGGTAGATTTAAAAAAAAAAAAAGTGTCCTGAGGTGGAAAGATTAAAAAAAAAAAGAAAAAAAAAGAAAGAGAGATGGACACGGGCAACAGTTCTGATGATTGCAGGGGGGAGAGGGAGGTAGAGGTGGAAGAGGACATAGAGGGGGTAAACGATGCTGGGAAAAATAAAATAAAATAAATGCCTTGAGTTCAATACATCTTCTTTGGAATGTTTAAGTCTGGAGTGATGCTGATTAGGCAAGTGTTAGTCCAGAAAGGCCATGCTTTACTGGGTGCGGAGGAAAGATGTCCTCTCCACAGGCTCAGTGCCTGTGCTGTGCTAGTGAATTTATGATACGCAGCAACCTCTGCCAATTTCCAACCATCCACGCCGGCAAGGCGGGCGCCCATGCCACGGAGATTAGCCAGGGCACTGCTTGGTTCCATGGCGTCTCTGCAGCCCTCCCCCAGCTGGGTCAGAGCCTCAGAATCAAGGCAACAGGCTTTGCCCTAGTTTCATTTTAGAATTAGACATTCGTGTGTTGAGTTTAGTAGCTTATTTCTTTCAGAAGTTATCGACAATGACCATTTTCTCTTCCTTCTTTGGTTTATATGCAATTTATTAGTATCCCATATGAAAACATATGAAGGACTAAACCCCATTGACTATATTGCGGAACACTTCTGGAAAATATTTCCTTATTTTAAGATGTTACCATGTAGAGGCATTCAAAGCATCATACCTTTCCACCATCACTTTCTTTGATAACCATGTAGGGTTCCGCACAGTCTCCAATCTCTCCCTGCTGAAGAACTTTTTCAATCTGCCAACAAAAGATAACAGTAAAACGCATATAAATCACATCCACGTAACGGAATCTATGCAACCATCAAAATTAGTTTTTGTGACAATATTTGATGATATGGGACTATGTTTGTGATTTATTTATTTTTTTAATTTAAAACTGAGTATAAAAAGTACCGTATGGTTTTGTAAAAACATCACAAAGGCATATTAAAAAGATGATAGCAGAGGCACAGCAAATGTTAATAGTTATCTTTGTATGATGGGATTATGTGCTGTGTTGATTCTATTCCTATTGCATATGTGTATTTTCTACTTTTAAACAATAAACATGTATTACGCCTACAATAAAAAAATGCAATAAAAGTTATTTTATAAAACAAAGCCCATGAGACATATGTAGGAAGTGAAAAGCTCATTTTCTTTATTATTGCTTACAATGTAAAAAAAGAGATATGATCTCTGTAAAAGTCAGGTTGGGGACTCCAACCTTCCACAAAATGAATAAATGAACAGAATAAATTATCTGTAATTGTCTCCCTTGTGTTTCCTATTAGGGCTGCTTCTCTGGCTTTAAGGGACTTGGACAGGAACCAAAAGCAGAGAGAGAGAGTGCAGCTTTTCACTTTGCTAACTGGCGGGTAATATGGAAATGCCGCCACTGTCCAATATCTTCTTCGGTTTTGCTTCAGGTAAAGGATCTGGATGGCCATAAATTTGAGCAGCATATTTATTTAGGAGACGGAAAAGGGGAAAACTGTAACTTCCTAACCCTCTGTTCAAAGAAAATTATTTAACTCAGATGTTGAGGAGAAAAACAAGTGATTTAGTCCCATTAGTCTGTTACCATTAGTTGAGAGGATTCTTGAAGATATGCAGGTTCATATATCCCACTAGGCACACACTCTTTTTTAAAAATATATATATATTTTATTGATTTTTTACAGAGGAAGGGAGAGGGAGAGAGAGTTAGAAATGTCTATGAGAGAGGAACATCGACCAGCTGCCTCTTGCACACCCCCTACCGGGGATGTGCCCGCGACAAATGTACATGCCCTTGGCCGGAATCAAACCCGGGACCTTTCAGTCCGCAGACCAATGCTCTACCACTGAACCAAACGGGTTTCGGCGGCACACACTCTTAATAGGAATTATCAGTGGGGCGCAGAAATACCCTAGTTTAAACCAGAAATACCCTGGTGACAGAGGGTGGCTGACGGAGTTCAAGGGAAGTGACATGGGACTGCTCAATGCACGTCCATCTCAGGGAGACTGCAAGCAAGAAGTCTGTCTTCTCCCAACAAAAGAAGGTTCCAATCCCTTCCCATTGCCAGAGGATGAGGACAGGCTGATCCCCAGGAGAGATACCCCAGGCTGAGATCACAGACCCATAACACTCGAGCTGGAGCATTCCTGTTCGTCAGCAATCACTCACTTATTCATTAATTCTAAAAACAATGGTCGGGTACCTTCCATGTGGTGGCTGCTGGGGAGGTAAAGGGGTGAATACAAAAAAATCTGGTCCCTAGCCTCCTGAAGCTCATGGGAGCTTGTAGAGAAAAATTGGAAGGAAGCTAATTTTTCCATGAAGTCAATGGATGAAAATAGACTTTGGACAGAAATAAAGAACTCTTTCATTAGGACCCTGAAGTGAGGAATGGGGCACATGGGTCCATGCACTAGTGCAGTGTGGAACCCACAGGAGAGGGAGCTCCAGAATCTGGACGTGGGAACATTCAGACTCAACCTGACCAGCAGATACCACTCCCTTCACCGAGCTGGACAAGGGCAACTCCAGCTACGTGGTGAGGAGGAGCTGCAGGCTGCTATGGGAGCCCACTGGATGGATGGTCCTTCGTGATTTATGGGTGAAAGAAATGAGGGCGTCCTCATACCTATGGGAGGCAGGGGAAAGGCACATACCAGAATTACCTGGGAAAGTTTTGTAGGTAAAAGGCTACCCTCTGCTCTACTCAGGAGGGGTTGGTGCCATGCCTTTCATGTGTATTTTCAAAGTTTGACACCAGATTTCTCATCCTTACTCTCCAACCTTCAGTTGAGACACAAAACCTTTAAGCCTGAAATAACTCCTTACAGCAATATCCTATACCAGTGGTCAGCAAACTCATTAGTCATCAGAGCCAAATATCAACAGTACAATGATTGAAATTTCTTTTGAGAGCCTAATACCAACTTCTGCACACGGGCCACAAAGTTTCAATCATATTGTACATGCACGTCTGCACGTGGTATTTGGTGGAAGAGCCACACTCAAGGGGCCAAAGAGCCGTAGTTTGCCAACCACTGTCCTATATAATACTAAACTAGGTAACTCTATCTAAAATACAGTTAAAGTCCTGATGCTCAGCCTGACAATAAAAATAAGAAAAAAAAGGTTCTCTTTATTGAATGGCAACTGCGTGGATAGATGTGATCAATGTTACAACACCATTTCCAACATATGTAGAGAGGAGGAAGCTACAGGATGGCATTACAGAAAAGAAAAACAGGTCAGAAGCAAACCAGGGACTATACGAATAGATTTAAATTCTTTAACTCAATCCCAACAATTAAGAGAAAGTTTGTTATTGCCAAATGAATGCATTGATACATTTGAAGGCTTTTGGATATATTTAGTAATAGTAGACCACAGGTAACTGCTGATAGTTAGCACACGATTATGGATTAACCAAAATAAAGTCGTCCTCTAAGAAGTGAAGTTTAAAGTAAAATTTGGCTTTATAGAACTAGCATTGGTTTCCCCAGCCTGGGAGAGAATTCTGAATTTATCTACAGGGCTTCTAGAGTGGGCTGTAAGCTAATTTCCCTATGTGTCTAAGTACTATTGCAAGATAAAGGACACACACTAAAGTTTGACAACAAAAGATACGTCTTTGTGGCGACAAGAATTTTAATTATAGTTGCCATGAACTTAAATAAGTTCCCTTCAAGCTACAGAAGCCTTTCAGAGTCTGGTGAAATGGAGGAAAGGACGCTAGAAGAGAAAGACATATGCCACTTGTTAAGTGGCTTTCAAGTCACATAAATTCTTTGAAATCTTTATCCTACTCCCGTGGGATCATGGGGAACTCATGAGATTATGAACATCACACTTGGACTTCTGGGTGTACATGAAAATTAAATCACCTAATTTTAAAATTTTTTCTAGTACAATTCTGCAGTAAAGAATCAATTGAACGCATTATTTTGCCTAAGGTAGGTAAAATACTCAATGTTTGTTGCTAATTTCCAACTAGTCATTTGGGTGTGTAGAGAAAAGTCTCTGGTGTTCTTACACCAGCAAAGAGTACAGCCTAAAATGAAAGGTCCTTCTACATATAATTGCTCCACCAGACACAGTACTTATGCTGTGAGATGGTGACAAAAAGAGAGAATTAAACTTGCAAATAATAGCCCATGTCTCAAATTGTCAGAGCCTGGACATGCGGTCATTTAACTATGGGCCTCTAGAAAAACACGAACATCATTAGGAAACTCTGTCTGAGTTAATAGCTGAGGGTGCTTTCCTTGGATAGGAGGAAAGAAGTCTTCAATGTGCCAGGCTTTATTTTGTAATCACAACTACCCATTGAGAGTGGTGTCCTTAGCCCCATTTTACAGATGAGCAAAGCAAGTCTCAGAAAGGTTAGGTAATTGCCCCAAAAGCCATATAATAACTAGATGCAAAGCTAGGATTCAAAACTAGGACCGTTTGACTCTCAAACCCGTAGCTGTTCTAGTATTTAACACAGAATTTGCTTGTCAAGGAAAAGGGGTCAGTGGAGAAGGAAACAAAGCGAATCTCACAGAAGACACAGAGATACGTTCTGACACCTCCCTTACTTGATACCTGCACTGAGTCTAATGCAAAAATGGGAACATCAGAATGCACGAATCAGATTGTGTTTAACTACCTTGACTACTAGGTAGATGTCCGAGGACGGATAGGTGACGGAGAACACCGCAGATCTTGCCTGACTCGATGGGGCAACAGAGGGCGTGTGGGCACGCAGAAATCCTTTGAACTGGTCAGAGTTCAGGTCACAGTGAAAATTTTCTGAGATCTGTAAATGGGTAGAAAAATGGAAAATAAGTTAGACTTGTTGTTCTCATGGTCTAAGCATGTTAAAAAAAAGAGCGAAAAACCACAATGAAATTTCTCCAGAGGAATAAATGTAATTATAGACATAGTTCATAACTAGTGGCTGTTGGGAAATCTGATACATACCCCAAAAGTGTATAGACACTTTAACAGCTGATACTCAATTTTTTAAAATGAAATGTATTTTATTTGTTTATTATTTTTAGTCCTCACCCAAGAATATTTTTCCATTGATTTTTAGAGTGGAAGAGAGGGGTAGAGAGAAATATTAATGTGAGAAAAACATATCGATTGGTTGTCTCTTGCACAAGTTCTGATCAGGGCCCAGGCCAGGAAGGAACCTGCAACTGAGGTACGTGCCCTTGACTAGAATTGAACCCGGGACCCCACAGGCTGATGCTCTATCCACTGCGCCAAACTGGCTAGGGTGAAAATGAAGTGTATTTTAATAAACACTGCCTTCATATTATTCAAAGCATGTGTATACATTTTTTGGGGGACACCCTATATTTTGTCACACTCTCTAGGCATTTTGGAGTCATTTGAGAGATGTTCCAGGAGACATTTAAATTTTTCTTAAGCCATCAATAATTTCTGAATAGCAGTGATGTGATCTCGTCTGTACTGCCCTGAATAAGAGCAGGACACTGCCTCTGCCCTCAATTAGTTAAAAAAAAAAAAAAAGAGGGATAAGTTAAATACGTAACTAATACAGGAAGAGCAAAATATAAGTGACCACATTCATACAAAGAGCACTGTTGGAGCTACAAGGGTGAGGGGTCCATTCACTGGGGTGAATAGGATGCTTCCACTCGAGTGAGACCGATGGGCCTTGGAAGAAGATTCTGCCAGCAGAGCTGGAGGGTGTCCGAGTGCCAGGGGGAGAGGACAGCACAGGAATCGCGCAGAGGCCTGAACACCGGGAGTGAATCCACTTCTCAGAGAGTAGTCTAACGTGACTGCATAGGCAGGCTAAGAAGGGAAGAATGAATGAGAGCCATATGAAGAAAGCCAGGCATGGAAGCTAATCAGTTTTTATAAATTTTTTTAAAAAAATATTTATTTATTATTTTTTAATCCTCACCTGAAGATATGCTGAGAGAGGGAGAGAGAGAGAGACAGACAGACAGACAGACAGATAGACAGACTGATTGGCTGCCTTCCGTAAGCTCCCTGAGCAGGGATCAAACCCACAAGCTTTCTGTTCACAGGACAACTCTCAATCAACTGTGCCACCCTGGCCAGCCTATAGAATTTGTTTTCAATGTTACAGGTGATGAGGATCCATTAAAGATTTTGAGCAAGAGCATGATGACATGATAGGTGCTTCTTGGCTCACAGTGTATTGGTACTTAGAACCACTGTGTAGCTGGGTCTCCCCTTCGTCACTAATGGAGTTACCGCTGAGAACGGGCTGCCCAGGCAAAGACTGCACTTACCACCTTCCATGGCAGTTAGTAGTGAACTGTGTGCACAAGTGATGTGTCCAACCCCCATGTCACTTTCACCCATCCTTCCCCCTTTTCAGGAGGTGCGATGGCAGTGACAAAAAATGACTTTGGGAGAACACATATTGAAAATGGAGGAGCCACGGACAGTGTGGGGGCCTGAATGGCTGAGGGGCTCAGACCACTCCTGACCCAGCACCCGCTACCCAACCAGGCCTCCAGCCACCTTCTGGCCAACCTCCAGCAGGCTTTCCTTAAATATCCTTCAAAGAATATAAATGACTAACATTCCCGGATCATCCCTTCACAGATTGCAAAGGCACCAGAATTGGATGTATCAGCCGAAAATGGTTTTGCTCAGTGGATAGAGCGTCAGTCTGTGGACTGAAAGGTCCCAGGTTCGATTCCGGTCAAGGGCATGTGCATTGGTTGTGGGCACATCCCCAGTAGGGGGTGTGCAGGAGGCAACTGGTTTCTCTCTCATCGACGTTTCTAGCTCTCTATCCCTCTCCCTTCCTCTCTGTGGAAAATCAATAAAATATATTTTTTTAAAAAAAGAACTGGATGTATCAAAGGCCATTTACTTTCAAGACTTGCTTTCAAGTCTGATGTGTGTGTGATGAATGGAAGTGAGATTTAAACATGTGAACCCAAAGACTCATCGACAGTATGTGTGCCCTCGGGGATGGGCTATTTTTTTTCCCCAGTTCCTTACCTTTTTCCTTTCTTTAACATCGTAGAGGGCAATGCTGGCAAACAGAGGCTCGATTTCTATCTCAAACCTGTGAGAGCAAGAGAGAAAATCTGTATGGACTTAACTTAATTTCAAATTTTCTGCAAGCGCCCAAATATAGAAACTAGTTAAAAATGTTAGTAGTCTCCAGAGCCATTCTGATAACGCCACGCACCTGAGAATCACACTGGGGTGTTAGTGGGGAGCTACGGAGGGTCGTGGGACATTCCCAATCACTTGAGATCGTGGCAGGTGGCATCTTCTCCCAGAAAGAGCTTGTTGGTGGCACCAGAAGCGAAAGTGGGCAGGATGGGCCCTTGGTCTGACACAGCATGGCACGGCTTACCACTGTGTTTTCAGAGTTCTTAGGCAAAGGCCTGATTTACAGTTTACATTTAACTGCTAGGAAAGGAATCCCTTTACTTAATTCTGAGGAATGGGGATTTTCAGATAGTAATAAGAGAAAAGTGCAGTTACTTTTCCTTACATTTATAGTGGGACCAGCAGAGGAGGGCTGGATTATGACGTGGGCGACTGGCCCTTTCTAACTAATGCCACTGCCAGGGGATTTGCTGAGTGGAGGTAGGGCAAGGGGACTAAGCACTACAAATGCTAGTAAACAATGAGATGTGTGGACCCAGGAACAGCTGGAAAGAGGGGCCCTCATATTGGCCCTAGTTGCCCCTTCCCCTCAAAAAAAATGGTGGGTTTGAAAATGCACCCCCAAAACACAGTCCTGCTGCATGTCACAATATGCATCCAGAGCACCGACGTGCACAGATGTGCACCTTCCGAGTTTCTCAGGTGAACAACCCATGACCTTGCACACGGCCAGCGGGGAGCACCGGTAATCAGGCCCTGGACGAACATTACCGCAGCGGTCACACCAGTCAGGCCAAATTCCGTTTCAAGGCATGTGTGAGAGGAGGCTTTATCACTGGATGGCTTTGCCTTAAAAGGTAACTTGCTTTATGAGAGTATTTGTGTCTAGGCTCGCCAGCTATCGCCTGGCCTGTTGCTCTGTACTTAACTATATAGTTCCTGATACGAATGTTCCTGCAGTTTACTTAGGTAGGTACTGAGTGTTAAGTTCTCTGTGGTTCAGAGAGAGAAGAGAACGAACATTTGTTAAACACTGTGCAACGTTGGCACAGATACTATTTTTTTCCTTATTTTATAAATCTTTATTGTTGAAAGTATTACAGCTGGCCCTTTCCTCCGGCTGTCCCTCTCCCCCCCCCCCCATTGCCCTCTCCCACCCCCTCCTCCTCAAGCCTTCACCACCCTATTGCCTGTGTCTATGGGTGGTGCATATACGTATATGCATATACGTATATGAGCTCATATATGAGCTCATATATGCATATACGTATATGAGCTCATTGGCTGATCTCTTTCCCTGGCAAGTGCTCTTTCCCCAGAGCAAGTGCACTGAACAAACAGCTCGATGCAACTTAATTTCTGTTTTGACAGTTGGCAGGGGTGGGGGGTCGCTAGAAATTACACTTCACCATTTTCATCAAGAGCAATCTAAGTGATTCAATTTGTGTGTGTTGTTGTTGTTGTTTAATGCACGTCTATCTTAGTGGCCATGTTTTCCCACCTGTGAGGACAGCTGTCATTTATTGGAAAGTTCCAGCCGGCCTGGTGATAAGCATCCTAGGAGGGAATTCCTCCGGCCCAAAACAGCACAGTCACTGCATCTAAAGTGCATCCTGGCATCCTGTGGGGGGTGGGCGAGAGCCTCCGACAATAGGGCGGACTTCCTGAACGATGCAGAGGGGAGCGGAATAGCCACTTCCACTCGGTCCTCCTGCTGAAAGACTAGGAGGCTCCCACCTCCGGTCCGCCTGCCAGGGCTAGCGTGTGCCTTTCTGTACCCCCTCCCTGGTGGGAGTTGGCTGGGGAGGGGGGGGAGGACTACAACATCAAGAGACATGCCCAAGAGGGTGAGCAGCCATGCTGGATTGGGTTCGAGGAGGGGAACTGGGAGGCTATGCCTTAGAGCCAGGAGTTTATGACAGGTGGGAACTTTGAGGCTCTCTGGTCTAACAACTTCATTTTCAAGGAAAGACTCAAAGTCCCAGGGAGGTTCTCAAGGTTGAAACAAAGCCCTGAATCCAGTATCAGATGCCCTAATTGCAAACTTGGTGCTGCTTAAGGGGTCCATGAACTGATTTTAAGAGATGGAATACCCTCCTAATAAAATATGCTCATGTACTTTTGCCTAGGTAGAGCATTTACAACTTAATGTTTTCAAAAGGGTCTGTGATTTGAAGATGTTGACAAACTAATTCTCTAAAGTAATAGCTTGCAAAGAGGAAAGAGAGGTACACAAGCACCCCAGGGGGCTCCCAAGATAACCCACCGGAGTGCGGAAAGCAAATGCTCTAATTCTGTGGTTTATTTTGAATTATTTAGTTCAGCCTCTAAAATGTCTTGGTTATGTGTGTTTTATAATGTACTTAATATTTTAATATGCAAGCGCAAAATGAAAACACATATATAGAGGATATGTGACTTTTTTTTTTTACTATAAAAGTAAACAGAAATAACTTGGAGACACTTGCTTTATAGTAGATGCAGCAAATAAATGCCCACAAGGTGAATCCAGACTGCAGACATGGTTTGTTTGAATTGTGTGGTATTTTAAAAGAGGAATGAGAAAAATCTGAAGTCAGAAAGTTATGGAGAGAAATCTGGATATTCAGCTTCTTTGGGGGAAAGGAAATCAGACAATTGATAAAAATGGGCTTGTTTTTGGGTAGCAAGAGTTGGTCCTAGGTAGTGGGTGTCCCTTTAAAATAGTTTGCTACATTCCCCACCACTCTCTATTATCTTCTGGCACTGAAACTGGGTTTTAGTTGCATTTATCATTGTGTTTCAACAGTGGTATGCTGGCAAATGTTTAAACAAACAAGTCTCTGGAGGGGAAAAGGTTTTAATGTATAGCATTTTCTGGTTTTGTGTAAATATTTCCACCAAGGCCAATATCCAGCCACCAATGTGACTTCATTGAATAAAGAGTTGGGAGGAGAAGAGCATGATTCACTGTCATGAGTCAGAGCTGAGTCCAGCACACCATTGGCTCTCACTGTGGTGCAATGTAGGCCATCTCACTCTATTTTCCTTCGTGCCTAACCCTAGTGCTTGCCTTCCCTGTTGTAGAAGAAAGACTGCCAAAGGCTTGGTAGGAATAGAATTAAAATCCAGCTAACTCCAGACTCTGTTCTTTCCATGACCTCAGAGCTGCCCACTGTTATATATGTTGGGAGATCCTCCCTGATTCAAGCTCTGATGTTAAAGACACAGCTTGTATCTAAGAGGCAATAGAAACCTCAGTGTAGTTACCCATTGCTCATACTTACTTTAGGGTCAGCAACTTGACCCATATTCTGTTGCCCAGATGTTCCTTAGGACATTCTGGCACCGGACGTATTTCCACAGCATCCTCCTATTATTAACCACAAGGTAAAGAAATCATTAGTGAATTTCCACCAGAGGCGTTAACACAGGAGAGGGAAGGTTGCCACCCACTGCTCAATTCAACTTGCATTTGCTTTATTTCCAATTCCAAAATAACACTGACATTTACAAGAGTTTGTTATCCAACCCCTAAGTTTCAGAGTCAGCATTTACAGCAAACGTTTTCTCCTTGCAGAAAGCCACGCATTGAAGACAAAGAGACCGAGGGAGGAAGGAAGGAAATGTGAACATGGATATGACTTTGTAACATCCACCAGATGGCATTGCAAAATCTTATGCCTATTGTTGGCTTTTTTCCCCTTTTCTTTTCTTTCTTTTTCTTTCTTTTTTTTTTTGTTTTGTTTGTTTTTGTTTTGTTTTGTTTTGTTTTGTTTTTTTGTGTGTGGCTGCTCTAAGTACACGTGCAGAGTATTTCTCCTGACAAGGACTTTACTAGTAAATATGTGTGTTTCAGACTTGAGCTCTGAGTCAGAATAGTTCACTGAAGGCTGTAAACCATCAATACTATAATAGAGCATCTTTCTCAGTTCACTCTTTTCATAAACAGATTATAGAGATTTGGGGATGAATTTACAGGTTCTATAAAAATAGGTCCAGCTAAAAGTTGCTAAAGTTCTATGTACAGAAAGGCTTAGTGATGACAAATGAAGACATATACCTATATTTTACCACATTGGGACTCAGGAGTAAGGAGCTGAAACAGTCCTGAGTAACGGTACCCCTCATCCCATCTGAAGTGCCCTGGGGAGTGACCACAGGCAATGCCTAAATTATCAAATTGTTCTTGGCCTGGTCCAATAGAGAGAGACGAACAAACAAGATCCCAAGGATCTATGCATTGGGAGCATGGCTGTGATATTTCAGGCTTGACTGGTTTCAGAGATTTAAAAAGAAAAACCTGAACCAAGTACTAAAGTACATCAAGGTTTAAGTAATACATTTAATGGACTAACTGCAAAACCTACTCCCATGTACCTGAATAGTTTGACTGGATGAGTGGGATTCCTGTACATGAATCCTCAAGTTTGTTTTTTTTTAATTTAAATATATTTTCATTGATTTCAGAGAGTAAGGAAGAGGGAGAGAGATACAAACATCAAAGATGAGAGAGAACACCCCCCAATAGGGATTGAGCTCACAACCTGAGCATGTGCTCTGACTGGGAATCAAACCATGACCTCCTGGTTCATAGATGGACACTCAACCACTGAGCCACACTGATCAGGCTCAAAATTTTTTTGAAAATTAAATGAGATAATATCAGTGAAAGTATTTTGTAGAGCACTTATGAAAATCTTATTATTGGAATCTCATTTATGTAATTGATCAATAATGGGTTCTGCTGTTACACAGGCTTGCTTTAGAAAAATAAACAGCCCCAGCCCAGCCAGTGTGTGTGTGTGTGTGTGTGTGTGTGTGTGTGTGTGTGTATCTCACAATTATTATACACACAGACATACACACACTCACACACATATATAAAAATTGTTATATATAACAAATACTATCTAATAAAAGACTAATATGCAAATTGACCATCACCCCAACACACAAGATGGCCTCCCCCAATGGTCAAAGATAGCTGCCCCTATGTGGACACAGATGGCCGCCACAAGATGGCCTGCAGGGAAGGGCAGTTGGGGTGACTGGGACTGCAGGGGAAGGCTGTTGTGGAGGACCAGGCCTGAAGGAGAGGGCAGTTTTGGAGGACTAGGCCTGCAGGGGAGGACAGTTGGGGGTAACCAGGCCGGCAGGGGAGGGCAGTTAGGGGTGGCCAGGCCAGCAAGGGAGGGCAATTAGGGGCAATTGGGCCAGCAGGGGAGTAGTTAGGCATTGATCAGGCTGGCAGGGAAGTGGTTAGGGAGTGATCAGGCTGGCAAGTAGAAGTGGTTAGGGAGTGATCAGGCTGGAGAGCAGAAGTGGTTAGGGGCAATCAGACAGGCATGCAGGCGAGTGGTTGGGAGCAGCATTGGCAGTCCTAGATTGTGAGAGGACAGTCAAACATTTCGGGGGGGGGGGGGTGTCCCATATTGGAGAGGGTGCAGGCTGGGCTGAGGGACACACACTCTGACGCCCCCCTACCTTACCCCCCTGCATGAATTTCATGCATCAGGCCTCTAGTATATTTACTATTTTTAAACTGGAAAATAAGAGTATATACATATATAGCCCTAGAAATCATATGATTAAGCATCCTGATGCTACTATATAGTAATAATGAACAATAATATTATCCCTCTCTGTGTCTTCACTGACATTCTCCAGCATGGGGATGGTCGCACCCACCTCATCCACCGATGGGTAAAGGGCAAAGAGCTCGGCCTGCCGGTTGGTCCTCCGGGCTTCCTCGTTCTGCTTCTCGAAGTCCTCGGCACTCACGTGCTGCAGGAGGTTTTCCAGCCGCTGGTCAGGCTGCAGGCTGCGCAGGCTGAAGTCACAAGCAGTGAGAGGGCCTCTCCCAGACACGTCACACAGCACGTTCAAGTGGCGGGGGCCAGCCTGTGAGAAAAGACACATCCCTGTGAGAGAGACTGTGGATCTGCAATGAGAGCCAAACAAGCTGGGATGTCTCAAGACCAATCCCACGTGTGTCAGGCCTAGCGGAGTTTTTGAGCCAATTGATGAGAATCACGTCTTCCCTTCCTATCCTGAGCATCCTAAAATGCAATCTCTCCTCCCCACCTGGAAACAGGCAATTGCTCACGAGGTAGGCAAACCTGACCTTGTGGAAAGGTTTGAAAATGGGATGGTGTTCTTTTTGGTTTCCGGTATGTTCTTTTCTGGAGATTGGAAGCCAGGCCTCTTAGGAGCCATGCTCACATCTCATGTTCAAGTAGGACAGATGGGAACAAGGTGTAACAGAAAGGAGACTGGCCTGGGGAATAGAGAGATTTCATCCCAATCTCAACTCCCGAACCTGGCTTTTGAAACTGGAAAATAAGATGACCTGTGAGGAGCCTTCAAAATTAAACCTTATCTAAACTCCAAAGCTGACTATGTCTCTGGAGAGAGAGAGCTGTGGGCATGGGAACAGACTTTAGTAACAGTTACAGGAATAAGCACCAGAAAAGAAAAAAAAAAGTGTTTGCTATTCAAGTAGTCTCCACCTTTAGCTGCAGTGTGTTTGAAAAAACTCTTAAATCAAGCATCAAGTGAGTGCTTTATTCCATTAGAAATGTCTTGGAAATTTGGAATTATATATCTAACCAAAGATTTGGCAAGGACTATATAACTATAATCAATAATTGATCAACAATGAGTTCTGCTGTTACACAGGCTTGCCTTAGAAAAATAAACAGCCCCAGCCCAGCCAGTGTATCTATGTATGTGTGTGTGTGTGTGTGTGTGTGTGTATCTCACAATTATACACACACACACACATACACACACTCACACACATATATAAACATTAATTGTTATATATAACAGATCCTATCTAATAAAAGACTAATATGCAAATTGACCATCACTCCAACACACAAGATGGCTGCCCCCAAATGGTCAAAGATAGCTGCTGCTATGTGAACACAGATGGCTGCCACAAGATGGCCTGCAGGATAGGGCAGTCTTTGGGGACCAGGCCTGCAGGGGAGGGCAGTTGGGGGGGGGGCGGCCTGCAAGGGAGGGAAATTAGGGGCAATCGAGCCAGCAGGGGAGCAGTTAGGCATTGATCAGGCTGGCGGGGAAGTGGTTAGGGAGTGATCAGGCTGCAGGCTGCACAGGCTGAAGTCACAAGCAGTGAGGGGGCCTTTCCCAGACACATCACACAGCACGTTGTTGTAAGAATACAGATGGATTATAAACATCTATAAAACTGATGGTAAAATGTTATCCTAAAGTTCTACTAAATTGACTACTCTTTACAATTTTCTATATAAGGTACACTTTTTGTGACATTTATCTATTTCATTTTTACAAAATGCTACTTTGCTAGATCATACATTTTACTTAAAATGAATGTGCTAGCAACAATAATCAATATGAACACTCTATTAATATTTTTGTGTTTTAGAATTTATAAAAGCCTTAAGAAAACGAAGTGGCTTTTCAATTTCTTCAAAAGGGTTACATAACCATAGACGTACAGAGCTGACTTTTAAACTGCAACTACTCTGCAATAATAATAATAGTAGTAACAACAACAATAATAACAGTAGCCAACATTCATTGGGTACTAAGTGTCAGGAGAGACTTGGTTCTAAATGCTGTATCCATATTAACTCACTCAATACTCAAACAACTTCGTGAGTTAGTTGCTATGATCACTCTCGTTTTCCAGAGAAGGAAACCGAAGCCCAGAGAGTTTAGTTATCCTCCCCGAGGCTGCAGCGTTAGATGTGGTGGAATCACAGAGAGCCCAGGCCCTGTGCTTCCGTGTGAAGAAGCTTTTAATCAGCCTGCAGCCTGCCTTGGGGGCACCGCTAGCCTCCATGGGAATGTTATAGGGATGGGGCCCAGGGGCCTCCCCAGCAAGTAGAGCCCACCCCCCCACATACCCCCTGCTTTATCTACCGTGTTTCCCCGAAAATAAGACCTACTTCATGGAAACATAATACATCCCCTGAAAATAAGACCTAGTGCATCTCTGGGAGCAAAAATTAATATAAGACACTGTCTTATTTTCGGGGAAACGGGTATTTTCATTATTGAGCATCTGGGTTTTCATTAGCACATGGATGTCTGTAGCTACCAAAAAGTCTGGGGGGGGAGGGGAATCACTGACTCAGATGGTCGAGTTCCTCTTATTCTAATATTCTAGGAATTTAGCCTTTTTAGCAGTTAATAAAACCCCACAGCCTGCCGTGGGCGGAGCGGCCCGTCACCCGGTAACCGTGTTTGTTGGTAGGAAATACCTGAGCTCTGGGTTCACTGCACTCCAAGGTCTCTGACTCAAACGTCTGTTTCTGAAGCGTCTTGTGAAAATCTTTTCGGGATCCAATCTTTTTAAAACGGCAAATCTCCGAATTTCCTTGGTGTCTTTATTGTTGTTATTATGAGGGGCGAGGGGAGATGGAGGGAGAGAGAGAGGCAAAATAATTCGATTAAAAATAAAAGCAAACACAGACTGCTCAACTCAATAAATGGCGTTAAAACAACTGAAAATAAAAAAAGGAATGGCTTAAGCACAGACTCGGTGCTGAAAGGTCTTGCAAAGAGAGGACCAATTGAAATTCCTCACATCTCATTATGCGCCAGGCCTAACACAAGGCTCTCTTGTAATGAGATACAAACTTGCCTCCTGGCTGGCTCCTTATTAAAGGCAGGGATGGCCTGGGAAAATGCCGCTTCGGAGGTGCGGTCATTTCAGCTGTGGGGCATTTGGCTCCCAGTTGAAGCTAAACTATGACTCTAGTGTAAGCAGCTGGAATAAATCTAGCAAAGTGCAGAAGCAGCAAACAAAGGTCATTTGAAGATAAAAATAGAGGAAAACATTTAATCTCCATATCAATGTTCTTAAGAATGAAAAAATGCAGGGCATGATTTTGAAAAAACAGAAATAAGTGATTTATGTACTGAAAAATCGTTTTAAAAAATATATATATATTTTATTGATTTTTTTACAGAGAAGAAGGGAGAGGGATAGAGAGTTAGAAACATCCATGAGAGACAAACGTCGACCAGCTGCCTCCTGCACACCCCCTACTGGGGATGTGCCCGCAACCAAGGTACATGCCCTTGACTGGAATCGAATCTGGGACCCTTCGGTCCGCCGCAAGCTGACACTCTATCCACTGAGCCAAACCGGTTAGGGCTGTACTGAAAAGCTTTCCTAGCAATCTCAATGTCCATTAAAATGGTGTTTTGAACATGCGTATCTATGGTCAGGATTTAAAATGTCATGTCTAGGACTATCCCTGAGGAAAGAAATCAGACCTTAATCTTCTCATCAACAAGAAAATCAACAGGTATAAATTGTCACATAATAACTACAGAAACCAATGTGTGTATTCCCCAGTTTTATGACTCAAAGGCTTCCTGAAAAACATGCTGCAGAGTCAACAGCGCAGGCACGCACCCACGTTGTTTGATTTCCCACGCTATTAGAAAAACCACCGAACAAGCTGGTAGAGGAACACGAACTGAGCTAGGGTTTATTGGGCAGATCAAATGGCAGGCAGATAAAGCAGGGGGAGGAGGAGGGCCACTAAGCAATGACCCAAATGCAGAGTGCATCACTCTTCGGGAGGGGCGAATGGCTGGGTTATGGACAGTGGCATACACAGAACAAGTGTTCCGTGCGTTCCAGCTGAGTTCATTACAGAAAAACGAGACGTCCCTGTGCCATCGGCGGGGAGAATGGAGACTATGACTCTCCTTGGACTGGATGATGCTGTGGAGATGAGCTACTTGTTTTGAGTAACAGGAGACTGGAAACAGTCTAAAAGAGAGCCATGAAGAGCCTGGTGACTAGTTCAAGTCGACGTTTGTTGTAAACGGCCACCCGTTGTCAAGGTCTCCTGGCCACACTTACTTCGCCCCGACCCCGCCTGCACGGGGCCGGGCTGGGTGAACAACAGGCCAAAATGGGGAAATGAAAACAAACAAACAAGGAAATGAAAAAGGTGTACTCTGAAAGGGGAAATAAGGATAAATATTTAGAGAGGATTTTAAGAGAAATAGCCAGCTTAACTTCTGGTTTGAGATCCCTAAACACCAGCACCACAAATAAACTTTACAATGTTAATTATATTGTTCATAATCATCAATTAAGAGAGACAGCTTTTTGGAGAACCTGTTCAAAGAGAAGTAGTAACTAATTGAAATGTCTAGGAAAATGATTTGGGTTCCAGTTGCTCCAAGTGTGCAGAAGGGAGTAGTAAAAAAGGAGTAGATACAATTGTGACCAAGCTCTACTTCATACTATAATATGGATTTCTATTATCTAACACAGATCCTTCGAAAAGAGAGAGTTTCCCATGGGATTTCATAACTTCTGCTAGCTTCTCAAAAGTTATTCTCGCCAATATAAATTTCGGCAGGATTATGTACGTATGTGCTGGATGGGTGGGCTTTTCTAGTACAGAAAATGAATTTTGGGGACTTTCCTAAGGGTGAAAAGAAATAGTGTCATATGATCTCATGTCCTGGGGGCAAAAGCCACCGAACTCAGAGAGAGACAAATATAGGCAAGTTTCAAGTTGTATCCTGATTATACTACCCCAAGTGACACCATGCTGAATCAGTGGAAAAGCCAATTTTAAGGGAAAACATTCCCCAAAGAATTAACTAATATCAATTCAGTCTAAGATGGAAGCAAACAGTGAGTTCAATTCCAATTTCTCACTTTAGTATCTGCCTTTTGCCTTCCTCAGGACGTGTGCACCGCAAAGGGAACAGATGTCAAAGCTCAGTCATATGCCTCTTCCCGGGAAAACCTGTGTGGGCCACTGACAGGAAAACCAGGACGCAGCCTTGTTTAAGACCTTGGAGTAAGCCTTCGTAACCAGAACAATATTTGCCTGAGCTTTGTCTCTTGTCTCATAAAAGGTGCCATTTCTAAGAGTGTTTGCTCACAGGTGGAAAACATACACAGACACACACAGACACAGACTCACACAATGACAGGTTGTGCCTCCATCCACCATCCTCATGTCACCTCTCTGTTGCTTCCTAAGGTGAGGCATGGGCATAACATGAATTCTAGGATATTTCTCCCACCTTGAAGATTTTGTCATAGTTCATACACTATGTCTAAAAAATTCAAATCAAATTTTCTTCTCAAAATATGCTTAAATCCGGGAAAAATGAAACTGGGTTGGCAATTGCTCTTTTGCTCTTTTATGCAAATAGAGGCTTTCTCTCTCTTTCTTTCTTTCTTTCTTTCTTTCTTTCTTTCTTTCTTTCTTTCTTTCTTTCTTCTTCTTCTTCTTTTTTTTTTGTCCTTGGTTTTGTTAGAATGTTTTCTGGAGTTCTTTACATGGACCCCAAAGACACTGACAAGTGAGCATTTGAGACAACAAGTTACAGAATAGTGCTAGAAGTTCATTTCCCAGTATATACACTCTAATCCTATGTACCGTATTTGCTGGCGTATAAGATGATTTTTTGGCCCTGAAAAATACTGTATTTGCCGGCGTATAAGAGACTGGGCGTATAAGACGACCTCCTAACATTTCCACTCAAAATACAGAGTTCGTTATATACTCGCCGTATAAGACTACCCCCCACTTGGAGGCATATTTTTCAGGGCCAAAAAATCGTCTTATACGCCGGAAAATACGGTATGTGCCCAGCCCTCAGGATTTGGGTATGAAGAGCATGAAGACGAGAGCATTCTGCAGCCATGTGTGTGTGGAAACCAGGGCAAACTTTTTCCCTTCCTCATTCTGGATTTAGCATTTATTTCCCCATTTAAGATTTCAGAACGTTGTGAGTTCCCTTGTGGCAGTAAGGGTGAGGCCAGCCGGGGGCAGAGGAGGAGGGTTGGCAAGCATGCAGAGATGACTCATTTCAGAAGTGCCCACCACAGAAGGCAGGCACCACCACGGGGTAGGTAGTGAGACTGCTGGCTGAGTGCCTCTGGCGACCAGAGTCCCGGCCTCACGGCTCCGCCCGGACAACGAAGCCAAAGAAAGCCACGCTCCTGTGGAGCCTGGTGGTAGATGAGACGGGGAAGCAGGCCAAGCGGTGGCAAGCCTGTTCTCATGCAGCGAACACAACCTATTGCTTCTCAGGAGAACTGCATCCCTTTTCTTCAAACACCACGTTACCCATTTGGGGACCATCCGAAGACCAAACGCATTCTGAGAGCATTCTCTTTAGAGCCGGTGTGGGGGACAGACAGAACGTGCAGGCCTGGTTCAGATGCTGGCGCCTGGCTCTGAGACCTGGGGTCAGGGGCTTCATCTCTCAGAACTTCCGTCCCCTCACGTGTAAACGAGGGGGGGGGACATTGCTTTTTTGGGAGGTTTATTGTGAGGACTGGAAAATAAGTACGTGCCTCTTCATCTTTTTCTCCTCCCTTTCCCATACTGTCTTCCTTTTCTCTTCCCTCCCTTCCTGTACAATGTGGCACTAAAAGCCATCCGAACAAAGCAGCCGTCCACGCTGGGGGTGCTGAGGAAGCGCAGAGTGGGAAGTTGAAGACTAAACAATTTAAAAGATTTAGAAGGGCTGCCTGGCATGGAGAATCAGAACCTATATGGTGAGGGGAGGGCATCCAAACCCAGGGCAGCCTGGCACATGATAATAGATAATAGCCAGCACGACCCAGAGTGGAATGAGGAGGACATGTACCCGGAGGAGAGGCCTGTCACAGGCGTCAGAGCCAAGGCAAGGTGCCAAGGGTGTCCCCGTAGCGGGATGGCCTGGCACTCAGTGTCAGGAAAGGTGGAAGAGGGCAAGCTGGGGCAGGGGTGTCAGATTATGAGGAAGAGGGCAACTGTATGGGGGGGTACAGGGTTATTGGCAATGATTACAGATTGGGAAATTAATCAAGTAAGTAAACCTATAAGGACAATAGGAGTCAGACTGGTCACTGCGCGAGAAGCAAGTTAAAACTACAGAGAAAAAGAAAACCAGAGTGAATATTGTGATGTTGGATTGGGGTAGCACATATTGACATGAACTCATAGCTTTCAGCTCACACAGCTCTATCCTCTAAGAAGACATAGGAAGAGCAACACCTTAATAGCAATGAGCACAGTCAACGTCTACATCTTGGCTTCTAAGTACCCTTTTCAGCTAAAAGGAGTAAGAGCTTTTTGAGCAAGGACCAGGGGTGAGGAAAAGGAAATCGTGAGATCAGCCTGGAATATCTTGTGGCAGAAAGCAAGAATGTGATCGGTGACGGTGGGGACATGTGGAAAAGACATAAGAACCAGCTGAAGAGACTCACACAGGTCGAGTTGAGGACAATTTGAACACGAAAAGAAGTGACAGAAGTTGTTTAAAACATAGGAAACCATAACTCCATTTTGATACAAGTAAAATGAAAGCTTGATGAGGAATGGGGCATATATAGTAAACCCCAAAATGGAAGGACTCTCTAAAAAAGAATGACTGGCATGTCATCTCAAGATCATGGATAGTCAAGGAACAACTGAGAAACTAACTGTCCCTGAGTATGACAAAAACTTCTCAGAGAAATACAGACCACGTGCTTTGAAATTTCAGGGAAGGGAGTAATTACACATGGCCAGGTCAGGGAAGGCTTTGGGAGAGTCCTGGTCTTTGAGTTGGGCTTTAGTGGGTGTGGCTTTGAGGGGACAAGGAGTCTGCACAAAACAGGCTCAGTGACGCCATAGCTGGACTGCTGCTGGCAACTGCCTGGGTTGACAAGCCTGGCTTGCTTTCCACACATTTAGGAAGCTAATAGCGAAACACCTTGACAGCCAGCACAACAAATGCATGTCATAATAAGCAATTGTTGATCGGGGAGACATTTTGATGGTGTTTGGGGAGTAACTGAATTATAGGCACTGATGTGTTTGAAGTTTAATTGTTTACCAGTGCACTGGGAGTAAAATATGGCATAATAAAACAGATGATACCCCATTCCTTGGTATCCCAGCTCTCCTTGAATATGACCTTCCTCCCAAACAACCTTAATCACCTAAGATGAAAGACAGAGTATAGGACTTTTATGGTGCTGCTCATACCACTCACGCAATGTTTCACTGTCGCTATGGATAATACGCCAAGAATAAACAGCATGCAAATAAGTTTAATTACTTAAGAGTTTGACTCTCTCCACCAAGGCATCAAACACATTCTTCAGTTAATCACTTTAGCTCATTTAGAGAAAATGACAGAGGATATAATGCTTAAAGTATTTAACGTCACCCAAAGGATGCCAGCAAACATTAATCCATACAAAATTATCAAAATATCTGAAAGTAAGATGGGATAAACAAGTAACCAGGACACCATTCTAATCATTTGATCAATGATCATTTTCAAAAATTCTGAAGAGAAAATATATATATTTTTTAGAACAAGGACACCAAACTTGCTCTATCTATAAAAGATAGAGTAGAATTTATTCAAGGCATCTTCCAGTGTAGGAAACACAAACATTTCAAGTAGAAATATATATTTATCCCACTCCCCAAGAGATCATGTATTTGATGTTGCTATATAGTTTAATCCTTCTCTATTAAGTTAAAAAGAAAATATGAATCATCCTCTACCTTTCATGAGCAGTACTATCTGTCTGATTTAAGAGTCTCAATTACAGAACTTGAGTGCCAAATGCTCTGTAGAATTATGAGAGTGGGAGGGAACAGAAGTGGCCATTACTCCACTCCTTTGCCCCCTAAGTGAGATCCAAAGCCATTATCCCAGACAGCAAGAACATAAAAGACTAATCCCAGATATTATAGAGAAATGTAATATCAGCAAGGAGATAATTGGGGAATAAAGGAGCTAACTAAATCAGTGCTTGACTGCATGGTTATGGATGACAAAGATATATCGACAGAAGGCAATCAAGCTTCATTAAGTACGGCCCTCTAGAGCAGTGTTTCCCAAAGTGTGGTATGCGTATCCCTAGGGGTACAAGAAGAGTTTGGTGGGAATATGCACTGCACCGTGCTTAGCTGCGCCTAATTCTACGTTCTCATGAGTCAAGTCAAGACAGTCTTGTGAGGCGTGAGATGGTCCAGTGTACAAATAAATGTTATTTATAATATAACTTTTATTTATATTTTATTATGAATAATTTAATTTTTGTTTATTATTATTATTTTGTGTATGTACAAAAAAAGAAATATATTTTGATTGTTATTAAAATAAATGCATTTTTTTTTTGACGAGGGGTACTCAGCGTTATGAAAATTATAGAAGAGGTACACATATGTCAAAAGTTTGGGAAACATTGCCTAGAGGAAGGTAATTTCTCCCTCTGTGGTGCATTAAAATATATTGAATAGAGTTTTGGGTTCATTCCTTTGAAGTGCTAATATAAGTGCTTTTTCTGAAGTCTTCAGAAAATCTTATTTCACTTGAGAGGAATATTTTAGATGAGTTGAATTGGAACTAGATAAACTCTAAAGTGTAAATCTTACAGTATTCTGAATCTTATCTTTATTCCTCTTTATTACACCCTATATAATAAAAGGCTAATATGCAAATTGTCCCTTCGACCTGGAGTTCATCCAGGAGTTAACCAGGGGATGAGGCTGATCAACTGCCCATGGCTCCTCCCCCTAGCCGATTCCACCCCAAAATGACCCACCCACCGCGATTGGGAGCAGGCTGACTGGCTGACCTCCTGCGTCCCCTCCCCCAGGCCAGTCCGACTGGTCCTGATTGGGGCAGGCCAGCTGGACCCCACCTGTGCCCAAATTCATGCACCAGACCTCTGGTGAATATATAAACTATAGTGCCTATTTTATTTTTTTCATACAATGTAAGTTTATGAGGCAGGCATTATTCTAATGTCTATTTCCTAACGAGAAGATTGAGGTACAAAGAAATAATTTGTCTTAGTCACTCAGCTAGTAAGAGGTGGAGCCATGACTTGAGTTTATTTACTCTTGCTCCAGAGAAGCCACCATTTAAACTAACAGTATTATCATTTGATTTAATTTTTATAGAAGATTAGAGGCATGGTGCACAAAATTTGTGCAGGGGGGGTTCCCTCAGCCCAGCCTGCACCCTCTCCCATCTGGGACTTCCAACCACTGCCTGCCTGCCTGATTGCCCCTAACAGCTTCTGCCTGCCAGCCTGATCGACACCTAACTGCTCCCCTGCTGGCCCGATTTCCCCTAACTGCCCTACCCTGCTGGCCTGTTTGCCCCCAACTGCCCTCCCCTGTAGGCCCGCCTCCCCTGCTGGCCTGGTCCCCCCCCCCCAACTGCCCTCCCCTGCAAGCCTGATTCCCTCCTATCTTCCCTCCCCTACAGGCCTGGTCACCCCAAATTTCCCTCCCCTGCAGGCCTTATCACCCACAACTGCCTTCCCCTGATGGCCATCTTGTGTCCACACGGGGGCAGCCATCTTTGACTACATGGGGTAGCCATCTTGTGTGTTGGAGTGATGGTCAATTTGCATATTACCTCTTTATTATATAGGATTATCTGTCTATAGTGAAGCTGAGTGATTTCTGGTTTCTCCTTTTATTTCCCTGTGCAGTAATCTCTAAAATTTCTACAATGAGCACTCTCAAGAGTCATTTTTTCTTTTAAGTTTGTACAACATAGAGAAAAGAAATATTCCAATGGGTATTGCCATGAAATTCAACTTCATGAATAAAATGAGCAGGAATGAAAAATTGCCAAGTCCCAAACAGCAAGTAAAAACAAATGAAGTGAAATGGACTTTTCCATTTATCATTTCTTAGATTTTTTTTTTTAGAATCTTAATATTGGCAAGCATCTCTAATTATGACATATAAGAAACTTGAGAACAACTTGTCCTGAAATCCTTTATTTATTACCAGCAAAGCATAATCTTATTTGATTGCCTGGCAAACTTGGTTTTCAATTCCCAAGAGAACAGATGATGGATTAACATCTAACTTTCTCTTAATTACTTTATAGAAGCAAAGCTTTCTCTTTTTCAGCTATTAAAAATGCTGTGCATACTGACATGACTTCAAAAAAAACACCAGCACAAATTCTATGGCACACTTCCAGGAACAAGATAAAACCCAACCCCCAAAGTCTTTTATCATTTATCCCATAGAGCAGTAATTCTTCCTGAAGGATAGATAGGCAATGTGAGGGTATCAGAACTTGAAGTTCTGAGGGGCATACTTTCTAAAAATCCCAGTGGATTCCTGAAGCCACAGATAGTACCAAACCCTATATGTACTCTGTTCTTTCCTATACATACAATAATTACGATACAGTTTCATTAATAAATTAAATTAAGAAATTAACAATAACGAATAATAAAATAGAACATTATAACAATACACTACAGTAAACGTTCTGTGAATGTGCTCCCTCTCTCTCCTAATACTGTACTATCCTCCCCCTTCTTATGATGATGCAAGATGACATAATGCCTGTGTGATGAGATGAAGGGAGGTGAATGATGTAGGCACTGTGACGGAGCATTGGGCTCCTCTGAGGGTTATGCAGCATTTCCATGAGTTGATCTGATAACCAAGATGGTGGCTACTGAGTGACTAACGTCTGGGGAGCATATACAGCAGCCATGGGCAAACTACGGCCCTTGGGCCAGATCCAGCCCGTTCCACTGTTCTATCCGGCCCACGGAGCCGAAAGAGCTGAGGGTTCTCTTGCTCTCCCCTCCACTCCTTCACCAGCAGCCCAAGATGAGAGTGCCAGCATGGTCAGGTTGCTTTTGTTCTGGTCCTCCGGTCCAGTTTAAGAACCCATTGTGGCCCTCGAGTCAAAAAGTTTTCCCACCCCTGGTATACAGCACGGAGACGCTGGACAAAGGATGGTTCACATCCAGGCCTGGAGCAGGACATGGCGAGAGTTCATTGTGCTGCTCAAAATGGTGAGCAATTTAAAACTTACAAATTATTTCTGCAATTTGCCACTTACTATTTGTGAACAAGTGGCTCACTGCTGGTCACTGAAACTGCAGAAAGCAAAACCGCAGGTGAAAGAGGACTGTTGCCACAGGTTCTCTGACATTCCTCTAGTAAGGCACTACCCCCCTGTCTGCAGAATGCTGCCCGGGTCGGTGGCACGGACACATAAAGCTCAGGACAATGTCACAAAACACTCGTTTAACCCAGGAGAGAGCAGCCTCTTTGACTAAAAGGCGAGCAACAGTTTATTTCTTGGTCACAAATTTAAATGTTACCTTTGAATCTCAGGCCAAGTTTCAGTTCATTTATTCACCCCACCTCCCCGCCCCAGGAATCCGTTAGAATGGAAACAAAACAGGGAGACTATCCTTTGTGTTTGAAATGTAACCTTCTCTTTCAGTAGGTGAATAGGTAAGCTGTTGTAAATCAAAGTAGTGCAATATTAGTCAGCAAAAAAAGAAATGGGCTATCAATACACACACACACACACACACACACACACACACACACACACACACAAAGATGGAGAAACAAGGCTAGTCAAGTGGTTGCTCGGGAGGGCTGACTAAGTGGCGCACAGGGGATTTTTAGACTATTCTGTATGACTCTCCAATGGCAGATACATGTCATGATTCACTTGTCAACACCATAGAATATGCAACACACACACAAAATGAGCCCTTATGCAAGCTATGGACTTTAGTTATTATTCATGTATCAATATTGACTCATCAGTTGCACGAAATGTACCACACTTGAGATCCGTCCAAGAAAGGATAACTCTGTCAGAGATAGCTACAAAAAGTACGAGAGATTGTATCTGACCTTTAAACCCTAGGGAGGATCTAGTAGATAGGTGAGGGAAGGAGGGCATGCCCAGAGGGGAAGCAAGAGCAGGAGGGTAGAGGTGAACTAGTGAGGAAGAGCGTCAGGCCCAGAGAAAGGAAATGACTCCAGGACTTAAGGAAAGTGAGTTTTAATACACAGGATGGGACTAGATTATTAAAGCCCTTGAAAGGCAAGCAGATGAAGTTTATATCTGATTTAGTAGGCAGTAGGGAGCCTTAGCAGGCGTTTGAGCAGCGGAGTAATATAAGATACAATCAATCCTTATTACTCATGAATTTTGTATTTGCAAATTTGCATACTCATTAAAATTTATTGAAACCCCCAAATCAATATTCACGATCATTTTGGGACATGTGCAAAAAAAATTAAAAAAAACAAAATAAAATTTAAACCCAAGATGCCAATAATAGGGGCAACTATTGGGAGATGAGGGCCAGGGGATACATGAGAACTGTCAGTAGTTTCTCCCCAATTTTTCTGTGAACCTAAAACTGCTCTTGAAAGAAATCTATTAATTAAAAAAAACAATTAAAAAGCTAAAAATAGAAAATAAATACATATGTAAAGAGAGAGAAAAGAACTTACTTCTGGTTTAAAATTAGCCACTCCCGAATATAGGTCTGAACGCAGTCCTTGACATGAGGGTCCAGTTCAACCCTAAGAGATGGGTAATGAGATAAAAACATGTTGTTACTTTGCAAAAAACAACAAAGCAAGGCCTTATCATAACCAAGGAGAGGGCAGCACGGTTTCAAATCCAAGTCAAACGAGAATGCTTAGGGCAGTCCTTACCCAATCATTCCAAGTGCATTCCTCAAGCAATAACATTTTTACTTTGATGAAAGATATGTTGGCATTTTATGTTTTGTGGGTTTTCTTCCTTACAGAGATCTGTGTTCAACCGTACTTATTCCTACAGGCATTCTGACATAAGACAGGTAGAACTAGCTGTAATCCCATACAAAACTGGAAAAATAAGAGTAAGTACCACTTTCTCAGAGGGGTGATTTGGGCATGGTTTTTGCTCTTGTGTAACCTTGTTGGGACGTGCATATGTCTTTCTTTTTGAAAGCCATGGAGAACAGTGTTCTTATTAGCATGCTTTGAGAAGTTGACAGGGAAAAGGAGACATATGTACTACTATTTGTAATACTTTAAACAATATAATAAAATTTTTAAAAATTAATTTAAAAAAAAAGACTCTGGCTTTGGTTGGTGATCATTGATTGGCGTGGGTCTTGCACACCATGAGAGATACTCTTTACGGGCTCCAGAGTCTTGAAAAATCAGAAATAATTAATTTCCCACAGCAACAAAGTTATTTTTGCTGTTTTCCCCAATGTTTTGGTATTAGAGATAAGTAAATCTAAGTACTGCAAGTTTTAATTTCCTTGTTTGTAAGAAGGAGATAAGAACAGTACTTCCTGTGTAGGCGTTGCTGTTAGTATCAGATGAAGTATTCTAAACGCTGGCCATATGGTCCCTGGGCTCTGAGTGTCTATATCTAAGTCCCACCCCCTTATCAGCTATGGGACCTTGGGCCAGTCACTCAACCCTTCTGTGCCTCAGTTTCTTCACCTTAAACTGGTGATGTTAATAGTGGAATGTGTCCTTTAAAGAGCTGTGATAAAATTTAAATAAGTTAGCACGTGAAGTGCTTAGAAGAGTGTCTAGCACGTAATAAGACCTATAGATGATAGTTCATACTTAAGTACCATTCACTATGCATTAGGCACTGATGTAATCACCTTAAAGGTAGTAATTCAGTTAATTTTCTATCAACCGCCCTAGGACAGGTACTATCATTATTCTCATTTTGCAGAAAAAATGAGGTGAGGAGGTTCTGGCTTAAAGTGACCCAGCAAGTGGCAGGGCAGGGGCTGGAACCCAGAGAGTTCACCTTTGGAGTGCAGGCTCATAACTCCCACACGATCTCTGCTCAACACAGAGTTCTGGGCTAGGATCAGCTGTTGACTCTGACGATGACCCTGGTACCTTGTTGGGCTTTAATGACACAGAAGACTTTGGGGCAAGGATTGAAATAGTACCGGGTTGTTTCCAAGTCATCAGACAGGCAGTGTTAGCTATACATTTCAGTAACAAGGTAATATTGCACTAAAAAAAATAAGGCTAAGAAAAATATTACCTCCTCTATCAAATCTCAAAAAAATAAAAATCCTCCTACCTCTAAAGTATTTTAAACAGGTTGTTCCAAGATCCCAATTCATTTGAAGATAATTAACCATAAATTTTACACAAAGCAACCAAGTTAAATGATTCTCCTAAGAGCAAAAATAATAGATGCTACCCATGTTAAAGTCAAACCTGAATAAATGGACTGAAAACTGGGGGGAAAGTTTCCTAAGGATCATGAAGTTTTTATTTTGGGAGAAGTGAGTATTTTCAAAACATTAAGAAATGAGCATGCGGTCAGCTCTATGTGAACGAGAACTGTCTAAACAACAGAGCAAAGGGCAAAAAATACCAAGTCACTGTTCACTGTCATCCAACTTCCTTTAACTGTAAGAAAATGAAATCCAAACTAGAATCAGAATAGCCCAGAGTAATGAGGGGAGGGGCCATGTTTCGTGATCGCCTTTCTGGGACTTTTTGGGGAAGAGGAGGATGTTAAAAATGTCTGGGAAGATGTGAATGTTAACTTTGTTTTGAAAATGAATGCAAATCAAAGTTCATTTTAAATCTCCAAAGAGACATTGCTTTTTACACTACGGAAGTAATGAGTAACATTTAGATATAATTCCATACCTATAACCCACTGTGGAAACTCAAGCCCTAAACAGCTATTCACATATTCACTCAACAGAGCGTTCTCCATTGCTTTTCCACTTGACAAAAATTTCTTCAAGAGAAGGAAAATGTGCCTTATTCATCTTCTCATCCCACTACCCAACACATCATAGATTGCTCAACAAACATGGATCCAACTTATGTTTATAACTTGATCCAATAGTTAACCAATTAAAATGCTTCTGAATGGAGGCTTTAAATTTTTTTAAATAAATAATCTTGACATATTTACAAGTGGAGAAACTGAGGCTTCCTGAGGTCACAGGACCCACCCAATGTCACTGAGCTGACACCCACACAGTCTGACTCCGGACCCTGCACTCTTCACCTCTGATGGAGCATTCTGGTTTGCCCCACTGCACCCCTTTAACTGGCTTAGCTCCCACACGGCTTCTCAAAGCCTCTGGTCAAACCAATTCAAAGCCTGTCTACATGGAGGTCTTCGGGTTATCGTAGTCATCCTGCACGTCTCAACAAGAGCTGAATAATTTTGTTTACTTTTAAGAAGAGGTCCAAAATTAGAGCACCTTTCCCCTTACCTAGAACAGGCAAGACAGTCCCAGTCCCACGTACAGTTTAAGAAAACGATTTACCCTTCCTCCGGCAAAGAGGGCTGCAAAGTCCGGCATTCCTTTGGCGTGAACACCACGTCCAAGGTGTCTTCCGTGAAGTCTCCCAGCTCCCGGGCCAGCTCCACATCCAGGTTGTTCAGGTGTGTCATCAGAAGTCCTTCAAAGTCCACCGGCTCCACGGGGTCATAAAACTGAGGCTGCAGGGGCAGGGGAAAAAAGGAAAAGGAGGTTCCCTCTCGGTTTCCGGATAGAAGCACTAAGGTGACAGTAGGTATTTGCCCCCGCTACCCCTTCCCACTCAGTAAAAGTGCTTTACTCTCAGCTTAGAGGAGCTGTCAAACACAGAGGCAGCGAGATGGAAAAGAAACGCAGCTCGGAAAGTCGAGTCAGAACACGATGAGTAATTAAAACCATACCCGAAGGCAGAATTTTTCTCTGCTTAATTGCACCTTGATGAGAAATCCTGAGGAGATCCAAAATGAGATCATAAGGCTTTGCTGCATTTTTACAACTTCTCCTGCAAACGCGCTCTGAGGCCATACAGTAAAGTAGAAAAGAGGCAATTTTCCAGCAATGCAGGCAAACTCAACAACATTCCTCTGAGTATTTCAGCATGGTGTTTCCTTTGGCCTGGGTTGTCCTATACGTTGGTTCTTGAAAGCGCTGCATTCGTAATCATGGCCCACAGTGAACCAGACCTGGGGGCTGAAACACTCCCAAAGCAGCGATTTCCAGACGCTGCTGGGCTGACTGATGCAGGTCGGCAAGAAATTTTCACTGCCTGCTGTTGAATGAGCAAAACGAAGGGCAATGGGGTGAGGTCTCATAGAGCTGCTGTACTTGCTTTAAAATGATGGGGTGTTTGCTCTTCACTTATGTCTTCCCACAGTGGAGATGATAAAAGAAGTGATAGAAGTGGTGGTAATAAAAAAAATAATTTTCTTTAGTTCATAAAAATAAAAAGTTGGAAATTCAACAAATATATATTTTTGTCTGTGAAGTCCAAAGACTTAGGAACCACTGCCTTAAGGGAGTAAAAGAATCACCTAGATCAGATTTGTGTAATAATAATAATAATAATAATAATAAATACAATAGCAGCTCTATGGTGTTCATTTATGGCAGACTATTTGGAGTCATCTGCCCAAGGATGTTCTCTACCTCTGACCCTCTCTCTGTAGGCCAACAAAACAAACACCCCCAAATCCTTTTTTTTTAATTTATTAAGGTATTATATGTGTACATAGCTTACCATTGCCTCCCTCCCCACCTCCCATACATGCCCTCCCTCCCTAGAGTTTTGTGTCCATTGGTTGTACTTGTATGCATGCATACCAGTTCTTCTGTTGATCTCTTATCTCCCCCAGATCTCCCTACCCTCCCCGCTGTCATTTGACAGTCTGCTTGTTGATTTACTGTCACTATCTTTCTGTTCATTAGTTTATCATGTTCTTTATTATCCATAAATGAGTGAGGTCATGCAGTGTTTCTCTTTCATTGACGGGCTTATTTCACTCAGCATGATGTTCTCCAATTCCATCCAGGTTACTGCAAATGATGAGAATTCCCTCTTTTTTATGGCAGCATAGTATTCCATTGTGTAGATGTACCATAGTTTTCTGATCCATTCATCTGCTGACGGGCACCTAGGCTGTTTCCAAATCCTAGCTATTGTAAACTGTGCTGCTATGAACATAGGAAACACCCCAAATTCTTAACTTGTACTACCCTCTGTATGAAACAAGGACAGGTCCAAAGGAAGTGCTAATAAAACCGAGCTTTCATCGCCCTGAAACTGTCCATCAGACTAGATGTATGGGCTCCAAACTGGATAGGAGGAAGAGCGTATTATTGAAGAGGCAAAAAGAAACAAGATAAGAGAACATAAATGGGTCTTGCCCTGTCCCTCCCCGCCCCTGCTGTCCCTGGTGGGAAGAGACATGAATGACATGCAGGGGAGTGAGGACAAAGCTGAGAATTGAGCAGCTTTTTGCCCTCCTTTTTGTCTGAGGTGCTTCAAGGTGGAGGGCTTACACAATGCCAGAAGGGGCCGACGGGCAGCAGCGAGGGCAACAGACATCCTTCAATAGCGCAGCAGAGCAAAGACTCTCTCCCTAGCTCCCCATGGCTCTCATGTGGTGTGACAGAGGACAAGGGAGGTTCTCTTGCCCCTAATTGGGGATCAGCTAAGGAGACGACCGTAGTCCTTCTAGGCTGCCTCTCAACATGAAGCGACAGGGACCAGCAGGGCGCAGGGAGCCAGACATCAGCCTTTGCAGGAGCCAGGTGGGGACAGAGTTTGCAGAAAAACCTTGTTGACCTCAGCCAGAGGGAACCACAGGCACCATCTATGCACGCAACAGAAAAGCCTACTGCAAACCTACGGAAGACCAACCTCAATAGGGAAAGTGAACTTTTCCGCTCCTCACCACAACCCAGCAGACTTATATTGGAAGTGAAGAGAACTGCGTTTTGCACACCCAACCTTATTAGGGTAAAGTTTATACCTGTTGAACTATGTGCTAACTATGTGCCAAAAAATAGGGCTAGGTCATTATTTAAATTATCCCATTTAATTCTCACTAGAACTCTATAAGGCACACACTTTTATTATTACTCTTTACAGATGAGGACAGTAAAGGCTAGAGATATAATAATTTGCACATGGCTACACAGCTGGGAAGCAGCCCATCTACAGTTCAAACCTAGGCAGGCTCACATTCTTAACCACTATAATTTTATTTTCTCTTATGGGCCTTTCAGGAAATGTGTATTTCCAGAAATAATTAAAACCCAAAGCAATAGTAAGGGTGTTTGGGAGTAAAAATATATACATTTTGCTGCCTTCCACTGGTTAAGACCTCCAAGAGCAAAAGCCTACCAAGGTGAGGATGCCCCTACTGTCACCTGTAGAGGGGCAGCACTGAGCTGGCCAATATTTGTGGTGGTGCTGCTTGTCCTGGCTCAGGGGAAGCGTTCCACTAAGTCTGAAAGACTAAGACATCGCGGGGACTCTCCGCCACCGCCCGCGGCCTGCTCTGCCAGGCCTTCGCGCGCGCTGTGCTGGCGCTGCACCTTTCGTTGGCAGACCCGGAGAATCCTCTCTCCGCTGCCGCATGGTCAGGCCAAGGCATCAGACACTACCACCATGCGGATTTTAAAACTACAGGGGAAATTGACCCACGGGAGCTACCATCGCTGCCGCACCCACCACTGCCCCCAAGAATGGGAATCCACCAAAATCAGAGCTCACTACACACCGGGCTCATAGAGAATGTGGCTTCAGAAATTAGCCTCTGCATCCACAGCGGCTCCACATCCACAACAAAGAGGACACCATTGGGGGAGGACTCTCCCCATGCAGCCATCACAGCCCGCCCACAATCTTCCCGAGCCCATCCTCTGATGCCACATGGCCAAGCCGAAGCTCTCACCACCACCACCATGTGAACTTTAAAACTACAGTGGTAATAGAACCACAGGAGCGACCGTCAATATTGCACCTGGCACCGCCACCCGCCACTGCCACCGAGAATAAAGGAAATCCACCAAGAACAGAGCACACCACGCCTTGGGCTCAGGGAGTGGGCGACCTCAGAACTTAGCCTCCATGTCTGAAGCTGTTCCGCTCCCACACTGAACGAGACATCTTTGAAGGTGGTCCCCCCGCCTGCAACCATCTCAGCCCAACTGCAGCTGTCCCAGACTGCCCGCCATGCTAGCAAGAAGCTAGCGCGGCGCCTCCAATATGCGACCCCAACACCCTAGAGGCGCCGTGTGCCCCGGGTCAGCCGAGTGTCCCAGGGGGCCGTGTGCCCCGGGTGAGCCGAGTGTCCCAGGGGGCCGAGTGCCCCGGGTGAGCCGAGTGTCCCAGGGGGCCATGTGCCCCGGGTGAACCATACCCCCCAAAGGGGAAGGGGATCCCGGGTGAGCCGTGTGTCCCAGGGGGCCGAGTGCCCCGGGTAAGCCGAGTGTCCCAGGGGGCCGAGTGCCCCGGGTGAGCCGAGTGTCCCAGGGGGCCATGTGCCCCGGGTAAGCCGTACCCCCCAAAGGGGAAGGGTGACCCGGGTGAGCCGTGTGTCCCAGGGGGCCAAGTGCCCCGGGTGAGCCGAGTGTCCCAAGGGGCCGAGTGCCCCGGGTGAGCCGAGTGTCCCAGGGGGCCGAGTGCCCCGGGTGAGCCGAGTGTCCCAGGGGGCCGAGTGCCCAGGGTGAGCCGAGTGTCCCAGGGGGCCGAGTGCCCCGGGTGAGCCGAGTGTCCCAGGGGGCCGAGTGCCCCGGGTGAGCCGAGTGTCCCAGGGGGCCGAGTGCCCCGGGTGAGCCGAGTGTCCCAGGGGGCCGATCGCCCCGGGTGAGCCGAGTGTCCCAGGGGGCCGAGTGCCCCGGGTGAGCCGAGTTGTCCCAGGGGCCGAGTGCCCCAGGTGAGCCGAGTGTCCCAGGGGCCATGTGCCCCGGGTGAGCCGTACCCCCCAAAGGGGAAGGGTGTCCCGGGTGAGCCGTGTGTCCCAGGGGGCCGAGTGCCCCGGGTGAGCCGAGTGTCCCAGGGGGCCGAGTGCCCCGGGTAAGCCGTACCCACCAAAGGGGAAGGGTGTCCCGGGTGAGCCGTGTGTCCCAGGGGGCCAAGTGCCCCAGGTGAGCCGAGTGTCCCATGGGGCCGAGTGCCCCAGGTGAGCCGAGTGTCCCAGGGGGCCATGTGCCCCGGGTAAGCCGTACCCACCAAAGGGGAAGGGTGTCCCGGGTGAGCCGTGTGTTCCAGGGGGCCAAGTGCCCCGGGTGAGCCGAGTGTCCCATGGGGCCGAGTGCCCCGGGTGAGCCGAGTGTCCCAGGAGGCCGAGTGCCCCGGGTGAGCCGAGTGTCCCAGGGGGCCGAGTGCCCCGGGTGAGCCGAGTGTCCCAGGGGGCCGAGTGCCCCGGGTGAGCCGAGTGTCCCAGGGGGCCGAGTGCCCCGGGTGAGCCGAGTGTCCCAGGGGGCCGAGTGCCCCGGGTGAGCCGAGTGTCCCAGGGGGCCGATCGCCCCGGGTGAGCCGAGTGTCCCAGGGGGCCGAGTGCCCCGGGTGAGCCGAGTTGTCCCAGGGGCCGAGTGCCCCAGGTGAGCCGAGTGTCCCAGGGGGCCATGTGCCCCGGGTGAGCCGTACCCCCCAAAGGGGAAGGGTGTCCCGGGTGAGCCGTGTGTCCCAGGGGGCCGAGTGCCCCTGGTGAGCCGAGTGTCCCAGGGGGCCGAGTGCCCCGGGTAAGCCGTACCCACCAAAGGGGAAGGGTGTCCCGGGTGAGCCGTGTGTCCCAGGGGGCCAAGTGCCCCAGGTGAGCCGAGTGTCCCATGGGGCCGAGTGCCCCGGGTGAGCCGAGTGTCCCAGGGGGCCATGTGCCCCGGGTAAGCCGTACCCACCAAAGGGGAAGGGTGTCCCGGGTGAGCCGTGTGTTCCAGGGGGCCAAGTGCCCCGGGTGAGCCGAGTGTCCCATGGGGCCGAGTGCCCCGGGTGAGCCGAGTGTCCCAGGAGGCCGAGTGCCCCGGGTGAGCCGAGTGTCCCAGGGGGCCGAGTGCCCCGGGTGAGCCGAGTGTCCCAGGGGGCCGAGTGCCCCGGGTGAGCCGAGTGTCCCAGGGGGCCGAGTGCCCCGGGTGAGCCGAGTGTCCCAGGGGGCCGAGTGCCCCGGGTGAGCCGAGTGTCCCAGGGGGCCGAGTGCCCCGGGTGAGCCGAGTGTCCCAGGGGGCCGAGTGCCCCGGGTGAGCCGAGTGTCCCAGGGGGCCGAGTGCCCCGGGTGAGCCGAGTGTCCCAGGGGGCCGAGTGCCCCGGGTGAGCCGAGTGTCCCAGGGGGCCGAGTGCCCCGGGTGAGCCGAGTGTCCCAGGGGGCCGAGTGCCCCGGGTGAGCCGAGTGTCCCAGGGGGCCATGTGCCCCGGGTGAGCCGTACCCCCCAAAGGGGAAGGGTGTCCCGGGTGAGCCGTGTGTCCCAGGGGGCCGAGTGCCCCGGGTGAGCCGAGTGTCCCAGGGGGCCGAGTGCCCCGGGTGAGCCGAGTGTCCCAGGGGGCCGAGTGCCCCGGGTAAGCCGTACCCACCAAAGGGGAAGGGTGTCCCGGGTGAGCCGTGTGTCCCAGGGGGCCAAGTGCCCCAGGTGAGCCGAGTGTCCCATGGGGCCGAGTGCCCCGGGTGAGCCGAGTGTCCCAGGGGGCCATGTGCCCCGGGTAAGCCGTACCCACCAAAGGGGAAGGGTGTCCCGGGTGAGCCGTGTGTTCCAGGGGGCCAAGTGCCCCGGGTGAGCCGAGTGTCCCATGGGGCCGAGTGCCCCAGGTGAGCCGAATGTCCCATGGGGCCGAGTGCCCCGGGTGAGCCGAGTGTCCCAGGGGAAGCAGTGGGACCCAGGGGAAGGGACGGTGAAAACCAGAGGAGGAGCAGACTCTATTCATATGGTCCTGAGATAGTCACCATAAAACAAGCAGACTGCCAAATGACAGCGGGGAGGGGAAGGAGACCTGGGGGGAGATAGGAGAACAACCGAGGGACTGGTATGCATGAACATAAGTACAACCAATGAACACAGAACTCTGGGGAGGGAAGGCATAAATGGGAGGGGGGGGGGGCAATGGTAAACTATGTACACAGAAAATAACTTAAAAAAATAAAATTTAAATAAATAAATAAATAAATAAAATATATATATATACATTTACTACTACCCACAAGTCCATCCTGAGTTTCTCATGAGATTGCCTGCTTAAAATGAACAGCAATAAATTAATTAACTAATGTAATAAATGTAAATTTAATATGAAGAATATCAATTACTCAAGCAGAGGCACTGGAAATATATACTGAGAATTATAGTGAGGCACAATTTGAAGCAATGTAATTCTCCCACTAATATGTAGTAAGCAGAAGTTCCATAGAGAATGGCATTTGTGTGAAATCATCAGAGAGAGAGAAGTTCAGTGTCATATCCCTGAAATCCAAAGCCACATCTGATGAAAACCGGGCTGATAGCCGCTCCTGTTATCACTAAGAACCAAGGAGAAATGGTGGTTGGGTCCCTTACTCAGCAATGACCTGCTGAGCATCTACCAAACACAAGCCACTGGGCTGGGGCATCAGGGACACAGAAGAGGTACAGGGAGATCTTCTCTTGCACCTTTCCATCGCTCTTTAGTTAACAACCATGAGGTGGTACCGTGCGTCACATTCGCACGTATAAATCACTATCTTTGAAGGAAAAAACTATGATAAAAAAAAAACAACACAGTATCACCACTGAACACCACTTGTGTGGCAATGTGCCCATGCTCTAAGCACAACTGATCATCAAGTCATAACCTCTTGAGGTCTGAATAGATTTCATGACTAAAAAGGCTGTAAACACAAACCATAATGAGTATGGTTCCAGTAAGGCACACAAGCTGATATCTAATAGTCTCCTCTACCCTTTCCATACTGATCCTAACAAGGGAGGAAGCTGTTCATTCTAAAATGATGTAAACTAGTCTTGCCGTTGGCAAGTGGGTGGAGAGCCCGATGAAGGTTAGCAAGGCCTCCACGCAAGTTGTTCCTCTTGCAAATTCAAATAATTACTGGGAACCAAAATTGATTTTTCTTTCTAAACTACTTGAGGTCTTAATCTCAATTACTGTGAGGCAATCATACAAATACATACAGTATGCCTGTTGAGTGGTAAGCAAAGGGAGAAAATAAATACTAGAGAATGTTACAATGGTACTGCATTTTATTGGGGGGCTGAAGTTTGGGGTTGGGGTGGGGAGTTGTTCTAAGGTCAACCCCTAAGGAAGGACTTGGGCTCTTTGGGGCCTTAAAGGCCAAACATGAAAATTACGGTTTTGGGTTTTTTTTCAGGTATAAGATACCCCATGTATCTTTTCCAACCCAAAATTAAGAAATCAATATTTTAAACATTTTGTTGGTTTTCCTCTTTAAAGCCTTCTCCTTTTTTGGCATCTTAGGGAGTTGTTCTTTCTGTTTTCTCCACTGTCTGATCATACACTTAGTGGAAGGAGGCCCAAATTGTCTCTCTGCAGCTCTATTTCCATGCTCTTTTGCAAAAGCTGGTTACATTCAGTTTTTAAAAAAATATATTTTATTGATAATTTACATAGAGGAAGAGAGAGAGATAGAGAGCTAGAAACATCGATGAGAGAGTATCATCGATCAGCTGCCTCTTGCACACCCCCTACCGGGGATGTGCCCGCAACCAAGGTACATGACCTTGACCAGAATCAAACCCTGGACCTTTCAGTCCGCAGACCGACGCTCTACCACTGAGCCAAACCGGTTTCGGCTGACTACATTCAGTTTGAATTTTGCAGAGTAAGACAATCGCTTATCAGTATTTATCTTATTATTTTTTGACATCTCTATGGGCTCAGAATGCTCTGGTCCCTCTCCACTTCCACCTCCAATTGTGGCATCAGCTGACATCAGTAAGAATAAGGCAGGTGATTAGAGTAAGCCTGTTTGATAAGCTATGGGCAGTTACACACCGTGCAGCTCCCTCCTTGGTTGGCTTCTGTGTATGAGATGCTCCTCGATTTTCAGTCTAATGATGTTGGGGGGGGAAAATTATACACGGAGAAACACGGTAACTATTTTGTTTTTCCTGCTGTTGAGCTATATGTGGCCTCCTAAGTCAGTGGACACCCAAGACTAGTTTAAATGTTAGAATCCAAAGTAATTTCAAAGTCATCTTATACCATGCATGATCATATTGTGTCTATCATTTGTTAAAGTGGTGTAAGAAAAAAACCCCAAATAATTGTAATAAAAACAAAACACCCTCTAAAAATGAAGACAAGTAAGAATACAAATGATCCTAAATCAGGCTTTATCTACAGTGATGGCTTTCTGCTGTGTCAAATTGGCTAGGCTGAGCTACATTCCCCGAATTCCCTTCCTAGTATGCTGCCAGACAGGGTGAGCTACAAAAGTTTCTTCTTGCCAGGGATGGAGGACAGAAGGGGGGCTGCAGCTATTTGTAGCATACATACACCTTCTACTGATACAATCAACCTTTGCTGCCATGAAAAAATATTACTGAAGTAATCACAGTCCCTAATCAGATGACACTAAGTTAATAAAAATGGAGATTATCCTGGATGGTCTAAATACATTGGATACTTTTTCAAAGTGGGTGGGGGCCTTCTCAAAGTTCAGCTCATGCCCTGCAGTTTCAGCTTGCTGGTGGTCTTGCCTTCCTAACAATCCTGGGGAATTAGCCAGTCAGCACTAAAGTAGCCAATTCCCTGTAATCAGTTCTTTAACATACGTACACAGGTTTGATTCCAGTCAAGGGCATGTACCTTGGTTGCAGGCTTGATCCCCAACCTTCTCTCTTTCTCTGTCTCTCCCCATCCTTCCACTATCTCTAAAAATCTATGGAAAAAATATCTTCAGGTGAGGATTAACAACAACAACAAAAAAAATCATCCGAGACCTCCACGTTGCCAAATTTAAAGGTCCTGGTTTATCTACATTTCTAGGCACAGTTAATTATTCCCTCTTTCTTGAAATACTTGTCCTAGGTTCTGAAAGTCCATGTACCAGGAAACCACTCAGTCCCAAGGAAGTTGAGACGATTAGTCACTCTACCTTAGAGACACCACTCTTTCTAGGTTCTCCTCCCGATACATAGTGCCCTAAGGCTCAGTTCTATAAACATCTTCTCTTCTCAATCTGCATTCATGCCCAGATGACCTCATCTACTCCCATGGCTCTAAATACCTTTTTATTTGTTTTTTATATTACAAATTTATACCTGCAGCTTCAACCTTTGGCTTGAAATCCAGGTTGTCTTGTCCGATTATATCTCAACATCACCACATGGTGATCTAATAGGCCTACCAAGCATAACAAATTTCAAACAAACCCTTAATTTCCCTGCCAATCTGCTTTCCCATACCTTCCAAGTCTTCTCATCTCTGCAAGTGACAATTCCATTCCACGGGCTGTTGAGGGCAAAAGCTTTGGAGCCAATGTTGATTTTTCTCTTTCTCTTACACCTTACGTATTATCCATCAGAAAATCCTATCCACTTTACTTCTGAGATATATCCAGGATCCAACCATGTCTCATGTTCTCTACTCCCACCACCCTATTCTAAAGCACCACAATTACTTTCCTGAGTTATTGCAACAAGTTCATCCAGCCCAGTCTATTCTCCCTGTGACAGCCAGAATGATCCTCATATAAAGAACCCTATGAGCAATCTTTATAAAAATTATGATTGTGCCTGGCTGGTGCTCAATTCTTCCAGCGACGTCATATTTTTGATTTTTTTAAATTTATCATTATTGTTGACAGTATTATAGATGTGTCCCCCCCATTGACTCCCATCACCCCCTCTCTGCACTATTGTCTGCCCATGGGCTATGAATATATGCATATAAGTTCATTGGTTAACCTCTTCCACTTGCTCCTTCCCTCTGAAATACATCAGCTTGTTGCATGCTTCACTGTCTCTAGATCTATTTTGTTCATTAGTTTACTTTGTTCATTAGATTCTACATATAAGTGAGATCATGTGATACTTCTCTTTCTCTCACTGGCTTATTTTGTTTAGGATTAATACTCTCCATGTCCCTCCATGCTGTCTCAAACAGCGACTTCATCTTAACCAAGGGAAGAACCAAAGTTCTTCCATGGTCTCTGAGGTCTATGATCCAGCCCTACTTTCTTTATGATTTCATCTCCTATTGCCTACTCTGTTCATCTCACACTCTGCTTCCTTGCTGTTTCTGGAGTATTCCACATACTCTTGCCTTGGGGACTTTGCTCTTGCTGTTACTTCTGACTAGAAGACTTTTCCTTCAGATATTTGTCAAGTTCATTCAGAATCCTTCCCAAGTGTCTCCTTTCTAGACAGAGGCCTTCACAGACCATCAAATAGGCTCTCTTCTGTGTCACTCTCTATTCCCTTTTCCTGTTTCATTCTTCAAATCATTAAAACCCTTTTGATATAATCTACATTCACTTTTTTTGTCTATGTCTCCCATTCTAGAATATAAGTTCCAAGAGGCTAGACCCTTTGCTATATTCACCACTGTATCACCAGCTCTTAGAGCAGTTCCTGCCACAGAGTGAGACTCAAAATATATTTCTTAAATGAATGAGTGAGTGAGTGAGTGAATGCTTAAGACAATCCTTTCAGCTCTCTGCCATATCTAAGCAAACAGATCTGGAGACAGGTTCTTCTGGCTTCAGTAATTTCAAAGTACGACGTTTTAGAATAACTACTTCCCTGCTTCCACCAATGACAATCTTCCCCTGATGCTACCAAGTGGAAAATGCTGACATGCCATCGTAGGCTACCATCTGTTTTTACCAAGGCGGATTTGATTCCCCTGCTTTAAACAGTGACAGTAATAAAATTCTTGCTCTGCATTCAGGGCCCCACTCTTTCATTCTGTCTTCCATGTGAATTAGCATGAACGCTATACACTGTACTGAGATCTTCATTTTCTATCATGTCCCCTCCGTGAAATCAATGGAACCAAAGAACAGCCCAACCACTTGAAAAGTGAAGCACACACGAGCAATGGCACAAGAAAAAATAATAGAGGACCATATTTATCAAGCGATCAGCCTTAGTAGTCAAAGAAAAAGGTTGCTTTCTTTTTCAGAAGCTTAAACACATAATACAAATGAATGCTTTCTCAAGTATGAGACTTTTTTCCCCTACATAAATGTTAAATAGGGGTGGTCAAAAGTAGCTTTAGAGTTGCATTAGGAACACAGAGTTAATAAAGCTACTGTAATAATAACCTGCATGTCTTTTTTATATGAACAACTGTAAGCCAACTTTTGCCCACCCCTGTGTACAAACATGCCACGTGACCATGGTGGTTAGTTCATATTCAGGATGTGGCTTTTTTACATCCTTTTCTTCACCCAGGGACATTATGGTCCAGCTGATTCATTCCATTTCTCTTCAAAATGTTCTATACTTGTTTCTTAAAAATAGGACTTTCCCTCTATAAAAATGTAGGTGAAGATCATTGATGCTATGATAGTGTCTCTCATCCTTCTTTATACCTTAGGGCATAGATCCAACACTTTCCTCTCTTGCATACTTTACTCCTCTTTCTACTTTGAATAATTAAAAAATAATTGTAGTACTTTACTGTTTCATGTTAATGAATACATCAAATATAGAGTTGTTGACATCTGAGAGTGTCTGCCCAACCTGTTCACATGGCTGTGGCAACGCAGAATGCCAAGGCCCATGTGCGATGCTGCATTAAGGCCACTCCCTCTGGCCCTGGCACAAAGGACTCTGACAGGAGTGTCAGATAGGCCCAGAACAATTCCATCATTGTGTCTAAGAAACCAACTCCAATGTTCTTTCCTCTTCATATTCAAATATAAAATTTTTAAAAATATTTTATTGACTTTTAAAATGCTTGAATACACAATTATCACAGCTAACGTCAACAGTTGGAGTTTAAAAACAGAAAACTGACTAAACAGGAAAAGAAATTAAATACACCCTTCCTCTCACTTGACTTATCAGATTTATGATAGAAGCCACTATCTTTTTTTTTTTAAGATTTTTTTTTTCATTGATCCTCAGAGAGAGATGAAGTAAGAGGGAGAGAGAGAAATTTTGATCAACTGACTCCTGCCTCCCAGCTCCCACCAGGGATAAAACCAGGCATGTGCACTGACGGAGAACTGAATAGCAAACCCTTGTTGCAAGGGACGACACTCAACCAACAATCTTTATACAAGGATATGTCTATAGGAAGGCATGTGGTTCTTGCTGACCATACTCTCTGAACTCTCAAACTCAGAACAACTAGCACAGCAAGAGAAACTTCACTTTCTCTATGTTCTTCCTCCTTGGAATACTCCTACTATGTAGTTCTTTAAACTAGACCACATGTTAAAGACCCAGGGAACTTTAAGTACCTGGGCCCATCCCTTGGGATTTTTATTTACTCACTAGAGGCCTGGTGCACAAAATTCTTGCAGGGGGTTTTGGAAGTGGGAGGTGCCCCTTAGCCCAGCCTGCACTGTCTCCAATCCAGGACTGCTGGCTGCTAACTGATCACCCCTAACCACCTCTGCCTGCCTGCCTGATCACCCCTAAACCCTCTGCTTGCCTGCCCGATGCCCCTAACTACTCCCTGCCAGCTGCTTTCCCCTTCCAGCCTGATAGCCCCTAACCACTCTACCTGCCTGTCTGATCACCCCTAACTGCCTCTGCGTTGGCCCCTGCCACCATGGCTTTGTCCAGAAGGACTTATGGAAGGACGTTCAGAAGATGCCCAGTTTATCCTGTCTAATTAGCATATTACCCTTTTATTAGTATAGACCAGCTGTGGGCAAACTACAGCCCGCAGGCCGAATCCAGCCCGTTTGGCTGTTCTATCCAACCCGCGGAGCTGAAAGAGCGGAGGGTTCTCTTGCTCTCCCCTCCGCTCTTTCACCAGCAGCCCAAGATGAGAGTGCCAGCATGGTCAGGTTGCTTTTGTTCCAGCCCTCCAGTGCAGTTTAAGAACCCATTGTGGCCCTCGAGTCAGAAAGTTTGCCCACCCCTGGTACAGACTCTATGGTGGGCCTGGCCACAGGTGTTTCTAAAAGTCCCTGGGATCCTGATGGGCAGCCAGGGCTGAGAACCTTCCTCTAAGTCTCCCCACCTTCCCCATCAAGACTTTATCTCCTATTACATCATGAATTTTTCTCTCTTCTGAGCACCTACCACATTCAAAGCCAGTATGGATTTCCTATAATATTATCTCAAATAGATCATAAGGCAAAACAATCTCCTATTGATCTTCTTCTTTAGAGGCAAAACAATCTTCAATTGATCTTCTTCTTTTAATCTCCTACTGCCTCCACAGTGCCAAACACATAGACAATAATACCACTATTTACACAGCATCTACTATGTCATTTATGTTAACTCTAATGGGGTAGCATTATTATGCCAATATTGCAAATGAGGAAAATGAAGCCTTCACAGAGGTTAACTTAGCCCAAATTATATACCAATTAAATGACAGTTACACTTCACCCTAGATCCATGTGATTCCAAGTTATTTCCTCTTGCAAAAGAACAAATTTATAATTGAGTTTTAAATTATTTTATCCAGTTAAATACTTTTTAAAAAGTAGACAACCATTTGTTTTAGCACGTGGAGTTGTTGAAATGGTGGTTTATATAAGCAAAGGTAAGAAAAACAAAAGTCAAAATGCCCTCATTCTTATTTTTCAATTGTCTAAAATAATACCCCGGGCAGTCTATGGCTTCTCACTTAAGAGCAGTTTGTTAGGGCGACTTCCTGTTGAGAGTCCTGAGATGACAAACTCCTTCTCTGCCTCTCCAGAAATGAACCCTGCTGAAATGTCCCATTATCTTCCCGTGAAATGACATCATTCTTGAAGGGAAAGGGGAATCACCATGGGTGCTGATTTTTGTTGGAGGAACCGTCATTTGGGAAGCTGACTCAAGGGGAAGAGCAGTCATCTCATTCTGACATTACAGCGGGACAAGCAGGCAAACATCAGGGTGATTTCCTAAGCAGGCCATGCTTTTTTTAAAAATTTTTTTATGGGAATCAAATTGGGACCTGTGGCTCCATCAGACCTCCTGCTTTACCATCAGTTCATAGGAGGAACAAGGGTAACAGACTGTGCTGAGGCAGGAGCAGAGATCTGAGAAAAGATAATCAGAAAACTAAACTGGAGCCGAAACCGGTTTGGCTCAGTGGTAGAGTGTCAGTCTGCGGACTGAAAGGTCCCAGGTTCCATTCCGGTCAAGGGCATGTACATTGGTTGCGGGCACATCCCCGGTGGAGGGGGTGCAAGAGGCAGCTGGTCGATGATTCTCTCTCATTGACGTTTCTAGCTCTCTATCTCTCTCCCTTCCTCTCTGTAAAATATCAATAAAATATTTTTTTTTAAAAGAAAACTAAACTGGAGTAACCCACTGTGTTGTATTTTAAAGGCCACTCATTTGCAAATGGAAAAAGGAATTAGCGGAGGAACACAAGATTCCTGTATAGTTAGAGGTGTGCGGCTTCTTTGGTATCTCCTTTTAGAAAACGGGTCGTTAAGCCACGTGTTAACTCGGCTGCCCAGCTAACGAAGTAATTCATCAGCATTTACTTCCGTAAAACCAAAAAGAACCTGCAGCCATGAAGCAATGGTTTCCTTTGAGGCTTTACATTTACAAAATATTTCTCCTGAAGAAATGTGAGGCTGCAGCACCAGAGTTAAAGCTGGCCTACAGAGAAGGGGTTAAAGCCTGTTAGCTGAACTTCCTCAAAGCCTCTTTGCAGTGATGTCCACACTCCTCAAGACAGCCGGCTGCAGAGGCGCGCTGAGGTCTTAATTTACAAAGAAGCAAAGCACCCAACCTCCCCTCCCCACCTTGTTTAAGATAGAAAAGTGTATCCAGCCTCTTTTAAATCAAATTTTTAATATTCTGGCATAAGATTTTATCATAAATTGCATAATAATTTTGGGGGGTTTTCAATAAAATATATATTAGCACCAAATTAATCTGTCTTGGTTCACAGTTCATCTGACATATCTGAAAGCATGGACATTATGCACCTGACGTGCCTTTATTATAATCCGCGATTTTGGAACAGACAGGAAAAGTACAAATAAAAAAAAAAACAGCAGTCGAGCAAGCCACCCAAGTCATAAGTAGTTTTTGGAAGAAATGTCATCACAAATGACCTTTTGCAGTCTATTTTTCAGTAGTACAATTTCATCAGTGACACCCCACACCAGTTACCCCTCTGAAATAACCACCAATCACTCCAGTAAACATACCTTGAAGGACACACAGTGAGTCGCGTGTAAATTGTTACCGGAGACAAGATGGCAGCCACAGGAAACGGAGTGGAAGGTTACAAAATTTCTAAGAGCAGAAGTGGTTTTGAAGTAATAAGTGAGCAACAAAAAATAAACCTAACCTCCGCAGGCTAACCGCCAGAACAAGCAAAAAAGTGCACTGCGCTGCGCCTGAGGAAGTGAGACCAGGGGAGGCTGCCGCTCTCACAGAGGAAGTGAAGGCTCCTTCTGGTTTGGCAAACCATCTCCCTTAAGTCAGATGCATCCTACTGAGCACACGTCTGGCATTTAGTCCTCAAATAACAGAGCCCACATAGGCACACTCAATAATTGGTGTTAAACGTGCAGGCAATCTTCAACTTCGAAGGGGGAGTGTTTGGTTTTTAAATATATATATATATATATATATATATATATATATATATATATATGTTAGGTGTTTTGTTTTGTTTTCCCCAATTACAGTTAACTTTCAATATGATGTTGCATGGGTTTCAGGTGTATTGTGGTTAGACAATCATACATTGAGTTGCCAGATTATTATGATCTCTGAACACAATAATCTGTCCACTCAGTGTATGTCCTATATAATAAAAGGCTAATATGCAAATTGTCCCCTCGATCAGGAGTTCGACCAGCAAGCCAGCTGGCAAACCGCCCATGTCCCCTCCCCCTGGCCAGGCTGGCCAGACCCCACCCATGCACCGGGCCTCTAATATATATAATATATAATATATAATATATAATATATAATATATAATATATAATACATAATGTATATAAAATATATAATATAATATATAATATGTTATATATGTTATATGTAATATATAATATATAATATATAATATATTATATATTATATATTATATATAATACATAATATATATTGTATGATTTGTATGATATGTATAATGTATAATATATAACATATAACGTATAATATAATATATAATATATACATAATATATTATATGATATATGATATATGATATATATGATATATAATTTATATAATATATAATATATAATGCATATAATGTATATAATATATATATTGAGTGGCCAGATTATTATGCGTTCAGAGATCTTAATAATCTGGCCACTCACTGTATATTTTTTCAAAGTGTCCTGCCAGAGATTTCCAGTACCCACCAGGCTCCATACATAGGGAGAGTGTGTGTTTAAAATGGGGGCTTGAACTGATTCCAATTATACGAAGTTCTAGATAAGGCAACATCGTGCAGAGGGAAGTGCATCAGTGATGGCCTAGGGCAGTGGTCAGCAAACTGTGGCTCGCCACTCTGTTGACTAATGAGTTTGCCGACCACTCGCTAGGGCTAGAACTGAGGTCTGGGAGAGGAGACAGACTGCAAAGGGACCATGATGGGATGTTTTAGGCTGGGGACTCTTGACTGAGTAGAGGTTAAATAACAACAAATTGGCCAAATGCATCAAACTGTACATTAAAAATGAATGAATTCTACTGTATGTAAATTACACTTCCAAGAAAACAATTTTAAAAAACTAAGGTTTGTGACTTGGCTTTTCGGGTTTTGGAAATCATTTCCCCCCACAAAAGCCTGTTACAAGTGGTAGCAAGCGTCCAAGGCTAATCCTCTGCCTCCCTAAAACATGAATCATAATGTGGGTGAAGTCACACAGCCTGGAAGTCCACTAAGTCCAAGGGCATCAGAACCACAGCACTTGGAGGCCCATTTTGCACCCGGAGCCCTACTTGAGGGAGAAAGAGAGGAAAACAGTCAGATGTTAACAATTAGGTCCAGGGCTAGGCACGGGTGGTTGGAAGTGGGAGGCAGCAGTGGGGAGGCCTAAGGAGAGGAGAGGCAGGAAGCATTCGCCCGGGACCATTCTCTCAGCCAAGCTGTAGCTCATACTTACTAGTTGAAGAGAGGGGAAGCCAGAGGAGGTGCTTATGCTCTGCCGATGGTACTGGCCAAGGTTTGGTGGGAGAGTAAACTGTTTCCTTATTTCCGCCGAAGAATACCTTGGGGTAAAAGAGAAAGATCTAAATGAAGTGATTATTTTTTAAGTGTCATCACAGTTACAGATACAGTCTTTGATGTCATGCTATAAAATTTCTGCGTTGGCAGGGAAACCGGAAGAACGGACTATAATGTCCACAGTGGCCCGTGGGTGGGCTTTTGTGTGACAATATATACCCTGGAGAAGTTCACAGAAACCAGGGTGCCCACCATTGTGGCTTCTGCCCAGGACTGGAAGGATGACAGCAGGAGGAGGAAGATGAGCTTGTAGCCCGAGGAAAGGGTCCAGGGCATGTGGTTTCTTCCCAGCCCATTCAGAGGCATCTGGCTCTCTCTTGTGAATGGGCAAACAAAGTGTGGTATATCAAACAATGAAGTATTATTCAGCAATAAAAAAAGGGGGGAAGGAAACCACCTGGTATATATACAACAACATGGATGAACCCTGAAAAAATTATGCTAAGTGAAAGAAGCCAAACCAAGAGATCACATATTATACGAGGACATCTGTCTCTGGCTAGAGTCCTTTTTTTCTTCTTCTTTTTAAAAAATATTTTATTGATATTTTACAGAGAGGAAGGGAGAGAGATAGAGAGCTAGAAATGTCGATGAGAGAGAAACATCGACCAGCTGCCTCTTGCACACCCCCTACCAGGGATGTGCCCGCAACAATGTACATGCCCTTGACCGGAATCGAACTGGGACCTTTCAGTCTGCAGACCGACGCTCTACCACTGAGCCAAACTGGTTTCGGCTGGCTAGAGTCCTTTAACCCCCAGCTGTCCTTTGGATCCAGTCATTCTCCTTTACAGCAGTTAAACCCTTCTGGTCGCCTTCTGCCGTAGCAGAAAACGCCAGAGAACTGTGATACGAACATTTCTACCTCCCGAGGCACCTGAGGCGGTATCTGAAATTCCAAGGACTGGTATCTGAAATTCCAAGGACTGCACATTTTCCACGCTGCTCCTCGTGGAAGATCCTTCCAGTCACCCATCCTGACATTGCTGAGCACTCCGTCAGCATTCCTGGCGCCCGGATGGAGCACATGAGAGCTGTGCTCTACTGTCCACTCACCCTGCAGGCATGAGCCTGCCGCGCAGTGAGATGCTGGCGTAGGGGCAGGTTGACATTTGGGCATTTGTTTGTCACTTGTTGGGAGCTCAGAACACATGTTCTCAGGAAATCAGTTGGTGGTGGTTGGATTCTGAGGCTCGTTCACAAGCAAGTACTTAAACCACAAGGCCACCGCAGACGATAGCCAGAAACTAACAGATGATTGAGGATCGATGAGATCATATATTTGAAAATGCTGTGTTTCAAATGGGAATGTGTACATTTAAAATTGTATCATTTAAAAAATATTATGAGTAAAGCTTATTACTTGTTTTTCACTATAATATGTGGTAGGGCATAGCACAGGTTTCTGACATTATTAGTGAGGTTTCTGACAAGGTCTCTGTGGCTCCCAACCTTGGCAATGTGGTTCATCCAGAGAAGCAGGAAACATGTTCTGGTAATTCTGATAAAAGTGTAAGAATACTAAGATAAGGAGCTAAGTATTCTATTAGCTATCAGGGACGTGCAAGCCAAAACCACAAGGAGATGCCACCTCACAACCACTAGGATGGCTATGACAAAAAGGATGGGCAAGAATGAGGTAAGGATGTAGAGAAACTGAAGCCCTCATCATACATTGTGGGTGAGGATGTAAAATGGGGAGGCTGCTTTGGAAACCGGTGGGGCAGTTGCTCAAAGAGTTAAACAGAGTTCTCCTGCATCTCAGCACTCCTAGGTATATATCCAAGAAATCTGAAAACATTCTTCCACACGAAAACATATACATGTTTTATTATTCATTCATAGTAGCCAAAAGTGGAAACAACCCATCATCTTATGAATGGACAACCAAATGTGGTATTTCGAACAATGAAATATTATTCAGCAATAAAGGGGGGGGGGAGAACCTGGTATATACAACAACACGGATGAACCTTGAAAAAATTATGCTAAGTGAAAGAAGCTACACCAAAAGATCACACAGTACATGATTCTTTATATGAAATGTCCAGAATAAGCCCTAGCTGCCTAGGGCTGGGAGGGTTGGAGGCAAATAGAGAGTGACTCCTAATGGAAATGAGGTTTCTTGGGAGTGGGGAGGAGCAGATATAAAATGTTCTAAAATTGACTGTGGTTATGGATGCCAACTCTGTGAATATAATAAAATCCATTGAATTATACATGTTAAATGGCTGAATTGTGCTGTATGTGAATTATTTCCAAATGAAGCAGATAGATAGGTAAGCACAGATTGATAAAGATATAGACATAAATGTGTCTCTGTGTGTAAGCATTCTATGGAGATAAGAGTGAAAGCAAGAAATGCCCAATTTAGCATGACAGCCAGAAATGGAGGGGAAAGTACAGATTTTGATCCCAAGTGCTCCAGAGGTTGATTTCTTTCTTTAAAAAAAAAAATATATATATATATATATATATATATATATATATATATATATATATATATATTATTGATTTTTTTAAAAAAGCGAGAAAGGGAGAGGGGTAGAGTTAGAACATCGATGAGAGAGAAACATCAATCAGCTGACTCCTGCACACCTCCTACTGGGGATGTGCCCGCAACCAAGGTACATGCCCTTGACCAGAATCCAACCTGGGACCTTTCAGTCCGCATGCTGACGCTCTACCCACTGAGCCAAACTCAGATGTTGGTTTTCATTACAAGTTGGACAGACACCAATTTCTAAAAAAGATCAACAGATTGGACCACTGTGTCTAGAACAAAAGGCCCATCTTCCATAAGTAACATTGTATCCTGTGTTTGGCACCACAGGAACCCAAACCAGCATGGCAAGTATTTATTTGCTGACATAGAAGATGACCATCGTCACAGAATGCTGAGACGACAACGAGCAAAGGCACTGTTTTCTATCCGAGTTGCCTTTCCACAGAGGAGACTGCCTGCTCCTGCGACCTGTCCCCAGGCCCATGTGAGTGCCTGGCCATTCTCAAGGCCTTCCTGTCACAGACCAGAGGGCCTCCTTGAAATGGGGACATCTGAAAATGTTCAGGAAAGGCAGTGGCACTGTGGGAGAGCATCATAGAATGGCAGGAGGGGTGTTTGCATTTATTTTGAACTAAAATCTGTCATCCTATGCCAAAGCCCGAGTTCTTTTTTCATCATGAAATTATAATGTTCCTGCTCTCCAATTTTTCTTAAACAGAGTGAGCTGGCATTTCTGCTGCAGCCCTGCACCTACGTTTTCTAATTCAGACCTATACAACTGCTCTTCCCTAACAGGTGGAGCCTGACCTAAGAACCCTATTTCCTATTTCTACAGACTCAATTCTACAAGAGGTAGTTACGCCGGTCCCTTCGAAACTGTCAATAGGCCGAAACCCGTTTGGCTCAGTGGATAGAGCATCAGCCTGCGGACTGAAAGGTCTCAGGTTCGATTCCAGTCAAGGGCATGTACCTTGGTTGCGGGCACATCCCCAGTAGGGGGTGTGCAAGAGGCAGCTGATCGGTGATTCTCTCTCATTGATGTTTCTAACTCTCTATCCCTCTCTCTTCCTCTCTGTTAAAAATTAATAAAATATTTTTTAAACTGTCAATAGGAGGTGAATCGTTTGTCCTTAAAATAAAAACAGTTAATTATCCCACATGGAAAAGACCTGCCTCGCATCACTTAAAGAACTTCACAATAAAATGTTTCTTTAGAGGCCCTGTGCACACATTAAACTAGCAAAAATAGGCTGGAATGATGAAATTACATATTGGTCGAGCTGTGGGAAAGCCAGCATGGCCCACACCCCTGTGGGTTGTATATTGGTTCAGTGTCTCCAGAAAGCAATACTATAATATGCAATAAGAACTATAAAACTGTCATTACTCTTTCATCTAATTCTTACTCTTTGGAGAATATGCACAATGGAATTCATACAAACAAAAACATAATTTGAGCAGAAACGAGCACAAGAACTCTGTATATGATAACAAATCTTTAAAAATAACCAAAACATCCAACCCTAGGCAGAACACTAAGTAAATAATCGAATAAAATAGATGCAATATGATTTTACCATTTAAAATAACAAAAAATATATATGAATTAGGTTGACCCATGGACATGAACATACAAAATAAATTACAAGTAAAAAGTAATATGTGGAATTCAATACATATACTTTTCAATGTATGTGTAAATATTCCACAAGGATGAGAAATCCTTTTGGATAGTTATATAAAGGCAGTTTAATAACTACCCCGTTCAGTTCTTTTCCCTACAAAGTTGCTTAAATTCATAATTTAAAAAAATGCATATATATAGTTAGTTAGTTAGTTAGGTGCAGGCACACATGTACTAGTTGGGATTTTAAAAATTATGTAAACATCAGCCATTAAGTTTACTAATATGGAGCTTCATTCTCAAAGGAGCACCTAGCACCCCAGTCACTAAAGCCACCCTCTTCTCTAGGCCAGCCCCGGTGAAGGGGAAAGGCTGCCTACACAAATAAGAAAACCCAGCCAGGGCAAGAGCTCATGCAGGCTTAGTGTCTACGCAGGCATTGCATGTGGGTTTTATTTTCTTTGCATTTAAGTCTCAAACCGAATCCAACATATCTAATGTAACTTTTGTGATGCTAGATTATATTATGACTAGGAGCCCAGCACGCGATTTGAAATTGCATTGCTGTGGCCGCTGCTGGTCTGGCCCTGCCTCCCTCTCCAGCCCTTGAAGCAGCCGCAGCCACTGCTGATCAGGCCCTCCCTCAGCGCATGTGCACCAAGGCCCATCGCCCGCCCCCGACACTGTGCACACAACCTCCTCCTATTGGGTCAACCCGTTACTGCATCCCAGTTAATTAGCATATTTCACACACACACACACACACACACACACACACACACACACACACACATTTTAGATAATATTTCCCTGATTAACTAAGATACTCTTCTTCTAATTACTCAAAATGCTGTATACATATTATCTTTATTTCTACAAATTTAGTTGGGAAGATGCCTTGAAGTTTGTTTAAAATGTTGACACAGTAAAACCTCGATATAATGGACTAATTCGGGTGAGGGGGTGTCTGTTAAAGCCGAAAATCCATTATATAATAAAATAGGTTTTTCAAATGTGTTTGTTAAGAAAATGACAAATTAGCTGCGTGATTAAAATTGAGTATGTATGAAAAGTTTAAATTCATAGAAAAGTCTTCAATTTGTATTACCGTGACTTGAACTTTATACTGAATAGGTCTGGTAAATGCGTGCGTTCACCAGTTACTTAGAGTAAACAAATGCAAGTGGCTGGGGCGTGGCTTAGCGCAGGTGGGAACATCCCAGGCAGGCGCTACAAGGGCTGCAGAATCCAATCACCACGCTAGGCCGTGTGATCAGCAGTATTCCCCGAACACTGTTCATGAACAGTGAGTCTTGGATCTAAATGTGCAGACTAAAGTTGTAGATATGCGATATTTAATTTTGTCAGTGAAATTACTACAGTGGTTTTTTTTCCCAACACATAGCCCATTCGCTAAAATTTATTAAAAGTAACAGTGAATGAAAAACAAAACAAAACAAAAAACCTGTTATTTAATTATAAGCAAATCTTGGTTAACAGCATTTTTAAATTAACAGGGTATTATTGTTCACATATGAAATATGGACTGGAAATTCTGTCTGCTAAATCTGAAGTTTGTTAAATCAACGCTCGCAAAATTGAGGGTTTACTGTACCTCTATCCAGGAGTCCAAATGGTGGAAGGGGGTGGATAGTGAAGCTCTATGGGTTTATTTAGAGGACAGGTAACCGGAATATGTAAGTACCAGCGGAACTAATGAAAAAGCAGAGCTTGTCAGATGTGGCTTACAGACTCTTTGCACCAAAGACATCAGCTTCTTAATAAAAATACAGATTCCTCAACCTTACCCCAATCCTGCATCAGCATCTCTGTGGTGTGGTCTGGAAACTCCAGGTGGCTTATATGTCCAATAAAGTATAACATTCACTGATAGTGCAAGAGAATGTAGTTGGTTCATTCATTCATTCATAAAACATGGAGGGCACACAAAACACCAGGCTCTTTGCCAAGTGTTAGGAATTAAAGTTCAAGAAGATACTATTGCCAAAACTGGTTTGGCTCAGTGGATAGAGCATCGGCCTGTGGACTGAAAGGTCCCAGGTTCAATTCTGGTCAAGGGCATGTACCTTGGTTGCGGGCACATCCCCAGTAGGGGGCATGCAAGAGGCAGTTGATCGATGATTCTTTCTCATCGATGTTTCTAATTCTCTATCCCTCTCTCTTTCTCTCTATAAAAAATCAATAAAAATATATTTAAAAATAAAGAAAAAGAAGATACTATTGCTGCTCCTGAAAACCCAGTCCAGTGGGTGGGAAGGAGGAAGACAGATGGTTAATTGAATACATAGTTATAATACAATATAATAAGCATTATAAGGAATGTGCAGTGCCCTATAAGTAATGAGGAGGAAGTTGCTAATTCAGCCCAGGAATGCTTAATAGGCTTCTGGGATAAGAAGACTTTTGAACCATATTTTGAAGAAAAAAAAATGAGAAAGAGCCGACCTGATGGAAAAGAAGACAATGCATTTCAAGCATTAAAACAAAACAAAACAAACCCAAAAAATCTCATAATATCTAGACATTAGGTTTCCATACTCCTACCTTAAGTATTTTAACCACCTGGCTGCCCCAATTCTTTACAATAGAGAGAGGTAGAAGAGCAAAGAAAAAGAAGGAGAATTAGTCCTGAGCGCTGACAGATGCCAGCTATTTGAGTTCAGTACGTTAGTTAACCAGGCTGGGTCTTAGTTTCATTACATGTAACTGGGCTACTTGACCTCCTGGGTGGGCACCCTTCCAGCTCTAACTGGCACAGATGCTCCAGAATCTCCAGGCGGAACAATCAGCAGCATGATCTACACCAGCAGCTGTGCTAGGAAACCAGGCACCGGAAGGCTTCGTTCGCTCTGGCTTTCATCCCTGAGAGAACACTCTCTCACTATGCCGGTGTGGTCAGCAGCCAAGGTGGCTGGAAGGAGTATAAAGCTGATTGAAGAGAAAAACCCTGTCTATAAGTACTTAAAGAAGTTCAGGGTTTTCCTGAATCTGACACGTATGAAACAACAGTGAAAGGGGTAGAATAAAGAAAAGCAAACATATACTTTACTCTTAGTAACGAATACCTGATTGTAAAACACTCAGCAAAAACAAAGTATAAAGTACATAGCTAGTAATAAATAATAATTACGGGTTTGTGGGTGGCATATGTAGCCACAAACACATGATATAATTGAACCTTACAAAATAGCCACTGTTCAGGACTAGAAATAATTCAGACCAAGTAAGCAGTGAAAGAATATTACCCCCCAAAAAAAACTTCCTGAATTATATATAGTTAGGGCAGTGCAGTACAAAAAAATAATAATGATTTTAAAATGTGTTGTATGTAGCTCTGAATGATGTAAATAGCACATCCATACATCACAGTGTATGGATGTGTAAGGTCCAAAAACACAGGCGAGTAGTTCCTGGAATTGACCACACAGAAATGATCTAAGGCTTTGTCTGAGGTGTATCCTCAGATACTTGTAATAAAGTACACCTTTAAATTTAAAAGTCTATGAAATGAATTTCTATAGTAAATTTTGTATGTATATTATATATAATATATTATGCATATTATATCTATTCATATATATATGATATATAATATATATATGAATAGATATAATATGCATCATATACATATGCATACATGTTTTGAGCAATGAAGTCTCTCTTTTAAATTCTCACCAGAAGACATGCTGAGAGAGAGAGAGAGAGAGAGAGAGAGAGAGAGAAAGAGAGAGGGAAACACTGATGTGAGAGAAACATCCATAAGTTGCCTTCAATGCCCCAACCGGGCACTGAACCTGAAATCCAGGTACATATGCCCTGATCAGGAATCCAACCTGCAGCCTTTCTGAGCATGGAAAAACACTCCAACCAACTGAGCCACTCCAACAAGGGGAGCAAGGAAGTCTGGAATGAATTCCTCAGAAGTTTGCCGGTCTGAGGCTTCGTAATAGGTATTTCAGGTTGAGAGGGTCTCACATTTTCCATCTCTTCTCATAAGGAGACATGGCATACAGGTACAACTTCTGTAAAGATGATTTGACAGGTGGAAACATGATTTCGAAGAGACACGTGTTCCGTATAAACAAGCTGGAGAGTTTATGTTTCTTCCTCACGTGGGAAGAATCCCAAATCTCTTTCACTTGGAAAATTCCTCTGAATACAGAAGAGCATTTATTAGATGATGTAGGTGTTGGAGGGTTCCCACAGCAAGCTTAGAGAAGGGTTACTCAAGGTCTGCATGCCTCTGTAAGGCACCCCTCTTCCCGGTCCTTATTTATCATGATGCAAGTTAGTTTTTCTCCTGACATCACCACCATCCACTTAATTGCAGCATAATCACCTAAAAGAACACCTGTAAATATCGAGTGCTTTTTGTTTGCAACTGTCTGAAGAAAAAAGGGTTTCTTCAGAAGAGTGTGTTGGGAATAAAGAAACAGGTCTAACATATGTAAACTGGAGTCCCAAACGAGGAGAGACAAAGCAGGAACAGAAGGAATACTTCAAGAAATATTGTTGACAAAAACATACCAAAGATGCAGATTCACAAAACTCTACAAATGCCCATCAGAATCAATACAGAAAATCAACCTGGACACATTACAGTAAAACTAAAAGAGAAAATTGAAATGTTCCTGAAAAAATCTGCAGGAAAGACACATTACCTTCAAAGACATATTAAAGGTATACTACTTCAAAGTGTAATAATAAGACTAATAATGATTTCACATTTAAAAAGGTAAAGTCCAAAAACCAATGCAATGACATCTTTAAACTCCTGAAAGAAAACTGACCAATCTAGAATTTTCCACCCAGTGAAAATACCCTTCATTAGTAAAGGATAAACACTTCATCAGATAAACAAAAGGTGAGAGAATTTATTACCAGCAGAGCCATACTAAAAGAAATAGTAAAGAGAGTTTTTCAGGCAGAAGAAAATGATCCCAGAAGGAAGCACAGAGTGCTGAAAACAATAAAATATGCTAACAGGGTAAATACATAGGTAAATCTCAGTGATAGTGACTATACAAAGTAATAATAATAATGTAGAGTTTAAAATATACATAGAATTAAAATACATGTTAACAACACAAAAGGTGAGAGGGGTAAACGGAGTTCAGATGTTCTAATGTTCTTGCACTGTTTTGGAAATGGTAAAAGTACCAGTTAATATTACAACTCTAGCTGAAGCCTGTTTGGCTCAGTGGACAGAGTGTCGCCCTGTGGACTGAAAGGTCCCAGGTTCGATTCCGGTCAAGGTCATGTACTTTGGTTGTGGACCCATCCCCCAGGTGCAAGAGGCAGCTGATCGATGATTCTCTCATTGATGTTTCTAACTCTCTATCCCTCTCTCTTCCTCTCTGTAAAATATCAATAAAATATTTTTTAAAATATTACAACTCTAATAAGTCGATTATGTATTGTTGTAATCTATATAGAAACAACAGATTAAAAAAATATGGTATGGTTATACATTTAAATTGAAATATACCAGTGATTATATTAAAGTGCACTATGCCCTTAGTATTAAATATAAACACATAAATTCTCCAATAAAGGAAAAATCACCAAATTACATTAAAAAAAACTCTGCTATTTACAGGAGACATACCTTACTCAATAACAGATTATCCATGTTTTTGGCTATTACAAATAAAGCTGCTATAAAACAGTCCTGTGCAAGTCTTTATGTGAACATATTCTCTCATTTCTCTTGGGTAAATGCCTAGATAAACTGTTTACAAAGTGGTAAAAGAAAAAAAAAGTTATGCAAAAATGACCAAAAGAAAGATAGTGAACTCTAGTAATACCAGGCAGAAAGAACTTTATGACATTGAAGTTTGGTTAGACATATTGAGTTTGTGGGCCCAACGAGTACTCCAAGGGGAGGTCAAGTTGGCAGCTGGGTAAACAGATCTGGAGCAGCAATGAGAGGTTCAGGTTGCAGATGTAAATTTGGCCAGGCTTGAGCTCAAAGCTGTTTTTCTAGTATGGGTGAGGGATCTCTACCTCTCCACCTATGGTTTCTCACCCATCTCCCTAGCAACCCGCCATGTAGATGGCTGCTCGTGGTGCGTACAATGGTGCAGTCAGAACCTGTGGTCTTGGAGCAAAACCACACAACCTCGCTAAAGAGCAAATAAACCGACCTCTCAAAACAAATGACCACCCATATGCTTTGGCTTTGACTCCTCTCTGACGAGTTCAATCTCCGAGGAAAAGGAAGGTCATAAGAGTTCTCAACAAGCTTGTCAAAGACCTTGGAAGCAGCGTCTGAACCAAAGAAGAATTTGTGAAATAAAATTTTACCAAATTCATGAAATAAAAATAGGTGTGCCTCTAGATGTTGAGGAAAATCTTCCCACTGATTTGGATTGTGGAAGATTCAAATAGCATTTTAGTGAGAACAGAAAACCATGCTAGTATTCATTGTGTGCTTTCACTGCTTCGGCCCCTTGCTGAGCACCTGATGTGCACCATTCCACTGAGTCCTCACAGCAACACGATGGAACCAGTTTATCTTCCCCATTCGACAAAGGCCAAGCTCAAAGTGTCTGGAGCCAGGATTCGAACCCAAGCTATCTGACTTCAAGGACCATATTCTTAGTCACTATGATTATATAAACTTAAAAAATTGTATTTAAATCCAAGCACACTATTAAAAATCTATAGAAGGGAAATCACTAGAAGGAAATACTATTCACAGTTATGTTAGAGAGGCAGGATAAGTGGTTATGTTTGTTTGTTTTTTCTATTCTCTTTTCTTTTTCCAAATGGTGCGATGATTGCCATAATTTTATGACCGAAATCATGTACACACATGCACACATACACATTTTAACCTACAATGCTGTCAGCATTCTGAGTAACGTAAGTCCTTCTGTTGAGACACGGGAATGAGCTTGGACATCGTAAGAGTCACTTGGGGTCTCCTTTCAACATTACTATTTTGTTTCCAAGTCTTTTCATGGGATTTCTAAATAAAACTGTGTTCTCAGCATAGTTTGAACTCTTGTACCCACTTCCTAAATCTACCTGTGTTCAATTAAGCTCAACAAACATTGCTAGGTGCCATTGATTAAGAGCACCTAGTTTCTCTACTCTGGTTTGGGATTTATCTAAGTTATTTGTCCTGGGCATGGCCAGCTCCTTGGCCACTTAAAGGCCACATGCTATATTTCCTTTTTTTTAATTTATTTTTTATTTTTTAAATATAGTTTATTGATTTTTCACAGAGAGGAAGGTAGAGGGACAGAAAGTTAGAAACATCGATGAGAGACATCGACCAGCTGCCTCTTGCACACCCTCTACTGGGGATGTTCCAGCAACCAATGTACATGCCCTTGACCAGAATCGAACCCGGGACCTTTCAGTCCGCAGACCGACGCTCTATCCACTGAGCAAAACCGGTTTCGGCAACGTGCTATATTTTCATTGAGGCCCATAGAATGGGGCTATTTGTTTTCAGATACGCTGGCAGTGAGTTAGCAGCATTTATGTGTCTTGGTAAGGTGGCTTCAGGAAGACTCCAACAGCTTTCTGCTAACCAGGGTAACTGCAGCTGTGAATCAAAAATGCCTTTTACTCTTGAGTAAAATAGGGAGAGTATAACTCCATCCCTTTTTGTGAGTTTCCTCTGTCAAATTGTGGAACTTACTGAGGCGACTGAGAAAGAATTTTTGCCCTTGAACATAGAGTCAACCTGTGTCGGACAACTGAAACTATGTTGAGGACCGTAAGGTTGTCTGTATCTTTGTGAGCGCTCTTTACAGCAATGGTTCTCAAAGTCTGATCCCTAGACCAACAGCAGTGTCACCTGTTAGAAATGCAAAGTCTTGGGCCTCACCCCAGACCTATTGAATCTTACACATTGGGGGTGGGGCCCAGCAATCTGGGTTTTAACAAGCCCTTCAGGAGATTCTGATACATTCACATCTGAGAGCTACTGCTCTATTTTGACCAAATAAATTCCAGCTCTGCTGGCCGGTCTTCCCTTTTTCCTCATCCTTGCTCAGAGACTTCAGACCCTTCCTCAGCCTAGCTAATCCTGCCCAGCTAGTTAATTGGAAAAATCAAGATTCTAACAGATATTCTTTTTAATATATATATATATATATATACATATATATATATATATATATATATATGTATATATATATATATTATTGATTTTTTGCAGAGAGGAAGGGAGAGGGATAGAGACTTAGAAACATTGATGAGAAACATCAATCAGCTGCTTCCTGCACACATCCTGTCGGGAATATGACCACAACCAAGGTACATGCCCTTGACCCAAATTGAACCTGGGACCCTTCAGTCGAAGCCCGATGCACTACCCACTGAGCCAAACCAGTCAGGGCTAACAGACATTCTTTCAATGATGCTTATATTTACTACTTAGTATGCCACTTTATACAAATAGTTATTTCACTTAGAAGTAACCACTTCCTCCATTCCTTTCTTCCCCAGTCCTAAACCATCTCCATCTTTTCTTAACCTTTATTTTAGATCAAAGAGTGAAAACAATGCTTCTTAAAGCGGAGAAACTGTACTGTTCTTACATTATTAAGCGATAAATGGTTAACTATTATTTCCTTTTTTTAAAAAAAGCTCTAAATTGAGGGTGAGTAGAGACTAGAAGGGGGAATGTTTTGGAAAAAAAAAAGAGCCAGGTTAGGAATGCTGGAGAATGAAGAGAACCTCTTAGTTAAGAAGAATAGGAAGGAAAGATGAGACATAAACCTAGACGTCTGACATTGATTTCTTTTTTCACAAATATTTATTGAGCATCACCCATTGAAGATGTACAGTGAGGAAAGGAGACAAAGCCCTGCCCTTAAGAAGCCTATATGTGAACATCCCTGAGCTTCTGTGGTCTGGGGACCACACTTTGAGAACCATGGCTATTGATGCCTGAACTTCTGCCACCATTCTTTTGTATCAAGCATTGCCCTGTCCACTGATCTTCCAGTGCACGGGACTTCGGTGTTTCATGACAGTGGTTATCTGAGGCAAGAGAATCTTTTGGTGCCTTTATGGGAGGGATGGAAATGGCTGAAATGAGGGAAAATTATTCAAAAAGGAAAAGGAACCAGACCCCACCTCAACAAACCAAATTTAGCCACTCACAGAGCAAAGGAAATCTCCCAGAAGCTTCTAAAGTTTGTATCTTATAGGTGTCAAGTGTTATGCACACATTCTATAAAGCCAAAACATTTTCACAACAGCTCTTCCACGATGTAAGTCACATCTCCATTTTTCAGAAAAGGAAATTGAAGCTGGGAAGGGTTGAGTGACCGAGTCGGGTTCTGAAGCAGAGCCAGACGGTGTGTTCTGACCTAAGGAACCAAGTCTTTTCCAAAGTGTCCCCACCCCCCACCCCCACCCCACCCCCCTCGCCCGGACAGGCATATTTACACTCACTTAACTTTAACACCCATCCTTTTCTGTAAGTAAGGCCCAGCCTCCTGACTACATTTTCTGGGAAGCCACCATATCTTTGATCATTTCTGCAAATAACTTTTCCTGCTGGCATCAGACAGAAAGAGGCTTATTTTGTGTTCTACCTACTACTTGCCATAACAATTCTAATGCTGCATCCTTAATAAAATTTCTAGCTAGCTATAATAAGATCCTTTACTCATCACATACTGTTGGTCATATTAGTATGATATAGGCAGAAGTAAAAAAAAAAAAATCTCTTAAATCACTTCCTGATGTAAATGGGAGTACACTCCACTTACTAAATAGTTATTCAAGTTGACAGTTTTTAGCATAGTATTTGCTTTGGTGAAATTGTGAGGCCAGAGTTATGAACCAAGGCGGTATTTTAAGTCAAGAATACTGGCTAAAAACACCAGCTCATTTAATTTGAGGGGAAGGGATTTTTTTATGCAGTATTTTTTCATAACATTACAATAATAGAATATTAGAACAACACTATACTTATTGTATAAATAATGATAACACTATATTTATTGAAAAATTTATACTAATGAGTATTCTTTTAAAAAAATAATTTTATTGATTTCAGAGAGAAAGGGAGAAGGAGGGAGAAAGAGAGAGAAACATCAATGATGAGAGAGAATCATTGAGCCACTGCCTCCTGCAAACCCCTCACTGGAGATCAGCCACAACCTGGGCATGTGCCCTGACTGGGAATCAAACCGTGATCTCCTTGTTCTTAGGTCAACGTTCAACCACTGAGCCATGCCAGTGTGGCAGTATAAATTATTCTTAATACTGAGAAATTATAAGAGACTAGAGGGCATGGATGATAAAGTTAAAGGAACTTTTTGAAAAATATATGGCAAATGTGAAGATTGTATATAAAGAAATTAATTTTTCTCTATTAATTGATGATTTCCCCACTATTAGTCATCTTAAAATCAAAACTGTCAAGAGCCTCAAAATAATTATAAGGATCACCTAAAGACATGTCTTTAGCTTTCTGCAAAATACTTGTAATTGGGCACATATATGATAATCTTTCCTTTTATGTACTGAGGCTGTTTCTTTTTTAAAATCTTTCTTTTAAAGAAAACTTTAATATGAAACCTCCAGATTTTCAAGTTAATACAAGACTAGCTAACTCAGCCAAACTTTGAACAGCACCTTTGCCTTGCTTTTCCTGGAATCCTTTTCCTTCTGGCAATGAGCCTCAGACGTTAGCATACATAAGATTAGCTAGGGAACTGGTCAGTGATGCAGGTGTCTGGGCCCCATCTCCAGAAAGACTAAGCATGGCCAGCATCTGTATGTTTAATAACCGGGGGGTGGGGGGGAGCGGGTTCAGGTGTAGCTCACCTAAACACATCATGAGATCAGGCAACAGCTGCCTCATGAACTCAAAGCCATTGAAAAATCTGGACTAAGAAACCTAGGTCACTGCTAAACCAACCTGGAAATCTCAGGTAATAATACATACTTGGGGCTCACTCAGGTGGGACCTGGAAAAAGCTGTGTCTGTGTGGTTCTGTCTGTGACTTCCCACTTCCTCGGCGGGGGAAGGACTTACCCATAAGGCAGTATGGTCAGGGTTCCCAGGATGACCTCCGTAAACATTCTCCTCACCACTATGCAAACAAGACCAAGGCACTTTATATTACAAAAGTTAAGAAAAAAGAAAGAGAAAGAAGGATGAGAAGGAACTTTTTTAAGGGAAAAAAAATAAAAGAAAGGTAGTATGGCTCACGCAAGTAGGGTGAACTGCACAGTAAATCTGGAATAACTACGGGGTCTGCTTCAGAAGGCATGTCCTCAGCTAAGCCAGCATATTGGCCAGTAACCAAATAATAAGAGTTGGGAATTGTTCCTTTTCTGGCCTCATATTTTTTGCAGGGTCCATGAAGGTTTAGTAGGATGATCTCAGTCACAAACCTTAATCTGTAACAAACTGTGGAATAGAGTGGCATCCCTCATTGAGATCTTACTGACCAAATTCTTCTTTAGTAGCCACCCACAGAGGATTTGCAAATTCTGCCACGGGTCTGGCTATTCCATTAAGAATGTGTCTTACTATTGATATTGTGGTTCCTGTTGAAATGCTCTCCTATGCAGTTCCCAGAATTAAACTCATAAGGAAAAACACTTTCCTAAAAAATAGCTTTCTTTTGACCTTCTAACAACTTTAACTTCTTACAGTTCTAGAATACTTTGTGCTTTAAAAGCCTCTGGCGCTGAAACCGGTTTGGCTCAGTAGATAGAGCGTTGGTCTGTGAACTGAAAGGTCCCAGGTTCGATTCCGGTCAAGGGCATGTACCTTGGTTTCGGGCACATCCCCAATAGGGTGTGTGCAAGAGGCAGCTGATAGATGTTTCTCTCTCATTGATGTTTCTAACTCACTATCCCTCTCCCTTCCTCTCTGTGAAAAATAAATAAAATACATATATTTTTTAAAAGCCTCTGGCATTTGAACACAATTCAAAATTTTGGCCTCACCTTCTTCCCTCAATGCATGAGCATGTAGTTACAATCCTGAGGGGAATCAAGTGCCTGTGCATCAGGTGATTGCACCAAACACTCTAAGGGGAAGTTCATACATGGGAATCAACATGAATGAGAATGCAGAATGAAAAGCCTAAAACTGGTTTCTGAAATGAAATGATGGAGAGGACATGTGATGGGCACAAAACCAACATCCACCCAGCTCCTCCTGTGGCATCCCTTTTAGTCAAGAACAAGGTGTACCCCACAAGAAAGCAGCTGAACATAGCTCCACCTCTGCTAGCCTCTTATTTTAGCATAACTTCCAGAGCCTTACGATGTCTCTCCTCCCCTACCCAGAGCCTCACTGCTATGAAGTAGGCAAGCCAAGCCAACGATGCTTAGGGAGGTTAAGGGACAAGTCAACACTTAGTAAAGTTGAAGGAATGCAAAACTGGGACAAGAACTCTGTTCTCTTAATGCCTGAGAAATTAGACTGTGGTCCTTTTTCTAAAGAAAGTTGCTTTAAGTAGCCACAATAGGCAGAAATCTTTGTGTTATGCTTTAAAAGGAACAAAAATCCCTGACCAACTATTACTTGCCATACTTGTAATTCCCACCACTCTAAAGCTTATAGGAAGTGTTTCATTGGGTTGAATGGCCAGTGACTTTAGAGAACAATATATAAACTAAACCTGCTGCGGTGTCAGACCATTGTATCAGCCTGCCTTAACAGATGCAAGGAAGTCTGCCCAGGAAAATTTTTACAATAAGCAAATCTATTAAGATATACAAATTCAGTTATAAAACAGTCATGGGGATATAAAGTACAGCATAGGGGGATATAGTCAGTAATATTGCAATAATTATGCATGATGTCAAATGTCAAATGGGTACTAGATTTATATGGGCGATCACTTTATAAGTTATATAAATGTATAACCACTATGCTGTACACCTGAAACCAATATAATATTATATGTCAACTGTAATTAAAAGTTTAAAGAAATTTAAATAAGCAAATCTAACAAGAAATTATTTTTAATATCCTCATGTTAACTTGTGTAAACATTTTCCAACAGTGATAACCTTAGTTCAAATCCTGCTTCATCACATACTAATTGTCTGATCTTAGGCAAATCAGTTGACCCTGTTAAACATGGTGGGTGGGCACAAGCATGGAGACACACAGAGAGGAGGCTATAAGCAGATGTTGTAAAGCAATAGAAGCCACGAGTGAGCAGAAGCCATAAGGGAAAGGTGTCAACAGGATTAGCAGAGGCTGCAGAGGAGCAGGTAGAGAATAGAGGGAAAGAGGAAGACCTGGAGTCTCAGGCCTGTCAGGCTATATAAGAGTTGCCTTTGCCAGACTGTAGGAATTCAGCCTCCATTGGACCTCATAGCTAGGTGTCTTATGCAGTGAGCAACCTACACAGCCTTACATGGAAGGCCTGGGTCCATGCCTAGCAGCATAGATTGGCAGTCACGTGGGCAAAGCCTACATCACAGACCCATTTGGAAATGTGAGGGACTACTCAACTCCAGGCCGGCCATTGCCACGTAGGAGTATACGCCTCATGTTACTGGAAATCTGGATTTGCATGTGAAATCGGCAGTTTGTAAATGTTGGCAGGGGAGAAAGAAAAGAAAGGAAGGAAGAATTACTCTTGGATTTGCTAAGGAGCTTCTTGTTCTCCTTACTTTGTGGTGTCTCCTTAAAAATAATTAACCATTAATTGAGTTAACCTAAGAGTATCTAGAATCATTATAGCCTAGAAAAGCTTACTACTGTGTATAGCTACTGTTACTACAATTAACAATGCTAGGTCACACAATGAATGCTTCCTCTCTGACAGGAACTGTCTTAATTAGCCCATTTAATCCTCACAACAATCCTTTGAGGTAGGCATTATTATCTCCACTTTACAAATTAGGAAACGTAGGCCAGGAAAGGCCAAGTAACTTGCAAAAAAAAAAAAAAAAAAGTTCTAATAGGAGTTAAACTTTTGACATGTTCCTTTTCCAGCAGCTTAGCAACGGAAAGCTTACTGTGTGAAAGCTTTCCCAAGAAGGCATATTAAACTTTACCCTGCCTACTGAGAACAGGTTTTGGCTTGTCACTGAGACTTTGAACCCAGCTCCAGTATCATTAATCCTCCCATGGGTGAGTAGTCTTGGAATACGTTCCAAATGAAATTCTAATACCCACATGAGCGGTGGGAAAAGATTTAAGAGCAATTATCGAAGGTTGCTTTTTCATCAACTATACGATTCTTTTTTTGTGTGTATCGCCAAAAAAGAAATCTCAAGCTCAACAAAAGCAAAGCCCTTTGAAGACCCAAATCTGTTCATGCACCAAGTATTTTTCCGGAATATGGGATGGAGAAGGCAGAGGAAGTAGCTGGAACAGAGCAACAGGGTTCCCTTTTCTCCACATCCTCGCCAACACTTGTTGTTTGTTGATTTACTGATGCCATTTCTGACAGGTGTGAGGTGATATCTCATTGTGTTTTTAATTTGCATCTCTCTGATGATTAGTGACATTGAACATAGTTTCATATGTCTATTGGCCATCTATCTGTATGTCCTCTTTGGAGAAGTGTCTAATCAGATTCTTTGCCCATTTTTAAGTTAGACTGTTTGTCTTCCTGGTGTTGAGTGGTATAAGTTCTTTATATATTTTTAAAATTAACCCCTTAGCAGATGTATCATTGGTGAATATATTCTCCCATACAGTGAGTGCCCTTTTCATTTTGTTGATGATTTTCTTTGCTGTGCAGAAGCTGCTTAGTGTGATGTAGTTCCATTTGTTTATTTTTTTTAAATAATTTGTTTCCCTTATCTTAGGAGACATATGGGCAAGAATATTGCCAAGGGAGATGTCTGAAATTTTACTGCCATATTTTCCCAAAAAAATCCTAGAATAAAGGGAGTAAAAGGAGGGGAAATGGGAGCTATCTATAATACTATCTACCTAATAAAAGAATATCTGTAATTGACTGTACCTTCATGACACCCACCAGCCAATCAAGAGTGAGTATGCAAATCAACCCAACAAAGATGGTAGGTTAATTTGCATATGTGGGCACAGAGCAGCTGGGGGTGGGGCTGGACCCAGGTGTTCCACACCACCCCAGGCCTCTGGGCAGCATGGGAAGGCAGAAAGGTGGCTCTGGTCAGAGTGAAGGTGGTGCCAGCAGCCAGGGGAAGGAAGGCCCATTCTTGCACGAATCTTCGTGCATCAGGCCTCTAGTCAATAATAAAAATATATTAATAACATAAGCATTAAAATAAAACATAAGCAGTAAAATCATAAATTATCTTCACTAGCTCTCTCCATCCCCAGATTCCTAGCTTCTTCCTAGAAGCTGGGTCAACTCAGTTTCATCAGCAAAGAAAACCTTCATCCTCCAGCTTCCTATCTCTCCCCTTTCCCTGCCAGCCGGCCTCCACTTCCTCCACTCCCTCGCACTCCCTAATCCCTGTTCTCGGTGTCCATCCTCCACAAAAGCTGTCCTTGATACAGCCACGGATGACCTCTTTCCAGTCCTGTTTTAAATGGACCTTTCTGTCGCATCAGGCACTGACACAACTCCATCCTTCATACAACCCCACTCTGGGATTATACACATACTATAAACTCTACCAGTCAACTGTCCCCAGTTTCTTGAATTGTTCTTCCTCCTCTTTATGCCCCTCAGATGTTGTTCATTGCTAAATAATAGTACTTGGATGCATTTGGGATTGCAGCAGATAAGTAAATCTTGTTCCTAAAACTTGGGAAGCATTGGAGGAAAAAATGGGGGACTCTCAGCAATGAAAAACCCAATTATTACATCAGTGTTTTTAGGAGTCTACTGTGAGTATTTTCTGTAGAGTAGATAGATTATTATAAATAGCATTTCTCACAGGAAATCGGTTGCTTTAATGGTTTCCTTCCTTCAGGGGACAATGTCAAAGCTATTGAGCCCCAAACTGCCCATTTTGATCATTTAGCTCACATGGAAAAATTCTCCCTAAAGAATGCAGAAAGGAATTTCTACAATTAATTTATCCTCTTTTGCCCAACTGAAAGCAGTAGTGCCTGAGCCTTGGCTGTTTCCTGTCAGTTTAATAATAAACAACCCAACCCTTCTTGCCCTCACATCTTGAACCCCATGTACTCTGTGAGATCTGATAAATGCTTGTGCCAGGACCTAATGGCAACCTAAAGGATCCTTAGTTGGGGGGATACAGTCAACAACTTCAGAGGGTCACAAGACATGTCTCCTCCTTACAAAGTCTGCCTTCTAAAATAAGAGAGAGGGCCTTTGGGCCAATGGCAACTTTACAGAGTTTTCTGGATGCTATGCATTTTCTTGATGCTATAATTAAAAGTAATAGGATAATCTTAGAAAGGCCAAAAGTGGCATGGCAGGTGAGATACACTCTAACCAACCAGGAATAGAGAAAAAAAAGGTTTGATACATTCAATTTCAAAGGCAAACTTATTGAGGCTGTCAGATTGGTCCTGGGAGTAAATAGAAAGTCACTGCCCCTTTTTTTCATTTACCTTCGTGGAGGAACAGGCTGCAGTCTGAGCCTTGGATGGCGACTTGTCTTTGCACTGTTTACAGAGACTGCTCTCAGAGAGGACTCTGGGGTGATGCGAATATTAGGGTGAATGCAGTTCTCTCCCCAGAAGTCATGCCATGTTGCAAGCCACCCATTGTCCTCACTAGCAGAGAGGTGTGGACAAGAAACCAGGAAGGCTGGTCAACCTTGAAGCTCTGAAAGGTCAGAGCCAACCACCCACTGTTTAGTTGGGATAATGGTAGCGAAAGCAACTTCCAACTTTTAGTTTAATTTAAATTCTTGCTGATTGGCTATTATTGGAATTGCCTGCCTAAAGGCTATGGGTGCATCCCATGGTCTTAATAAAAGGGATAGCAAGGCCAGAGTGGGGTGGAGTCCTTCCCCCCTTGAGTTGGGCTCCCGCCTGGCCCCCAATATTTCCAAATTAATATTTTCTAGCCTCTTTCATTTGTGTATAGCCTCTTCCATTGCCCAAACCCTGAACCTGAACCCTGAAACACACGGGACCTGGGGGAGACACTTGCAATGCCATAGGACCATCTCTGGTCTTGAAAGCTTGCCACGGGCCCAAGATCTGGGGCAACTTCCCAGCAGTCCTTTGCCTCCATTTTCACCCCATCCTGTGAGGTACCAAGTAAGGGAAGTATTTACAGTAACGATGACAGTTACAAAGACTGGAAATATTCATTTCTCCAGAGGCTGTCAAGGTTTTGAAACAAAGATTTCTTTGCCATTAAACTATACCTTCCATCAGTTCCCTTGCAGGAAGGCACCTGTCCCCAAGAAATTGGTCAGCAGCAACCAGCCTTCTTCCAAATGCACTGGCCCACCTGTCCCAATCGACCAAGAGAGGGATGATGAAGAAAACATCAGTGGGGCCTTCAGGAGCTATGATGTGGGGAGCACCTCCAGTAATTTTGAGCTTCAAGTCTCCACAGCTGTGGAGTACATATCAGACTTAAGAAGTGTGATGGAATTTCAGGGAGGAACCATGCAGACCTGGGAAAGTCTGTCCACATTAATAAATAAATAAATAAAGTATCTAATATTTACTAAACATCTACTATATGCTAGGTGTATGCTAGGCTCTAAAGATTTGAGGGGGTTACAAAACCTACCCTCCCAAAGCTTCCAGTCTACTAGGGGTAGGTGGGAGACATTAAATAAACAATCACATAAATTTAGTTTTTAAAAATGTGATAAGTACAAATAAGGAGGAATAGAGAATGCTCTGTGTGTATAAAAGGGGAGTGTAACTTATTGAAGTTAGATCTAAGATCAATTTAGTGGGTTGTGTCCAGCATTTAAAAAAATACAATAGAACCAAAAAGAATAGAAAACGTCAATGTGCATTGGAAATAGTACAAAGTTGAATATCGTTTCTTGAAACTTTCATTTGTGTGTGTGTCTGCATGCACTTGTGTGTGAGAGAAAAAGTGAGAGAGAGAGCATGCTAAATTGTAATATAAAGTGTATTGCCTTCGTAGATTGTGGTGAAGAAACTTTGAAAGCTAATATTGAAGACCAAGTTAAGACTGTGAGTAGCAGGTACCACAGACTGTCTTTAAGGATGGATGACAGAGCTGCGGAGAGGAAGGGCGATTGTGGGCCACAGGTCCCTTTCGTTGACATATTCTTCCAGAGGGTGGGGTAGGAAACACATAGGTGTCAGAGTCAACTAGATTTGGGCAATGAGATATGCAGAACAACCCCACCCCACCCCCACCCACTCCACTTCATCTGGATCCATCTGAGGCCTCAGGGGAAAGTGTAGGGAAGAAGGAAAAACAGCTCTGCAGTCAGGACACAGCGCTAGTCTAAATTGGGAATCCTGGGAATCTTAACATAAAAAAAAATGCCAAACAATAAATATTAAACTCTCAGGGGGCCAATCAGATCTTTCTGGTTTGTTTCTGAAACTCTAATTTCATTGGTAGTAGACACTAGAACTCAAGTCTAATCACCAGATGGAGCCTCTTCTTTACAATGTGATGTCTTCTCACAGTGACTTTCCATCGTGGGTTTGCAGTGTGGTTCATAATGTCAGTAGCACTCAGGGGTGGAAAGGTACAGTGGTTTGAAGGGGCCAGATGTGAATGGAAATGTATGTCACACCAAAGCATAGAGAGATCACCTCCCAGCATCCCAAACATTCTCTTCTCCATTTGAAAATCCAAGTTTCATGCATTATACCACTGAGTTACTTAAGCCCATGAAAGTTGGGCAGTGGTTTTAGTGGACTGTTTCTAGCTTTGACAGTGCGGTGGGGGAAAAAAAGTTACAATTGTTAGTTTGAAAATGCATCTTTGTTCCTAGCTAATTTCAGGGAAAAGTCAAGTCCGTGTTGGCCCACTCTCATGAAAAGATAAAAAATAAAAAATTAAAACAAACACCATAAAATAATATTTGAGCTGTGAAGAGATACCACCACAGGATTTTCAGATGCTGTAGATCTACCTCTGGTTGTGTTTAGAATGGACACGGTCCATCTCTCTTGAAAATGAATCCTCTGACTTGTCTGAGGCAAAACTAAACATATTACGGCATATGGAAAAAACAAGCTCAACAAATTCCATGGCAAGGCCATGATAAAAAAAACAAAACACCTTATTTCAGCAGGAGAGTTGGCATACAGGCAGCTATAGTTGGCAATAACAGGTGATTAAGAGCCTGAGTTGGTCTCAGCTAGACCTGGTTTCCACCACAGCTCTCCCATTCACACATCGTTGGGTACATACACTGCATAGCTTTGCTCAGTATCGATTTCCAAATCCACACCCTTGAGATAATAAGACCACCCTCAACCTTTTAGGCTGTTATGAGATTGACACAAAATAATGCACCTGAAGGACATAGCAAGTGCTCCATAAATGCAAGAATTAATTTTTAAAAATACTAAATACTAGTGATCACATTGGGTCTATGTCTTTTCTCCTGAGATGACAAGAAATATACCACTGGTTTTTAGTTTCTCCTTATTTGTATTATTAGTCTTCCCCTGTCAATGAAGACAAATTACACAGTTGATCTTTCCACTTCTCAATAAAACGGAATTTTGAACAAAGTCATAGTCAACTTGCTGTCATTGTGATGGGCTGAGGTCCCAAACTGCTTGTCAAGGACTGTCTGGCGCCTGGCAGTCATCCCTTTGAGTGGCTCTAGTAGGCGAAGGATTTAGAAAAGGACAGACCACGTGATGTTAGCCAATAAGCCTATCTCAAAGGAACTGAGGCCCAGGGAGATGAAATGTATGATTCTTCTGAGGTTCTTCAGGTTATGTGTAGCAAGCCAGGACAGCTGTGTCTGAGGAGAGGCAAAGGAAAACCCGAATCATCACAACTACTGGGAAGGTTGTCCTCTGAGAGCAGCAGCTGCTATTCAACAAAATGAAACACTTTTTAAAAAATGTACCTACTCCTTCCTTTACTATGGAATAAAAATTTACTGATTTCTTAATCTCAAGTGTAAATTAAGTGAGTTATCAGCTGTTAAAGTGTGTATACTTTTGGGGGGATTATCCTGATTAACTTTAGGTCAAAGAAGCAAAAATAACTTTTATTTTAAAAAATCTTTTGCTTATGTGCACTTCTGACTCTATAATTCACATATATAGCTTTTGTTAAAAAGCCATTTTTAATTTTAGGAAAACATAGGAAACACGCCTGTAGGTCTTCAATCTATATCTCTAGTTGCTATTCTTTAGGATGAATTGCTTATTTTCCTCAATGGTTCCACTTCTTCAACATTTCATTTCTTCCCCATCTCTCACATACACATTCCTGAGATCAGCTGGCATGCATTACCTAAGTGGCTTTCCCAAATTTCCTCTGTAGTCTTTCAGAACTGCCAGAAGTTTCCATAAAAGTTAATTTTTGGAAAAGGTAATGGTGTGTCTGTCATCTCTTTCAGCATCAGAAAATGTGAGGTCATGGGGAAATTTAAAGTCCAAACATCCCTTTTGCCTTTACATCTCCTTCCCAACAAGTTTACCATTAAGTGTGTGCAGTGTGCATGTGTGTATGTGGGTGCATGTATGTGTGTGCTGTATGGAGACTGGCTTTGCAAATGAATTAAAACCTTATTTTATGTTGTTGTGGTGGCTGTTTTTTAAGTTTTTAAGATATTTTTATTGATTTCAGAGAGGAAGGGAGAGGGAGAGAGAAACTGAAACATCAATGATGAGAGAATATTATTGATTGGCTGCCCCCTTCTTGCCCCCTACTGGATCAAGTCTGCAACCTGTGCATGTGCCCTTGACCAGAATCAAACCCAGGACCCTTCCGTTTGCAGGTGGACACTCTGTCCAATGAGCAAAACCAGCTAGGGCTGTTTGCTGCTGCTGCTGCTGCTGCTGCTGCTGCTGTTGTTGTTGTTGTTGTTGTTGTTGTTGTTTTAACATTTCTCCATCTCTCATTTCAGGTGGATTTACCTTGTCCTTTTTTAGTTTTACTTTTCTGAGCATCTACCAAGAGTGAGACCCTGTGCCAGGTGTATGACATGTCACCTCACTGACTAATTGCAAAAATATAGCACCTTGTTCCCATTTTATAGTTGTTCCCTTAATATGTGTGTGGCGCTTTTGGATTTATGTAGCATTCTCAGAGATAATATTTCTTTTGACCCTGTGATGTTGGTATCATTATTTCTGGATTACAGATGAGAAAGAGAAATTAAAGGATTTGTATAAGATGTTCTCACTGAGAATCAGTGAGTGGAGTTGGGACAGGAATCTGACTTGTTTGCCTCCTCAAACTCAAACTTGAATATCTACATAGTTTTCTCTCTGCAGTGAGAGAGAGCTTTGTGAGTTGTTATTATCACTACAACTGTTAACATGAAGAAGGCTATTTCACAGGCTATTAAAATGATTAAAAGGCAATTAAAACAGGAGGATTCAACAGACCCAAAGTGAAGCAGTCACAAAAAGGAAAGTGACTCAACTGCTCATCAAAACTGTCCTGTCACAGAGAGGAGACTAGACTGGACACCACTACTCCCCAAGTGGGAATGAACATTTTAGAATGCTTCTTTCTCTTACACCAGAAATACCTTGTTTCCTGCCAAATAATCTATTAATTCTAAGTTAATCATTCAAACTCAGTTTGAAAATATCTTAATCTTGTGATGTTTCCTATAATATTTTAAAGCTGATTGATCTAAAAAAGAAATGGCTGAACACTTTGGCTCCTTATCCATCTATGGGATTTCTAGAAAGAGTTCAGTTGCACACAACACTTCTGGTGTTCTTGACTGTGATTTTAAATGGTTTTTCTACTATAAGCCACACTGCCTTACAGATTAATTATTCTCACTGTCTCCTCTTCAAATCTCCGGTGGGTGCTTCAGCCATATGATTTGGGTTTTGCTTCCTTTGTAGCCTCCACACCCATCTCCCTGTGTCTTAGACCACATGGTTATTAACTGTCTGCCAACAGCACAGCAGACCAGGCCGACACGTATGTTTATTGGCTCCTCCTTTGGGCCTGGGATCCTGTAGCACTGATGGCTAGCTGACTCCCAAAGGTTTGTGCTCCCCTTTCACAGTGAAGAGTTGTTGATGTAAAGTGGCTGCCAGACAAGAACTATATTCCCCAGCCTTCCTTGTGTATTAATAGACCTTGTTCGTGATCCTTGTCGATGGAATGTGACTGGAAGTGATGTGTACCAATTTTGAGTTGAAGTATTTAAAAACTAGATACACAATCTTTCACTCTCCCTTCTTTAGGGTCTCTAGATGAGTAATGCCATAATAACCTGAAACTCACAAGATGGCACAGCCATAAGGTGGAAGCAACCTGGGCCCTTTAGTCACTGCTTGAGGGATAACTATCTGGCATGCATCAGACTATAACATGACAATGAAATAATTTTGTGTGTGTGTGTGTGTTGTGTGGTTGTGTGTGTGTGTGTGTGTGTGTGTGTGTGTGTGTGTGTGTTTGGGTAGGCGGTCAATCCACTGAGATATGAGTATTACTTGTTACAGTAGATAGTTTACTTAATGAATATTGGACCTATAAGCCCAGATGTCCATCCTCATTAGGCCAGGGCCCTGGAATTAGATGAGCTTGAATCTGCTTAATTATTAATGAGGTGGAGGTGCCATGATGCCACAATGGAAGTTCTGTCACTAATTCACATCCACAGTAATTGTCGGGAATCACAGCAGAGGCCATTAGTTGCCTACTGATAGGCATTATCCCCTTCCTTCTAACTCAATCCTTGTTTTGTTGGGGATGGCCAAGTGCTGGTCGAATAAAACTGCACTTGCCAACCTCCCTTGTAGGAAGAGTTAACACAGATATAACCAATGAGATCTCTCTAGCAAATACCATTGTGTGAGTTTCTAGAAAATTTCCTAACTGGGAACCAAGTTGGCTGTCATGCCTCTTTTTCCTTCCCTCTTCCTCCTGTCTTTAATGTTCTTGCAATGCATAGTTTCAATAGCCCTCTTGTGACCTTGAGGGTGAGAGCCATTTGCTAAAGATGGTAGAATCAAAGACACAAGGTATCTGGGTCTCCAGTTGTATCTTGGGCTATCATACCAAGCCTGGATGGCAACCACTAGAATTGTTGTTATCTAAGAAAATAAGTAAGCCCCTACTTTATGTACGCCACTGTTTACAAAGTTGTCTGTTCTCTGCAGCAGCTAAAAGCCATCCTGACAGATCCAAAGGTGATCCTTCTAAGACAGTCCATAGTACATATCTTCCTGATGGGTTTGTGTTTCTGCCTCTCTCTTCTTCTACTCACTCTAATTCTTCCCAGCCCAACCTTACACTGGACACAGCAGTCACTGAATTTCTAAGCCTGTATGGTAATGCTTGAAGATAAAAAGTTCACTGGCTTTTTTCCTAGTCATTGAATTTAGTCTCAAAATCCTGCTCCTGTGAGTGACAGACACAGCAATTTTCAAGCACTTTCTCTCCCGGATCTTCCCAAACTGCTGCTTTGCCTCTGGACTGGATGACTCTGCAATCTGAGCTCCATCAATGTAATTATGGGATTTAAGAAAAACCCAAGGAGTTATTATGATCATTCACCTGCCTCCAGGAAGGTCTGTGTTTAGCTCTTCCCAACAGATAGCTGTCTTCCATGGGCCAAAAACAGAGTCTCTCACAAAGTATGACTCACTGGTAACTTTGAAGAAGTCCATGCAAGCTGTTCTCAGTTTCTCTGCCAGTAAAACGGGTATTTTGACTTTAGCTAGGAATAAAAAGACCTTCTGCTTAACTATGTGAAGTGTGAAATGGGATATGATTACTTTCTCTGTTGGGTGTTGTAACCGATTAAAATGGCCCGATATTTTGCAGCTCTTCCCATCAAGAGTCTGAGGCCATCTCCCTACCCTGTGAAGCTGGGCTGCCTTGTGACTTGCTTTGACTAATGAATGTGGCAGCGGCGATGTTGTGTGATTCCTAGGCTAAGCCTCATGCAGCCTTCCAGCTTCCACCTTCATTCCCTTAGAATGTTGCCTACACCATGTAAGGAATACCCCCAGCTACACAACTGAGGGGCAAGAGACCACGGGAAAAGGGACACGGTGAGTGAGGACATCTTAGCCTCTCCAGCTTTAGTTGAGCCACGGGGTAATTGCAGCTACATGAATGGACACACACAGCAAGACCAGCAGAACCACCTCAGTGAGCCCAACCCTACATGCCACAGAATCAGGAGGAATAATAAGTCACTGAACTGCGGCAGCAGGGCCGTGCTTCCTCTGAAGCCCCCAGCAAAGAATCTTTCCTTGCCTCTTCCTCCTTCTGGTGGTTCTCCGTGGGCTGTGATGTTCCCCGGCTTGTGGTGGTACAACATCAACCACAGCCTCTGTCTTCACTGGCCTCTTCTCTGAGTGTCTCTGTGCCTCTTCTTATAAGGACATCAGAGATTGCTTTTAAGGGCCCACCCACATCCAGTATGATCTCATTTTACTTTGATTACATCAGCAAAACCCTATCTCCAAAGTAAGATGACATCCACAGGTACCAGGAATCTTTTGGAGGGACACAAATCAACCCACAATATGTAGTCTGTTAAATATTGGTACTCTTTCCTATAATTTTTTTTTGTACTTCAAACTTAAGGAGATAGATGTACAGATGATAAAACAGAAAGGATTGTCATGTTCTTAAAGATAACAATGCAAGAGAGAGTCCAAGCATCCTAGAAAAAAAAAAAGATCTAAATAGGGTATTTTACTTATTGTTAGGAGTCTTAGTGGTAATGCAAAGCAACAGGTGTTATACATTAAACAGTCTCGGTCATTCTGATTATCTTCATCCACCTGTGAGACTTATTTTATGAGAACAATAAACAAGCCTTTCCCTAAGATCAGAGCATACTGTGTCCAGCATCGCATATTATATCTGTGTGGAAGTCAAATCCTGTCAGAACCTCCTGGTTACCGCTGACCCACTTCTCTTCTGCCTCGTCCAGACTTTTTAAAGGAGTGTCCTCTACCAGCTTCCTCCATTTCCTCCGAATGGACTCCCTCTGTCACCCTGTGAAATCTGACTTCCTTTCCCACAACTTAGCAAAAACTGCTGTTTCAGGGGTTCACACTGACCCCCGTCAAGGCAAATCCAATGGCTCTTTATTTGTCCTCATAATTTGGCATCTGACCTTTTTAACTGCCTTGTTAGCTTCCTTTTCTAATACTACCTGAGTCAGCCATCTCTTGGCCAAATTCTTCTTTTTGTAGCTCTTTCTTCTTGTACCAACCGACGATGACTCTTCACCTACGCCCATTCCTTTTCTCTTCCTCTATGCTTTCCCACTTAGGAAATGTGTCCATTCTTCATTCTCACTCCCAACTCACTGATGGCTCCCTAATTAATATATATTTTCCATTCAAGCCCTAAGCCTGTATTTCGAGCTGCCCAATGAAAAAATTGCCTTGTTTTATGCTCATCTATATTAGTTAGGGTAGATTCAGTGATGCTGTGTTAACAAATAGTCCCAATGTCTTAGTGGCTTGCGAAAACAAGCCACTCCAGAAGGCAGGCTGACAGGTCAGCCTCTGTCTGGAGTACTGCTGATTGTGTAGAATAGGGGAAAGGTGACATGACAAAATCAGGCTGGATTGTAAAGCTTCACCTTGAAGTGACCACATCACCTTCAACAAGATGAAAGTAAAATCCACCCTCAAAGAGGGACAACAAATATATGTAAATGTGCAGTCTACTATATTCTCTTAAATAAAAACTCTAAAGTACAAAATCACCCTCCCAAAACTAACTCTAATTCCTAATTTTCACAATTTCTCATTGGCACCATCTTTATCCAATGTCCCCAGAATGGCAATTTTGGTGTTACCTCTTTTTATAAATATTAGTATGTTATAAAAGCAGTCTTTGAAGAAAATTTGGAAAACTATACACATACATATACGTCACATATATTTAGAAATACTAGTATATACCTAAATCAATACTATTACCCAAGTATAACACTTACAAATATGTGGGCATATGTCCTTATGGTTCCCTCCCTATTATATGTATTACCTCTATAGTAAGATGTACGCATATTCATTTTTTTGTTTTTTATTTTATTTATTTATTTTTAATTTATTAAGGTATTATATCTGTACATAGCTTACCATTGCCCCCCTCCCATACATCGCATATTCATTTTTAAATTAAAATATCATACTATATATATAGCTGTGGCTATTAAAAAACATATTAAGATAAGTTTTCAACATTTTCTTTTCCTTCCTTATTTAAAATTTTCAGATGATAATGACTTGCAAATTTAAATATTCAGCTGTGACCTCTGCCCTGAGTCTCAAATTCCTAAACAAAACTACAAAGTAGATAATCCCATTTGAATTTCTAACATCCATCTTAGACTTAATATGTCCCCAATTATGTTCTGGATTCACCCAAAAAGCCTGCTCACCCTCCAGTCTTTTCAATCTCTGTTAAAAGCATCAGATCCACCCATCACTCCATTACTGGAGACATCTTGATTTCTCTTTTTCTCTCACTGTCCCTTACCCCACACCCAATCCACCAGCCCAATCTCTAAAACACACTTAGAGCTGACTGCTTCTCTCCCTCTGTTCTCAGCTGTGGTCCTGCCACCATAACCTTTCCCCAGGACACTGCACCACCTCCCAGCTGCTCTCCTTACTTCTACTCTTTGTTTCTCACATGGTCACCAGAGGGATCTTTTAAGCACAACAGTCAATTACACCACACACCTCTGCTCCAACACCTTCCCACTGCACTTAGAAGAACATTTCAACTCTCCCCATGATCTACACAGCCTTTCCGTGGTTTGGTTTCTGCCTATTTTTCTCTTCATCGCCCCCCCCTCCCTCATTCACTCTGCTTCAGAAACACTCATGGGCTCTTTCTTTTCTTCCAACACACCAGACGTTTCCCAGCAGCCCCAGCACTTTCGAATCCCCCTGCCAGTCTTGGCCAGAGTTCCCTCCTCAGGAATGCGCTCCTTGACCATTCTCTCTAAGGTATCCACACAGCCCCTTCAGGCCCTTTTACATTCTCTGCATAGCATTTGTTGTATCTGATATTTCCTTGTTTATTTCTTTACTGTGTTCCCATTGGAAAATTGCTTCCTTTAGAAAACTAGCCTTGTCAGTCTTACGGCTCTATCCTCTGCCCTTAGAGCACTGCCCTCGGTGTTCATGAAATGAGCATGTGAACAAATATTTAGTTGCTTTTCCAGTCTAGCTGATTCTCTTGGAGGTACCTGTAAATGAAGTCCCCTTTCTTTCCATTCTCCTTACCCCAGCCTAATCCCAGACCTCATCATCTTATATTGGAATGACTGAAGCTCCCTCCTTATCCCTCTTACTCAACCCCCTCCAATCAATCCATCTGCTTACTGATAGTTATTCTTCCCATTAGCTCAGTTTCTGACACTCACCTCCTTGTCCTTCAGGACCTGGCTGCAGTCTCACCTCCTCACCCTCCAGGGCAATGTCTTTCCCTCTGTTCTGTCAACATTCCTGTCCTTAACCCTTACCCAGCCAGAAAACACCATCCCCTGTGTTCTCCATCTTTTCCATTTATGTTAACTTGCTTACTCCAGCTGAATTCTGAGGGCATGTACTGGTTCCTTTATAGTTTTGTTTGCTTCTCATAATGCCTACAGAAAGCCATAGGCAATCAAAAAAGTTACTGCTGAGCTGAATTAAATTACTGAGTAGGCAACAAAATACAATAGGTAAGATGGCTACTCCTTCTAAAAAGATGCTATGAAAACAGATAGTGAGTCGGAATGAAGGAGGAAAATACTGGGAGGTGAAGCAAGCCAGCCAAACTGCCCTCATGGAGGTGATAACCTTTTTTGGGGGGAGGAGGGAGAGTTAATCCTTCCTACAGGATATTTTTTTCCACTGATTTTAGTGGAAGAGCAGGGGTAAGGGAAGAGAGGAGAGACGAAGAAAAACATCGATGTGAAAAAGCCACCTGTTGGTTGACTCCTGCATGTGCCCCAACTGGGATGGAGAACATGCAACCCAGGCATGTGCCCTTGACCAGAATCGAACCCCTACATGCCATCCAGGATGGGAGGTGACAATCTTGTTCCCACAGAGAAGAAGAGATGGTCACCATTGCCTTGAAACAACGTTTAGGTTAAAGAGTAGAATGAAGTGCACTTTAGTGGACTATGAACCTGACTTTTCCACTAACATAGAGGGAAGTGGACTGTCATTGTAGTTTAAATTACTGCGTGAGGACTAGCACCCCTTAAGCAACTCCAGTTTTTCTCCTTAATGAACTCTGAGCCCCAGGTAGGTAACTTTGACGAGAGCACAATTTCTCCTGAGTGGTCCCAGTCCAAAGCAGAAAGCTGAGTACAGAGAACTCTAACAGTGCCACCGAAGGACATGTTGGCTGGGGATTGCCTTTGTGGCAGCAGGGGGAAGCGGAAACTGGGGGAAAGCATTTCTTCCTGTGGGCATTCTCCCCAGGTTGCCTCGTTGGAGGTATGGGGCAGCAGAGGCACCATATCTCCCTGCAGAGAAAAACCAAGCCTGCCCATCCGGTCATACCAAGGCCAAAATAACAACATAAAGACTTTTGAGCAAATGTCATACTCTCTTTTGCTAATCACATACTTTCCTCACTCAAATGTTCTGGCTAAACAAGACACAATCTTTATTCTTTTATTTATTTTAAACCAACTTAAAACCACCTTACTTAAAAAATAAACACGTTATCAACTCAAATGCTTATCTCAGGCCAAATGGAAATCATGGACACATTTATCTGATGGAGAAAATAATGTTTTTTAAGAATTTCCTGGCCACCCCAGGAAGTGAGTAATGTGACTATAATGCAAAGAGTGATTGAAAAGCATTCCCAGAATATACACATCTTAAATAACTGTTGTCCTCTACAATTCCACACAAGAAGTGCCAGTTCATTCTGATAGAGCCGCCTTCCTGAAGTCACTTTTGGAACTCTTCTTTCCAATTGATTTCAGAGCTACCTAAAGGGGCATGTAAAACACAGCTTCGTTATTTTAGAGTCCCATCTTATCTTTAATTCAAACTGATATTACCTAATTTAACTGGCTTGCTTGAATACTGGCTTATTCCAGAAATCATACAAATCATACTGAGAATATAGTAACCCTCACTAGCTGGAGTGAATGGATGAATGAATGAATGAACACACTATCAAACTAACCAGCCTAGGATTTACAAGTCTACTAACTCATCCATGTGCCAGAAAGTCAAGAGATGGGAGAAAGTAGAAGGGTTTTACAGTTCTGCATTTCTTAATATGTTTCAGCTTAGCCGGAATATCACTAGGTAATCTGTCTGCTATTTTTATGTTTGGCCTTTCAAAGGGAAGAACAATGAATTTTAAACATTGTGTGATGGAAATGCTAGAAAAACTTCATGAAGCCTTTGAGATTTCTGAGCAGAACAATGTTCTGTTAACCTCAAAGCCAATCCCAGAAGAAGAGGAACCCAAAGAAATGTGAAATAAATCCATCTCTCTCTACTCTGATTCAAGGGGAAACACAAACAGTGAGTTATGCTATCTGGAATCTTATTTTGTAACTAGAGGCCAGTGCACAAAATCCGTGCATGGGTAGGGTCCCTGGAACTGGCTGGCAATCAGGGCCGATCATGGCCCCCATTCATACCCACCTTGGCCTGGCACCACCCACTCACCTGCTCCACCATCCTCCTGTGGTCCTGCTCTCATTGGAGCCCATCGGGGCTGGCAGCATGTCCACTGCTGTCTGCTGCCAGTGCTGTGTTGCCAACGCCCACCATGTCTTGTGTCACCCCCACCCCCCGCCGGTGGCCAACGTACATCTAACTCCCTGTCAGTCAAACTCCAACCCGTGGGGACAATTTGCATATTAGCCTTTTACTATATAGGCTGACTTTCTATTTGTCATTGCATTTAAAAGGGCTAAAGTTTATGCAAAGAAGGGTAGACTGGACTATATTGTAAAATAAAAAGCAAGAAAAAGTGTAACAACTAGAGTCTAAAACGAAATTTTGTTTTTGAACATCTGTAGTGTTCTCTTAAAAAAGAACCAAGTGGCTAGAACAATCTACCGTTATCATTAACCCACCTATTCAATGAACAGAGACAGAAAGTGAGAGGCAGAGGTTAACACCATCTTTAGCTGTTTGTAAGAGGCAAAGGCAAAGGGAGAAATGCATGACTATTTGAATCCCCTTCAGAAGGTCATGCAGGGACCTGGAAGAGAAGTTAAACAGGAAGAGGTCAGACACATTTAGGAGAGGGGGTGGAAACGTCAGAATAAAGATTCAAAAGAATGATAAAACCCAGCCGGGTGTGAATGTAAGGAAATTATCGCTACTGACGGGAGTGCAAATAGAGATAATGTCTGGGAAACACTTTGGCCATATGTGGCAAAAGCTTGAAAAATGTTTTTCTCTTTTGATCAAGCAATTCCGCTCCTAGACATCTTTAAGGAAGTATTTCCACTGACACATAAAGATGTATGTATAAGACTGTGCCATACATAATTATGAAAAGTTGGAAACTATCTGAAGGCCCAATAGTAGAGAGTTAAATTCAATAAATCATTGCATATTCAATAAAGGCAACTTTATACAACCTAGGTAAATCATAACGTAGATCTACATGGGTTGACATGGAGAGTTATTCATATTTTAAAATAAAAGCAAATCCATGAGCAGCATATGCCATATCATCTTGTAAAAATGGAAGGATATGCATCCAAATGTTAATAGCTGTGGTAGAAATGTTTGCTGGCTGTACTTATTGTACATGTTCATTCTAACGATAAACATGAATGAGAAGAATGAAGGACAGGAGGAGAAGCTCTGGTTCTGCCACTACCATTTCCGTTTTTCTGATTCTGCATTTGAGCTGAACGCAGCGGGACACAATGCTAACTTATACCATATGCCAGCTTTACCATTCGTTTGATTTCACCAACCCCCTGCATACGGATGCCTTCATGTATACTCGCAGAGATTTCAACCTGTTCTTACTCTGTGTGCCCCCCAGACTGTCAATACAGAGAACTGAACCGCTACTGTGCAAACTCCAGCAGCACAGAGACGACACTGTATGAACTCTGTTGTGTTTTCCTAGAGCCTAGAGAACCTTAATGGCTGCTGGCTGGTAATAAATTAATTAGACTGAACATTTTTGGGATAGAGATAGCACACTCCTGTTGCTTTAACCCTTTATCACTGAGCAAGATGTGAAGCAGCACCCAGTTGTTGGCCACTGCAAGGAACGAAGAGCTCCTGTTTCTTAGCCTTCTCCAGCAAGAAGTCCGAGTGTTGTCACATGCCTGCTTCCTCCAGGTCCCTGTTAAGAACGATGGAAACATCATCCCATTCCATCACTGGCTCTGTGTGGAGATTAACACGGCAGATCTAGTCCCCTGAGCACTATCACATTATGTAATTTTATCTTCTCTTCCAACGTAGAAGTAAACATTAGCCTCACACATACATGTGAATTGTCAGAGCTCAAAATTTCACCCTGGGAAGTGTTTTCTTTTCAAATTGCACAAGATGCCTAGAATTCAAGTGGCTTTCCCAAGAATCTGAGAGAAAATGATTCTAAATGTGAAAGGCCAAGATTTTGAGTTCAGTTGCCTGAAGCCTCTACTATTGGTCTTTGGTCTAGAACACATCAGACAAATGAAATAATTCCTGAAAGTACCAAAATCTCCCTCTGCCATCACCACTAAAGGTCAGCACTGTGCCCAGCCAGCATGGCTCAGTGGTTGAGCATCTACCTATGAACCAGGAGGTCACAGTTCAATTCCTGGTCAGTCAGGGCATATGCCCAAGTTGTGGGCTCAATCCCCAGTGTGGGAAATGGAAGAGGCAGCTAATCAATGATTCTCTCACATCATTGATGTTTCTCTCTCTCTCTCCCTCTCCTTTTCTCTCTGAAATCAATAAAAATATTTTTTAAAAAGAACAGCACTGTTACATTGTAGATATACATTATACATATGAATATATATATATATATATATATATATATATATATATATATAGCTATGCTTGCATCATCTTTACAGACAAAAGAGCAAATACTTCTCAGGAAGATCTCTAGACCTTCACCTTGCTCTGGTTCTTATGCTCAAAATTATTGAGGCTGTTTTTTAATGCAATCTGTTTCTTAGCTCCTTGTTTTGATCTTCCATAAATCACTCACTAATATTACGCTTAATATTTTTACATTGATGAGATAAAGATATATAAAGTTCTTGGCACAGAGTAAATACTCAGTAAGTGTCAATTTTTAAAAATAAAATAAAATGAGATGGCAGCATGGTATAGTGGTGAAGGGGAGAATTCTGGAGCAAGGCTGTCTGCATTTGAATCGCAGTTCTGCTCCTAATTAGCTGTTTGTGACTTTGGACAATTTTCATAACTTCTCTGTGCTCAGTTTCTTCACCTGTAAAATGGAGATAGTACTGTTCCTACTTTATAAGGGGTAAATGAGTTATAATATGTTATTACTTAGACCAGTACCTGCCACAAAGTAACCATTATATAAGCATGAGTCATTTTCATTTATTCTTTCAATCCCTAAAGGTCCAAAGGGTCATTCATGTTTTTTTCTGCATTTTGTACTTTTGTCCTCTTTATCCAAGTTTCTTATTTTATTTTTAATATTTGATCAAGTTCTACATCTATTCTGCGCTTGAAAGAAACAAAAGACTTTGTTTAATGAATTTTCAGAATATTAGTAATATTTTTTAATAATCTATGAAAGCACTAAATGCCAGTAATAAATAAAGATATTGATAAGTCTAGGTGCTCGCACAAAAACCGTATGATGACATTTAATGCAGCAGTGCCTGAAATCCCAAATGCAAACATTATTATGAATGGCCTCATTCAGATCTAGTCTTTGGGCACAGGAAGTCGGTATCAATTAAACTGAAATAAGTCAAGTATATAATACTTATAAGAAATTACATTTTGTTCTTCCAGCTCAGAAAAAGTCAATGGTGGATTTTTTCTCTCTTATATCTCCCTGAACTGTGGGTTCTAGAGAAATGGTTAAGTGTAACAAGTCATACAATTACATAGTGCTTAAAACAAAACAAAACAGAAGTTGTATGTGATGATTTTCAACACATGTAAATGTAGGCTTCATAGGGCATGAGAGAGGCAAGGCAATTGTGGGGGAATAGGCACTGATGGGCACCCCCAGGTTCCTCCTTCACTTTGGCCCAGCCCCTATCCTGGGCAATGCTGCTTGCAAGAAGCCACAGAATTTGAGAACTGTGGGGACATTCTTTTCCTACTGTGAGGTAAGTCTGCTCACTCTTTCTTGAGGTTGGTGAGGGCAAAACTAGGCTCTTTACAAATAAAAATTTAATTCTTTTCCTACTGTGAGGTAAGTCTGCTCACTCTTTCTTGAGGTTGGTGTGGGAAGAACTAGGCTCTTTACAAATAAAAATTTAATACATGAGATTTCAACATTCCCTCAGTAGGAAGCATATTGATTTTATCCCATAAACATTTTTAGGGGAGAGTTTGTATTATTCTGAGTAGAAAGGTGAGGAAACATGAACCCATGTTGAGTGTACTGATGGCCATATCTCAACACTGTCTTACTTTTGTAAGTTGATCTGTTTTAAAAAAATAACACGTAGGCATGCAAGGGAAAACATTTTCTTTTTTCAGCTATAAAATTGCAAAATAGCACATTGTTAGTTTGTTTAGATAGTAAACACTGACCAGAATACAGAACAATTTGCCAATGCTGCTACTGAAATGATTTTTTAAAAAAATTAATTCCCTCTTGCTTTTAAAGGAAATTCTTAAGCTACATGGACCAAAATTGCTCATGGCCAGTTAAGAGCACAGTTTTTGGGGCAGTTTGTAATCCTACCTCTACCACTTCTGCTTGTGTGGTCTTGAAAAAAATTGCCTGGCCTTACCAACTACATCTCCAAGCTTCATTTCCCTATTCTATCTGAGGCTTCATGTGAATCTTATAAGATTTTTTGGTAAGGATTTAATGATATAACCCATTAAAAATGTAATGCAGTGTCGGGGGCATGGTAAGTGATCAATAAATGGTAAATTTTAATATTCTATCAATACTAGGTATGTCTTTATTAATCCACTCCTTTAAACAATAATTTATGTCAACCTCCTTAGCACCGCTCTTCAGCCCACACACAAAATGTTTCAAAAGGAAGAAAGAACTCCCAAATAGGATCACTCGGTCTTTATTCTTGCCTGAGGTTTAGGGAAACTTTTATATTTTATTTAACTTGAGTGGGGCTCTGCTTGGTTAGATTGTATCACACATTCTATTCCACTGGGTGTGTTTGATATTCTCAGCACAGAGATAGATAGTATATGAGGGAGAACATCCACTCCAAGGCAGCTCCAACCAGACACTGGCTTCACCATACCCAACCCAAACCGGTCTCTGTAGGGAAAATTCTCCAACATCAGCTATTGTTCCTACCTTTAGGTTCTCAAAGAAGTGATAATAGAGATAATGATCACAATGATGAAGTTGATAGTAATGCTGATGAAGATAACTAACATTTATTTTGAACCAGGCACTTGTACACTCTGTACACACTGTTTCACTTAATCTTCCCGACAGTAATAAAAGATAGGTATTATGATCATTTGAAATATATATATATATATATATATATATATATATATATATAACCTACAAAGTTTAGAGAGGTGAAATAACTTGTCTATTGTCACATAGTTAGCTTGTAAGAGAGCTCATCTGCAAGCAGATTTGATTCCAGCCAGGCCACACCAATCTCACTGCTGTTTTCAAGACTGCCTACAGGATTAGTTCAGGTCCTACTGCACTCTCTAAATTAGCACTGACCAGAATACAGAACAATTTGCCAATGATGCTACTGAAATTGTGTGTTTTTTTTAATTAATTCATCCGACCCACAGTCTTTTTCTGCCCGAGTCACACTTCTTGACATCAAAGTTACAAAGATGGAGGAATAGCGGCTATGACAATTAGTGTATCCATCAGTAACTTCCGTTTGACCCCATAATCCCCAAATGAATCACCCCTCCTGTGAAACATAATGCAGGAAGAAGAAAACAAAATCCCCATAGGGAGGTCGCTGATGTGCCTTATACCTTTTGACCTCCAACATCAATATACAATACACATTAATAATTAAAATAATTTTGAAGATGAAGAAGTAGGTAAGAGAAATGGTTTGCTCACAGCTACACTATAGGTAGAAATAAAATTGCCTATAAAGCTCAATATGCCCTCTGGAAGTCCTTACTGCCTCCTTTATCCTGGACTTCTAGTTCCTTCTTTCAAACCTCTTCACACACTAGCAGCCCACAAATTTCCTATGAAACCAGCCTTTCAAAGGCTCAGCTAAAAGACTAACAAATCCTAGAGCAGTGAGGGCAGCAGAATAATAAGTTGATCCTTCAGGACCAGTTTCATATTATCTTTTAAACCCAGACAGTCTAGATTTCTCAAGACAAGACAAAAATGTCTCCAAAACACTCATCAGCAGTTTTCAGTGGTGAGAACATGGGGCAGTAAAAATGCTCGCATTTAGTTGGTACAATATTGACTATGAGTTGGATGGCGAGTTGGATCCATGTCCTTAGTTCTTTGCTGGAGCGCTATAAATGTAAAAATGTCAGCCACAGGCCATTCCTTTTGTTTATTTAAATGGAGACATTTTTTTTTTAAAAAATCACTTTTTCCACTTCATGGCTCCTTTGGACCAGGGAATAAAAATAGTAGCTATGCCAGCAGGAGCCAAACGTTTTCTGGAAAAAAATAAAATGAGAGGGGAACGAGTCCTAACTCAGGACGAGTGAAGAAGTCTTGAAGCAGCTGCCTCAGAGCAAAAACTCTCATTCCAGCTACTTCTTCCCTCGCCCCTTCTCAGAGCAGCGTCTAAGTCAGGCGCAGTTGGAGAGAAATTCCTGGGCCACGCTCACCGGACGCCCTTCACCCTCCCAGGCCGCCACCTGTCAGAACGCCGTCGGGGGCGGCGCAGACGGAGGCGGGAGGGGTGGGAGGCGGCCCCGGGCTGCTGTGAGCAGGGACGCAGGTGGCTCTCTCGATTAACACTGACCAGGAGCTCTCTTCCAAGCTAACTCCATAAAAAAATAATAATAATAATAACCAGCTTAAAATAATCATGATCCCAAGCGCGAGGGGTGGGATTCTCGGAGAGGAGCTGGCAGAGCCCGGCGCGCGGGGCCAGTGCGCGCTCAGGTGCCCACCGCAGCGGCCGCGGGGCCCGGCGCTCCGCGGTCTCAGGGGCGCCCCGCCGCGGCGGACGCCCGGGGGGCCCGGTGACTGGTCCCCAGGAGCGGCCCCGGCACCGGGCGGGTGGGGCCGCGCTCCGCGGGGCGCCTCTTACCTGTTGATCTTGAGCACGAACGCGCGGCGCTCTGCGCTCGGCAGCGTGGCCATGGCGCGCGCGCGGGCCGGCCTTCAGGGTCGCGGGGCGCGGACGGCGGGGACGCGGGGCGCAGCCCTCGCCGCGCATGCCGAGCGAGACGCCCGCCTCATCGGTCCGCGGAGGCTGGAAACTTCCGCATTTCCACCTTCGGGCGCAGAAATAACCCGGGGGAGGGCCCAGCCTCCGCGCGGCCGGCGAGCCCAGAACCGGTGCTCAGCCCGGCGGGCGGGCGGGCGGCGAGCGGGGAGGGTGTGGACGCGCCGCGGACGGCCCTCCGGATGCGGCGACCGCCGGCGCGCTCTTCCCGAGAGCCCTGACCCCGGGCAGGAGGGAGCGCGGGCGGATGCCCCGGCGACCACGGAGCGAGGCCGGAAACCCCATCTGCCCGAAGCTGCGAGGCTGCTGCCCGGCGCGGGGGCCGGAGCGGGGACCCGCACCTTCCGCCCGCCCGCCGCCGCACGGAGCACGGAGCAGGAGAATTCCGGAATTCTTTAGGCTTTAGGGTCACCCCATGCCCCGGAGAAGGCAGGTTATAAATAAACAAAAAGCAACAGCACAGCGAGTCAGCGGACACTTCCGAATACAAAACAGCTTTTTTTTTTTTTTTGTAATGCTATGTCCATCATGCTTCTTGGGGCTCCTTTGAATAAATAGCAACAACCCGTCCAAGGAATAAACATTATATACCACACACACACCGTGGGTTTGCATGCATTTTCTCGGGGAAAACACTGCACGTAGTTTTCCTGTGACTCAGGAATATGCTGCAGCCCAGTTTATCTCCGTTTCCGACTGAGAAGTCCAGGAGGAAGCCCAGCCCCAGACTCAAGAAACGTCAGAAAAGTCCCAGGGCTCCGTGGATGGGAAAGTCCGTGTTTGTTTCAAGTTACTGGTTGGAGTAAGGTTTGCTCTAGGAGAGCGCTCTCTCAGTAATGCCTCTACTCGTCGACTGGCCCTTAAATAAAACACTAAAGCAAGATCTTTTTGGTTCGAGGCTGCACTGTTGTTCAGCGTGCGAGCCACTACTAGCCACATGTGGTTATTGACCAAAGTGGTGGTTAGTCTGCATCCAGGTGTGTTGAATGTGTAAAATATACACCGAGTTTTGAAGATAGTTTTTTTTAATTTAATGCAAAATAGCCTTGTTAATGAGTTTCATGTTGGTCACATGTTGAAGTGATGCTTTTCATACATTAGGTAAGTAAAATATATTATTAAAATTAATTTTACCTGTTTGTTTTCCCCCTCTTTAAAATGTGGCTTGCATTGAAGACAATTTAAAAATTCACCTGTAGCTCACATATGGGGCCATATTCTATTCCTATTGGACAGAGCTAGTTTGCAGTTTACAATCTAATGCTAAAATGCCTGAGCACTGAATTCCCTCTGTCATCATCCCTCCCCCCACCCCCCCACCCCCATTCCTGTCTCTGGTTTTGGCTGCCTCAGGTAGTTGAGCCACAGGACAGAGCTGGTTAGGTAACTTTTGCTTCTGAATATCAATGCCTTTAAGAATGCAAGACAAAGCTCAGTCTAACATTACATGGACATAAAAAGAGGTCCCAAGAAAAGAAAGCTTTTTTTCTCTCTCATTTCACTGTATAGTAAGTCAGTCTTTTAGATGGGCTTCTCTGAATTTCTGAGTGTCTGTGATATACACTTCCACACACAGTGAAAATACACAGATTTCCATACAAACACATAAAGATTTAGAACTTTCTAAATTCCCCTAAGTATTTTTTACTCCACTGAGATTTACAAGTGTATGGGGAGGAAACATAGTAGCTTTCCTTCTCCCCTTTTAAGCTCTTCTGGCTGGACCAATAATCGAATCCATGTGAGACAGATTCATAGGAGAAAAAAATAACCAAATTCATCACAGACATGTGTATATATGGGGTTTCCACAAGAATATGGGCCTGGAGGAGAGATGGGGTGATTGAGGCTTCTATGACATATTCCATCTTGAGCGAAGGAGAAGAGGGTTGTGGTTTGAGATTTCAAAGGTCACAAAGGCAATTTATAGGGAGCTGGAAAAGCAAATGTTTGGTAAATAAATGTTTGCTGGGCCATCTTTAACAAGGGGACCCAGAGAGGACTTTGGTCAAGAACTTGCTAGGTTCCGCCTGTCACACGAGCTCATACTGAACTGTAGTTTCCTACGATGATATCTCCCTTTGGGGGACAGTTCTCATTCTAAGCTCTTTTAAGCAGTTGGGGGAAGATCAAAGGTTTTCCCTGAGCCTTTTCTTCCCTAAAAAATAACCAGCTTAAAGTAATCACTATCTCAAAAGGCATATTTTGGGGTGGCAAATTCTGCCCTCCTTCCCCCATAAGCAAACATTTAGGTAGAAAAACACTAATACAACAATTTTATGAGTACTTCTTCAAACTGGGAACAAATAGATGATTCTGAGGAAAAATTTTAAACCAGAGTTTTTAGTTCACTGTGTAAGTCAGTCAGCCTTTTAGATGGGCTTCTCTGAATTTCTGAATGTTTATGATAGACACTTCCATACACACTGAAAATATATAGATTTTCATACAAACACACAAAAATATGGAAGCATCACAAATTTTGATAATTTTCAATCAAGGAAATCTATAGAGAGAAAGAGAGAAGGGGGAATCATAAAATCTTCCATCTTATGTCAGCTCATGCTTTATTCTACTTAGTACTTGGTACTGAACTATGAAGTTTAGGCCAGGATTATACTATCCTCCATGCCGCCATTTCTCTGATGGTTAAAAATGACTCCAATCCCCCTCACTGTCACTCTGTCCAAAGCACATTTCAAAGGCCTCCTTCCCACACTTTGTGACCTCTCTTGGCCTTCCCCTTTCTGTCATTTGATTTTGTTTTGACCTTCATAAGATTCTGCCCTTGGCTTATATGACAGACCTTCTATCAATCATCTTAAATTTCCCTCTAGTTTTCCTCACATCTTCTTTTTCTTACCTCTCTGGAAAGCCAACCTTCTTCTTTACATTGTATCTTACCTATTTTGTTTAACAAATAATTAAATAGCACTTACCTTGCCCTGATGGCATTGCCTGAGGGTCAAGGGTTCGATTCACTCAATTACATGTACCTGGGTTGCAGGTTTCATTCCTGGGGTTTCTCTCACCATGGATCTCTCTCTCTCTCTCTCTCTCTCTCTCTCTCTCTCTCAGGATTAACAAAAACAAACAAACAAACAAATAGATAAATACAAACACTTACCTGTTCCAAGCTCTTTACCAGCACTAATTAATTAATTAGCTAATTCATTAATTACAGCCATTAAGTAACTAACAGTCTCCCTATTTTGCAACTGGGGAAACTGCGGCTCAAAGAGGTTGGCTTGCCCAAGATCACAAACTGGTAAGAGACAGAGTCATTTCCAATCCTGAAGTTTTGCCTATCCCCCAGGTATTTCCACTTAAATATATTTAAATTCCACATATATAAAACTAACTCTCCACCTCCTTTACGCAATTGTAAGCTTGCTGTCCCTCCATACTCACCCATTTCTGTTGGGGGGACTCCCACTTGTCCCTAGAGAAGGAGTGTTTTCCCTGTTTGCCAGGTTTAAAACTTTGGAGTCATCTAGTGGGGGAAAGCAGGAAATCTGGTTCTGGCTTCAGCTTTTCTCTGCTGTGTGATCCTGAGCCAGTCACACCCTGCTTGGATCACAGAGTGCTTGTGTCTTAGAATGACACCATCCATTCACCTCTCTGAACTTTATGATTGTTTCAGCTCTAGCTTCTTCCTCTTCTTTACCCTTCAAATCTACCCATCTACCAAGGCCAGTCACGTATTCTTTATTTTTATGAACATCACTCCTTTATAAATATCCCTGTTCTTACTGCTTCCATTCGAGTCGGGCCCTTGTAAATTAATATCTGAATAACAGAAATAAGATGGAAAATGGCCTCCTTGCCTGTACTTTCTCCTTATTTCAATTGAACCTGACTCTATCCCTGTATTAATTTTACTAAGATATTTGTTTTATCATGTTTCTTGTCTACTCAGTTAACTTTGGTGGCTTCCCACAGTCTCTACGACCAAGAGTGACCTTCTCCAACCAGCTTAGAGTGGCTTCTCCACTTCATGTAACTACCTCTTCCTCTACAGCCCAGAGGGAAGATCTACTTGTTCCTAGAAAAGGAGTGTTTTTCTTTACCTGAGGCCTCCTCTGCTTATGTCATTCTTTCTGTCATCTTTACTAGATATCCTTCAAGGAACATCTGTCCTCATTCTTCAGAGTTTGACTCAAGTTGTTAAATTCCACCTCTCCCTAAAAGAGTATCTCTTTCAGTCTGACAACACCCTGTAATTACTAAAAAGTGTAGGTGGTCACCAATAAACACACCCTAATGGAATGCAAGGTCTATAGGACTATTCAGGAAACTATGTACATTTGCACATCTTCCTTATTCCCAAAACCATTCAAGACCTCCATCAGATTTCATTCAAATTTCACCTTCTACGATCATCAATTTTTAATATTGCAATGCCCCCTTCCCAAGTCCAGACACTTCCAAACTCCCTTTTCAACTTTATTGTTTTAAAAAGCAATTATCACTCTCTGACATACTGTATGTTTTATTTGTTTGTGTGTTTGGTACCTTTCATGTTTCTAGAATATAAATTCTATGGGTGCAGGGATTTTTTGTGTGTCTAATTTTTTCATTGCTCTATCTCTATTGCCTCAAAAAATACCCACCCCATATTAGGTTGAATAAATGGATAACTAACTGCCTCAGTATTGGACACAACAGAAACTCAATAAATTCTTATTGAAGTGAACTTGAAAGAGTGGCCAAGTTTCCTGGGTCTTTCAGAAGGAAGTAAGAATCTGTTTCATCTTCTTGAGTATTTCTATTGTGCTGTTCTATGAATGCCTTCCAGCTTTGTTTTGTATTTATCTCTTGCACTGAGAAATGAAACCAGCTCTAGCAAACAGATATCTTTATTGTTGTCTTATAACTGAGGAAAGATGCAGAAAGTTTGCATGCTAGTATTTAAAGCCAGTCATAGCTCAGATTAGAATTTGGAATCTTGATTTTATCCACTTCATTTTTATATTATCATAAGAAGTCTGTAAATATGGAAAGAATGAAGATTAAAAAAACTTTCCCTTAAAATTATCATGGTGATGTATACATATACATGCACATATTATATAATTGTACGTATACACTTTATTATATACAGTATATTAGTATTTTAAATTTACAATTTAGATTGTATTCTAATGTACAATGTTATTTCATATTCAATAGGAATATTCATACAATAGAATTTTATAACTAGAAAGGCCTTAAAGTAAGTCATGAATAAATGAATTCTCTCATCATTTTTGTGCCTTCTATTACTATATTCCTCAAATATTTATAGGAGGTTACCTTATCTCAGGCTTCTGTACCAAATGACACTAATGGCAAACAATTAGCAATATTTCCTCTGACTTCCTAGGACTCATGGTTTAGGAATGAGCCAAACATTATGAAGGACAAAAGAGGCTTGAGTTCCGTGTGTCCATGTATGAGCATTTGGCCACACAAATTCTGTGAGTGTAAGGAAGCACAGAGAGGAAATGATTTATTCTTGTGGGGAGGGTGTTGGCAGAAAGACTAACGCTGGCTGAAACCGGTTTGGCTCAGTGGATAGAGCGTCGGCCTGCAGACTGAAAGGTCCTGGGTTCAATTCCGGCCAAGGGCATGTACCTTGGTTGTGGGCACATCCCCAGTAGGGAGTGTGCAGGAGGCAGCTGATCAATGATTCTCTCTCTTCGATGTTTCTAACTCTCTATCCCTCTCTCTTTCTCTCTGTAAAAAAATCAATAAAATATATATATTTTTAAAAAAGGCTAACACTGAGAAAAGAAAGACTTGCCGATGAAGTAACATGGGGACTGGGTCTTAAGTAGGCATTGGAGTGTGTTCAAGATGTTCCAGGCAGAAGGAAAGCTATATGCAAAGGCAGGGAGCCTGGAGACACCACTGCCTATCGCAGGGATTAAAAGGGAGAGGGGAGCTCAGGGGCACAGAGTGAAGTGGCAGGAAATGAAGCTTTGAAAGTGGGCAGGGCCTGAGGGTGAGGGTCCCGTCAAGGAATTTGGACTTTACCCCACAGGCTATGAAAATAGTCAAACGGTGATATCGGATTCTGTATCTTGGTCGTTGTTTCCTGAGGTCTACGTCTCGCCACCGAGCAGTCCACGATAAGGACAGTCCAGTAGAGCGTGGGCACAGGCTGGAAAGGGTTATGCCTCCCAAATCAGGCACTGCCATCCTTCTCTTCCTCAGCCTGGGGGAAAACACATTGGATTCGAATGAAGAAATAGAAAGTTCTTTACCGGAGTTTTTAGGCAATTTTCCCAAAATCATCTCTCATGGAGGGGAGAGGGGGAGGGGGATTATAAAGGAGAGAGTCAGGTGCCTGTTGTCTAGTCTGGTTCCCTCTGCCCCGGCTGAGATGCCCCACGTGGACATGGTCATTGCCTCATTCCTGCCTCCCAACTCCCTCCCTGACTTCCCTCAGGCCTGTTTACCCACTTCCCCATCAGTCTATTTTCTTCTTCATAAAGAAAGAATCAGTTCCCCATGCCTCAGTTTGTTCTTATGTCTGGGCAGTTTTCCAGGCATCTGCCAAAAGTGCTTTCCCCTCTCCCCAGCTTCTGCTGTCCCTGCAGAGGGGAAAAATGGGGCTCTAGTCCATGCTTGTTGGGATTTGGTGATGGGCTTCTATTCCGGGCTACGTTGACATTCATCATATATCAAGTGTGGCTAATAGTGGTACCTCTTTCCAAGATTGTTACGAAGATTAAGTAACGTGACACTCTTATAGTGATATGTCATGTATTCCTGTTGTTATTATTATCTGCGATATCTGTTGCAGCACGCTTCTAGAAGTTCAAATAAAAATGGCTTAATCTCACTGAAACCAGTTTGGCTCAGTAGATAGAGCATCAGCCTGCGGACTGAAAGGTCCCAGGTTTGATTCCTGTCAAGGGCATGTACCTTGGTTGCGGGCACATCCCCAGTGGGGGGTGTGCAAGAGGCAGCTGATGGGTGTCTTTCTCTCATCGATGTTTCTAGCTTTCTGTCCCTCACTCTTCCTCTCTGTAAAAACTCAATAAAATATATATTTTTAAAAATGGCTTAATCTCTTAGTTCATTACCCAAGAAAACCAGAGGAAGGCAGTCCAGGACTAGGTCAGCAACTCCACAATGCTATCAAGCATCCTGGTTCTTTCCATCTCTCCCCTCTGCCATCCTTAGCACATAGACTTTTGGTTTTCATTTTTATGACTTCACTATTAGCCCTGTGCATGAATCTGTGTGCCAATAGCTCTCTGTGGGGCCTGGCCAGTTCGTGCCCACTGCCAGGAGGCTCTCCGAGACCCAGAGGTCCGTCTGTGGCCAGGCAGGGAATGCTTGTCTCATCACTGTGGTGAGAAAGCAAGCATTCCACCAGGCCACTCACGCTGCCCCCTCTCAGCAGCCATTACCTGGGACTGGGGGACTCCAGTGGGACTGAGAGGACTGAGCGTCACCATCTTGTGGCTATGGGCACCACCATATTTGTGATGGAGTGATGGCTCATTTGCATATTGTCCTTTCATTAGATAGGCTGGCTGTTAGGTGGTTTCCATGATCACAAGCAAGCACAGCACACACCAATACCCCAAGTAGGAGAAAAGAAGTACGTCTAGGCTTTCTCCCAGTGAGGACTGCCTTGCCCAGCAGTCTTCCAGGAAAACATGCCTTTAGAACTCACTGGCCAGAAAGAGTCCCCTGCCTCTGCTCAGCTGCAAGGGAGGCTGGGAAAGAGCCATCTGGAGACAGGAGTGGGTAATCATGTTTGGCTTACAACTACTGATTCATTCTCTGGGGCTGCCAAAACACAAGAGGGACAAAGGGGAGAATAGTTGTTGGGTGAGCAGTGAACAAAGGTCGCCATACCACTTTTATTGAGAAGATTCAGTAATATTGAGAAGATAATGTACATAAAAGACAGAGCACGCTGTTGGATATCAAGTATGATCTTAGAACATGTAGGCTATGATTATATTATTACTCAACATTATGTTGCTTTAAAGCCATATAAATTGCTATGTGGTTTTTCTTTTTTGTTGTTGTTGTTGTTATTGTTTGTTTTTTACATGTTTAGTATGTAATAAATTAGGTCAAAAGTTATAAACTCCAGCCAAAAAAATAAGCCTGATTCTAATCATGAGGAAGTAGCAGACAAATTTAAATTGAGGAACATTCTACTTAACAACTGTTAATCTTTTTTTAAAAAGCTGTCATTACCCAAAAAGAAAAAGAAAGACTGAAGAACTGGTACAGGGTAAAAGAGAATAAAAGAGGCGGGGCAAGTAAAAGCAATGAAGGATGCTGGAGTGGATTTTGATCAGGAAAAAAAAATATTTCTAAGAATATTATTGAGGCAACTGGCAAAAATCTGCATCTTGATTGTATTTAATAACAGTATTACATCAAAGTTACACTTCCCAATTTTAATATTTACATCATGGTTACATATGAGAATATTCTTATTCTTAGGAAACACACACCGAAGTGTTTAGGCAAAAGAACAGAATGGTATAATGTCTGCAATTTATTCTCAGATAATCATCAATGCTGCTGATAATGATAATATTAATGACATAAAAAAGAAATTGTAAATAATAATACATTAATAAAATAATTGGTATTCACTCTAGATGAGCAGTTGCAGAAATTCCTGCTGTATAACTAAAAAATTTTTTAAATAAAAGTTAAAGATAAAAAAAATTAAAATTTCAAACATAATTGTGGCTTTTGTTAGTTCATGCAAATTTATAAACCAGGTAGAAGACACTTTTTTATTAAATCCCTTGTTAACAATGAGCATTTTTTTTCATTTTTTGCAAATTTACTAAGCTAAAATTAAAACGTTTAAGCTTATTTGATAGATGAGTGGAATATTTTTATGACAACTCACTATATAGTTGTATTTTTCTTTTGTGTCTATTTATATCTCATGGTACTGTCTGTTAAAGCCTTGGAGTTTTTATTGATTTGTAGTCACCCTTCAAATAATTTGTTGCCAGTGTGGGGTACCTCTCTTTAAATAAGGAATCTACCTAAATACCTTGAGCCATTTGGAGAAGGACAGAAGCCAGGCAGGTTTGTAGAGTCTTTAGAAATTCTGTGCACATTCAGTGGGCATAATTCTTGGCAGTCCTGTATGGAACCATGCACAGGTGCCACTGTTTTTCTCTTACTCTTAGATAACAGCCCTTAGTTGCAAACATAGTTTAAGTCTGTGACCAGAATGTCTAGCCCAGTGGTCAGCAAACTCACTAGTCAACAGAACCAAATATCAACAGCACTACGATTGAAATTTCTTTTGAGAGCTAAAAACCAACTTCTGCCCATGGGCCTCGAAGTTTCAATCGCACTGTATGTGCATGTCCACCTGTGGTATTTTGTGGAAGAGCCACCCTCAAGGGGCCAAAGAGCCACATTTGGCTCTTGAGCCATGGTTTGCCAACCACTGGACTAGCCCAAAAATATTAATCACCTTATCTTTATTTTTTTATTTATTAAATTGATCGGGGTGACATTTGTCAACATGAACATATAGGTTTCAGGTGTGGGTTTCTATGTTACCAGATCTGTATATTGCACCGTTTGCCCACCACCCAAAGTCAAGTCGTCTCCTGCCACCATGTATTAGAACCTCCTTCTCCCCCATCCCCTTCCATCTGGCAGTCCCCACATTGCTGTTTGTGCTCACAAGTTTCAGTTTTATATCCCACACATGAATGAAATGGGATAGTTCTTAGCTTTTTCTGACCACCTTCCTTATCTTTAATAGCAAATCTTCCCTTAGCTGGGGTGTGCTTCAGACTGGTAGCCTACAGCGGCCAGGAAAGGGAAGGATGCATGGTTGGTTTCTCCTCTCCACTGTGTGCCACTCCTCTCCAATGGTCAGCCACTTTCTGACCTCTTGGGCCGGAGGAATGGTAAGCTATAAGGCAGCTCTCATAGAACCGACACTACTGTCAGCTGACTTTGCTCTTTCTGGGTCCTTTGGAAGATTGTTTCCTGGAGACCTCCTATCGGTCATTTCACCTGGTTCACACATCTCTATTCCAAATGTTCACTTGTGATTCATTTGCAGGCCCTCTCCAGTGTTCTGCTGTTAGGGTTCTCCACTCCCTCAGTGACCCTACTGAACAGGACTTCAGATGACACTTGGTTGGGATTCTCCCATGTCGTCCACACACAATCCATTAAAAAATACCCAGAAATGCCTTGGCCTGACAATCCTGGCTGATCCCAACACACCCTCTACCTTGGTGCCCTACGCTGCTTTGACATTCTTGGTCAAGTGTCATCCTTGTGTCTTCCAGTTGCAGGAAAATTGTCTTTGAAAGGTGTCTTAGGAGCCTTGGAAGGAAGGGGCAGCCCACCCTCATTTACTCCCCTCTCCCACAACCACAGGCAGAAATGGGAACTCTCTTTGGCAAAAATCCTTTCCAACAAGATCTCTTAAAAAATTCTGTGGGATCTAAGAATTATGAAAGTGGTTCTCAGTGTTTCGTTGGTAAATTTTGCACATGGTGATCTGGTTTTAGAATATATTTGTTGCATTTGGTTATCCCAGTGAAACTCATATTTCAATATACTGTTTCCCTAGTTTTCATACCTACCATTTAGCCACATTTTGGGAGGCCATAGTTCAAGGCATTCTTTTCCCTAGATTAGAAGCTCTGGAGACAGGAGTAAATTAGCGGATGCTTATTTTATTAGTAAGTTATTCAATGTGTAACATACATAGAGATAAGTACACAATGATAAATGTATGGTATAGCTTGATGAACTTACCAGAGCACAAATGCCCAGATGAAGAAAGGGAACATGACCAGCTTCCAGAAGCCCCCATCATATTCTTTCCCAATTGAGTTCTTTCTAGGATAACTAATATCCTGATTATTAACATCATAGATCAATTTTATCTGCTTTCAAAGTCCATGTAAGTGGAATCATTTCTATCTGGCCAACATTATGTTTGTGAGATTCATCCATATTGTTGCCTTAAACTGGAGACCATGAGTTCTCACTACAGTATAGCCATGGTGTCAATATATCTGGACCGTTAATGTTTGACCAATGAATCTTTTCCCTTTAAGGGTAGTTCAAAGGTTGACTGTGGCTTCCCCAGACCTTCTTTGATTCCAATTTGAATTCCAAGAGGAGGACTCTCAAGTCTCTCTGATGACCTGCATTGGGTATCAGGACAAAGTAGTTGAATTCTTTGTGATTAAAAAACTCACAACTATGTAGAAAGTTGGGCTTTTTCGGGGAAAGTTTGTTATGCCTCCCCATTTTTTTGCATTTTATCCCATCAATCCACTCTTTTAATTTGGCTGACTTAAAGTCATAAAATGTAAACACACACACACACACACACCCTCAGAGAAACATTTTGCATAAATTCTGGTAATAACTTGCATCTCGGTCACTGACATGCCATCCAGACTGAGGAAGATCCGAAAACTTTGAAACTATGTGAGCCACAGCAATAGCTGAATCTGCAAGCACAGGAAGCATGTCAGAGTTTACTTTATAGATGGAAATCCACACTACAGTTTAAAGTGTTGGAGTTAAAATATTATCTATATTCCTAATAATAAATGAGAAGCATCAAAGACTTATCTTTTATGAAATCCTGCTTGACTAACATTAAAATAGCAATAGACGATTATTTTAAAAGATAAAATCTTTTCATTCAGATAGAGGTATATGTATAACTTTATTCATTTATTCATTCATTCAACAAAATATTTGTTGAGCCCCTGCTATGTGCCAGGCTAATATTGCTGCTGTCCTCTGGAGCTTAACGTTTACTGAAGTTGAAACATGGATGAGTAAATAGATAATTTCTAGAAAGCTAATCACTGCTTCTGTATGTGCGATAGGATTCTGTATTTGCTATAGAAATGTCTGTGTGCTCTAAGAGCACATGAAAAGCATCAAATCAATCTTTGGAAGTTTTCGGAATCCTTTCCCCATGGGAGGTATGCCTAAGGTGGAGGAGACAGTAGCCAGGTAGAGGACAGAAGGGAAGGTGGTCTAGACATTTGCAAAGACTGAAGCAACTTGATGCCATTCACTGACATAGGGCATATAGTACAGGAATTGGATTGAAGGGAACTAGTTACATGAGCTGGACACATGAAAATGAACACTCAAGAAGCCCAGAGAGGAATCATCACTAAGACAGCATAGTGGAGTGAGGTCTACTGGAATTGAAACCCTAGGTTCACCATTTAATCAATATGCAAAGTTGAACAAATTCTCTAACTTTTCAGAGCCTCATTTTCTCATTTTACAAAATAAGAATAATAGCATGGACATTATAGGGTGTGGGGAGGGCTAAATGGGATAATGCATGTAATGGTGCCTAGTCCAATGCCTAGCACATACTGAGCACTCAAAAAATAGGGATTTTGTTATTTCAGAAGGAAGTAAAAGATAGGGGAGGATTGGTGTTCAAAGACGAAAGCCAGTTACAAGATCCCTAAGGCTGTAGTTAAAGCTACAGGTACTAGCAAATAGAGTTTACTTTTCAATTGACAAGTGAACCATAAAAGTGAATGAACTTGTCGTTGTTCAGGTAAAAGCAGAGTCAGAGTTGTAATTTCTGTTTCATGGATACAACTGTTGAGCAGATACACTCAGTGGGGGAATGGCCTGCAGCAAAATTGTAAAGCAGGCCTGTTTGTCTTCAAACACTCTTGAACCAGCTTGTATTTTCCTTGTAAAAATGCAAAATTGACTTCTGAGCAGGGGTAATCAACTGAATATACAGGTTGGGGCACAGGTAGGGTTACATCATGAGTACTTGAAATAGTTTATTCTTGTATTATTTATTACTCATTGTGTTACTTTCCATACACACTACTTTGCCCTACTCTGTATGCATCTACTTTCTCCTGAAACCTAATCAAATGGCAGTAAATGAATTATTCTTTAAGGCAGAAATACACAATAAAAATGAGATTAGTAGGAAAGACAAGAACTAGTTGGAATTTAGAAGCCATATGCTCAGGAGGTATCTTTCTTAGTAGACCTGAGAAAGGTGATCCCTAATTGCATCACGGGCCTTCCAAAAAGCATGTATTAAAAACGGGAGGACTGATATGTAAGTCGGTTTAAGGAGTGGTTAAATTCCTAGCTCCGTATCCAACCCTGTACATAAAATCACTTTTTGGGGAGCACCTGACACATTTGGGGATGGGATTCAGTAACAGAAAGGGGTGGTTTCAGTGAACATTTATGGAACCGTGGTTTTTTTTTTTTTTTACCCCCAATAAAATCCCCAGTCTTTTACCTCCATTATAATTCCATTGCACTGAAGATTGGAATGTTCTGACACCCTGGGGAGGAAAAGACATAAAAGAGACTGACGTCAAGAGTGTCCCAGCCACATTACTCAAGTAGGCGGCCCAAGACCAGAGCCAGCAGTCAACAGGCTCACCATGGGGTCAGAACTTCCAATAGGCTTTTTTCCTGTACCTCACTCCCAAATTTGAGTAGATGACCAAAGATTAACAGACATCTATGGAAAACCACCCATATGAAAGGTAGAGACCAAAACAAGCCAACATAGCAACTTGGAAGAAACCAAGACTATGATGGAATCCGAAGACTAATGATATCCACAGAGGGATAAGAAATGATGTGTCACTCATGAAACAAGGGTGGGGAGGGAAACAAAGCGCTGGAAGGGAGGGAAAAATGAGACACAGAGACCTGAGCGCTGGCTGGCTGCAGGGTCTTCCGGCATGCTCTGCGGAGAAGAATGCCCTTGCCAGGGCTCTGTTCCAAGCTGTGCACTGTCCCCACCGTGCACCCGTGACAATCTGATGGGACAGGAGAGTCCAGTGCAGGGGCTGCATCTGCCAGTGGTGGGATTGTAGGGTGAGAGATCTCCATTGCAGGCACACCTGGAGCGCCCGAGGGCCTGACCCTGCTTTGTCTGGAATGCTGTGGGGAGGTCATCTGAGGCCAAGAGAGCCTTTTAAAATGCTTTTTACCACCCTATGGACTTTATTTTTTTTTAATTAAATCTTTATTGTTGAAAGTATTACGTACGTCTCCCTTTGTTCCCCCATTGACCCGCTCCAACCTGCCCCTGTCCACTGCCCCAGGCATTCACCATCCCACTGTCTGTGTTCATGGGTTATGCATGTATGCATACAAGTTCCTTGGCTGATCTCTTCCCACCCCCGTCTTCTCTCTGATTCAACAATCTATCCCATGCTTCTATGTCTCTGGATCTACTTTGTACATCAGTTTATTTTTGTTCATTTGATTCCACAGATGAGTGAGGTCATGTGATACTTGTCTTTCTCTAACTGGCTTATTTTCCTTAGCAAAATGCTCTCCAGGCCCCTCCGAGCACCCTGTGGATTTTAGATATCCTCCCTATGATAAGGTACATTGTCTCCGGTCCCGATAACCCTGATGTCATCTGAATGTTAGAGTGGCAGGCCTGGAGAGCCAGTTGCACAACCTGCAGAAGAACCAGTTGTTCCTGCAGCAAGAGCAGCCAGCACACTCAAGGGCCTGCCCCTGAGCTCAGGTGACTGCAGCAATACTGGACGGATAGAAGCTGACACTCAAAAGCTCGGAACATTCAGGAGACAGGTCTTCTACAGGGCAGGAGAACCTTTTTACTGCCGAGGGCCTTTGGGATATTTATAACATCATTCTGGGGCCATACAAAAATTATCAACTTAAAAATTTGCCTGCTGTATTTGGTCAAACAAATGGGCCAGACCAACTTATATGGCCTGCGGCTGGGATGTCCCCCACCCCTGAAGCAGCAAACTAAAAAAGATGTAAAGAACTGGAAGCTCAAGGGAGAGTCCAGGAGAAGGAAAACAACGATCTGTTGAAAGAGCTGGAGCAGGAGAATTCGATGGTGGTGATGCTGGAGAACGCCATCAAGAAGTGGGAGAGCCGAAACTGGTTTGGCTCAGTGGTAGAGTGTCAGTCTGAGGACTGAAGGGTCCTGGGTTCGATTCCGGTCAAGGGCATGTACATTGGTTGCGGGCACATCCCCGGTAGGGGGTGTGCAAGAGGCAGCTGGTCGCTGTTTCTCTCTCATTGATGTTTCTAGCTCTTTGTCTCTCTCCCTTCCTCTCTGTAAAATATCAAATATATATATATATATATATATATATATATATATATATATATATAAAGGCTGAATAATATTCTATTTAAAAAAAGAAGTGGGAGAAGTACCTGGAGAAGGTGACGAGCCGTGAGTGAACATGCTGTCCAGTGAGCATGGGCAGACCCTGGCACCATCACCTACCTGACCTCCCAGCTGCATGCTACCAACAGGAAGCTCATTGGAAGCGTGGGGAGATAGAAATGGTGGTGTGTGTTGGGTTGAGAGATGATAAACTGTTAAGTTTTCCTATGTTCCAATCTATGGTTATGCAAAAACAAACAAAAAAACCCACCACAAAACATCAATCTGTACACGTGAGATTAGTGAGCTTTTTTCTGTTTGCTATGGCTCAATTAAAAAAAACACACACAACAAAACAAAACAGCCTAAACCGGTTTGGCTCAGTGGATAAAGCATCAGCCTGCGGACTGAAAGGTCCCAGGTTTGATTCCAGTCAAGGGCATGTACCTTGGTTGTGGGCATATTCCCAGTAGGGGGTGTGCAGGAGGCAGCTGATCGATGTTTCTAACTCTCTCTCACCCTTCCTCTCTGTAAAAAAATCAGTAAAATATATTTTTAAAAAACAAAAACAAACAAAAAAAACCCATACTAATAATTGTTGATCTTGTTTCAACTTAAATAAGCAAACTCAAATGCCTAGGGGGCCAGGCAAGGTGCTTAAATGAGTGAGTGGCAAACTGAACAACATATGCTCTGTTCTTCAAGTGGGCTGCCGTGACTTAGCTCCAACTACGGAAACATGGGCCCTGGATCACCAGATTTAAGGTTTTTAAGAAAAGCCAGATACATAAATTTTTACAGGTGAAAATGTCTTGCTGTTTAAAACATTGACAAAACCATACCTGGGGGCTACCTTTGACCTATATGCTGCCAGTTACAGCTCTAAAACGATGGCGCTTTTTCATGCTCCCTTGAAGGATAGAGGATAGATATAATATACTCAAAATTATATTGCATTGGGTTAGTAAAATTGGCTCTGAATGAAAATAATTTTAAACAGCAAATCTAGGAGTGAAGATCTATAAAATTAACATGCTAAACCAAAGAAAAACAAAGAAACAAAACCTCTGGACTTAACCCTTTTCCAAGGCAGGTTGGCATGACAAATCAGAATTACTTGGTGCATAAAAGACATTAAAGATTATGCCTTTGATTTTACATATCCGGAGAGAGAATTTAATAGGGATGACTGTTACAAATTAATTGAAGTTCTAAAACACCTGGATTTGTGAAGGCCCTGATAATATTTAGAATATCAAAAGTTTATTTTTAATCTGATTTCTATGAATTACCATTTCTGCTGACTTCCTCGATGGTCAGTTTCCTATGTCAAATACCAAGCAGTGTTCTATTTTAAGTCTTCTCATTATTAAACTACCTATGTCTTCTCAGTGTATTATATAAAGTCCAGATGGTCTTAGGAGACCTTGCTAGCGGTTCTCAATCTGTAGGTTGTGACCCACAGGTTGAGAACCACTGCTGTAGAGCCTAAGACCATCTGAAAACATAGATATTTACATTAGGACTCATTAACAGTAGCAAAATTACAGTTGTGAAGTAGCAACGAAAATAATTTTATGGTTGAGGGTCACCACAACACGAGGAACTGTATTAAATGGTCTCGGCATTAGAAAGGTTGAGAACCACTGGATAAACAAAGGCACAGACTAGTTCAGTGATTGCCCAGGCTGGAGGTAGAGAGGAGATTGACTGTAAACAGAGACAAAGGACCTTTTGGGATGATGGCAGTGCTCTAAAACTAGATTGTGGTGATTATTTCATGACTGTACAAATGTATTAAAACTCTTGAATTGTTCACTTAACATTGCTGAACTTTATGCTAGGTAAAATATACCTTAACAAAGCCAGATTTTTAAAAAGAATAATAGATGATCATTTTAGCGAGCTGAGTATGATGAGAAACAAAATATTTACGCAGTCTCAAAGTATCCCCCCTCTAGCTACTTGTTAACTACAGTGGGAAAATAGTGACACTATGGTGGAGGAAATTGGCAGACACCACTTTAACCAAGGGATCAAAATTAATATCACCAGGAAGGAGACTAGTGGATATCATATCCTCTCTGAAATGATGCAGCGAGAAGGGTAATAACATCAATTTGTGGTATTCCTGCCAAAAATGTATAATCTGAAAATAATCCTGAGGAAGCATAAGACAAACCCAAGTTGAGGGTCATTCTACAAAGTGATTGACCAGTAGTACCCTGAAAAAGTGTCCAAGCCATGACAGACAGATGAAGCAATGGCCCTGATTAAAGTAGATTAAGGAGATGTGACAATTAAGTGCAGTGAGAGGCCATATACTGGGTCCTGGTCCAGAAAACGGCATTAATGGGGCAAGGTCTGTACATTAGTTAATAGTATTGTATCCATGTTAATTTCCTGCTTTTGATAATTGTGCTGTGATTGTGTGAGATATTAAAATTAGGGGAAACAGGATGAAGGGTATGTGGGAATTTCTGTACTATTTTTGTAACTTTTGTAAGTTATCTTGAAATAGTTTCAAAATGAAAAGTTAAAAGGAAGTTTTATCTTTCAGCTGTGAAAATGGCAATGGATTGATAAGAAATTAATGGTGAAGTGATGACCAAAATTCCTATCCATTGTTCAGAAAGCAATAGGTAAGAACATTGATAAACATTTTAAATGAAGTACTAACAATAAATATTATTATATTAATCATTCTTTTTTTTTCTTTTTTCCCCTCCCAAATGGAATCATACTACATATACCATTCTGCATTTTTCTTTTTCTGTCTAACATTGCCTTTTTAGAAACTCTTGTATTAGTGAAATAAAACCTAAAATGTTTGATTCTTTTTTACTTAATATTAAGAGACTTATGGATCACAACATTTGAATCAAACCTTGTAAATATAATCTCATTGATCCAAGAGCTTTCAGAATTTTAAGTACTGTTCTAGTTATTTTTCTGCTCAGTAAAGATAGTAAAATTAGTGTTTATATTCTGATAACTATAGAATATTAACCCAAATGGAAACCCAAATAGGGCAAAGGTCTATGTGTGCTCTGTCTTGGTTGTAATATATTAAATCTTCTCTTCAATGTTTACTGAAAAAGAGCAAGTAGCCGTTGAGGTGGTCAATTGTTAACTTCAAAGCTCTTACCTAATCTCCTGGAATGTAACCTTTAACTTATAGCAATGATCAGAAAGCTTATAAACATAAGCTTAAATGTATATGCACAGTTGAAATAATTATAAAGGCAGTTTTTATTAAAATACATCTCATTTTCAAAATTGATACATAGGATATATTTCTATCAGTAGAATTCCTAGGTCAAAACACATATGCAATTATTATTTTGATGGATATTTTAAAATTTGCCTCCCATAAAATGTTGCTGATATATATATATATATATCAATCTTATTCATTTAAAAATGTTTATTTCTCACCAGTGGCCCAGTGCATGAAATTTGTGCATGGGGGCGGGGAGGTTGTCCATCAGCCCGGCCTGCACTCTTTCCAATCTGGGACCCCTAGGGGATATCTGACTGCCGGTTTAGGCCCGATCCTGCAGGATTGGACATTCCTCTCCAATCCAGGACCACTGGCTCCTAACTACTCACCTACCTGCCTGCCTAATGCCCCAACTGCTCTCTCCTGCTGGTTTGTTTGCACCTACTTCCCCCCTGCTGACCTTCTTGCCCCCAACTGCCTCCCCTTTGCTCACCTTATCACCCCCATCTGCCACCTGCCGTCCTGATTGCCCCAAATGTCCTCCCACCAGCCTGCTCCCTACAACTCCTCCCCCCCATTACTGGCCTGCTTGCCCCTAATTGCCACACCCCCCCCCCCCCGACCACCACACCAGCCTGATCACCCCCAACTGCCCTCCCTTCTTGGCCTGATTGCCCCTAACCACATCTGCCTGAGCCTCACCACCATGGCTTTGTCCAGAAGGACGTCCGGAAGGTCTCCCAGTCTACTTAGCATATTATCTTTTTATTAGTATAGATGTTTAAAATTTTTGATGCTTTTGTAACCATTAATATATGAAGATTTTTTAAATCAATACATATTGATTTCAGAGAGGAAGGGAGAGGGAGAGAGATAGAAATATCATTGAGAATCATTCATTGGCTGCCTCCTGCACGCCTCCTACTGGGGATCAAGATTGAAACCCAAGCATGTGCTCCGACTAGGAATTGTGAAATGCGGCCTCCTGGTTCATGGGTCAAGCTCAATCATTGAGTCACACCGGCCAGGCAATACAAAGATTTAAAAAATAAAAATAAAAGGTAACTTTTCTCTTGTTCCCCCATTGTCCTTCTCTTCTATCCTACCTCCCTGCTGTAGCCCATGCTATTACAATATAACAAGGGGGAAGATAGGTAACATAGTACCTGATTCAGGAAATTCCAAATTACTATGCAGGGAAGTTGGAAAGGATTGTTAAAATAAAGAAAAGTAGTTTGTAGAAGGAGTGGGTGTGCTAAAGGATGCTGATGTGAAGGAAGTTCCCTAAAGAAAGATTGTGTCTTTGAGGTGGAGATCCAGAAGAGGATGGGTGGCTTCCTCATCTCTGCTGGAGCAACTTACACTGAGGCACCAGGGCAGAAAGGACACTTTAAAATAATGAGAAGAAAGAAAGCAAATCAATCTAAAGAAAGTTCATGAATCTTTCTCCAGTAGGGAAACTGTGGTGTCTAATGGAGAGACAGAGCCATGGGCCTCAAAGACACGAGTCTTGAAACCAGGAAGACCTGGCTTTGCTGATAGCACATTCCAGTTAAATGCAACTAAACACTCTTTGAGGGGATTTGGAGGAATAGTAAGAGGAAAGAAAAAAATGGAACCATTTCATTTTTGTTTCTGTGTCTTTTATTTACACCGAAGAAATCATGACCAATGCCTGTGGACTTGAGCACACACTTCTCAAAAACTATAAAAATTGGAAAGTGAAACTTAAATAAAGCCACAAATGTCACTTTTAAATTTCAATTGACAACAGAAGAGGATATTAGTTAAATTGTCTCCTAAACTATTACCACATAAATCATTACACAACTGTTGTTTTTTAGTTTTGCTCAATGCCCACTCCTTGCCTGATAGTATACTTTAGAGTGAATAGTATGCCACTCGTTTTGTTTGTCCATTCATTTTGAGATGGAAAATTTGGGTGCCTTTAATTTTTGACCACTGGGTAACAGTTATTTTAAAAAATGTATTTATAAGTGACTGGACTGTGAGCTAAGCCTTATTAATAGCATGGTTTAACAGCTTAAACTGATGAATTGAGGTAATATTACCAGCAACCTTTGAAATGAAAGTCTCACTTTCTGAAAACACTAAAATGTATGTATCACACCTGTCAGCCTCCTTCACCATTCTGGGGGAAAATATTATTTCATGTTTTTACACTGGCTTCATATCTTAGCAGAGGACTCTATGACACTTGAATATTGATATACTAGCGGTAACTATTTAGCAGTCACAAAAATAAAAGCCATTGGCCTCTGGCCTTTCATAGATGTTCCAACTAAGTTAATGTAATGAAAAACAGCCAATGGCCGAGACTGGTTTGGCTCAGAGGATAGAGCATCGGCCTGGGAACTGAAGGGTCCTGGGTTCGATTCCAGTCGGGGGCATGTGCGTGGTTGCGGGCACATCTCCAGTGGGGGATATGCAAGATGCAGCTGATCAATGTTTCTAACTCTCTATCCCTCTCTCTTCCTCTCTGTAAAAAAATCAATAAAATATTTTTTTAAAAAAGAAAAATAGCCAATGAATCTATTAGTGTTAAGCGTTTGATAAATATTTTATTTGTTTATTTAATTATTACGTATAGCTACATAAGAGGAACTGAGTTAATTTTGAAACCCTCAGTTTCCTTTTCTCTAAAGCAATAGCTGTTGCTGGCCACTAGAGTGTTCTTTTCGTTTTGCAGGACGTTGCAAAATTGAGGGAGAGAACAACAAAACCAAGTTGGCATTATTATTAGCTCTCCCCTGATTTGGATATAGCGCCAGTCCTCACTTTTTCTCATGGCAACTGTCCTAACGAATCAAAGGAAGAAAATGAGGCAAAGGGGAGGAACGGGGAATTGTGCCGAAGGACAGTGGCAGGGTTGTTGGCAGGAAGCTGAGCTGAAGGAATCCAGGTAGCTTGAGAGCTTCTTCTTCTTCTTCTTCTTCTTTTTTTTTTTTTAATATATTTTATTGATATTTTACAGAGAGGAAGGGAGAGAGATAGAGAGCTAGAAATGTCGATGAGAGAGAAACATCGACCAGCTGCCTCCTGCACACCCCCTACTGGGGATGTGCCTGCAACCAATGTACATGCCCTTGACCGGAATCGAACACGGGACCCTTCAGTCTGCAGACCGACGCTCTACCACTGAGCCAAACCGGTTTAGGCCTTGAGAGCTTCTTGGTTCTGCTCCGCTCCAATGCAGGAGGGGCCCCTACCACAGTGCTGCCTAAATCAGCTCTCTCCGAGGCCAGGTATCAGAGCCCTTGGAGAAATAGTGTAAGCTTTCAGCTTCAAACCTTCCTCCAAATTGTTAATACGGTGGTGACGCTGGTACCCAACCCTTTAAGGGCAGGGGGTTGTTGCAATGGTGAATGATTTAACCATTTACGTTTAAAACAGCAAGGATGACTTATTTTGCAAAATTCCATTTTACCCAGCTTCACAAGGCAGTGTCTATTACGGTAGCTTAGGTTAGTAGTTGGCATACTGGCTCACTGCCTCTTTTCGCACACTGTGCAGGCTAACCATGGTTTTTACCTTTTTATTTTTACATTTTTAATAGGTTGGAAAAAATTAAAAGAATGATCTTTCATTACAAATGAAAATTATAGGAAATTTAAATTTCAAGGTTTGTGGAAATGTGTTTTCTCTCTTATTGTGTAAGTGCCTACATAATACCCTCAGATTTCTCTATTGATGTGTAAAGCCTAAGATATTTACTATCTGACCCTTTACGGAAAAAGTTTAGAAGAGCACAGAATTTAGTATCTGGAAGGCCTGGATTGATCTCCAAGGCTGCCACTTGCTGATTGTACAACCTTGAGCAAAGTCTTTGTTGCAGTGGTAAGGATTTAGGCCCCAGTTTCCTTGTCTTCAGAATGGGCATACAAACAATGTTTAAGATGCAGAGTTAAATAAGGCATTTCATGTGCTTAATATAATGCCTATCAGATGGTGCGCGATCCACACATTATTTTTTTAATGTATTTTATTGATTTTTTACAGAGAGGAAGAGAGATAGAAAGTTAGAAACATTGATGAGAGAGAATCACCGACCAGCTGCCTCTTGCTGGTCCACATCCCTACGGGGGATGTGCCCGCAACCAAGGTACATGCCCTTGATCAGAATCGAACCTGGGACCTTTCATTCCGCAGGCTGACACTCTATCCACTGAGCCAAACTGGTTTCGGCGATCCACACATTATTTTTATGGTTATTATTTTATCATAAATCAACTGAGACTAAGCAAAATTGCAAAACTAAGGGAATTTTAAAATTATAATAGAAACTGTAATAGATTCTACACTATTGTACTTAGGAAATTTTAAAACTTATTTTTGATTAAATAACAACAACAAATGCTCATGCAATCATTGATCAACTGGGCAATCACCACAAATAGATTCTAAATCAACTCTGCTCAGAAGGTCAGGACTTAAAACTTCTGAGGACAGGACCTGAGGCAGCGCTTCTCTGCAAATTTACACGGGCACCACCACAGTTTGATGAACAGACAGGTCTTTAACTTTTTCTTAAAAAAATAGCAGATTTATTCGGATAAAATTCATACACCATATTATACACCTACTTAAGGTATACAATTCTCTGGTTTTTCATATATTCAGAGTTGTGTTACCATCATCACAATCAATTTTAGAGCATATTCAGTACCCCCAAAATGCACCCATTAGCAGTCACCTCCCTCGGTCCCCCAGGCCCTGGTGACAACTAATCTATTTTTTTTTTTATTTCTATAGATTTGCCTATTCTGGGCATTTCATATACATGGAATCATACAATATGTGGTATGTGAATGCTTTCTTTCACTCAACATAATGCTTTTGAGTCTCACTCATCTTGCAACAGATATTAGCACTCTAGGAATGTTTATTTTGAAATAAACTGTCACCTTGACTGAGCCGGCCTTATGGGACACGGGATCCTCTTGTTGAAAGATAAGAGATGTTAATAGGACATTTAGCTGGAACCATGAAAGGGAATTGGAAGAATGTGCCTGAGAAATATCTAAGGGAAGGCGGTCAGCTTCTGTTCAGGGAGTCACACTGTGCTGAAGGATCACTGAAAGCTGTTCATGGAGCAAGTCTGTAAACAGTCGACAGGAAATGGGTAAATTGTTCACTCTGCACAAGAAATCACAGGGAAAGCTTGGGGTCCACTTCAAACAGCTCTGTGTCTTGACAGCAGTACTCTGAGAGCCAGCCCCATGTCCCTTTGCCATGCCTAGAATGACTTTAATAACCAAGAGATTTTCTTTTGAATTTGTAGGTGCTCATCACTTTCCTTTCCACCCATCCACTTAATAGACCTTACAAACTTCACAAAAAATAAAAATAAATTGCTGTATAGTTACATAATATTGTAGAATATAATACAATGTTGAAGTTGAAAAATATAGCTAACCCCAGGAGTTTATATTTTGTATGACACTCTTTTCACATAGTTCAAAGACAAAATTAAACTATATATATATATATATATATATATATATATATAATATGTTAATTTGTCTTAACACAAAATGTATATTTTAAATATGTATTATAAAACTAAATATATATGGTAAATATATATGTGGCAAAACTAAATATATTTGAAATATGTAATAAAACTAAAAAGAAAAGAGGAAATAATGAATCACCCATAATCAATTCATGATTGTGTTTACTACCTTAAAGAGAGGCCAAGGGTGGGAATAGGAGAGGGGCATATAAGTCATTGTAACTTATTGGTAATGTTCTTGGTTTAGGGGTGCGGGCAAAGGAGTTCATTATAAATATTGGGTGTCCCCAAAAATGTACACAAACCACTTTGAATAATCATAGAGGCCGTGTTTGTTAAAATACATTTCATTTTCAAAATTGAGCTATCGACTGTTAAAGTGTGCATTTTGGGGGACACTCTGTATGGATCAATACAACGGAGGGCTATCCATGGATTACTGATGAGCGAGCGTCACGAACCAAAGAATATAGAAAATGAACTTAGGTTGCCTAAGATTCAAACAAATAGTGACAAAGAACAACAAATGAAAGTAATGTGTGTACACTGCAAACATTTGGATATACGTAATATATGTAATTATAAAAAAAGAAAAGGGTTTCCACTGGTTATTTCGTCAGGTATACCTATTATAATTAACACTTGTATTGTTCTAACCTCCCATTTTTTTCCTTATGAATCAAAAAAAAGTTTTTTTAATTATACTAAAAACATCATTTAGTGTCACGTTGATAAAGTCTATGCCCCGTGGAAGGCTGTTTAGGTCAGGCGACCCTAACTCCAGGTTCCAACCAGCCTGGCCTCAGCCCCCTCCCTCAGCCTTCAGCCTTTAAAGCGGCCATTGGGCTGGGCACACGGGGACGGCGAACCCTGACCACCCCGCCCGGCGCCCTCAGCTTCCGGGAACGCCCTGGGGGCGTGGCTAAGACGCTGGGCGGTCCGCGAGCCCGAGCCCAGGTAAAAAAAAGGGCGGGACTCGGAGGAGCCTGGCGTCGCGGCGTGATGACGTCAGCGCCGCGCCTGGCGTGGCGTGCCCGGCGTGGCGTGCCCGGCGTGAGCAGCCGCCGCTCCGCGGGTCGGCCCAGCTCTGGAGCTGAGGGAGAGGCGTGCGCGCTGTCGGCCGGCCGAGATGTCACAGGCCTTCGGCGCTGTGGACGCGGACGCGGAGCTGGCGGAGGAGGACTGTCCCGAGTTGGTCCCCATTGCGGCGCAGCAAAGGGAGCAGAAGGAAAAGCCTGGCCCCGGCGCTAAGATCCCAGTCACAATTATCACCGGGTACTTAGGTAACTAACCATCCCGGTCAGAGGACCCTCCTTGTCGCTGGGGGGTTCGGCGGGGCTCACAGGTTTTAGGCATTCTGGCAAATGCCTCTGGGGGTACGGGCTGGGCCACTGGACCCCCGATTCACATTTATCCTGTGAGATTCAAAATGAACCTCGCATTTTTTTAAAAAAAAAAGTAGTTCTGGTTTTGCAGTCTGAAGCACGGACCCGCCTCCAAACTGTGCCCTTGGCCTTGAACAAATTACCTTTCTGAAGCTTATCTACGTCATTGTCAAATGCAGGCAATGCCTGTCACCTGCCTGAGCTTCTCCTCTGCGAAATGGGGCAGGAAATGTGTACCTCGTAAGCCTGTGGCCGTGAAAGGATGTCCTGTCAGTAAAATGCTCCTCACAAGGGCAGGCCCCCTCCCGCTCCCCTCAAGCCATTGTCCCCAGCCACTCCTGGAGATGCCACCTCCCTCAAACTTTCCCCCCCTTTTGTCTGGGATCTGTTTTTAAACACTGAAACGCCCTTGGCCCTTTAACATTTCATGGGTGTACACTCTGCCCTCCAAAACTTTATTTTTGCTTTTTAACCGTCTAGTTTTATTTTTCAATTACTGTTGACTCACAATATTATGTTTTTATTTTATTATTTTATTTTTTTAAAGTATATTTTATTGATATTTCGCAGAGAGGACGAGAGAGGGATAGAGAGCTAGCAACGTCGATGAGAGAGAAACGTTGACCAGCTGCCTCTTGCACACCCCCCACTGGGGATGTGCCTGCAACCAAGGTACATGCCCTTGCCCTGAATCGAACCCGGGACCTTTCAGTCCGCAGACCGACGCTCTATCCACTGAGCCAAACCGGTTTCGGCACAATATTATGTTTCAGGTGTACACCGCAGTGACTAGGCATTATACAACTTACTAAGTGACCATCCCGATAAATCTTATACCCATCTGACACCCATACACAGTTATCAGATAGGACAGGCTGTATTCCCTATGCGGTACTTTACATCCCCATAACTACTCGGTAACTACCGATTTCTACTTCTAAATCCCTCCACCCTTTTCACCCATCCTCCCAACACCCATCTATATCTATGAGCCTCTTTTTGTTCTGTTTGTTCGTTAATTTTATGGGGTTTTTTTTTAGATTCAATTGTTGATAGGTTTGTAATTATTGCCATTTTGTTGTTCATATTGTTTGTTTTTTCCTTCTTAAAAAAGACCCTTTAACACTTCATGTGACATTGGTTTGGCAGTGATGCACTTCTTTAACTTCTTTTTAAAAAAATATATCGATATTTTTTACAGAGAGGAAGAGAGAAGGATAGAGAGTGAGAAACATAGATTAGAGAGAAACAACGATCAGCTGCCTCCTGCACACCCTCCACTGAGGATGTGCCCGCAACCAGGGTACATGCCCCTGACCGGAATCGAACCCGGGACCCTTCAGTCCGCAGGCCTGATGCTCCATCCACTGAGCCAAACGGGTTTCGGCTTCTTTAGCTTTTTCTTGACTGGGAAGCTCATTGTATGTCCTTTGATTCTAAACGATAGCTTTGCTTGGTAGAGTAATCTTTGTTAGAGGTTCTTGCTTTTCATCACTTTAAATACTTCTTGTTGATCCCTCTGGCCTGCCAAGTTTCTGATGAGAAGTCAGTAGTCAAATGGGGGTTCCTTTATAGGTAACTGCTTGTTTCTTGCTGCTTTTAAGATTCTCTCTTTGTCTCTAACCTTTTTCATTTTAACTGTGATGTGTCTTGGTGTGGGTTCATCTTGTTTGGGACTCTGCACTTCCTGAACATGTGTGTCCGTTTCCTTCACCAGGTTGGGGAAGTTTTAAGACTTGCATTCAGCTCAGTTTCAGAAGGTTCTGAATGATAGTTGTTCTGTACTGTAGTTGTAACTTTGTGCTTGTGAGAACCACATCTATCTACACCGTTATCTTGACTGGAAGCAGACTATATTTTTTTAAACTGAGGTGGTTCAAGAATGCACTGGGACACTTGAATTCATAGGTTTGTAAACATGCCACAGTTTCCTGAAGGACAGTTTATGCGCTTACACTAGAGGTACTTAATTGGAAAAGTTTGAGAAGTATTATTTGTAAGCTTTACAGTTAAATATAAGTTCTAGAATAAATACATGACCATATTAAAAGTGTGGGGAAAGTTAAGAAATGTAAAAAAAAAAAAAAAAGTGAAATGATTTGGGGGAAATAATACCATGCTACTAGAGACAAGCACAAACTTGGTGTACCTGAGGACCTTTTTTATAAAAATAAGAATTAAATCACTGGTGTTCCTTTTTTTTTTTTTTTTGTAGACTCTAGGTTTATTTCTGTTTTTACTCAGGACTAATTTTATAATGGAATTTATTTTTGGTATTTTTTCCACTGTTATTCAGAGACTGTCCTTCTGTGAAATTGAACAAATTCCTTGTCCAAAACAATATAGTTCGACTTCCCCTCCGGCCTTCTTCATTTTTCACACTGGTAGGTCAGTAGAGCATTGGAGATTTTGGTCTGAAACTTAGGAGTGAGGCTCATGCCAGCGGCCTTTTGTTGAACTTAGGGCATAGTTTCACTGTTTATTCTTTTTTTAAAAAATATATATTTTATTGATTTTTTTACAGAGAAGATAGGAGAGGGATAGAGATCCAGAAACATTGATGAGAGAAACATCGACCAGCTGCCTCCTGCACACCTTCTACTGGGGATGTGCCCGCAACCAAGGTACATGCCCTTGACCGGAATCGAACCTGAGATCTTTCAGTCCGCAGACCGACGCTTCATCCACTGGGCCAAACCTGTTTCGGCTTCCTGCTTATTCTTGATCATCATTTTCTATTTCTTGAAACATTGTTCCTTCAGCTTCTATCACATTTTCTTCCAATATTTCTTCCTAATTCTCTGGTTTCTTCTTTAAAAATTTCCTCTTCTCTGTCCATTCTTTGAACTTCATACCCAAAGAGTTTCTATTTTGATATTCCACAGACATTTCAAACTCAGCATGTCCAAGACTTCATGTTACCATCCTCCTTAAATCCTCCTGCTCCTGTGATCCCAGTCACCCAAAAGCTTCCTAACTAGTCTTGAGTCCTGATGCCCTTTTAATATATTCTGTGTATTTTAGCCTTAATGATCTTTATTAGTGTCATTCTGATTGTGTCACACTCTTCTGTGGTTCCTATTTGGGTTAAAGTTCAAAATCCTTAACGTGAATTGTGTGGCTCTTGACAAACTCTCCAGCCTGAAAAACTGTGACCCAACATTGACCTACTTCTAAATGGTACCAAGAACTTTAGCCCTTGTATATTCTTCTTCTTTTCTTTTTAACATATTTTTATTGATTTCAGAGAAAAAGGGAGAGGGAGAGAGAGATATAAACAGCAATAATGAGAGAGAATCATTGATTGCCTGCCTCCTGCATGCTCCACACCAGGAATCAAGCCAGCAACCCGGGCATGTGCCCTGACCAGGAATCAAACCGTGACCTCTAGGTTCATAGGTCGATGCTCAAACACTGAGCCACACCAGCCAGGCCCTTGTATAGTCTTCTTACATTTATTCTTCAGGCTAGATGTCCTCTTAGGTGCTCCATAACATCTTATACATCTATTAAATGTTTCATCTTGTGACATAATTGCCTCTTTATTGATCTGAATTTCCTATCTCAGTTAATGCCTTTAAGCTGCATGAAGGCAGAGACAATTTATCTCTGTTTTGTGCTCTTTTCACCAAGGTCCAGCATGAAATGTGCTCCATAGTAGCTTTTGAATGAACTACATGTTAAAGTCTTTTGCTTCATTATATAGTTAATTATTAAGCCTTAGTAATTTTATAAGATCTCTTACAACCTCCTGTCCATTTTCACTGCCACTACCTAATGCAGCACTCATGTGCATGGCCTTTGTCTTACTCTTTGAGAATTTCTTCATGGCCCTGCCTCCTCAAGGTATGTCCCTTCCACTCTGTATTTCACACTTCAATGATGTGGAACTTCCTACATAAAGCACTCTAAACACAAGCCTCTATCCTTCAGTTTTTGAAGGAATATGACCTAGAAGATATTAATACCCTAATACTCAGTAACTTCCTAGAAATCTTGTACATCCACTTCAGAAGATAAGTACGAGTGTTTGTAATAACAAAACACTGGAAACAACTGAATGTCCACCAACAGAAAAATAGATAAATAAATGATTGATTTATACAATTGAAATAAAGTACTGTGGAGTTGGGATTTTTTTTCCCCTCTCTATGAACTTTGCTATCTATGGCTCACAAGACAAATGTTTTTCTTCTACTTCGGCTGAACATAATAGGTTTAATATGCCACCTACTGGATAAAGTTAGTGTAGCTTTATGAGTTTATCTTTCTAAAGACTGAATATTCTGTCTTGTTATTTTCTACATCCATTATTTTGTGTGATATATATATATATATAGATAGATATATATATATATCTATCTATATATATATCTATCTATAATCATTTTTACATGTGTGATATATAATCAATTTTATATGTTGCTTTAAGCATACTAAAAGTAGACATATAGTCAGTTTCAATTTGTGTCAGATTAATGATGGATGTTGAAATAAAAGGTCTTTATATGTAAGTTTTATATTCTTGACTAAGAAACATTGTCATCATGCAAAAGGATTTAAATATTGTATAAACTACATGAGTACTTTATTATTTGGAAGCTATTACTTCAATATTTTTTTATTTAATAGAAAATTTTAATACCCTTGTATTAATTGTATTATAAATTATGTAGAAGGCATATTAATTTTGCCATAATGAGATTGAAGAAAGCTATGTGATCCAACTTATAGGAATATTTGTAAGTATTTATAAATTGTTATGTAAACAAAACATTTTAATACTTTTCAAAAGGTACTTTAATCTTCCTCTGGAATAAACTTAAATAATTTAAACCATTGTGACTCTATCTTTTTGTATCTTTAAATTTTGTTATTTTATAAGATCTATAAAACATATTTTTATAGGTGCTGGGAAGACAACACTTCTGAACTATATTTTGACAGAGCAACACAGTAAAAGAATTGCAGTTATTTTAAATGAATTTGGGGAAGGTAAGTCAAATTGAATAAATTCTATGCTGCAAGAATTTAAAAGATAGTTCATCCCATTTGTGACTTGATATTCCATGTTTAAAAATGAAAATGCACTGCATTATAATGTGAATATATTGATGTGGATAGTTTTGGAAGAATGAGATTAATTTCTTTATTTTTAAAAATATATATATTTTATTGATTTTTTTACAGAGAGTTAAGGGAGAGAGATAGAGAGCTAGAAACATCAATGAGAGAAATATCGACCAGCTGCCTCCTGCATACCCCCTATCGGGGATTTGCCCACAGCCAATGTACATGCCCTTGACCGGAATCGAATCTGGAACCTTTCAGTCCGCAGACCGACACTCTATCCACTGAGCCAAACCAGTATGGGCGAGATTAATTTTTGTCAAGGTTTATTTTGGACAGATTTTGAATATTGAAATTAGATAGTTTCTATAAAATTTTATTTTGTATAACTTTCAAATTCATATCAATGGAATTAAATTTTTACATGAAATAAATTATTCCAGAAGTAAAAATCTATATTTGATATGAAAGAAAGTTCTTTCAGGAACTAGAAAGATACTTTTGTAATGATTATATTGTTTAGTATCAGCTTTTGAAAATTTTAAAAATGCTTCATTTATTGTAAGGTTTCCTAGTTGAATGTTTATCTGCAAAGCAATTAAAACTGAAGATTTTAAAAATATGTTGAACATATGGTCTCTATCTTCAAAAAACTTTAGTTACCAATGAAAATACATACATTAAGCATTCCATTTTTTTGTCTTAAATGTTGAATTGTAGTTTAAAAAAATCTATACAGCAGTATAAAACTCATTTCTTTATTACTCTTATAAGTTTTTCTTCTTAAGTGTAAATTTTAATAAAAGCTCACTTTTAGCCAAAAAATGTAACTTCTGTGGGCTATTTCATAAAGTATTCTATTTTTTTCTGTTGCAAATTAATAAAAGAGCTAGTTTTTATGAACAGGATGGGAGGCCTGTTGGTTAATTGTGGTTTGTGGTCCAGTAAACTAAAGAGAAAAGTCCTGTTAGACAAATTCAAATCCCAAGATTTTTAAATCACAGTCTTATATTCTGGCTTCTTATTAACTGATCTTTTGGATATTGATAACATTATTTCTTACTACTTTTTTCATTCTTTCTGGGTCATTTTTACAATTTGTCCTTTACAGCATTCATGATACTTTCCTTCACATTTTATTGATGTTCTCTACACCCTGAATTCTGTGGCAGTGCCTTTCAAAGCTCTTTGTCAGCTCCTAACTGAAATATAAACAAAAAGTAGATGAATTAAAAAAAATTTTTTTGGCTGTTTGCATTACTGGACATTTAGAACTCTTTCCTGGCTTTGGTATATTTCTTCATTGGGGGGGAAAATAAGACTTTTAAAAAGCATTCTCTTATGATTCTTATGTGTATAGGAATCTCAAATATTTTTTTTTCTCAAGCATTGCTAGGAAACTAAATTTAATATTTAAGTGAGCACATTGATTCCCTGGCTAAACAAACTTCATGAACCAAGGTTTTTACTCACATTTGGAATACAGAGTAGACTGTCTAATAGAAACAAAAACATTTTAGAGGAAGAATGAAAAGAAAAATATAGATCAGGATCTTAAGAGGTTGAAGGGCATATGAAAACTAATATTTAAAACACACTATCTAGAAAGGTGACCACAAACAAGAAAGAGTGCCATGGTATGATTCATTAATTTATACTTGTCTCCTTAGGGACTTCAATCTTTTGTAAGAAATGAAAGCTAAAATAAGCTGGAGTTAATATAGATTAAGATAAGGAAGCTGCATGAATAGAATAAATAAAAGTTATAAAATGCATTTTTTGCCTTGAATTCTCCATTATTGAGCATTTTATATATAGATAGATAGATATAGATAGATAAATAGATATAGATATATATATATAGATAGATAGATAGATAAATAAAATAGTGACCTGGTGCATGAATTCATGTACATTTAAAGGAAATTAATTAGAAGAAACATTTTAATATTACTATTCATCCCTTTTCTATAATAGAAGTGTCAGAGATGAAAATATATAAAATGTGTATGAAAATAATATATAAATTGATTAATAAATAACAACCTGATATAACAATAAAAACATGATATAAAAACAACATTGACAAAAACCATGACTAATAAATTGATTAAACTTATTCTAATATATCCCTGTATATCACATTAAGAGTAAAAACACTTTCAGAGTACCTAACTAATTTCCCTTGTGATTAAGTATTTACAACTTGAATTTTAACATCACATGCTCTTCAAACTCAAGCGAAAGCAACATATAACTGACCATGACTCAAAATGGATTCAGGTAGGAATATTCCTACTCTATCTAGATTGGCACCAGCAAGAGCTTTATATGTATCGCACATGTGTGAGTCAACTTTTATTTTTGAACTAGAGGCCCAGTGCACAAAAATCAGGGAGTCCCTCAGCCTGGCCTGTGCCCTCTCGCAGTCCAGGAACCCTCAGGGAATGTCTGATGGTTTAGGCAGATATCTTTAGTGTTGCCCTGGAGTCAGGAGAGGCTCCTGCTATTGCCATCCCCAGCTGTGAGCCCCCCGGCACCTGGCTGAGCAGAGCTCTGCTGTGGGATTGCACTGACCACCAGGGGGCAGCTCCTGTGTTGAGTGTCTTCCCCCCTCGTAGTCAGTGCACATCATAGCAACTGGTCATTCTGTATCTGTATATAGCAACTAGTCAATTTGTATATTAGCTTTTTATTATGTAGGATTGCTAATGTGCATCATATGTACCTGCCAGTTGGTTGGATGGCCGGACAGTCGGTCACTTAGCTTTTTATATATATAGATATTTTTCTTTTTTGGTTTGCTAGTGAACATAATCTGAAGAGTACTTCTTATTATTTCAGGAAGTGCAGTGGAGAAATCCTTAGCTGTGAGCCAAGGTGGAGAGCTCTATGAAGAATGGCTGGAACTTAGAAATGGTTGCCTGTGCTGTTCAGTAAAGTGAGGAATGTGTTTAGTGTTCTTGTTGGTTTACTGTAAATGTTAACTGATTATATTTCCAGCTTTGATTTTCTTATGTAATTTTCTGAATATACAGTCTGCTTCATTGTATTTTCAAATAGAAAATAGACTAAAAGTGTTTCTTGCTATTTTATTTATTTTTCTACATGCTCTCATATTTTGGTCCTTTTATTGAGTTTTTTGATGTCAGGGTTTATTTAATCTTTGTGGTGCATAAAAGTCTCATTTTATCTGTGAAAAATGGCCTAGTTAGTTAAGTCATTGGTCTTTGTTCTAAGACTTCATCCTCTAAAAAGAAAAATGAATGACTATTAAAAAAAGAGAAAATCCTCACATTATTTTCCACCAGTTACAGTTCTTTCCAAGGACTATCTATTTTATTCACTAATATACTACAGAACTTAGAAAAGGACCTGACACATAGCAGTCACTCAAGTATTTGTTGAGAGAATTAAGAAAATTAACAACTGCACTGTGAGTTTTGTATATTCTAGTGAATTAAATTTCCTCTACATCACATACTATCTTAGGTGTTTGACTTTGAGTCAAATGTATTAACAAGACTAAAGTCATAATAAGTTTTCTTAAACAACCAAAATACATCTATCAATTATTTTCTTCTACTTTTTATATAAGGAAAAAGGGAAGCTAAAACCTGGTACTCTAATTTAAAACAGAGGTAAATGGTATTTACCAGTAGTATCCTTTTAGCTGTTATATTAAATTACTGTAATTCATACATTTTATTATTATTTGTGATGTTGATTTTTTCAAAAAATATAAAAATAATAGATTCTGACTTATTTTATAGTCAATTATAGTAAACATTTCCTCTGCTCTTAATTTTAGTAAAATTAAGTATTAATTTATTATGTATCTGATTTCTTTTTATTTGTCAGTGTATATGCATCTAGTTTTTCCCTTCACTGGTAAATATTGGATGGGCATTTTGTTATAAATTTGGAAGTGAGTTAAATTTTCACATGCCTAAAGATATTTTTGTCTCAGATTGCTGAATAGGTTTTTTAATTTTTGTAATGATTGCTTTAAAATATTCAGGCCAATACCCAATAGTATATTTTGGTATTCCCCAGGGACAATGGCCTTAAAGCTATTGAGAATTTGATGCAGAAGAAGGGGAAATTTGATTACATACTGTTAGAGACCACGGGATTAGCAGATCCTGGTAAGAAACAACATTATTAATAACCATAATATAGTTCTTATATATTTTTAAATAAATATACTAAAGAAATCTCTAAAATGAGTTTTAAAACTTTATTCTTTGGTTAAGAGAGGAAAAATATGTGTTGTCATGTTCTTTAGAAGATGAATCATGATCAAAGTACTTAGTACTTTTAATCTCAAAATAGAATTTGAAATTCTATTGATTTAGGGTTTTTTATAGAAACAAAAATTGTTAAAAATACGAAAATTTAGGAAAAATTGAGACATTTTACTTTTAAGTTTATATTTGATTAGTTATACTCTCCCAAGATCTTACTAGTATTTCTGATTATTTTCCAATCCAGTATTCTATAGGGTTATGTAATCTCAAGAGCTTTTGTATTATAATTCTAGCAATACTCCTGTAAATTATTGTTAGCATTTTTAAAAATATATATTTTATTGATATTTTACAGAGAGCAAGGGAGAGAGATAGAGAGCTAGAAATGTCAATGAGAGAGAAACATCCACCAGCTGCCTCCTGCACATCCCCCATTGGGGGATATGCTCGCAACCAAGGTAAATGTCCTTGGCCGGAATCGAACCCTGGACCCTTCAGTCCGCAGACCGACACTCTACCACTGAGCCAAACCGGTTTCAGCAGCATTTTGTTTTTATGCTACTAAACTTAAAATAATTTGGGGGGTAAATCTATAATAATAAAAGGATAATATGCTAATTAGACTGGACGTCATTCTGGACATCCTTCCGGATGAAGCCAGGGCCAGAGGGAAGACCAGGTCCTGGGTGCCAGCAGGTGGCTGAAGGGAAGCCAGCCCAGGTCCCAGGTGCCAGAGGGAAGCCTGTGCTGGCAACTGGAGGAAGGAAGGCCTACTCTTACATGAATTTCATGCATTGGGCCTCTAGTATTATTATAAGGTGTAGAGTTAAATCAGACCTTTTTCCCGGTGTAGATTGATTATTCATCAAAGTTTTACCTTTGAATGGAATTATATATAAACTTCCCCAGTGAAAGCTACACAAAGTCGTTTCTGTCAATGGGTTTGTTTCCTTCTTACCCAAATAACTTTTTAAAAATATATATGTTTTATTTTTTTTAGAGAGAGAGAAACATTGATTTCTTGCCTTCCATATGCACCCAACATAGGATTGAACCAGCAACCTAAGTATGTGTCCTGCCCAAGAATCTAACCGTCAATCTTTCGGTGCATTAGATGATGCTCCAACCAACTGAGCCACACCGGCCAAATAACTTTTAGGTAACATTTTTATTCCTAGTTTGCAGAACCTTTTCCAAGTCCAACTCATACTATTTTGTTTTGTAAGTCTGGTTCATACCATTATTTCTTTTTGATCTGGATCTGTGGCATTGGACCCTAAAACTATATAAAAGTAAGGTTTGGGATTAATTTATTAAAAGGGTCATAATTATTTAAAAGAAATATTGTAGTATACTGAAGGTTCAAATATAATAAATGCTATTATACTTAGAAGTATTACATAATAACGTTGCCCTCATGTTTTCAAACTAGTATTGAATGGGCTGTTTTGGTCCTTATGGAATGCCTAGGTTTTTTATACATTTCATACATGTCCAATAGGTTTAACCAATGATACAATTTGAATTATTACACATAAGTCCTGGGAATGAAATTTACTTACTTGAATTTCAACGTACTGAAACATAGGATGATTTTATTTTAAACTTCATATTTTCTTAGGTATTCTTTAATTTTTAAAAATACTATTTAATTTTTATCCAAACAATAAAAATCATTATTCTAAAAAAAATAGAAGCAACATTAACCCATTTATATCTATAATTTGTACAAAAGCTTTATCTGAGATCTTTAACTTTTCTTTCTTCCTCTGAAAAGCTGAACCATGTTTATAGTGTTAAATATTAAGTTTACTTAAATCTAGAAAGATAGGAAAATATATACCTCTTTTTAAAATAGCAAATATCAGTATCTTTCATTGTAACACCAGAAAAACTCTTGTAACTTTTTTTTGGAAAATGAGATCTATGTGACATTCTTTTATTTTTATTGATTTCAGAGAGGAAGAGGGAAGGAGCGAGAGATAGAAACATCAATGATGAGAGAGATTCATCGATTGGTTGCCTCCTGCATGCCCCTACTGGGGATCGATCCTGCAACTTGGGCATGTGCCGTTGACCGGAATTGAACCCAGGACCCTTCAGTCCATAGCTGATGCTCTAGCCACTGAGCAAAACCAGCTAGGGCCTCTTGTAACTTTTCTTTGAGAGTAGGTGAGTTTAATAAAACATGGTTCAGCTTTTCAGAGGAAGAAAGAAAAGTTAAAGATCTCAGATAAAGCTTTTGTACAAATTATAGATATAAACGGGTTAATGTTTATTCTATTTTTTTTTTTTAGAATAATGATTTTTATTGTTTGGATAAAAATTAAACATTATTTTTAAAAATTAAAGAATACCTAAGAAAATATGAATTTTAAAATAAAATCATCCTATATTTCAGTACGTTGAAATTCAAGTAAGTAAATTTCATTCCCAGGACTTCTCTGTGTCAAGCTACTCGTTATGATTGAATGATAGTATTGGCCTCAGGAGCTTGTGAAAAGAGCAGATTCATATATATATATATATATATATATATATATATATATATATATATTTAATACTAGGGCCCAGGTCACAAATTCACGCGGCTTGAAAGGAACTGTGGGCTGCGAGGCTGTGGTGGGCATGGGGGCAGATCTCAGCCCATTCTCCACGCCTCTGTCCTGTCCGGCCCCTTCCACATGGCCCCCAGTCTCCTGTCTGCTGGCAGCTCCCCTCCCAGGCACTGACGGCACCAGCTCTGCTCATTACCGCTGATGACACCGAGCGATTGGAACTGACACCAGCAGTGGGTGCGAGCAAGGCCGTCACCGGCAGTGGGTGCAAGAGGCTGCTGCCGGCCCCAATTGCCCCTCAGGAGCTGGGGGAGGTGGAGAAGCCCTGAGGGGCGATCAGGGCCATCAGCCGCCACTTCCACCCACTGATAGCACCAAGAGATCGGGGCCAGCTCTGGGCACTGGCACTGAGTTCAAGTAATGGCAGCGGGTGCAAGCGGGGCCAGCGCTGGCAGCAGGACTGGCCCTGCCCCCCAGCAAAGAAAGAGGGAGGCCCAGGCCAGCCAATCCATTGCACCCTAGCCTGTCTTGTGGGTGTAGCGGAGGTATGGTCAATTTGTATATTACTCTTTTATTAGATAAGAGAGAAAACTAATATGCAAATAGACCAAACTGCAGAACAAACCAACTGAACAATCGGTTGTTATGAAATGTGTTGACCACTAGGGGGCACGTGTGGAATATGGCGGGCATTGGCAGCAGGTGGCAGAGTGAGGAACATAGTGGGCATTGGCCTCAGTAGAATGGTGGAGTAGATGAGCAGGGGCACCAGACCAAAATGGGGTGCCGGTCACTGCCATCAGGGCAAGCCTCTGGTGCTTACTGAAAATTCTTTGCTCTCACACACTGCACACAAAGTTCTGCCTGTCTCCTGCAGAGGGAGGCCACAGGTGGGAGGGGAGGGGGGACAGCTGCACAGATGGCAAGGAGTGGCGGCAGCAGGGGTGGGGCCAGCTGCTTGCAGCCCAGGGAAGGAAAGCCCCAATAGGCCCTGATCTCAGGCCAGGCCTAGGAACCCTACCTGTGGGGTCCCGGATTGTGAGAGGGTGCAGGCCGGGCTAAGGGTGACCCCCTCCCCCGAGTACATGACTTTTTGTGCCCGGGGGAGGGGGTCACCCTTAGCCCGGCCTCTAGTTTTATTATATTGGGGCAATGAATATTGCTGTAGAAAAGTCTGGGTATTTTTTCTGCCTCCTGGAAAGTGACTAGAATTTTTGAAGTTCAGTAATATACTCTACCCATTTTATATATATATATATATTTTTTTCTTGAGCTCCAGTTTGAAAACTGGGTATTGTTCAGAGTAGGGGGGAAGGGGAGACAGAGGGCCAGGTGGACAATGTGACTTTTAGGGGTGATCAGGAGGGCAGACTAGCGGTTAGGGGTGATCAGGTAGGCAGACCAGTGGTTAGGTGTGATCAGGTAGACAGACAGCCCCTCGCCCAAGCAAGTGGTTAGGAGCAATCAAGCAGGCAGCAGAGTGGTTAGGAGTGATCAGGTAGGCAGATCAGTGGTTAGGGATGATCAAGTAGATAGGTGAAGATTGTTTCTTATTTTAACCACCACTCTTCAAAACTTATGGCAGGAGCTGGTGTATTTGGTTGCTGTTGCCAAAATCTAGCTTTAAAATTTTTTATCTTATTTTTCATTTTATTAGGTTTTGAAAAGGAAGATTCTATAATCTAAATCAGGATTTCTTAATCTTTGCACAAATGACATTTTGGGCTAGATAATTCTTTGTTGTAGGAGGCTGTCTTGTGTATTACAGAATGTTTAACAGCATCCCTGGTTTCTACCCACTATATGCCAGGAGCAATACCTAGTTAATACAACTAAAAATATCTCCAGACGTTGCCAAATATTCCCTGGGGGAGAAAAATCACTCTGGTTTGAGAACTACTGATTAACTTCATTCTCTCATCTCTGCTTCTTCTTCTAAACTCCTGCATCTAAATTTGAAATAGTTCTTTCTTGTGTAGCCTGGTAAGAATTATACCACAGATACCCATCTGTTTTTGATAAAAGCTCTAATATATTCTTGTAGTTCAACTTAACACTAGGCAAATGCTAACTATCGAGTACTTATAAGATATCTGAATAGAAATCAGTGAATTTTTTAAAAAATGAAGGTGATTTAAGTATAATGTTAAAAATTATATCGAGGTAAAAAACTTAATACATTTTTATGATTTATTGTTTGGAGTAGTGATACTCACAGTAGACTTACTTTTTCCCCCCTCATTAATTAAAATCATGTTGTTAGCCAAGTAAGTGAAGAAAATTTGTATTGGCGATTCACTTGTTTCCCATTTAGGAGACTGACATTCTCCAGTTCTAAGCTAAATAATTGTCATGGTAAAGTAATTTCCTTGAAAGGGACAGACATTGATTCAGCCCTGTTACTCGCAAATCCTATTTCAGTCAAATTGGAAAACTATTAAGTTTTTGGGAAAAAAATCAATAGGTATCAGGAAACCATTAGATCTTGGGGCCCTTGCTGTATCTTGCATGAGTAATCATTGTAAACAGCTGACAGGTATTTCATTGTTGACACAGAGTGATGCTTGGGGGATCACATCTGGTCAGGGTAGGTGGACAGTTTTAGACATTGGAACAAGTTCAGTTACCCTTGTTTTCCCCCAGTACTCATTCTTTTAGACAGCCCTGTCACTAACTGGACCTGTGATGCTTTGAAAGATCAAAGACTTTCTTTGCTGTCAGTTTTCTTTTTCTTGTTTTGTGGTAAACTAATCAGGGTGTGTGGATTGATACTGAACCAGTTTCTATTAAAAACAAGCTTTAATTTCTTATTTAGAAATTATTTTTCCTCAAACCCAAATTTTATATCAGTATTAAATAAATAGTGTAAGGATTTCTTGTTCTTTTTCTTCTATAGAATTTACAAATATTTTTGACAAATATCTGTGTTTTCTTTTGCTTTCCTTTAGAGATATAATTTAATATTTTTGAACTGTATGATTATTATTTTCAGGAGAGAGAAAATAAAAATATGTTTTTGTGCACACAACCATATTGCTCAAATTATTTGATAATATCCATTGTTAAATTATTATTTCATTAGTAGAAGCTTGGTGTTGGGTTTATTATTTGATAAAAGTTGGTCTATTTTTTAAGATAAAGGGAGAGGGGAAGAAATGGATATAAATAGTAAAAGGTTCTATCACTGTAATTCCCATAAGAAGATTGGAAACTTATGTTTAATTTGTGTACGTGTTTCCCTGCTAATTCTGTTGGGGCAAATTAAAACATTACAGATAGAACTGTGTTTCTCAGTTTGGAGAAATATTTTTAGTTGATGACTGTATATTTTCAGGTGCTGTAGCTCCTATGTTTTGGATTGATGATGAATTAGGGGTTGACATTTATCTTGATGGTAAGTTTAAAGGAGTATTTTGTTTTCAAGTAAAATATTATTGTATGGTTAAGATGATTTTTGTTCATTCATATTATAATTTTAATTGTTTACATTCTTACTCTTTTTAAACTTGTTTAGTTTGATGATGAAGTAAGTCTTTATTCATACAAATTCTAAGGTGGAATTAGATGTCAGATATTTTGTTTATTTTTTATATTTTATTTTATGTTTTTGGATGTCAGATCTTAATCTCAACTCCCAATTTAGTGCTTCGACTAAGAGTTTCCTTTCAGAATAAATACTGGGTAGCTTTCCTATATCCTCTCTTTTTTTATTTATGTCTTATTATATGTTGTCTGCCTTCCCTCTGTTGTGTCTTACCCCTTTCCCCACATTCCTTACCTTTTTCTAAACCAGGTCTTTCATAGACTAAGGAGTGAAATCATTTAAGAATCATTGAAGCTGGGCCCTGTAATTTGGCTCCAATATTTGTGGCATATAGTTGGTTGAATTATTTAGGCATCAACAAATTCATTCTATTGTTATCCTTTGAAAAAGTTATTTTGCATATAAATTCAGAGATTGTCAAACTAATTGATCATCTGGAGATTTAGGTTCATATTATGTATGACATTTGTGTGAGTTAGATTTAGTGAGAGATTATATCCTAAGACATCTCAGGTTTTTTAAACAATAATTTAAATGTTAAGAAAATTCTCAAATTGGATTATGTGAAAATAGACTAGAAATAACCTGTTTTGTGTAATTTGTCACATTTTACTTTATATTATGAAATTTAAATTTGTCTCATAATATTTTGGATTATAAGTTAAAAAGCTTGTTTATTTAAATTAAAAATTTTATTTTTATATTCTGTCTAATACCCTAAAATAGTGCTGGAGATTCAGTATACATTTGAAAATGCATGTGCTTATTAATGGAATTGAATTAAATTGCAGCCTTGGCAAGATAAAAATATACTTTATTGAGTCACATTTGTATGCTGAAATAGATTAGTTTTAATTTTTATTCTCAAGTATAAAGATGATAAATGATTTATTTTTTTGCAGGTATCATAACTGTTGTGGACTCAAAATATGGATTCAAAGTAAGTTGAAAGATTTTTAGGAGTTGCTAATTATTTAAGAGCTGAATATATGGTTATTAATTATATTATTTTCTCTACATTTGTATCACTTTGACATTTTCCTTGACAAAATATTTTTTAAAAAGTATCCTGAACAATTTGCGCTTTTTAAAATTATTATTTTGTGCTTTTGAATTATTTTCTATTACTTTGGCTTGATGTGATAAAAGTTGGAGGTATAATTTTGTAATAAAAATGTTACAGGATAAAGTTTGGGTGTATAACTCCTTCATAGGGTTCAACCCCAGTGTTAAGTTTTTCTGATTGATAGAGGAAACGGAGCTTGATAAAACATGAAAGCTTATTTTTCTTGTTAAACTGCAATGCTGTAGGTAATTGAGCTTTAAAAAAACAATACGGCTTCAACCTATTTTTAAGAAATCAAGATTTATACATAGGTCTAGTAAAGAGCAACTCTTAATTAAAGGCATTCTACCCTGAATATTTTTGGTACTTAACAAGTCCTCAGATGCACTTTAATGGGCTTCAATTTTTAAAACGCACTTAGCATGATTTTTTAAAGTATGTTGTTACATAAAAGTATGTTATTATATAAAGAAAAATCGTGTTTCTCAACCTTCCAAGTGAAAGAAGAGAGTAAAGCTATTCTCCATCTCACAGTTCCAATTTGGGGATATGGATAGTGCTCAGTATAATAATTTTTTTAAAGATTAAATTTAACGTTTAACAATTTATGTCTGTTTTGTATTTTATCCTATAATATATCTAAAGTTGTTAATTTTTAAAAAAATTGTTTTTCTTCCAAGCTTTTATTAAAATGATGCTCTAGAAATCTATGGCAGTCTTATCAAATGGTTATCAATATCCTTTCTTCAGTTCCCTCACAGGTAGAGCACCCTAATTTGAGAGGTTTGGGTGGTAATTCCTTTGTAGATTTTTAAATCCAAATTTATTAATAGTAGTCCTAAGAATCAAAGTAAGATTCCAGATATTATAATTTTACTATAAAAATTTTGACTGTTCTGAAACCATAACATTTCTAGTAAAATGTTGATGAAGAAAGAAAAAAAAAAAAAAACAACCCTCAAATTGTTCATTCTGAATGATTTCTGGAATGCTTAAATTTATTTCCTATATAAATTTTTAGCTAAATTTAGGATCTTATGGAATAGATAGCAGTTAAGATTTATTTATTTTATTGATAGACTTAAAGTGCCATACCTAAAGTCAAACTCTTTATGTATTTATGATTATAAGAATAATTTTATGTGTATATTTGGATATGGAGAGGAGTTAAGTAGAATCTATTGTCGGTGTGATAGAGGCCAGAAAATCAAAGCAGCATTCTGAATAATGCAAACACAGTAAACGTTTAACCCCCTGCCACCTTGATAAAACCTCTTAAATTATTAAATCAATATACCTACATAAAACTGACATACTGTCAGGATAATGGAAACTTTAGATTTTCTAAGTCAGATGCCAGATAAATAACTTTTCCTTTATATAAAGAATTTGCCAACTTGTCCAATTCCTCGGGTTGCAAAGCTTGACCTCAGTAGCTGCTTGTGATTCAGAGAATTCTGAAGCAGTACAAGTAATGACACTTGGATAATGGGCAGCAATTTAAGGGTGTCATGCTTCACAGAGCCAGCCCATCACAAGTAAAGCTGAAAAATGGTACCCTGTGGCCAGCCAGCCAAATTGAAACTGAAGTAGTAATTGATATCATGGGCTATCACCTTAATGGGATTGTCACCCATTGATCTGAAATATTCATTTTTTAATCATGGGCAAAGAATTGGACAACTTCAATGACAGCTCTCTATTCTTAGGACTTGACACTGAGGCTACTGACATTGTTCTTTTGAGTTCTACAAATGTGACAGCATTTAATGCAATAAAATCAATGAATGAAGTTACAGAGAAAAGGTCAAGGAAGAGGTTTCCTCTTGGTTCTTTTGTCATATTTATTGCACAAGCTGGTGAAACAGTTCAGTTAGAAAACAGTTTGGCTTGGAATAGACCAGCAAAATAAGTAGACTGACATTATGCAATATCTTTTTTTTTTTAAAGCCAAAATAGTGTTATATCTATAACCAATCCATTGGAAAGAAATGCCTGCTTTTTTCTTTTCTTTTCTTTTCTTTTCTTTTCTTTTCTTTTCTTTTCTTTTCTTTTCTTTTCTTTTCTTTTCTTTTCTTTTCTTTTTAATGTCATCTGACATCTTTGACACTAGATTTATTTCCACTTTGGTCAACAACAGTGTTTTCTTTCTTTTTTTAAATTAAAAAAAATGCAGCTTGTTTCTATTTCTGCAGAAAAGGATACCTATTGAAGTTGTGCCTACCGTGGTGTTATTTAAAAGGGTTACTTTCTTATGGTATATTAAGTTATAGAGTGGAACCTTAATCTTTTGGATATGTTAGATTAATTAGCACCAAAATTATTTTTGTCTTTTTTTAAATATAAGCAAAAGCCACAATCTTTAAGCAGAGATGATTATTCCTTTGGGGAGGTATATGTGTGTATATATAATTTTTTTTCCAAAAATTTTTTCTTCCTTGCCTGTACAGATAGGATAGAATGTCAAAATGTCCATTTTTTTAAACCTTATAAGTGGAAGTCACCTGACTTAATGGTATATAAGCTGATATTAGAGAATGTCCTTTTGAATAGCAGACATTGGTTTTAGTCATTTTGTAGAGTTTGTCTTGGGGAGGTGGGAGGTTGCATAAGGGAAATGTTAGGTTGATATCCAGAGAAAATAAATGCTAGTATGCATTTATTATTTCTTTATGTTTGTATAGCCTTCATATGTGCATAGAACAAGGCATTTATCTCTTTGGCTGTAATATGATTATTACATGTCATATTCTTCATAGAGTTGTGTGTATTGGCAGATTTTTATTTTGGAGAGATGTGGTTGTTTTAATGTTTTTATTGATTTCAGAGAGAGGGAGGGAGGAAGTAGAAATATTGATTGGCTACCTCCTGCATGCCCCCTCACTGGGGAAAAAGCAACCTTGGACATGTGCCCTGATCAGGAATCCAATGGGTGATCTCTTGGTGCATAGGATAACCCACAATACACTGAGCCCACTGGCTGGGCTATTTTGGAGAGTTGAACAATTTTTTATGTGATACTTATGGACTGCCTAGAGATAGTAAAATATAGCTTTGAGTGAAGATTTATAATTTTCTTGAGAAGTAAATGCATTAAAAACAAGAGTTACTTTGTGAAACTACTATTAATTCTGTTTAGGTCTGAAATTCAAAACTGGTTTCTAATTTTCTTGCCAAATCTTTTTCATATTGCACCAGCTCATAGCCAATAGCCCCAAATTTATATGTAAACAAAGCTTCCAAAAAGTCAATAATATGATGTTTTGAAAAAATAATTTAAAAGAACTTAAGTATTATAGGATCAATCAGGAACAGATGACTAGCTAAAAATACATCTTTACTGAATAGATTTACTTCTGAATAGAAAGGGATTTGTTGCTTGATGTTATATAAAAATTAGAGGCACAGTACACGATATTCATGCACAGGTGTGGGGGGGTGTTCTCAGCTCAACCTGTACCCTTTCCAATCCGGGAGCCCTCAGGGAATGTCCTACTGACGGCTTAGGCCCACTCCCCATGTTTCTCTGCTTTCTGCAGGACTTGCCTGCTCCACATCACAGTAATTGGCAAGCAGGCCCTGCTGGGTGCTGCCTGCGGGCCCACTTGCCTGCTTGCAGGTCACCATGGCTACTCAAGCAGGCCCTGCTGTCTGCTGTCAATCTGTGTGGCCGCCCTTGCCTTCCGGGGCCAGTGATGGTCCCAGGAGGCTGCGGGCTTGGTGCCCATCCCCAGGACCCAGGCTGCTTGGCACCTGTGTATGCAGATTAACCCATCATCTTTGTTGGGTTAATTTGCATACTCACTCCTGATTGCCTAATGGTCACCACAGAGGTGCAGTCAATTTGCATATTTCTCTTTTATTAGTGTAGATTTTTAAAATAACTTTCATGTACCTGTCAACAAATAGAGGGTCTTAATTAGAATTCATTTAACAAATATTTGTTCAGCCTGGATGTGAGGTTCTCTTTCCAGGATGTTAACAGCCTTTTTCTCTAGAGGACACAATAATAGGATTTGTTAGAGCCTCAGGGCAAGAATAATTGTCAAAAATAATAAACTTGGTCTTTTGGCAAGGAACAATTTTTGCTACAATATTCTCCAAGTTTTATGATTTCCATGACTTGAGTGGGCCTGCAGTTAAATTTATAGCATTATACCTAAAGTGGTATAGTCTTTACTATAGTTTTAGTTTAGTCTTATTTCCTCCAAAATAGAATTTGGCAAACTTTTAAAAGAAAAACACTTTTCTCTATAGACTTAACCAATACTATTAAATAAAAGTATTAATAGATTGCTCTTAGGTTTCAAACTATTCAGATATCTTAGTGATCTGCCTCTCCTTGAATTGTGAAACTAGTTTGATGAAATTTTTTTAGTAAATGTGCTGGCAAAGCAAAGATGGTGAAGTAACTTTAAATCTAATTTTTAGGTTATCTTTACAAATATACTGAGTGGCCAGATTATTATGATCTCTGAATGCATAATAATCTGGCCACTCAATATATATCTTATATAATAAAAGGCTAATATGCAAATTGTCCCCTTAACTAGGAGTTCGACCAGCAGACAGGCCGACCAACTGCCCATGTCTCCTCCCCCTGACCAGAATGGCCGGACCTCACCCATACATGATTTCATGCACCGGGCCTCTAAAACACACACACACACACACACACACACACACACACACACACACACACTGTTTATTTTATTTCTATTGTAAATTTTACTTCATTTTCAATTTTAGTAAAATAGACCTACAATAATGTGTTCTGTGACTATCATGGCATTAGATTTAGTTTCTTCTTTTCTAAAATGAGAATAACCTTTTCCCATAATGGTTATGAAGACTAAATGAGATAATATGTGTAAAAGAATTTAATAATTATGAAGTTTGATTCAGATATGAAGAATATAATCTAATTGCCTCTAATCTCAGTAGGAGCTTTTGAGAGTTAAGATAATGAAGATGAAATATTTTTTCAGAGAAATCTTATGGCTTTAATAACATTGGGGATATAAATAGGATTATGGGAAAATGATAACTGCATCCAGAGAGATGAGCACTATCTTGTGGGCCTCTAAGTCAGTGTCAAAATATTATTTTGGAACTAGCATGACTCTGGAAAATTCAGCAAAATAAACAGTTGGCATGGAGAGGCCAAATCACTCAATTGTTTCTAAATGATAAACTGTGTTTATGCTAGAATTAGGGCTGGGCCCTTCTCTTAGCATATTTGTTTCTAGGGTATATGAAGGGCTCAGTGCTGAGTTAATTATAATTAATATAATTCTGGGGTGGGGAGTGGGGCTATTTTGTTATTAGCATTCTGTTAACTGGGTTCTTTAACTTGAATTTATGTATATCTGTTTTACAGAGAACACATCCTAGCTAATAAAGAGGGAATATGCTAATTGACCATCACTCCATCACAAAGATGGTTTCACCCACAGCTGAAGCCAAATTCCCATAAGGGGCCTTAACAGGCAATCAGCAGGGACCTGAGGCTACACCCTCCTCCTCCCCCATATGGCTTGACAAGGGACCTCAGGCCTTAACCCACACCCTGGCATCAGGCTAGGAGACCTCAGGCCATGCCCACCTCCCTGACACCAGGCCAGGGAACTTGATGGGGAACCTCACAGTACACTTCCTGTCGTGGTGCTAGGCTAGGGGACCTCAGGCTGCTCCCTCCACCAGAATACTAGGCTGGGAGAATCTCAGGCCAAGCCCCCCAACTCTTCAGGCCGTTCCCCCAATCCCATCACCAGGCCTAGGGACCTCAGGCCACACCTCCTGCCCAGCGGGTCTTGACAGGGGACATCAGGCCACACTCCCCGCCCCAGCACTGGGCCAGGGACCTGTGGCTGCACCCCCCTGCCTGGCTGGGCTTGACAGGGGACCTCAGGCCATGTCCCCCACCTGATGGGGCTTGATGGGGGACCTCAAGGCACGGCCCCTACCCCAGTCTGGGCCAGGGGACTTCAGGCCATTCCCTCCATTCTGGCACTGGGCCAGGGGACCTGAGGCTACATCCCCTTCCCGTTGGGGCTTGACAATGGGATCTAGCCCAATGGGGCGGGGCCGGCCGGGTCTGGGTCTCATGCAATTTCGAAGCATATGTAGGTGGGCAGGGACTTGACTCTGGGTCCCGTGGTATGCCCCAGATTCTGACAGGAGGAAGGTTTTCATACATATTTTACTAATTTTCTGTCATCTCTGACACTTCTATTATAGAGAGGGGGCAAATAGCAATATTAAATTATTTCCTCTAATTAATCCCCTTTTAATGTGCATTAATTTCGTGCACTGCGTCACTAGTATATTCATAATGATGAAGATATTTATTAAAGATCTCAATAAATCTTCTGAAGTGTAGTTTTTTTAAGAGAAGTATATTAGAGTATAACAAATTTTATTATGTCCTCTAGAATGGGCAGGAATGGAGGGAAGTATATTAGATGTGTTCAAAGTACAATTCAATGGTTATCTTTTAAAATAAGTAGTAATGAATATTTAGAACAAGAACAACTTTATAAAAAGGAAAATGCCTAAAACCTGAACTATAATGTTCTATGTTTTTGACTTTATTTAAATATGAAGGGTTTTCCTTTTAAGAAAAAATGTCAAGGCACACTATTTAAGCTGCCCCCCCCCAAACAAACAAACAAACAAACAAACACCCTACAGGTTCACAGTAGGAAAAAAATTACAAATGGAGAAGAACTAATTTGTACATTCAGTAATAGAGCTTGTCAGAAGTGAGAAAGGAGTCTGCAAAGTAAAATCCTTTGTGTTAACATTAGGTTTTGTTACACTACAGTAACTTTTTCAAACTTTGTTTTTATTTAGCATTTAACGGAAGAAAAACCTGATGGCCTTATCAATGAAGCTTCTAGGTATTCATATTTAAAGTGTATATTGATTTCTGGCTAATTGGAAAGGGAAGAATATGAATGTGAAAACCAAAAGCAAATATAAAAACATAAGTCAAGGAATTTATCTTTTTTTCTGTAGTGGAATTATTTTTATTTATAATAGTCTGATAACTAAACTTTTGTTTAAAACTTTTTTTTATTATAGCATAAAGTGAGTTCTGGGCATAGGCGTTCTTAATGAGGAGTTTGAGAACTGTTAACATTTTTAAAATATTTTCTTTTAAAAATATTTTCTTATTCTCATGCCATTTTTGGGGGGATAGAAGATGATCATAAAAAAGTTGGCTCACTTACTGCCTTTTTTAAAAACAGAATTTCATTTGAATCAAATGTTCACTGTTATTCAGAATAACAGAGGACCCAGTATGAATATGGTTTAATTTGGCATTTAGAACATTTTTTGCTTAAATACTTTTATGCTTCTGATTGGTGTGTCTTTAGACTTAAATTATTTAAATTAGTTTGCCTACTCTAAGTATATTCTCACTAATAGGAAAAAGGTTTTTGGATAAATGACAGTCACTAAAAATGCTGTTGGGTTTAAGAATGAGCTCCCTTGAAATTTGCTATGAATGATCCAGACATAAATAATGAAGACTACAGGCAATCGATTGATTTCCTATCATTTTGGAGTATGGTACTCTGTTGTTATGTAATCTTGCCTAAGCATTCATTTGGTATATACTTATAATTCAAATTAGAGTGAACTTAAATGTTCTTGTAACTTTTTCCTTTATTAAATTATGTTTATTATAGAAAATGTAAATAAACCAACTAGAAAATAGGAAACTATTACAAAAGCTAAAATAAAATTAAACATAAAAGACCTCCAATTTAAAGATTGCACCTGCTTATATTTTCAAATGTGCACATTCATGTAAAATTTATTTTAAAAAAGAGATTGTGATATGCATGCTATTGAAACCTACTATCTCTTTTTTTAAATATATTTTATTGATTTTTTCGAGAGGAAGAAAGAGGGATAGACAGCCAGAAACATCAATGAGAGAGAAACATCGATCAGCTGCCTCCTGCACACCCCCCACTGGGGATGTGCTCGCAAACCAAGGTACATGATCTTGACTGGAATCAAACCTAGGACTCTTCAGTCCACAGACCCACGCTCTATCCACTGAGCCAAACCGCTTTTGGCAAAACCTGCTCTTTTAATGAATTAAAATTAATTTATTTTTGAGAATTTGATTGTGTTATCAGCTATACCTTCAGGTATTACAAAACTAGGATTTGAGGAAAATTTAAAGACTCCTCAGCTTTACTATTCCTGTTAATAGAATATATAACTTCTGTTATAGTAAGCTATTTTCTTACTCAGCTTTCTGTTAACTGGATTCTTTAACGAACTTATTTATATCTGTCTTACAAAAAATGTATATTCATAATGATGAAATATATATTTGTTAGAGATCCTGATAAACCTTCTGAAGTGTAGTTTTTAAAAATACTGTTTAATATTTTAAAAAAACCACCTTAATTCGCTGTATTTCTTTGAAAATTATGTTAACTATTACATGGAATATTTTAGTAAGTAAACTGTCCTTATTTTTGCCATATTGGAAATATGAATTTTATGCATTTCTTTACAAAGAAAATCATGAGTTGATAATCATCCTAATTGTAAATCATCCTTGGTTATAAACTTTTGAAATTTCTTCTAGAGTACAAGTGAAAGTACTTAGTAAATACTTTTAATGAATAATGTGAAATTTGAATTTATATAGTGATGAATATAATTTATTCTTACTATTTGAAGAATAAGTAGGTTAGGAATAAATTGAATTACTATATAGAGTACTATATAGTTTTTAACTGATAATTGATCTGAAGGAAATGTTTCTGTTTATTTTTAATTTCTTAACATTTTTGTTTTGACATCTGTTCTTGTTTGCTAATTTAGGCAAGTTGCTTTGGCAGATATCATCCTCATCAATAAAACAGACTTGGTTTCAGAAGAGGATTTAAACAAATTAAGAACAACTATTAGGTACAAAATTATAAGTGTTAAGTACCTACAAATTCTAAATATACTACACAAAATGTTTTTATCATGTACCATTAGAGAATCATATGTATTGTTATTGACTGATTTTTATAAGTAGTAATATATGAAATTATTCCCCATTGCTTACTGAGCATCGTTCAAAGTTCATAGACTGATATTTAGGGTCTTCTAACTTCATCCTGCTTTTCCTGTCTTCTCTGACTTTTTCCTACATGATGTTCTCTGTACCCAGGATGATTATTTACTTATTTTCTCATGTGTCTTATGAAATACTTTTATTAGTCATGTTGTGTTTTCACTCTGCCAGTTCTTGAATTCCTTATCTTCTCTATTTTTCTTCTTCATTTCCCCCCCAGCAATTTTATCCATTCCCTAATACCCCTCCTTTCTCCACCTTTTTCTTCCTCTTTCCTATGTGAAGTTTTCTCTGACTTATGTGGTCTTACTTTTACCTGAACCTTCATTGACTTTGTCTTTCATAACTGTCAACTGATCATACCTGTTTTCCAGTTTTTTTTATACCAAATAATTCATATTCTTAATTTATTTTGATTCATAAAACAACCCTTTTGAATACCATTTTAGCAGATAAACCTGTGACTTGCAAAGACAAGTAATAGCCTCATGACCATAGAGGTCAGAAGTGGTAGTATGGGGTTCAAACCTAAGCACGACTCTAAAGCACCTGGCCTTTATTTCTTCATTTTTAATTTTTTTATTTTGCATTTTAATTTCTTTATTGGTTATTGTATTACATATTTGTCCTTATCTCCCCCCCCCCCCATTACCTTCATAAACCCCACACACACTCATGCCCTCACCGCCCTGTTGTCTGTGTCCACTGGTTAGGCTTATAGGCATGCATACAAGTCCTTTGGCTGATCTCTTTCTAGCTTATTTTAATGTTTGCAGTATTCATGGCCTATTCCAATCAATATAGGATAATACGAATGATACTCAAATATGTGTTAAATGGTCCAATAGTAATTTGGACTTTTCAAGTAAGGTTAGAGTTTAGGAACTTTGAATTGTTTTATAAGACCTAAAATAATAAATGCCTATAAACATACATTGAATAGTTTTTATTATTAGTCATCTTTAGTGGACATAGTCTGCAGACATCAGATTTTGAATCTGTCAGTGCCAGTTCATATAGTATATGTTATGAATGGAATCAATGAAGCTAAGACTCATTAGGAGATTGCCTACAATGATAATGATTACAGAAGAAAAAAGTATGTTTTCCTTCATATTTGGTTTTATTTTAATAGTAATAGCCCCTCAGACTTTACTATGAAAAACTGTAATAATGTCTTCAAGTGGAGGGCAGATAATATTGCATAGTATTTAAGGTCATGGACTTTGGAATCTGCTTGAGTTTTAATGCTTGGTCTGAAGTCTCATCTGTAAAGCAAGAGTAATACAAACCTTATAAGTTGGTTTGATTGTTATATGCAACAATGTTGGTAAACTTTGCACAGTGCTCAGCACATAGTGAGTTATTAACTCTTACCATTATCAGATTATAGATTTTTTTCATTTATATAGTAATTTCAAGGTACAGTGAATAAAAAAATTGAAGAAATAGAAAGATGGTTGACAATTTTGAAGTCTAGAAAGATGAACCAGTAAATGAAGATTACTTCTTTTACCCCTTTTGACACTCCATTTTCTAAATTTTGTTCTCTTTTCAAATCCCATGCATCATTGTGATTACTAGAAATAAAAACACAATCTATATAGCAAACATTTTTGGATCTGAGATTATTACTACTGGGCTTTTCTATTTCCATAATGACTAAGCTGGATCTGCAGGACTGACTTTTATTCAACCTGTTGCCAGCCTGAGCTATACAGCTACACCAGAAAAAAAATTGGACAAAGCACATTGAGAAGTTAAAGATCCTTTTGGCTATTTACCCTCCATGGTATACCAGACTTGCAACTGACTGGAAATTAGATTTGGGGAGTTGGAAGGTAAACATTTGAGAGGAAATAGCCATCGTGTTACAGAGTACATTCAAAAGAGAAGATTAAGAACTTTGTGAAACAGTGGAGAGACTTGCCTCAGAATCATTGTATGCGGGAGGCCTTCCCCATAAGAACAAGCTTGAACAAATAGCAAATATCATCAGCAAGTAACACTAAAGGCAATGGCATTGATGATATAAAGATAACGAGGTCAGGTGTACAGTATGTTGAAAAAGATTTAAGTGTTTTTGGTGCCATATAATGGGAGCCATATTTTATTTTCTTAGTATCAGAAAGGGAAGGGCTGTCAGAATGGGTAGGGTTTCTACTCTGGGAATTGAAGAGGTTGTTTTCTAAAACAGTGGTTCCCAAACTTTTGACATATGTGTACCCCTTCTATAATTTTCTTGACGCTGAGTACCCCTCATCAAAAAAAAAAAAGAAAAGATGTATTTTGATAACAATCAAAATATATTTATTTTTATTTTTTTGTGCATACACAAAATAATAATAAACGAAAAATAAAATTATTCATAATAAAATATAAATAAAAGTTATATTACAAATAACATTTATTTGCACACCGGACCATCTCATGCCTCACAAGACTGTCTTGACTCATGAGAACGTAGAATTAGGTGCAGCTAAGCACGGTGCAGTGCATATCCCCACCAAACTCCGGTGCAACGCATACCCTCACCAAACTCTTCTCGTACCCCTGGGGGTACCACACTTGGGGAAACACTGCCCTAAAAGAACCTGGATGTATAACTTAGTGTTGCTGTGAGTATTGAGGACAGGCTGGGGTCAAAGCCACTCAGAGCTAGGCTTTAATTCTAGCATGTGTATAGTCATTTCACCAAACTGCTTGGGGAATATTGGGTATCAATAAAATGTTTTACTTATCTACTTATTTTAAGAACATTAGAATTACTGGTTATAAATCACATTTTGAAGTGAATGACCTTTTATAAATCGCAAAGTAGCCCCTCGTTCTGTGATTTGTGCAGTAAAGTTTTGCATATCATGTTTTAATGCCTCAGTAGAATATACCTAACTAATGAGTAGAAGAAAAGGAATAAACTATAAAATATGAAAGTTTTGTTTTTCTATATTTTGTTTTTTTCTAGTTCAAGAAAAATTTATATATGCTTCATATTTTAGAAATAATGTGCCTTGTATGTTTTTAAAAAACATTTTTTTACCTTTTCTTCCTCATTTTTAAATTTATTTCAGATCAATAAATGGACTGGGAAAAATTTTGGAAACACAAAGATCAAGGTACTTGTAAAAGACTATGTGATGTTAACAATAAATTTAGGTAATAATAAATATTAAGTAATTGATAAATATACTTGTATCTAATATAAGAAAAAACATTTTAAAAATGATTTTTAGAGGGGGAGAGAGAAAGAGAATCATTGATCATTTGCCTCCTGTACACTCTGACTAGGGATTGAACCCGCAATTTGGTTATATGCCCTGACTTGGAAATGAATCCTGGACCCTTCGGTACATGGGATGGTAGCAACCAGCTGAGCAACACCAACCAGGGCACATGTGCATTTTTAAAACTAGGGGCCAGAAATGTTTATTTGAATGTTCTTTATAAGTTAGTTTGGGCCCTAACCAGTTTGGCTCAGTGGATAGAGCATCGGCCTGTGGACTGAAGGGTCCCAGGTTCAATTCCAATCAAGGGCCATATACCTTGGTTGTTGGTACATCCTCAGTGGGGGAGGTGTAGGAGGCTGCTGCTTGATGTTTCTCTCTTTCCCTCTCCCTTCCTCTCTGTAAAGAATCAATAAAATATATATATAAATAAATCAATATAATATATATATATATATATATATATATATAAAAAGTTAGTTTGGCATATCTATTTAATATCTTGCTTCTCCTTCTTGTAATTAAAACTGTAGAGCCATGATAACACTGTGCAGCTTTGTTTTTGCTAATGAAGAAGAAAACATAGAGTGTTCAGCCATTTATAAAAACAATTAGTGTAGAAATCCAAGAAAAGTATAATATTAAGAATCTTATTTTAACCAAAACCGGTTTGGCTCAGTGATAGAGCATCAGCCTGCGGACTGAAAGGTCTCAGGTTCGATTCCAGTCAAGGTCATGTACCTTGGTTGCAGGCACATCCCCAGTGGGGGGTGTGCAGGAAGCAGCTGATCGATGTTTCTCTCTCATTGATGTTTCTGGCTCTCTATCTCTCTCCCTTTCTCTCTGTAAAAAAATCAATAAAATATATTTTTAAAAAAGAATCTTATTTTAATTTGACATATCTAAATAGCTTTTTAAAAAATTGTTTATCCTCACATGAAGATATTTTTTCCATTGATTTTTAGAGATGGAAGGGAAGGGAGGTAGAGAGAGAAAGGGAGAGAGGGAGATAACAATTTGAGAGAGACACATCAATTAGTTGCCTCCCACATGTGCCTCTATCTGGGGTGGGGATCAAACCTGCAACCCACGTACCTGCCCTTGACTGGGAATCAAACCCAAGACCCTTTGGTGGGCAGACCGGTGCTCTAACCACAGAGCAACACCAGCCAGGGCACTTTGTAACATTTTAAAACCTTCCTAGTGTTTTATGGTTGCAAAAATAATCTGTCATGTAAAAATACATGGAACCTTTAAGTTCCTGATACATCCTTTTTTTAAACTTAATTTCCATTTTCTGTAGGTTCTTCTCTCTTTCCATTGTGTTTATACAGATGTGCATTACTTTATAAAAGTATGTGTTCTTAAAATATCTCTAAAATGTATTTCTGTAGATTGAACTCTATTTTCCATTGAATGCTTACAGGGGTATTTTGTTAAACTCATTTTTTTAGCAAGAATAGCTCAGCAGCTGATAGACCCAGCAACATGCAGCCACAGCTCTGAGACTCACAGCTTGCAGTCTGTGCCACCCAGTTTTTAATTCAAAGATTTTTCCTTGAAAGTGCAGTGACGCCTAAGTTGAGTAGCTCATCTGCTGGGGCAGAGATTAGAGGTGCTGACAGACTATCATAAATGTTAGGCAGTAACAGCAGCAGCTGCTTACATGCATGTCAGCAGCTGGGGCATTAATTTTATATGCATTCTCAGGAGCCACTGGTCTGCTGGCAGAGGTGGCAGAATAATCCCTTGAGTGTAAGTTCTCTACAAGCATACACCAAATGTGCTCCCTTCATTTCAAATTCCAGTGTAGAAAATGTCTGATAGCCTAGCTGATACTGTGAGCATTCTTCAATATGTCTTCTTCCTATTGCATTTTACTTTCTTTTCTCCTTAATGTTTCTTTCTTTATAAAATGATAGACAACCACATAATGCTTAATTAAGATTTTAAAAATCATGTCCATATAAATAGCTGTAGTTCTGTTGTAATAGCATTTATTTGGTTCATATTTACAAACATCTTAAATCAGTTTTTTTTAAAGACCTGTGGATTTATCTTGCTTAATTTTTTAATGTTGATTTTTATTTAGGATCTTTATTTTCCTGTATAAAGGTTTCATCTTGAATAGTTTATTATATAATGATTTTTATATTTGTATGGCTTTTCTCTCATTGTTCTGCTATATTATAGAACAGCAAACATGCAGTAATTAAATTTTGTTATTTCAAAAAGATGAATGAACAGGGAATAAAATCTCTTTTTTTCTGTTTCTTCAGTGTCAGGTGTTTGCCAGTGTATCTGAGAATCTAGGGACCTTGTGAAGTAGTACTTGTGTTGAGCATGATGTTGTGTTAGGATCCTTTTCAGTGAAGATCAGAACATGGAAGAATTCTTACAAGTAGATCTTGAAACTTATGTCAAACTAGAGGCCCCGTGCACAAGATTTGTGCACTTGGGGTTAAGGGGCAGGTTCCTCAGCCTGGCCTGTGCCCTCTGCAGTCCAGGACCCCTCGGGGAATGTCCAACTGATGGCTTAGGCCCCCTTCCCAGCAGGCCTAAGCCAGCAGGCAGTCAGACATCCTTAGCACTGCTGTGGAGGCAGGAGAGGCTTCCGCTGCCACCACTGCGCTCACCAGCTGTGAGCCCAGCTTTTCGCTGAGCAGCACTCCCCCTGTGGGAGCTCACTGACCACCAAGGGGAGACTCGTGCTTTGAGTATCTGCCCCCCTGGTGGTCTGTGCACATCATAGTGACCAGTCGTTCAGCTGTTTGGTCAATTTGCATATTAGCTTTTTATTATAGAGGATGTTTCCCAAAATTCCTGAGGCATAACAACTTGAGTTTCCCAGTTTAGAAACTAGATATTTGGTTTTTAACAAAACAGTTGAAATCACTCTGATGGAAGTTTTGTGTTACTGTGTGTGTATTTTTTTAATCCCTTAAGCATTTTGTGATAGACAAATGCTGATAGTAGTAAAACTGACCATAGTAAAGCTGCTATAAGCATATATAAGAAAAGCTTACCTAAAGAGTGTGTAAGTTAAAAAATGAGAATGATGTGTAGTATTGTTTTGTTGGTATGTCTTAAGATAATTTTGAGGCAAATGGGAATCTAATGGACCACACATGGACTTTAGAAACTGGATGGAAAGATTAGGAGTGCTATTCTTATCTTCTTTGGACTTTTAAAAAAAATCTTGGAAATATAAATGGACTGAACAGAGGAAAACCTAAATCCAATTTGTTAATAATAAGTTAATCTATTCAACAAACTACAGTATATATTGAGCATGATACTAGTTGCTAGGCATTTTGTGGGATGTTAAGGATTTACTAATAAGCAATGGGTAAGGCAAAAACTTGGTCTTAAAGATGAACATTCATTTGAGGGAGACAAAAGCAAAAAAACAAAAACTAATATGTCATATTAATGTAACAAGAATATTAGATGCACAGGTTCCTATAAGAACAGGAAGATAAAGAACAATTACTCAACTCTTCTTGATGAAGAGTCAGAAAATTTTAATTGAGGAGATGATCATTGAACTGAGTCTTGAAAAATAAATAGGAGTTTTCCAGATGGAAAAGAGTAGCAATGGCTTTCTAGGAAGCTTTTGTATTTGAGACACCAGTGAGTATTTCAAAATGACTAGAACATATGGTATTATGTTGCAGAGAGAAAAAGAGATATGACTGAAGAGATGGAGAACTTACCACAAAGAGTCTTGAATGCCATGATACAGTTTGGATTTTTTTCCTGTAGGCAGCAAGGAGCTAGTGAAGAAGTAAAAGCAGCGTGACTCTTGGGGAATGGATTGAATATTGCACAGTTCTTCCAAGTTAGGAAATACAGGAAGGGAGGAGCAATTTTGGGGTAGGGTGATGTTAGCAGTGGGTTTAGTAAAGGTGATTAGTTTTGTAGGCAGTTGAGGTGCCACTGGGGAAGCATTTGAAAATTTAATTCTGGCGTTCAGGGTATAGCTATTGGATGGTATTGATAATTCACAGATCTGGAATTGGCTGGTGGCCAATCACTAGCCTATAAATTTATGTGTTTAAAACAAAATTAATGCTAATTTTGAAATGATCATCTCTTCTGATTTGAATACTTGATTTCATAATAAGGCTTACTTAATTACAACTAATTAATTCTAACATAATGATTATGCAAATAGAGCATTAACTAGGAAGTTTCAGTTTATATGCAACACCATTCTGAAGGAAATGAAATCAAACTATATTATTTGTATATAGATGCGAGTCCTGAAGTGAATAATTCTTTTTTTTCTCATTTTTTTAATTAAGGTATTATATGTGTACAAACCTTACCATTCCCCACCCCCCCCCCCCACACACACACACACATTCCCATACATGCCCTCCCTCCCTAGAGTTGAATATTTCTAATACAGTGGTTGTTTGACTCCTTACATTCTTACAATATTACCTGTTATATATCTATGGAAGGAGGGAGGTGGAGTAAAAGAAATATGAAAATTCCATTTGTTCCACTACTCTTGTTTCATATTTTAAGTAATAAACTGTTGCTTTGAAAAGTTAAGTTAACTGAAATATATATGAATGAATTTTAGAATTAAAAAGGTAACTGAAAATAAATTTTAAAAAACTAACTCCTGGGACTGGTGGGTAGAAATGGCTAGAATGGGTTAATGGGAGGAGGAAAGGGGGGACATAATGCAATACTTAAAACAATAAAGATTTTTAAAATATTAAATAAATAACAACAAACTGAAAAAAAACTATAGCTTATTGAAGCAGAAACCAAGTAACCTGGATCTTAGACCATTCAACCATTTTTTAAAAATTTATGTATTAAATCTATTTTAAAAAAGTTATTTTTACAAGCTTTTTGTTTCTTGTCATTTTTGTTTCCCAAAATACTATGATATACTGATAAACCTTTATGTCTACATTTTTGTCAAAAGAGTCTTTGAAATTTTTTTTTCTGCATTGAGTATATTTTATAGAATTTTACACTGTTACATTGGTTTTCTTTCTTTTAGAGTTGATCTCTCTAACGTGTTAGATCTTCATGCCTTTGACAGTCTCTCTGGAATAAGGTATGTTTCCTATGTTTTGGTAATTTTTATTATAATGTACTTGTTGTTCCAAAATGTTAGGTATTATAGGAATGATTTATAGAGTGACACACTTGATTTAAGCTTCCTGTCATTCTTTGACATAAAAGACCATTCCTAATGATTATGTTCTTGAAAGTTTTGTCAATTAGATATTTGGAAATCACAGTACATTTTCCTATAGAAGTTATCGTGTAAATGGTTGTTAACTTTATGACTAATTATTATTTTTACACCAAATATATATATAACACTTTCTATGACAAAATGCATGAAATACATAGAAAATTGTAGCTTAGGATATTACCACAGATACTTTCTTTCCTCTCAGTGATGGATCAGTTTTCTGAGTCTTTCCCTAAAGGGAATTTTTTTTAATAAGAAAGAAAAGAATGTAAATTTCTTTTCAGTACATCAGTATCTTTTTTTAACCATTTTTAAATGTGCAGTTCAATAAGGTATGTTCACTTTGTTGTGAACTGGATCTACAGAAATGTTTTATCTTATAAAACTAAAACTACGCCTCTTCAGTGACAACTCTGCATTTTCACCTCCCCACTACCTTTGGCAGCCATCATTCTATTATCTGTTTCTATGAATTTGACTACTTTGATATTCATATTAGTAGAATCAAGTAGTATTTGTCTTGTCTTGACTAGTCTTCAAGGTTCATAATATTTAATAAAGAAGGATTTCCTCCCTTTTTTAAAAAAATTCCCACTCAAGGTTATTATTTCCTTTGATTTTTTTTTTAGAGGTGGAGGTGAAGAAAGAGAGAGAGAGAGTAATGTGAGAAAAACACATCAATTGGTTGCCTTTAACACATGGCTAGGGATCGAGCCTACAACTGAGGTACGTGCACTTGATCAGAAATTGAACGTCCCATCCTTTGGCCGATGGGCTGACACTAACCACTGAGAAAACTGGCCAGGGCAGGATTCCCTTCTTTTAAAAGGCTAAATAATATTTCCCTGTATGTGTATGATGTTGCTATGAACATGAGTGTGCTAAAATCTCTTCAAGATAGTGCTTTCATTTCTTTTGGATATGTACCCAAAAGTGAGATTACCATATCCTACGGTACTTCTATTTTTAAGTTTTTGAAGAACCACCACACTGTTTTCCATAGCAGCTGCACCATTTTACATTCCTACCAACAGTGCACAAGGGTTTCTCTACATCTTGTCGGTACTTACTTCCTGTTGTTTTTGGTAGTACCTGTCCTAATAGGTATGAGGTGATACCTCATTGTGGCTTTGATTTGCATTTATCTAATGATTAAAGGTGTCGAGCACCTTTTCATATGTTTGTTGGCCATTTGTATATCATCTTTGGAGAAATGTCTATTTAAGTAGTACTTAGCCTATTTTAAATCCGGTTATTTGATTTTGTTATTTGTTATTGAGTTGCCAGAGTTTTTGTGTATTTTAGGTGTTAACTCCTGTCAGACATGATTTACAGATGTTTTCTTCCATTTCCTCTGAAGTAGATGAACTCTTCTGTGAGTGGTTTCCTCCCTATAGCTGAGGAAAGGAGCATGCTTATCTGAGGACAAACGGACACAGGAGGAATCTGAAGGAGCAGGCCTTACTCACTTTCCCCCAACTTACTACACTTGGCTGACACTCTGTCCTGTCCTATCTTTCCATGACTTTGCACTCTTTGCCACACCTTACATAAAACCACTCAGACTTAACCATTTATTTGGGTCTTCATTTCCTTATGAAGGATCCTGTGTCTTATAAAACTTAAGTAATTGTGCTCTTTCCTCCTGCTACTCTGTCTTTATCAGTTTAATTTTCAGACCCAGCCAGGGACCTGAAGAGAGTAGAAGAAAACCTTTTCCTTCCCTATGGAAGTTTTAGACAATCATTGTCTAAAAACATTAAATATTGAATGTAGGGAAATAGCAGATGATTTACTTAAGAACAGTTATAATGCATTAGTTACACTTAAAAAATTAGCTGTTTAATGTAATGCCCCCGCTACGTGTAAGGCCTTTGCATATTTCTCATTGTGCTTGGTTGTTGAACAGGGGAATCCATTCCTGAGCAGCCAGCTGGGAAGGTTTAATTTGACACTTTCCCTGCTAAGATTTCCCCTTTTCCCCCAGTGAGACTCATTGCCTCCAATAGTTCCTACAAGCCTTTTCTCTTTCCTAAACTTGCTATTACTAATTTACCCCTCACTGTTCTTCAAGGCAAAACATCTACAAGGTTTCAAGTCCTTCCCTCCTCTTAGCCTACCCCCATCAGTGTCTAATAGTTGTCATGGTTATAATTTGTTATGCTCTTCCAACTCTTTTAGTATCAAAATAATGCATTCTTAAGATTCTGGCTTTTTGTTTTTACCACTAACTGAATATATAGAAGGCTTATATTTATGGATACTGTTTATTTTTTTACTAAGTATTCATGTTCAAAGGAAAATGTTTATAAAAGAAAATTTATTCTTCTAACTTTCTTTAGGTACCAGAATTTTCATATTAGGAAGCACGGGGAGAGTTGATGAAGTTTTGAGCATTTTAGTAAAAATGCTTATTTATATTTTTCTAGGCTTATTTAGATTTTTGTATCTGGGTTTCGGGCTAGTTAAATCTTTTTAAAATAAAAAGAAATCTACTGACATATTTAATCACACAAAATAGTGTTGCTAAAGATTAGTTTTTCTTTATATTGTGTTTATGTATGTGAATGTTTGTACATTTTGAAGAAAAGTTTTAAAATAATCTGCCAGCTTTTCTGTATTAGAATATGTGAGCAGCATGTAAACTGTATAATAGATTAAACTGTGAATATCTCTTCCTTATGTAGCTTTGTATTGTTAAGAAATATACAAGGTTAAATAAAAAATATATTAATATCTGAATTTATAATCAGTTGTTCTTAGTTTGCAGAAAAAACTTCAACATTTGCCAACAATACAACCTCACCTTGATCAGGTAAAAAAAAAAAAATCTTGAAAATATTTTTACAGTATCTCTTTAACTAAATAGGTTATATTTAGGACTATTTTATTAGAACTCTTTCTAAAAATATATTTTTTGTGTTGATACTTTTCAGAATGTAAATGCTTTTGAGGTCATCTAAATCTTCTTAAAGTGTAATAGGAATTCATTAAACTGGAGTGGCTTAGAATGTGTAGAAAATCATGCTTTTTAGCTTCTCCATTCTATAGGTTACACAGCATATTTTATCAGTTCTTCTGAGGAAATCACTTAAAAAGCAGCATAGTGGTTCTATATGTAGCCTATTTTTAACTATATTGAACTGTTTAAGGAAGTTTGATATAAGTATGTATGGCTTATTTAAGTAAAAATTGGCTTTGAGTTTCAATTGAGCACTATAAACTTGTTAATATGTTTTTCATGCTCTAAAACTCTAATCTCTGAGGTAAATATTGAAAATGCTAGCCAAAACCGGTTTGGCTCAGTGGTAGAGCGTCGGTCTGCGGACTGAAGGGTCCCGGGTTCGATTCGGTCAGGGGCATGTACATTGGTTGCGGGCGCATCCCCAGTAGGGGGTGTGCAAGAGGCAGCTGGTCAATGTTTCTCTCTCGTAGGCGTTTCTAGCTCTCTATTCTATCCCTTCCTCTCTGTAAAATATCAATAAAATATATTAAAAAAAAAAAAGAAAGTGCTAGGAACAAACAAAATAAATATTCACTGTACTCATCTTTCTTTTAAGCAAGTCGTAGACAGTAGAGCTTTAGGGTAACTTCTTTGTTCCATTTAAACATAGTGAAAGGAAGGGGGGATTGTGGGGTGAGCATTGACCCTAGTCTTCCTTCCTCTGACTTGAAGCTCTTATTCATGTTTTGATTCCTTACTAATTGTAATAGGGCCAAGGCAACTGCAGTCACTTGTTCTTTTGTCTCCATTTTGGCTCATATTTATGGGGAGATATACTACCATGTTTGTAACACTTTTCTCAGAAACTTAATAGAATATTTATCTTATCTTTAAAATGAGTGAATTGGAAAAATACAAGAGCCAGGTAGAATTTTTTTGGAAAACTGTTTATAATCTCAATATTAGTTATAAAATGAACTTGAATCACATTTTTAATGACTTTCTGGGTAAGGGACATCATAGTAGGAATCATAAGGTTTAAAAGATACAGTATTCACTTTTTTTTTTTTTAAATATATTTTATTGATATTTTACAGAGAGGAAGGGAGAGAGATAGAGAGCTAGAAACGTCAATGAGAGAGGAACATCTGCCAGCTGCCTCTTTCACACCCCCCACTGGGGATGTGCCCGCAACCAATGTACATGCCCTTGACCGGAATCGAACCCGGGACCTTTCAGTCCGCAGACCGATGCTCTACCGCTGAGCTAAACCGGCTTCGGCAACTTTTAAGAACCTTTATAATAGCCAGCGTCTGCACCCAGAGTGGTTTAAATACATACTTATCATGGCATTTCTCATGCTTTGTAGTTTGGGTTGAAATGCTTTTCCCTTGCAATAGTCTCTAAATTCCTTAAATGTAAATTTCTCATTGCTAGAAATGTATGGTGAGTACTTAGTGAATATTAAAAGAATGCAAAGCTGTGATTCTCAAATAGGGGTGTACATCAGAATCAGTTGTAGAACTTTTAAAAATAACTTGGATGCTCAGTTGTTGTTACCCCTTATATCTCCAGGAATGGGCTTTGAGCATGTACATATTGATGTGTATGTATATTTTTAACATTTTTCTTGGAAAATGTCAAAGATATATAAAAGTAGAAAGAATAGTAAAGTGAACCCTTCATATATTCAGTTGCAGTGGCCGTCAACATTTTGCTGATTTTATTTCATCTATCTTCCCAGCATTTCTTTTTTAAAAAAATATATTTTATTGATTTTTCACAGAGAGGAAGAGAGAGGGATAGAGAGTTAGAAACATCAATGAGAGAGAATCATCGATCAGCTGCCTCCTGCACACCCCCTATTGGGGATGTGCCCGCAACCCAGGTACATGCCCTTGACCGGAATCGAACCCGGGACCTTTCAATCTGCAGGCATACGCTCTATCCACTGAGCCAAACCGATTCCGGCCCCAGCATTTCTTTTGCTGCAGTATTTAAACTTTTTTCTTTGAATAGAAAGCACATAAAGCTAAACAAGTATAGTAATGAACCTACATGTATCCATCACCCTCGCTGGAGTGTATTAAAGCAAATCCCAGACGTTGTGTCATTTCATCAGTAACTAGGGTGTGCCTATTCTTTTTGTAAAGCTCTCCAGGAGACATTTCAGCTTTAGATGTCTGAACATAGAACAGGATAAAATATTGCAGACAAAGGGCTATGGAATCTAGAGCTCCAACTGTCTCATTTGGTTTAGTAGATTGTAAAAGATTATGTTTCATATGTAAAGTAAATAAAGTATACAAATTTTTAGTATACAAGTATCTTCACATATATTTTTACCTATATATCTTCCTACTTAGATAATCTTACAATTCTTACTTAGTTCAAGATATAGAAATTGTTCAGTCAGCAACTTTCCTCCCAAAGAGCTAACCTTTTTTCTGACTTTATACCAAAAAGTAACCCCAAAATGGTAGATTTATTTTTTACCATAAGAATAAGGGAAAGACCAATCCAGATGTTTAATAATGGGAAAGTGAGAATGTTCTAGAAGAGCAGAACTCCAGTGCAGAAGTCTTCATGAATGCGTGGTATTGGGATCCTAGCATTAGCTTTGATTTGCTAGGCAAAGAAAACTCATGCCTGGCCTACATGGCTCAGTGGTTGTGGTTGAGTGTTGACCTATGAACCCAGGAGGTCACTGTCAGTTCCCAGACAGGGCACATGCCAGGGTTGCGGGCTTGATCTACAATACGGGGTGTGCAGGAGGCAGCCGATCAATGATTGTCTCTCATTATTGATGTTTCTATCTCTCCCTCTCCTCTGAAATCAATAGAAATATATTTAAAGAGAGAGAGAGAGAGAGAGAGAGAGAGAGAGAGAGAGAGAGAGAGAGCTCATATTGTGTTGTCAGACAGTATTAGGTCACCCGGATTGAAGTGTGGAGTCAGGAACAAAGCAGAAATATAACACACAAGTTCTCATGCCCTTGATGAGGGCCTTCTTACATTGAGAATAGAAATGGGATAAATTGAGCACTATTTCACAGATAGACTTGGCTGGATAACTTGACTAGTGATGGAGCAATAAGAAGAGAAGTAATGGGAAACAAGCCTAGATTACCTACAGGAACCTAGAAAAAAAACCTCTGGAAGGCAAACCTCTTTACTTGGTGACAGAATATCACATTAGAGATTACATAGGCAAAGAGGAGCAGAGAACTAGAGTGTGGGGATGCCGATTTTGGGTTTAAGCATGATAATGGGCTTAGTTTTCTAGATGACTAAAACATAAAAGTGTTTGCATATTGGGTATTGTTTGCAAAAGAATGGAAAACAGGGAAATAACCTGGTAGTAGGTTAAAGAAAAAAACTGAACATGCTTCTAGAGTTTAGGTTATTCCTAGATTTTATTTTAAATACAATACCTTATTTTGCTTCAGTTTTCTGAATTATTGATTCAGTTTTCTGATTTTTTCTGTGTTTGGGAAAGAAGAGTTATTTTTAGATTAAAAACAATAATAAACTAGGAGGAAAGTTTGAAATGGGTAATACCTAGGACATATTGTGTGTTATTAAACTTTTATCCTTGAATGATATTTAATGCAGTTCTCTATATTTTATGGATTTCTCATTTACTCCTGATAAGGAGGACTTGGGGTTGGAGGGTGGAAAGTAGATGAGAAAACCCAAGGGACAATCTATACATACTTAATCAGTAGAGCCAATTATGAATTATGAGTTGTGACCCTCATCTTTTGCCCTGAGAACTTATGGATTTTATCTTTAAAGTCTAATGTGAGTAGAGTTTATTGATACAGAAAACATCTTGTTTTAAAATGTTTATTTTCCTCCTTGAGTCCCATGATGCATTATCTTAATTTTTAAAACCTTTTTCCTCTCATGCTGGAGTTAATTGTACCCCTTAGACAATTGTCATATCTCTAACCTGTTAAAAGAAAAAATCATTCCCTGATATAAACATTTTAGGGTAAGAATAAAGCAATAGAATAGAGCAATATTGAGTGCTACATTAGGACATTCCCAATATTAAATGCCAAGTTATCTAACTTGAATAAAATAAAGTTTTAGCAATTTTGAAGATTAAATTACTACTGTCTTTTAAAATTGACAAATTATGTTTCACTTGGCACCCTTTGCTGTGTATTTTAACAAGGTTTTCTATACATTTTTATATAGATTTTTAGTGATTGTTTTAAGGGGGAAAGAAGGCTGTCATTTTGTTTAAATAACATACTATTATTGTCATAATTTATAAAAACAGTTTAAGATTTAAAAATAAACACTTTAAAAATTGTGGTAAAAAACATGTAACATGAGATCCACCTTCTTAAGGAATGTTTAAGTGTATAATGCATTATCATTAAGTATATGCACATTATTCTTGTGGGTTTTTTCTGAGTCTCATTTCCCCTAGCTTATAAAATGGAAATAATTCTCTTTATTTAATAAGATTTCTGTCACATGTAATTGAAAGATAAAGTGACCCAGCAAAAAGTACTTATAGTTGATAAACTATATATGTGTATATCTTTCACCTTAGTGCTGAGAATCCTGGACAGGATGAATTAAATGATGAGTACCCTTTTATGGCAGTTTCTCTGTATAAATGCTAAACCATTGATCAACTATTCAGAATTTAGAAAATAGAGTTGCTGATACCAAAAATCAAATAATAGTGGGAAAGTTACACGTAATATATCTTTCTATGAATGTGTTCCTTACTTTTCATTCTTAAAACATGATTTTTTAAAAATCACTTTTTACTATAAAAAATCATTATTGATTCTCTTTCTTGATTTACAGAGTATTATTACAGTCACATTTGAAGTACCAGGAAATGCAAAGGAAGAAAGTCTAAATGAATTTATTCAGGTGAATCCAATAGTTAACTGATTAATGATTTATGAATTATATTGTTACATAGTCGTTGCTATTATAGTTGTTGGTCTTACTGGCATATGTTACTTGATGCAGAATCTTCTGTGGGAGAAGAATGTGAGGAACAAGGATAATGACTGCATGGAGGTCATACGACTAAAGGTGCAGTATACAGTATACAGTTTTGTACTTTTGGACAGCGTCCCTTTCTTGGCTGTTACATAAAAGCATATTTGGTTTTAAATGGAAGCACTGGTTTTATACAAATAACCCTTATCTATTTTCATTTTTTCTTATTTCCATTGCTGAAATGCTTTGAAAATCACTGCATAAAGCCTGATTTATTTAAACAGCTTTATTTAGTCTTGCAGCTAAAACAATCTGTGTGCTTTGAAATGTTACCCTGTGCTCTCTACTCCCAGGAGTTCTGAGCTCATTTCACATTGAGGTTGACTGATCATTCTCCTCTGAGTAGGGGCTGGTGTCGATCAAAGACAAACCACAGCAAGTGATTGTCCAAGGTGTCTATGAGCTGTATGATCTGGAGGAGACTCCAGTGATATGGAGAGATGACACTGAGAGAACAAATCGACTGGTTCTTATTGGTAAGTTACAAGCAGTTAAATTTCTAAAGAAAAGTGAAAAATATATTTGAAAAGATTATAATGTGCTACTTAAGCAGTATTAAGCAATCAGAAGCCCTTTTGTAAGCCTAAATAAAATTGTGGTTAATATATTTGTCTTAATCATGTTATAACATTGATAAGAACTTGCTAGACCTTTTACTCTTCAAAGAACTTGAGAAAAGTGATTAATCCAAGTATCAGTTGGGTACTAAAGTATTTAACTAGAAAGTTAAGGAAGGAATACCTCAATTACTATTGTTTTTAATTTTCTGAAGATCATCAGCATTTAATGGTTAGGAATTGATAGCTAAACTGTGTCATTTTAGTAAGCATAGTATAATCACACTATATTTTGTTCTCTTTGCAGGCAGAAATTTAGATAAGGATATCCTTAAACAACTATTTATAACTACAGTGACAGAAACAGAAAAACAGTGGACAACATATTTTAAAGAAGATCAAGCTTATATGTAATATTGGAAGCATTTCTTAGCCAAAGGATTGGATGATAATATTAGGAATAAGTTTCCTACTGGTTATATTTCAAGCATCTGTTCTTTGCATTACTTCTGTTATGAATTCCAGTGTATGTTAAAATCATATTTATTTTATAGGATACATAAGATATGATAAAGCAGTACTGTAAAACATTTGACATTTATACAATAAAATATAATATCTTCTGAAGTGTTTTTTTAATAAACATGTTTCACAAAAATATCTTTCAGAAATGGCTTGGGAGTTTACTTATGCGGGTCTCATCAATGGGAATTATTTATAACTAGAGGCCCAAGGCACGAATGCATGCATGGGTAGGGTCCCTCAGCCTGGGCAGCTATTGGGGCAATCAGGGCCAGCTAGCTGGGGGGGTTGGGGGGGGGGAGGGTGACTGTGGGAGCTTGGCTTGTGGGAGCACACTAACCACCAGGGGGTAGCTCCTGTGTTGAGTGTCATAGTGGTTAGTGCGCATCATGGCTACTGGTCGTTTTGCCATTCGGTCAATTTGCATATTAGCCTTTTATTATACAGGATAAATTTTGAAAGCAAATAATGTTGCCATTTTTATTAAATGAAATAAAAAGTTTATTGTGGGTAGAGACTTGTAGGTAGAAGAAATATGAATTAAGATAAATTAATTGGGACCATCTCTTATTTTTAGTCAGTTTTAAGCCTTATTGATAATCAGTGTAATGAAATTTAATCCATTCACTTTGTGATATATTTAGAATATTCTTATTGTTGAGTTTTTAATTTTAGGTAGATTATACTCCTGGTATTAAGTTCATCTTAGGTGTTTTTTTTTAACTTCTTTAATTTTTAATATACACATTTGTACTCCATAAGCATCTATAGACGCAAGCAGTGGGTCTTTTTAAATTAAATTCAAAACATCGTGGCAGTTAGCCGGATACGCCAAAAAGCGACAAGATAGAAATAGTTTTTTCCTATTCCTACTAAAGACCAGGTCAGCAATAACAGCATTCACATTATAGGGGAATAGCATTAGATGGGATTTCAAGAAGCGCTTTCCCAAACTAATAGTTGTTAAATATCAGAGAAGGCTATCAAGGTAGCATTTTGTATTTTTTTAGAATTTTAAATAAAAGAATCACATCTGTGTATAATTCCAGTGTTTGGAGGCAAATCAGTTGATTAGATTATATATGTTCTGTCCCCTGCATTCTGTATTTTTTATACATACCTTCTCTATATTCATTTGCCCCCTGAATCCATTCTCTTGATTGGTGGTTGTGGAAACACCTATATTTTGTAGCAGCATGTTGCCCAATAGAAAGCCAGCTAATATTTGAGTGAGGTCTGGGCTTTAATTTCAGCTCTGCTGCTGCTTGGCTGTGAAATCTTGGGCAAAGTATTTTCTTTGAGATTAGTTTCCATATTTATAAAGTGCACAGTGATAATATCAACCATTCCAGGTTGTGATGATGAAATAGGTTTATAATGCACCTGGCACACAACAGAGCCTAGGTAAATCGATCTTCTTCCTAACAGCTTAAACTTAATTTTTAAGTTTAATAATTTATGTAGTCATTTTAGTCCTTCATGATGTTCTTTGACAAATAATTTATCTGGATTCATATCTTCTAGATCAGAAAGGGTTTATAATTAACTGTCCCGTTGCGGTCACTGAAGAAGAAAGTTCAGAAATAAGCAACACTTTAGATATCTTTTCTACTTATGTAGTTTCCCAAAATTAATTATTTTCTTGTGATTCAAGCTACTTCTCCAGGAAACTTGCAAACTTGCCATAAATATCCTCAAGGGAAGGTTTAATATAAAGTGAATATTTTAAATAAAACATATAATGCAGTTTGCTTTTTAAAAAACTCAACTATTAGTCTTAGATCTTTCTATGACAGTGTATATAAATGTCTTATTCTTTAACTGTTGTATAGATATCTACAGAATAGAATAGAATAGAATAGAATACATTCATTTTGAAAATGTTGGTTGAGAGCTTCCAGTTTGCCCAGGTATTAGTGCTAAGGCTGAAACTGCTCATGATAAAGGCTAAGTTGTCATATGGCTTACATTCTGTTCTGGTGGAGGGGCATAAAAGAAAATATGAGGCAGCCTTAAGATGGTAGATTAAAGATCAACTTCAGATTGAGTTATGGAAGGCTCTCTGAGGAGAGAGCTTTTACATTGAGAATAAACTTACTAGTAAAAGGAGTTGTTCGTGCAAAGTGAGGGAGAAGGTGCTACACAGAGGGAGGGAGTTTGCAGAAGCCCTTGAGGTGGCAACCAGCACATGCTGGAAGATGGGGAAGAAGGCAAGAGTGGAAGGTTACAAAAGCCAGGCTTGGAGATGGAACTGGAGTTATGAACTGGGGCCAGAGGTGTTGGACTGAGTGACACATTTGGATTATTTCGAAAGCCTGAGTCAGTGCAGTGCTGTGGTTGTGATGGATGAGCTAGTTGTTTTCTGTTTTTTAAATTGCAAACTGCTGCAGTGAACACCACTGTGCATGCGTCTTTGTTCTTAGGAGATACTGTTTCTCTAGACTAGATATGGAAGGGTAGGATCGTGAGCTTCCAGGATATGCACACTTAAAATTTTTAATACCGTAGATACGATATAAATTGTTCTTCCAATGGCTGTACCTCTTTACAGTAGTATAGGAAAGCATCCATTTCTCCAAACCTAGCTAACAGTTTAACATTTGTCAACCTGCATGGGATGACATGTCACTTTCAATTTAGATTTTATTCTGAGGTGTTTTTTTATGTTGTTTATATATTACTTTAAAGATCCTGTCCCTCATTCTTATTTTCCCCAAAATGGAGTATTTTTTCAGTGATCAGAGCAATAGTATAACCAGCACCTTCAGAGGACTTTGGAACTTGTCATGGATATCCTCCAGAGAAGATTTTATCTTTATAATACAAATTGCTAACTAAAGTAAGATACTCTGGGCTATTATTCTGCTTACTATAGAAGATTTTCAGGGTATTGATGATGATAATTAAGGTTTAGGGATAGTTCATCTAAAACTATAGCTTACTGGGTGATATAGGATAATGACAAAATCTCTCTGAGCCTTTGCCTCCTTATTCATAAAATGGATATAATGATGCAGATCTCTCTGGATTGTTCCAGGGATGAAATTGAAAGCACCCTGGATACCAAATCTCAGTAAAAGTGAATTCCCCATTTCTAGCAAAACCCTATTTAAAAAAAAAAAAAAGCTTTTGTGTACTTACCTCAAACAAATAGTTCTTTGCTAGTCTTTCCCCAGCTTTCAGTGAAAGGAGCAAGAACATTGGTACTGAGATTAGGGTAGCTGTAGGAAGGTTCAGCACTGGGCATGAGGGAAGACCTGCTGATTGAAAGAGTCTATAATTCCTAGATCCCAAAGTCTGAAGGGAATTACCAACAAAATAAAGTTAACAGCCTTTTAAACATTGATGGGCTTGGTTGCTTGTACAAAATGAACAAATGTTTCCTTTGGATTACTAGCCTAGGTAGGAAGACTATGTTTAGATTGCTTTGAAATGACTTCCATAGTTGTAGAAATGCCATACATTGTAGTAGTAGTGTTGAAAGAAATGAATTCTACCTTTGTCTAACAACTCGATCAACTTTGATGAGAAAGATACACTAGATTTTTTTCTCACAGTCTTTTTTAAAAATATATTTTATTGATATTTTTACAGAGAGGAAGGGAGAGAGATAGAGAGCTAGAAACATCGATGAAAGAGAAACATCGACCAGCTGCCTCTTGCACACCCCCTACCAGGGATGTGCTCCCAACCAAGGTACATGCCCTTGATCGGAATCGAACCCGAGACCTTTCAGTCCGCAGACCGATGCTCTACCACTGAGCCAAACCGGTTTCGGCTCTCACAGTCTTAATATTGGAATCAACTTTACCTTTTAAATAATGACCAAATTGCCTTTAGTTTTCAAAGTGAAATGGAGAGAAATCAGACATCATCATCATCCTTTCTGGTAGTTAGTTTGGGAAGGGTTGTTTTTCAAAACAAGTGTCTTGTGAGTCTGATAGGTTCTTTCAGGAAAAAATATCTATTAATCACCAAAAATTTTGCACGAGACGCCATGCTGCAGGAGTGACAATGATTTTTAAGGCAACAGTGAAAAATTGAAAGGACTGGACAAGAATAGTGCCTTCTTTTTTTGTGTTTTTGTTTTTGTTTTAGAGTGACATGCCATAATGGAATCTTTGCAAAGCATTCAATTTAGTTTTCAGTGATACAGCTCTTTGTTTTTATATTGAGATATTTTGTATGACAAGTCAAGATATAATTCACATACCTTATTCCTAAAAGAAACCCTGTATCCCTTAGCAGTTATTCCCCATTTTTCCTTGCTCTACCAGCAAGTGCTAATCTACTTTCTGTCTCTATAGATGTTCTTTCTGGACTCCTTTCATTTACTATAATGTTTTCATGATTCACCATGTTGTAGCATGCGTCAGCATTTTGTTCCTTTTAATTGCTAAATAGCATTCTATTTATATATCACGTTTTGTTTATCCACTCAGTTGATGGACATTTAAGTTTTTACTTTTCTGCAATTGTGTCCTTTTTCCTTATGTTTAATTTTTAATTAATAGAATGTTTTTATAACAGTTTTAGATTTACAGAAAAATTGAGCAGATAGTAAAAGAGAGCTCCCATATATCACCCTCAAACACACACACACTTAACATCTTACAATGGTATGGTACATTTGTTACATTAGTGAACCAATATTGATACAGTTTTAACTAAAGCCCACTGTTTTTCAGATATCCTTATATTTTACCTAATGTTCTTTTTCTTTTCCAGGATCCTATCCAGGATTCTATGTTTTATTTAGTCTTAATTTATGTCTTAATTTTCTGGGCTGTGACAGTTTCTTAGACTTTACTTGCTTTGGTGACATCCATAGTTGGGAGAGATACTGGTCATGAACACAGGATGCTCCTTTTTTGGAATCTGTGTGTTTTTCTCATGATTAGATTGGGGCCTGGGGGAGGAAGATCACTGAGTCCCATTTCATCACATATCAAGGGGATATACTATCAAAAGGATTCATGTGTGTTTTTGTTGTTATTGACCAGCTGACCATCTGGCTGAAGTAGTGTTGGTGAGGTTTCCGCACTGGACAGTTAAGTGACTCTTTCCACCCCGTCCATACTATGCATCCTGGAGGGAAGTCACTGTGCGCTTTGTACAATGAAGGAGTGGGGCGTTACACTTCCTCAAGGGCTGAGAACCTGAGTTATTGGAATTCTGCCTCTTCTCCCATTTTATTAACTCAATCCTTTATCAGTATGAATACATAGATATCTATTTTGTACTTTAGGTTATAACCCAATACGACTTCATTTTGTTGTTCAAATCATCCCAGCATTGGCCATTGGGAGCTTTTTCAGCTGTCTCCTGTGTACCCTTAGACATACTCACCCCCACTCTCCACCCTCCCCATCAATGTGGGGTTTATTTTCTTCCTTTCTCCTTTCATTTTTAAATGACCCTAATCCCAATAGAAGTTGACTTTAGGAAAACTAACAATACTCCCTTTCTCATGTAATCCTGATTTCTATGCTGATGGCAGAACTAAACTTTACCTGCAGGGGGTAGAGGGAGAATCTAAGGTTGAATAAGACACCTGCCCTGCCCTCCAGAGGTAATTTAGTAGATCACACAAGTGGTAATTGGTAAATTTGGGATTCAAACACAAATCTACTCAGCTTAAAACCTGTTATTTGTCCTACTTCAAACTATATATAACTGGTTAATCTTATAGGATAAATATCTCAGGATTAAGAAATCTGAGTTCAAAATTTTATCCTGAAGGCACCAGCTACTTTTTAATTGTATTTTGACCTTTCAGCTGGCTTCTGACTTGTGACTGAAAAGTCATTACTTTACAAACATTAATGGAAGATTTACTATGTGACTATCAATTGCCTGATACAATATTCTTTTATGCTGCATTTTAATTAGATGCTACCCCAAATTCTGTTTATAAATAGGTGAGTTTTAAATTATGAAAATATACTGTGGCATGTATACATATACCATTATTATGGATATATATACCATAAAATTCCTATTTATATAACACATTAAGTTATATCCTACTGGACTGCTACTTTATTTTCTGAGTTGATATAAATGTGGCCATCAAAAAATCTTGTTACCTCCAAAGATGGTAAGTGAGTTAACGAAGCTTCTCTCTCATATTGATCCTCTCCTATGTGAGTAATGAATGACAACTTTGTGACTGAAACTGCAGCCTCTCCTTGCCTCACTTCTTAAGTTGTATTATTATAATAAAGGTGCTTAATGTGAGGTGCTTTCTCCCTCCTCCCAACCCCCCAGAGAAGGAGAGGGAGAAAGGAGCCCTTCATATCCTGGGTGCATCCCTTGGAGTTGTGGGGCCATGTTGTGAAAACAGGGTATTTCAAAATAGGTCTGTACCGGTTAGTATGTGGTAGAATCCATTTAGTTGGTTGTAGCCATTAAAGAAGAAAAAAAATGTCACTCATCACTCTAGTGTGAGTATAGTGCTCTATGAAACCATCCTAGTTATGAAAATCTGTATATGCATGATTGTGTGGTAAAATGCATTTTCTACTGTGGTTAAATGTTCAAGGAAATCAGCGAATCACTGCTGAACGGGACTTCTCTCTAGCCTTCCTGCTTTCTCTCCACCCTGAACTTCCACAATTTAATGCCAGGATAGTTTAGCCTTTTCTGAAAACTTGAGTCTGGAAGGACATTTTCAGGAACTGGGGGTTGGGGAGAGTAGGAAAACGCAACAGCTCTTCACAACCCACTGAGCCCAGGGATACAGTTAGAATATTTAAAGTATTTCAACCCATCATTCTGAATAAGGACAGAATCCACCGATGAAAATGGGTGATGAGCATGCCATATAGCATGAACACTTTCAGTTACACATTTCTATGTCCCTTCTTTCCTCCAGGAGCGCGAGAGGCCTGGATATTCATGGTAGATTGTTGGGTGTCATATTTTCCTACCCCCTTTTTATTTGTGCAGTTCTATTATATATTCATGTAAAATCCTCACCTGAGGATGTTTATTTTTTTTTTTTGAGAGAGAGAGAGAGAGAGAGAGAGAGAGAGAGAAGAGGGGAAGGGAGAAAGAGAAACATTGATGTGAGAAACTTTGATGAGGGAGAAACACTGATCCTGAACAACCTAGGTTCTGTGCCCTGACCTAGAATGGAACCCGCAACCTTTTGGTGTACAGGCGGGACTACTCCAACTAACGGAGCCACCGGGCAGGGGGCTATTTGCGCAGTTTTAAAAGTGCGTTAAGTGGGGGAGGTGGGGAGAGGTGGAGGTGGAGAAAAAAACGCGCGCTAACTGCCTATGCAACTCTGGGCGCGACTGGCAGGCTAACCTGAGGAGCGCAGATCCTCCTTGGCGGTGGGTGGGTGTGGGGAGGAGGAGGCTGGAGGCTCTTCCCGGTCGCCTACTGCGCAGAGGACCCTCATCATTGGACTGTGCGGCCAGGAAGCGGGAACGCTCTGAGGTAGGACAAGGAGTGGCAGAAAGGGCGGGAGACTTCACAGCGCAGGGACTCGAAGAAGCTTTAATAACAGGCAAAGTGCACCTTTTTGCTGGACTCGCGTATTGTATAGGAGGAGAAACCAGACGTTAAGAACACCTAAAGCGTTCCTACTTCTTAGGACACCCTGAACCCTGGCACCCAGCCCAGCCCACTTGCTAGGCAGGTGGGCAGCCGCCGTCTCCGTCCCCGGGGCTGCGGGACCGGCTCCTCCATGAACCTGCCGGCAGCCGAGCGCCTTCGCCCCACCTCGCCGCCGTGCAGCCTCCGGGGCCCCGGAGGGGAAGACGGCGAAATCGACGTTCTGGGGGAGGAAGAAGATGAAGAAGACGACGACGAGGAGGAAGAGGAGGACCACGTGGAGATCAAAGTGAGCCCACAGTTCCTGGAGCTGCTGCACCAGCCGGAGGCGCGGGGCGCGGGCGCGAAGCCGGGGGAGCGCACCGAGAGCCCAAGCGGTTGCCCAAGCGACTCCCCGGAGTTTGGCACCGAGTTCGGAGCCTCGACGGCCCGGTGTGCGGCGGCGGCCTCCGGGGACGCCCCGCAGCCCGCGAAGCCCCCCTACTCGTACATCGCGCTCATCGCCATGGCCATCCTGCAGAGCCCGCACCAGCGCCTCACGCTGAGCGGCATCTGCGCCTTCATCCGCGGCCGCTTCCCCTACTACCGCCGCAGGTTCCCCGCCTGGCAGAACAGCATCCGCCACAACCTCTCGCTCAACGACTGCTTCGTCAAGATCCCCCGCGAGCCCGGCCGCCCGGGCAAGGGCAGCTACTGGAGCCTGGACCCCGCCTCCCGGGACATGTTCGACAACGGCAGCTTCCTTCGGCGCAGGAAGCGCTTCAAGCGCCACCACCACCACCAGCCCCCGGCGCCCCACCTGCACCACCCCTTCCCTCTCCCCGTAGTGCCCGCCGCCCTGCACGGCCCCTACCCGGGCCTGCTGCCTGGGTCCCTGGCCCCGCTAGAGCAGCCCGTCCCCGTCCCCTTCCCCGGGGCCTACCCTGCCGCCGGCCCCCGGAGCCGCCCGTGCGCCCTGCTGCACCCCCACCCGCTTCGGCACCTGCTGCTGTCCGCGGCCCCCGTCTGCTCCGAGGCGCCCAGGACAGTGCCAGGCGGGGGCCTGGTGACCCCCGGCGCCGCCGCCCTCCCAGCGCTGCAGCCCTCACTGGGCTTCCAGCCTTGGGAAGGGGGCAAGGGGATCTCATCCAGACAGGCAGGCGGATGTACCTCCTTCAGCATCGAAAGCATCATGCAAGGGGGCCGAGGAGGGGGTGCAGCGACCGCGCAGAGTCTGCCCCGGACCCCGTGGGGCTACTGCCACCTGCTGCAGCGCCCGTCGTGCCTGTGGCACACGCAGGCTGCTGCGCCCTGGCTCCACGTGTCCGCCGCCCGGAGGATGTTGCAGCCGCAGCCGCCGCAGCAGCGCCAGGACTGTGCCAGCAGCAAAGGCGCGCTGCCGGGCCGGCACCTGTCCGCCGCCGCCGCGGCGCTGCTGGGGCGGCAGCCGGGAGCGGAGGGCTCCAGGCAGATGTCCAGCGGAGAGGGGCCCTCGCCCGCGTTTTGAGTAGCACCCGCCTCCTGCCCCGGCGCCAACTCCGAGGGGCGAGCCTGGAGCCAAACTAGAGGGCAGAGAGACCCAGGTGTCTGTCCTCATGCGCTCCGCCAGGACCAGGAGTAGGCATTAGCATCCCGCAGCAAAGCAACCAACCAACCACCAATGTCCCTTCCCACCCATGTCCGTTCGCTGCGAAATATTTACAAAGGAGAAGCTGGCTACTGTTTCCTTAGACAACCTGAACGCGAACTAACTTCCTATGGCATCAATTTTCACCTTTTCTTTCCCAGCCTCCCCTTGTGGCTTCCAGGACTTTTCTGGTTTGCACATTTCTGGAGGAACTATGAACGTGAGTGGGGCATTTTGCTGTGATATGAAAAGAAAAAACAAAGATACAGTGTCCAAGGCACATGTTTTCCCCTTCATCACCCCCTAGGCACTGCAAGTATTATCCCCAACTCCAGTACAATGTGCTCATGTCCTCTATGTCTTTCTGAAACCCCTGTGCAATGTAAGTAGGATTTTAGTTTCAGGGCATTTATTTCTGATCTGTGTGTGGGATGTGCCAACTTCCATGGAGAGGTGTTAAAATTAAACCTAACTGTGTAGACTAAATAAAGTGCTAAATTATTACACAGCATCATCTATGGAACTTTTATTGGATTTCTTTTAAAACTAGTTCTTTTCTCCCGATAAACAATTTAGTTTTGCAATTCTTATTCATTATAGACATCGGAAACAACCCATTTTAAAAATGGCTTTGAAAACTTCAGAATATTTGAAGTTGAAAAAGTTCTGCCTTTTGAAATATGAGATTTAATATGTATAAAACCTATAGAATAAAAGAATTGAAGGAAATCTAAAGAGAGTCTACAGTTTTTTAATCTTCCTAAATATGTTGATTTTTCTCCAGAATAAGTTGGAGGACTATTTGAAGTCAATATGGAAGGTAGCGGCCAACATTTATCTTGTGAGGTGAGGGAGTTCTGGGAGGGAGGGCATTTAAAAAAAAAAAACCATTAGAACTTTTTAAAAGTGAGGCCCCAAAGAAAATGTATATAATGTATCAAATAAGCATTCATGTTGTGAACATTTACAACTAAAAAAAATTCTCTCTCTAGGCAAGTGCCTTCTAAGGGCTCCTATTCTCTTTCTTTAGAACAGAAAGTAACTTCTTTTTGTTTCGAAAACAGATAATTTCTGAAAGGACTTTGCAACCAGGAAGATTTCACTGCACTGGGTTTCAGGTGACTGTGTGGTAGGGAAAGACCCAAATGTCCATCATGCAATACTCCTGCCAGAGAGACCGCATTTCTAGACCCTGCAGCTCTCCTTTGGCTAAGGAGACTTTCTCTCTCTCTCTCTCTCTCTCTCTCTCTCTCTCTCTCTCTCTCTCTCGGGAGGGGGCCCCCCTCCTCCCACCCCTCACAAGAATTGCCTTCCAGGCAACTTTGGAAAAAGTCACTCTGTGAGTGTGAAGAAGTTATTTGGCCTTCAGCTACTCCCCAGGTGCATCTAAGAATTTCTCATGTGTGTGTGTGGGGGCGACTCCAAAGAGACACGTTTTTACAGCCTTTAAGTTGGTGGTTTTTACTCCACCGCATCCCTCAGAACTTCTTAGGCATGTTCTGCCGGCAATCCCTACCTTCTCAGGGCTTGGTAGTTCAGTTTCAGTGACATTCTGGAAAGTTCCTAAGCCAAACCCTGTTAGCCACTGGGACACAGAACTTCAGATTGTACTCTGTGGCTCTGCACCTGCAACCTTTGCTGGTACCAAGCACCACCCGCGCCCTATTACATAGGCCCCTGTCCTCAGGCTGCAGGCAGTCCCTCCCCTAACCCCTCCTCTTTCATCCACTTGTCCCTCCTTGGGTTTGTAAAAATGGAAATGTAGAGACTTTATATGATGTCTATGAACCCAACTATATGCTGTGGGATATAGATAGCTAATTACAACCAACAAAATAGAGAGAAAATATTCCTTTACCTAAAACAGAATCATAATATAAAGACTTCTGAAAATAATATCACCTCAAATTTATGTATTAAAGTAGTTAGTATGATTGTTTTTATATTTTTTATTGTTGATGGATAGCATTACAGATATCTCCCACTTCCCTCCCCTTTACCCGCCTCCTTCCTGCTCCTGTCCCCCCATGTCTTCCTACCCTATTGCCCGCATCCATAGAGGCTTTGAACTCAGTCTGTCTGACTCTCAGCATTCCAATTTTAAGATCGTTTTAGCAAATTCTGCCGGCTGGGCCAACCAAGAGTAAAGGGAACCCATCCTCCTGTCAGCTCTCCGGCGGTTCACTTTCCAACTCCCCCTTGTCTGTGGCGGAGCCATCTCCAGGCCCACACCCATTCATGTATTCGAATAGGTCACCAAATGCCGCCTGAGCGCCAGCAGAGCCTCTCCCAGCGCTGCCCACTCCGAGGAGCCCTCTTCCCCGCCCTTGCCCCAACCAAGCCAGGCAAGCACGGCCACCGACACGGTGACTGCGGATAGAAAATGGGCCCAAGTTCCTATTTTTTACCTAACAAAACCATATGGAACGATGAATTTTCAGGAAAACCGTCGGATCAGTGGAAGAGCAAGGTAAACGCAGTTCTCCACCGGAACACGGCGTTTGGGATCCACCTGGCCGGGAGTGTGGAGGGGTCAGTCTGAAGGGGGCCCCCCGGGAACCCCTGCGAACCGGGAACTTGCCGAGCCCCCAGTGCTCTCTCGCAGGGCTGGCGGTCCAGGGAGCGGTGGTGGCGCCGCAGCCCCCAAGACAGGGAAAGTCCGGGGCGGAATGGGGACGGGTGCTCGGGGCTGGGCGCGGGGATCCGGCCTGGCCGCCTTAGGGGCCGCACAGAAAAGAGGCAGATGCTCTGGGTCCCGGTGGGTCTGCGCAGGGGCGTCCTGGCACCTCAGAGTCCTGGGCCTCGGCACCCCGGTGCTGCAGCCATGGACTTGGGCAAGAGCGCGGGGCACATTTAAAATGCTGTCTACGCCCTGGCTGGTTTGGCTCAGTGGATAGAGTGTGGGCCTGGGGACTGAAGGGTCCAGGGTTCGATTCCAGTCAAGGGCACATGCCTGGGTTTCAGGCTCATCCCCCACTGGGGGACGTGCAGGAGGCAGCCAATCAATGATTCTGTCATCATTGATGTTTCTATCTCTCCCTCTCCCTTCCTCTCTGAAATCAATAAGAATATATTTAAAACATAAAAAAATGAAAAATGCTGGCGAGCAGGTTACGCCCGAAATGGGATCAATCATCAGGGGTCGTTCTTGACCCTCGGATGTGTCCAGACCTGCCGAAGGCGGAGGTGCAGAGGGGTCGGGGAGGGAGCCAGAGGGAAACCTGCAGGGGAGCCGTTCTCTGGTCCTGCCCCCCATGAAGAGTAACAGCAGCGGCCAACCGTCCCCTCCTCCTCTCTCTGCCGGACACTGGGTCCCACCGGTGACCCTCCCAGCGCCCAGACGACACCGTGGAATCCCCATTGCACAGGCAAGACATGTGAGGCTTAGCGGAATGGAACGGCTCTCCCCAGGCCCCTCCTTCGGCAGCGGTCCCGGCCCGGCTGGTGCGTTAACCACAAGCCCCGGCCGCCCGCGCTGCTCCCGCCGGGCCTGGGCCGCGGAGGCGCCGGAGGACGCGCCGCCGGTTCGCAGCCTCCCGCCCGGGCCCGCGGCCGGCGCGCTCCCCGGGGAAGGTCACTGGGAGGACGGGGCCCGGGCCGGGGTGGAACTCCAGGACTCCACATCAACATCGCTGGAAGGAGTCAGTCCCGAGAGTGCGTTCTTCCTCCCCAGCAGGACTGTGGTTCCCTTTCCCCGCGGGGTCCCGGAGAACTCGGGCACCCGCAACGCAGGCGCAGGTGGCACTGCGAACCCGGGTCCAAGTCCTCCGGCCGCCCTCCCCGGCGGCGGAGGCAGACAGCCACACCCCGCACTGCCCCCAGTTCCTCTGGGAGTCCTGGTCCCGCCACGGGGGGCTCTGGATCCACACGACGTGAAAGGTTGTGATGGGCCCTAGAGACCTGCGGTGGCCTGGGAGAGGGGGGAGGGCAGAGGTGCTGAGCCTCGGGAAGCCGCAGCCCGCAGATCACCCTCAGGTCAGAAGGTGCGGTCGGAGTGGAGGGGCCCAGGGCAATGGGAGTCCAGGGGGCTGGTCCCTATAGAGAAGGAGAGGGAATCTGGGGGCCAGGCTGGAGCCTCGGTGGCTGTAGGTGCCAGTATGCCCCGCGCAGGTGCAATCTGACATTCTAAGCGCCCAGATGCTGCGCAAAACTTTTAGTACTTGCTTATTCGTGGGAGTGTAGCTAAGGATTCAGGAGGGTCCTGGGTTCCATTGGGTCAAAGGCACATGCCCACATTGTGGGCTCCATCCCCAGTAGGGGGCCTGCAGGAGGCAGCGGATCAAGGATTCTCTCTCTCTCTCTCTCTCTCTCTCTCTCTCTCTCTCTCTCTCTCTCTCGTCGTTAATGTTTCTCTCTCCCTCTCCTTTCCTCTCTGAAATCAATAAAAATATATATTTTTTAAAAAGAGGTGGTGAGAATCTGAGCTGACGCAGCAGCAGCAGGAACGGAAAGGAGTGGGTAGACTCCCCAAGCCCTCATGTGACCTTGATGACCACAGTGAAGGGGGCAGGAGGAGTCCAGGAAGGTGCCAAGCGGCCGACTTGTCCCCTTGCATGGACACGTGGGCTGTAGAAGGAGAAGCACGTATGTTTGAGACAGGGGGTTCTAGACCACGGCTTCTATCTTAGCCTTCTAGCACCAGCACCAGCACCAGCACCACCTGGACATGCCCAGGAGGCAGTAGGAACTTCAAAACTAGAACTGAGGAGAGAATTTGGGCTGGGGGGCTGGGAGAGTCATTATCATGTAGGTGGCAGGGGAGCTGGTGTTTGGAGGAGATGGCAGCAGGGCGCTAACAGAGTGGGAAGAGAGGGAGGGAAGATCCCAGGGAGCTGCTAGCGAAGGGGCTGAGAAGGGAGCGGGAGGAGAACCGAAGGCCAGTGGTGTTTTAGAGGCAGAAGGAGAAGAGGAACACCAGGGATAAGTGAGTAGCAAGGTAAAATAAAACAAAGACTGGATTTGTCTCTAGCACAGTGGTGGGCAAACTTTTTGACTCGAGGGCCACAATGGGTTCTTAAACTAGACCCGAAGGACGGAACAAAAGCATGAATGGATTGTTTGTGTGAACTAATATAAATTCAAAGTAAACATCATTACATAAAAGGGTACGGCCTTTTTGTTTTTGTTTTTAAGTCAATAGTTTTATTCACCAGATCCGGCCCGCGGGCCATAGTTGGCCCAGCCCTGCTCTAGCAGGTCATACACGGAAACATTTTGGAGCCAAAAGGAAAACTGTGATGACTTAGGAGTGTAGGTTTCCTGGGGCTGCCATGACCAACTATCTCAGCTTGGCAGCTTCAAACAACAGAAATGTATTCTCTTCCTGTTCCGGAGGCCAAATGCCTGAAGGTGAGGTGTTGGAAGGGCCATGTTCTCTCTGAAGGCTCTGGGGACGGATCCGTTCCAATCCTTTCTTTTAGCTTCTGGTGCAGCCGGCACTCTTTGGAGTACCTGGGCTCATGGACACATCACCCCAATCTGGGCCTCTATTGTCATGTCCAGTTTTCCCTGCCAACTGTGTTTCTTCTCTTCCCTAAAGACACCAGTCATATGGGATCTTGCTCTTAACTAATTACATGATCTTGTATTTCCAAAGAAGATCATGTACTAACGTTCCCGGAGGACATGCATTTTTGTGGGGGACACTGATCAATCCAGTACAAAGGTAAATAAGGAGCAAGGAAGACTGTAGACTGCATTTTAAGAAGCTGACTCAGTGGTTGAGCATCAATCTATGAATCAGGAGGTCGCTAGTTCGATTTCAAGGTTGTGGGCTTGATCCCCAGTAGGGGGTGTGCAGGAGGCAGCTGATCAATGATTCTCTCTCATCATTGATCTCTCTCTCTCTCTCTCTCTCTCTCCCTCTCCCTTTCCCTTCCTCTCTGAAATCAATTATATATATATATATATATATATATATATATATATATATATTTTTTTTTTTTTTTTAAAGAAGCAGCAACCAAAACCGGTTTGGCTCAGTGGTAGAGCGTCGGTCTGTGAACTGAAAGGTCCCAGGTTCGATTCCGGTCAAGGGCATGTGCCTTGGTTGCGGGCACATCCCTGATGGGGGTGTGCAAGAGGCAGTTGGTCGATGTTTCTCTCTCGTCGATGTTTCTAGCTCTCTATCTCCTTTCCTCTCTGTGAAATATCAATAAAAATATTTTTTAAAAAATTGTACATAGACTTCATCAATAAGAAATTGTGAAGCTTACACTTTAAAAATAAATAAATAAATAAATAAATAAGCAGCAGACAGGGATAAAGGGAGGATTCCCCCACTCCCCCAGATGGGAAAAACTTTAAAAAGTTCCTCTATTGAATAAATGAAGGGCTCCCAGACATGGAGAGGTTAAAGATTCTGGACTGGAAGCATATAATTGATGGTGCAAAATCTTGAGGAGCTGGGGCACAGGTAGATGGATCGGTATGGGCCAAACTAGCGGTGGGAGGGGGAACAGGTGTGTGCAGATGCGGAAGTGTTTGAGGATGCAGGGGGCAGCTCACTGAGCCAGATGAAGCGTGACAACGCTCTGCGCATGCTGGAGGTGTTCGGGAAGCAAATCCAGAGCAGATGTTGCAGTGAGCAGCTGAGACAACAGCTTGTGAAACCAGCCCTACTTTGTGGGTAGAGGATTAGTGAATGATCCTGGCCATGGGAACCAAGAAGGGGAGGGAGTCTGTTCATGCCTATTACAGAGCTTGAGGGGAAAAGTTTCAGTGTCAGTCTGGACAATGCCTGTGAGGGCCAGAGCGAGAAGCTCTGCGGTCAAGGGCACCATCCTGACTGGGAGATGAAGTCTTCACCCAGCACTGGCATTGCCCTCTATGTAATGGTCCTAACCTGAAGCAACCCCGATGGGTCATTATGGAAAGGGACTGAGGGGTAAGAATATAGGCCCAGTGCAGAGACATGGAGAGGATCTCTGAGATAACTAATGCAGGTGGCAGTGGAGGCGGATGTAAGAAGCCCCTCCTGCTTCAATGTCAATGTGGAATTCACTTCATGGAGAGCAGAGCCCATCACCATCTGGACCCTCAGGTTGGCTTACATTTATTATTTACAGGCTTGCGGAATACTTCTCAAGAGGGGAAACCATGACCCCTTGTCGAATGACAGACTCACAGACCTGCTGTGTAGTCCCTCAAGCCACTCCATTATTTGTCTTCCATTTGGCTTCACCCCTTAACCTTGGGATCTGTGTGAGGAGCCAGGAGGTTTTAGGAATAATTATTCTAATTATTCTTTTAAAAATATATTTTTATTGATTTTTTACAGAGAAGAAGGGAGAAGGATAGAGAGTTAGAAACAACAATGAGAGAGAAACATCCATCAGCTGCCTCCTGCACACCCCCTACTGGGGATGTGCCTGCAACCAAGGTACATGCCCTTGACCGGAATCGAACCCAGGACCTTTCAGTCCACAGGCTGACACTCCATCCACTCTAGGCACCTCACATATATAGAATTATAGTGTCTGGAGGCATTTCTGATAGTCACAACTGGGGAAGGGGTGTTACTGGTGTTCTGTGGGTGGAGGCCAGGGATGCTGCTCAAAATCCTGCAATTCACAGAATAACCCCACGACACAGTGTAACCCAAGCCCACATGTCAACCGAGAAACCCTGAACTAGAAGAGCTTCATTTAAATTTTAAGCTAAGCTATTAATCAATAAACACCAATAATGCTGCAGTAATAAACAACCTCCAAAAATCCAATTTAACACAAATTTTATTTATTTTATTTTGAGCCAGCCACTCAGCCCTGGTGAAGTGTGCAATAGCTTCTAAAACTTCCATGGAAGTGTGCACATTACTTCCATTTACATTGTATTGGCCAGATCAAATCACACTGTTAGAAAGGCAACCACCACACACAGCAATGAAAAGTAAACCTCATGGGCTATCATCAGCTTGGTATGCCAGTATCCAGGGCAAGCCTTCCAGGAGGAAAACTCAGGCTGTATGCCAACGGAGCCCGTGGCTGCAGGTGCTGCCCCCAGAGTCATTCGCCAACGTCCTTACTCTGCAACTTCATGTCTGGCTGCCACGCTGGCCTCTGCTTCTTCTAGGTCTTGTGTTTGCTTTTGTTTCATCTCCTTTTTGGAGCCTTAGCTCGTCTGCTTCTTTAGCCACAGCCCCACCTCTTCCTTTGGCCTCAGCAGGAACATACTGTGATCCGAGGCAACTGTGCCCAGTGCATCGTGCTGCTTCCTGGGATCTCTGTCTTCATACCTCTAGCCTAGAGCCTTCTGCATTATATTGCTGATTTCTTTTCTTTTTTAAATATACTTTTATGGTCACAGCAAAATTGAGCAGAAAGTACAGAAATTTCCCACAGAACTTCTACCCCTACTCACATATAACCTCTCCAACCTCAATCACCTACCAGCGTGGCATATTTGTTACAGTTGATGAACCTACACTGACACATCATCACCCAAAGTCCATCATGTACGTTACGGTTCACTCTTGGTGTTGTACATTCAATGGCTTTTATGGATCTATAACATTAACGTACCATCCAGTGTGGTTTCACTGCCCTAAAAATCTCCTGTCCTCTGCCTGTTCATTGCTCTCTCCCCAAAGCCTCTGGCAACCACTAACCGTTTTTTCTGTCTCCATAGTTTTGCCTTTTCCAGAATGCCATGGAGTTAGTCATATGGTATGTGGCCTTTTTAAATTGTCTTCTTTCACTTAGTAATATGCTTTTTAAAAAAATGTCTGGTTCCTCCATGCCTTTCATGGTTTCATAGCTCATTTTATTTTAGTCCTGAGTAATATTCTATTATCTGGCTGTACCACAGTTTATTTTTCCATTCTCTTCCTGAAGGACATCTTGGTTGCTTTCAGATGATTAGCTACCTTCCAGAAAGTGATTTAGTTGAGAAACTATGCTAAGACCCCAGTGATTTGGAAGAAATTTCAAATATGTAGATGAATAAGTTGTTACACTCCATCCAATAGTTCATTAAAAAAAGCCCGAGGGTTTTTCTTTTTTTAAAAAAATAGATTTTATTGATATTTCACACAGAGGAAAGGAGAGAGATAGAAAGCTAGAAACATCGACGAGAGAGAAACATCGACCAACTGCCTCTTGCACACCCCCCCACTGGAGATGTGCCCGCAACCAATGTACATGCCCTTGACCGGAATCGAACCTGGGACCCTTCAGTCCACAGACTGACGCTCTACCACTGAGCCAAACTGGTTTCAGCATAAAAAAAGCCCGAGTGTTTTTCATCTTCACTGTACACTTTCTTCAACTCTCTGTTAAATATTCCCGTATGAGAGAGGCCTTACCTGGTACAGAGAAACACGTCTTCCTGCCCACTTACCATGCTTCACCCTTCTTCACAGCATTCATCACCACTGCTGTTACATATTAATTTATTTATCTTCCTTTCTAGATTGTAAGATCCATGAGAGCAAGAATCTGCTCTTCAATATGCTTCCAGAGCCTAGGAAAATGTCTGGTCCATAGTAGATGCTCCATCGACAAATTTCTAATGAAGAGTAGAGATTAAATAGTGGGGTGGGAGATTAAGAAATGAATCCAAGCCCTAAAGGCACAAACCATGCCTGCAGGAAGTCTAGGGAAGCTTCGGAGGTGTCCTCAGCCAGGTGAGGTGGTGCTACTGAGAGTCCTGCACACTGAGAGCTGGAGTGCGGGCAGGAGGCTGAGCTTCCACTTTCTGAAGCCACAAGGCTGCTTTCAGTCCTTCCCGCTTATTTGCAAGATGCCTTAGACATAGAGTATTATGCATAGTTTATCTTCTTAACCAGCCTCCTAACTGCCACATAAACTCTTGCCTTCACTTACAGATTTATTTGCAATGGGAAGCAGGTTTTATGAATATATATATATATAAAGTTAAATAAAGAAAGTTAAACAAAAATTTAAATTTCTTTGCTAATGAAGTTTTTCACGCCCTGCCCTGCCCCCACCACACTCCAGACCCCTAAAGTTATTTGTCAAATAGACAATTTGAAGCTGCCTTTGCATTCTTTCAAAAAGATGACCCAGATTTTCTTCCTGTCATTTTTAGAACCATCATGCTACCTCTTGCTTTCAGCGTAGGCTGCTGTGCTCCAGGGATGGAAAATTAAATCCAATAATAAAAATAACGTCAACAGCCGAAACCGGTTTTCGCTCAGTGGATAGAGCATTGGCCTACGGACTGAAAGGTCCTGGGTTCGATTCCGGTCAAGGGCATGTACCTTGGTTGCGGGCACATCCCCAGTAGGGGGTGTGCAAGAGGCAGCTGGTCGGTGATTCTCTCTTATTGATGTTTCTAACTCTCTATCCCTCTCCCTTCCTCTCTGTACAAATCAATAAAATATATTTTAAAAAATATGTTAAAAAATAACGACAACAGTACCAATAATTGACATTTATTTATCTTTATTTATCACGAGTCAGCGACTCTACTGAATCTTTAAATATAAATTTTATTAAAATGTGCTATGTATATAATTGTATATGTTATTTCATATTGAACCCTTACAGTACCCCTTTGAGGTCAGCACTGTTATTAACTTTATTCTACAGAGCATTGGACACCTTAAACAGCCTAAGGTTGCACACTAAGTAAGAAGTAGGGTTTTAAGAGTGTACATATTGGGTATGGTATGATAAAATCCAGGTGGTCACTGGAGGAGACAAGAATGTGGCTAGGAAAGAAGTGTCTTAAATCCTAGAGAGGAGGCCACTGCATACCCCTGGGTCACAGGGGAAAATGCCAGAGTGGTCTGGAGGCAGAGGACAGCAGCCAGGGGATTGCTCAGGCCACAGCTTCTATTATTGGGGTTTCTGTGGAAAGACAAGGCAGGGCAGAGTAAACAGTTTAGGATTGGAGAGTTTGAATAATTTGATGGAATTGGGGCTACAAGGCAATCTCTAGTTGCCGGATACCTGGCTCAGGGGTGGTTAAGGCCGAGGGATATTTTTCTTGGTGTATAAGGGCCAGATAGAAGAAGGATGGCTCTGGATTGGTTAGTTTGCAATCAAAGGTACACTCTGGCTGGGCTGTTTGGTGCCTCTAAGAATTGGCTGACTCTAGGAGAGGCAGTCTCTCCTTAGCTAGAAAGTCAAAATATGAAAATATTCAAAACCAAAACAAAACAAAAATGAAAAATACAGTAGTCCCCTCTTATCTGCAGTTTCATAGTCTGAGGTTTCAGTTACTCATGGTCAACCACGGTCTGAAAATCATCATCATCATCATCCCTAATAATAGACAAACATGTAAATTGACCTCTATGCCCACAGCCAATCAGAATGAGTATGAAAATTGACCCAACGAAGATGGAGGTTAATTTGCATGCATAGGCACCCAGCAGCCTGGGTCCTGGGAACTTTCTCAGCACCCAGGTCACTCGGAGGTAGGCTCGTGTTGGTCCTGAGTAATCTGGGAAGGGCCTGGCCAGGGGGCTCTTGGGCAGGGGCGGAGCCTGTGAGCAGAGGGAGCTGGGGGGCCCCTGCCCAGGCCCTGAGGCTTTAGGCCTTGGCAGGGGTGGAGCTGGAGACCGGAGGTGATTGGTGTGAACTACAGAGGATACACCTTTTCTGACTGCTCATTGGCTAAGCTCCCTGTTTCCCACTGGTAATATTCTTAGTAACTTGGGTATAAGAATCCAGAAAGGTGATCTACCTTTTTTCCACCACACTCCTGGAGAAAAAAATAAGGGTCCACTGCTGGAATGCTAAGAAATGTCATATCCTGCCCTAGCTGGTTTGGCTCAGTGGATAATTCCTAGGCTTGCTGACCACAAGGTCTGGGTTCAATTCTGATCAAGGACATTTACCTAGGTTGCAGGCTTTTTCCTGGCTGGGGCCCAGGTCAGGGCTCATGCAGGAGGCAACCAATCAAAGTGTTCCTTTCACTTTAATGTTTCTCTCTGTCTTTCCCTTTCTCTTCCATATTCTCTAAAAATCAATGGAAACATATCCTCAGGTGAGGAGAAAGAAAGAAATAAGAAAGGAAGAAAGAAAGAAAGAAAGAAAGAAAGGTCATATCTCATGAAAGACACATCTTGAAAATGACTAAAGAAAGTTTTCATGGTGAAGGGAATGGAGTCCATGTTGATGAAAACACCTTGTTGACTGCAGTAACTGGCAGTGGCTGCAGCAGTGGGGTGATGGGCCTGGTGCCCTTCCCTGATCAGCCTGGTCACCTCCCACAAAGGGAGGCCAGACTTTGGCTTAGGCCCGCTCCCCATGGGGAACGGTCCTAAGCTGTCAGTAAGACATCCCATGAGGGCTCCCAGTATATGAGAGGGGCAGGCTGGGCTGAGGGGGATCCTCCCCCCTGTCCCAGTGCATGAATTTCATGCACTAGACCCCTAGTATTAAATATAAAATTCCAGAAACAAATAATTCATTAGTTTTTTTTCATTGTTCAAGGTTTATTTGGAATTTTAGTTAGTATGGCACTTGGATAGTTGGCTGTATTATTTATATGTAGACTTTTTACATTACATGGCAATGTACACTAATCTGGTACACATAGTACACAGAATAAGATCCTTTAGGACAGTTATGCACAAAACATGTAATATTGGATTTACATGAGATCCCAGGATGTGATTAATTTGAGGGGAAAATAAAAGTTGTGCTAGGCATGTAAAGGAACCACAATATATATAACACAGAGTGAGCACACTTCTAGTTTTAAGGGCAACTGTAGTATGTGCAGCATTGGCAGTAGGGGGAACTATTTCACACTAACCAGTGTAGAACTGTGCAAGATAAGTAGCATCTGGCATTAGGATGAGTCGCTGGGTTTCATGAACCGATACTGTTTCTATCTTTAGGAAACTGATATTCTTAGTCACAGATCAGATAAAAAGGACAATATGCACAATCTCCAACTAAAATCCATCTGTAGCCTAGACAGTGAGGTCATATGACGTCAGAAGACTTTAAAGCTGCAGCTCTTTCTGGATTCCCCAAAGTGTGCCTGCACTCTTCTTCAAATGGGCCTCTTCCTCAGGTGTCAGAGTCACCTTCACAACATCTGAGATTCCATTCTGTCCCAAGATGCAAGGGACGCTAAGGAAGACATCTTCTTTTATTCCACAGAAACCCTTAATTATGGTGGAAATCGGATGTACCCCCCCTATGATTCTTCATCATACTTCCTGCTAAATCTGCCATGGAGAGACCAGTGGCCCAGGGTATGTAGTCTTTCAGTTTGGTCACCTCATAAGCACTGTCAACCACCTGTTTGTGAACTTGTTCCCACTGTTCCTCATCTGCATCAGGGCCAAAATCAGGGTGCAGATTCTTTAGGGAGACACCAGCACAATTCACTCCACTCCATACAGGCACACTAGAGTTTCCATGCTCCCCAAGGACCCACCCATGACAGCTTAAAGGTTGGACTCCCAGCCTCTTCCCCCATTAGGTAAGGGAACGCAGCTGAATCCAGACTGCAACCACTTCCAATAACATGGTTTTTGGGATAGCCGATTAACTTTCAAGCTGCATAGGTCAAGGTAGCCACTGGATTGGAAACAACAAGCAATTTTCAGTTGGGGCTGAATTATACCACTTTAGGAATGATGAATTTAAAGATGTTCACGTTACTCTGGACCAGTGGTCGGCAAACTCATTAGTCAACAGAGCCAAATATCAACACTACAACGATTGAAATTTCTTTTGAGAGCCAAATTTTTTATTTTTTATTTTTATTTATTTTTTTTTGAGAGCCAAATTTTTTAAACTTAAACTTCTTCTAATGCCACTTCTTCAAAATAGACACGCCCAGGCCTTGGTGTTTTGTGGAAGAGCCACACTCAAAGGGCCAGAGTCACATGTGATGTGGCTCGCGAGCCACAGTTTGCTGACCACGGCCCTGGACTAAATTAAGGTGGCTTTCTGCTTCTTGTGCCCAGCTGCGATATCGACCAGCTTGGCGTGTGCAGTCACACCATAGTCTTTGCCAGAGACACCTTTTTGGTGTTCTAAGGAAAAGTCTGCCATGCTGGAGATCCCTCATCTCCCCCTTCACTTTGTCTTCTGTGACACCAACAAGAGCAAGTTCACCTGCCAAGTCCCTCATTCAGGTACCGATGGCACAAGCCATGCCAACAGCAGCACCCACCCCCAACCACTGTCATCTTATTCTGGGAGCTCTGTTCTTCCTTAAGAAGATTCACCATCAGCTGACCCTTGAGATTGCCACACTGGACTTAGAACCACGAGGAACCGAGAGTGCACGTTGGGCGGGCGTGGGTGGCGCTGCTGCAGCGTTGGATCCGGACTTGGCGGCAGCCGCTCGGGTAACAAGTCCACGTTTTCAATCCGCTGGGTCTTGAGTAGCGGGATGAAATCTCGCGATGTCCGGCTTCGCGCCGCCGGGGACGAGAACCCTCCTGGGTCCAGCGCAGTCACGTGGCACACGCTCCCGCCGGGTCCCCTGGCGGCCGCCATCTTGGTTGTTGGGCAGACTGGAGCCGCAGGGCCTGCTTGTGTTCACAGGGAGAAGCCATAGCTGCTTGTTCCTGGAGCCAGAGGGTTAACGGCAGCCGAAGGCCACCTCACAGCGCCTACATCATCACCTCCCTTCTCCTCGTCCCCGGGCCCGTGTCCTCTCACAGCTTCACAGGAAGGGTGAGTACCAGGTGCAGCAGGATGAGGGAGGGAGGGGGCTCAGGCACAGGAAATTGTTAATAACTGTTCTTTGTATTATTTGTCAGTTGTTGTTAGCATCTCGCTGTGCCTCATTTACAAAGTAAACCTCATCATAGGCACGTCTGTGCAGGGAGAACAGTACCTATAGGGGTTGGTGTCCTCCCTGCTTTCGGGGTTCCCCTGAGGGTCTAGGATTGTATATCCCGCCATAAAGGGGGGAACCACTGTCTACAGCAAGCCTGTCAAACCCAAAGGCCAGCACGGGACCAAATACAACAAGGTTTAAGTTCATGTGGGCCGATAAAAAAAACGAAAGCTTCCATTTCCATAGAAATGTAGTAGGCTTATTTCGATAGAGACATGCTGAATACAAAGGGGCTGGAATAAACGAGTCATCGTTGACATAAAATAATAGGACATTTTAATAAAAATTAATATTTTTTTCTTGGACACTGAATAACTGCACAAAATTAATAAGCATAACGCAAATAAACCTATTTTTTTTCTTGTTCTCTGAAAGCGAAATACTTCCTGTTGTGCACACCAAACAGGTCAGTCCAAGACTGATGACGTGGCAATCGGCTGCTAAAATATTCGCTGCTAGTGTCAGAGGAGAGAAACCGTGCGCCTGCGCGGAAGAAGCGGAAGGGACATGAATGCAACATGATTATAGTAATCAATCATTAGCAAACGTTGTGGTTCATTATTAATTATGTATACCAGGATATTGTAAAAATGAAGTCACTACATTTTTATGAAAACGTTTCTTACATACCATTGTATTGGCTGGGCTGCAAACATATTTCTTGTGGGCTGCAAGTTAGACATTTTTTAAACTTAAAACTTTTTCTAACGCCACTTCTTCAAAATAAGACTCGCCCAGGCCGTGGTATTTTGTGGAAGAGCCACACTCAAGGGGCCAAAGAGCCGCATGTGGCTCGGGAGCCTAGGTTTTCCAACCACTGGTGTAGAACAATCATTGTACTGTTGATATTTAGATTTGTTGACTAATGAGTTTGCCAACCACTGCTCTACACAATCCAAACCTAAGCTGTCCGGCTGCAGGTTGGAGACTACTCTGCCTTCAGCGTTTCCCAGGTGGATGCCCAGCATGTGCACACTCAGCCGCCCTGCTCAGGGGCAGTGGGAGGGGAGTGGTTCTATTCGCTGCCTGGCTGATTGAAGAATTCGGGATGGGACTCAGGACTTTGGAAGGCAGATGCTGGAGAGGAAGGAAGGGTGTCCCTGGCACAGAAGCACCTCCAGGTCTGTTTCAGGGAAAGGCCAGTGTGTGTGTGTGTGTGTGGGGGGGCGCTAGAGTATTTTGTGGGGCAAGGGGGCAGAGAGGGAAACCTGAGGGCATCAGGTGGAGGTCCCCCAAGGCCCGGTGGGAGAGTTTTGAGTTCTGTTTGTGGAGAGGAACTAACAATGCAAGAATGGCAGACTGGGAAGGATGCTAGAGATAATGGAATCCATGCTCCTTGTTTTACACAGGAGGGAACCGAGGCCCAGGTTCACACGGCAACCAGTGGGCAATATTGGGAAATCAGTCTTGCAGCAGGCAGAGTCTGCAGCATAGTCAGGCACCTGTGATAACCACTGGTGGCAGGAGCTGAGGATCCACGGGTGGAAGGGAACACAGTAGGCTCTGGTCTGGGGCGATGCGGGGCTCACGGGCACCAGCTGGAACTGAGGAGAGTCTGAGGCAGGAGCTGTGCTGTGCCTGGATGTGTCAGGGCAGCAAAGGAAGAGGAATTGGCAGGGATACCGGAAAAGAGACCAAAGAGATTGGAAGCATCTAGTGCCAGAGAAATCAAGGCAGGAGAGGATTTAGAGGAGGAGGAATGGCAGCCAAGGGTTCAAGGCTATTCAAAGTTGGAGTTAGTTATGGACCAAGGAAATGGCTGTGGGTGTCACTGCTATGAGAGGCACCCAGACTGTAAGGAGTTCAGGGGAGAAGGGAGGAGAACAGACGGAGGAGGTCAACACAGCCAGAGAATTCCAGATGTTGACTGAAGTCTGGAGGCTGGGCTCTTGAGGGAGAAACAAGTTAAAGAGTGTGTCTCTAGGAGAAGGGAGATAGGAGAGTATTTTTTGGCTTAGGGGAATGAGCTAATCTTGCATAATGGGATTAAATTTTCCCTTTTATTTCATCTCTGAGTCTTAGATCTTTCATCTTTAAAACGGGGATGAGGAATGTGTTATAGGCTTGTGAGGATTAAATGGAAAAACACATGACTAATGCTTAGTATAATGCTTGACGCATTATAACACATAATAGACTGGTTGTTTTTAACATTTTATTACTACACATTTTTGAAGGGCATATCCCAGAATCTTGTGTCCTAGAAAGGATTAAATTTTTAAATCTTGGTTTCTTGTGTCACTTTATGGGGTACATTTGATTAATATATGTGGTTTCACATATTTTGAAGGACTGGGCTGGAAACAGGCCCAAAGAAGCATTTTTTTATTGCTCATGTACATGTGGAAATTATAAATTTTAATTGTGTTATTATATGAGCCAATTTCCTCCTCATGGGTGATCGTGGGAGTTCACCTTTTGGGAGAGGGAATTTGGTTCTTGATTTATTACTTACATTTGCAAAAGGAATAAGAAAGACTAAAATAGGACACTTTCTGATAAGCTATTTGATTTATTATTTTTTCATTTTGATCTGAAACCTGTAATCCAAGATTGAGGTAATTTTTCTTATTTTGAAAGAAATACTTTTCCCTAGGTGGGAATGATCTTGCTTAAGCAAGGATAAACCATTGATGGAAGTGAGACTTTTCTCTTGGAGGAATCCATCTGTGCCTTTTGGTGTGAACTTCATGAAAAAGAACAAAAAGCCCACAAAACACACACCACACACACACACACACACACACACACACACACACACTATGTGTGTGGGGATTGCTGGGAAACCAAACGACAAAATCTTTTTCTTTTTAAAGAAGACACCTGTGATGCCAGCTAGCCAGCACAGCCACATGGAACGGAAAGGAATTAGATATAGTCCTCAAAGAGGGATAAATGCATCTGGTGTCAGATTAACCCCAGCAAACAGTTTTGTTTAGTTTGAAATACTCTGACTCAAAAGCATGCTGATTTCAGCGTGAGAAATAGATGTGTAAGATGGCTTCTCAATAATCAGAATGTGGTGGTTGCATTTTAGGTGGACAAAATACAATATGGATAGGTCTTAAAAACATAATGTTGAGTGAAACAATGAGAAAAATAAGGATTTATGATGCCATTATGTAATCTAAAGCCACATACACACCCCAAACAGCCCCGCCTATTCCTATAGAGATATGTGTATATTTACTAGACAGGTTGCCTATGAGGTAGGGGGCATCAGTGTGAGGATCAGAGATAAGAGAGAAAAAAATCTATAATAATAAAAGCATAATATACTAATTAGACCAGATGTCCTTCCGGACGTCCTTCCTTCCGGACAAAGCTGCAGTGGGTGGGGGCCACTGCAGAGGTGGCAGAGGCCCAGGCCGTGGCGGGGGCAGGTGGGGGCTGGGGCCAAAGCCCTTGCACAAATTTCCTGCATCGGGCCTCTAGTAAAAATATAATAAGAGAGGGGCCATGCACAGACTGATAATGGTAATGTGCTGTGAGTTGATATGATTTTTAAAAAGAGAAATCTTTTAGGTTGTGTTTTCTTTGTTGCCATATAATCAATCTGATGCAAACGCAAAGAACTTGCAGGCAAACATGTGGTCCTCTTGGTCACAAGGGTTTCGGGGAATTCGTTGGAGCAGTGTTGGAGGGTGGCTTCCTGAGGGGAAAACAAAGAAGCTGTGGTGTCAGCCAAATGTCAGAATCGGGGCACCACCTGCTTTATTTATAACTCCAGGGGAGTCACACGATGATGACTGCCACCTGCCCACCTGGGCGGGACCTGAGCCTGACTCCCTCAGGGCTCCTCAGGGCTGTTACCCAGAATATTTTTACAACTTATATTTAGACCTCGTTCTGGTGGGAAAGTTATTTTATGAGAATGAAAAAAAGCAATCTTGGAACATTTTTATGGTGAGAGTGAAATGATTATATGAGAGCACAGATGAAATACTTTATTATTATTATTATTATTTTTTGGTTCATGATGGCAGGAGAGGAAGGACCTTAACTCACCTTCTCCTTAACAAATCTACAGCTATATTTGGGACAGTTCCCTCTCAAAGGGACCTGAAAAGCAGGTGATCTGAGCCTACACAACAAAGGATACAAGATTGCATGGAGATGGAAGGAGAGGCAGAGATATCCTCTTGCACAGGGCATGTAGGGGTGCTGGGGCTACGGTGACCCACGTCCCAGTAGCTATGATCCACAAACAGGAGGGATCTCAAAAGTCCGGAGGCTTTTCCTGAGGAGAGAGGGATTCGAGTTTCCCACCCCTTAGATTCTACACAGGAGAGACAACCCTCTCCCCCTCCCCTGCAAACACCAGGGCATTGTGTGCACCTTAACATTTTATAGTTAAACATGTTTTACCCTTAAGATGCTTGCTTCAACAATAGATTGTTTATGGGCCTTGGAAAAGTTCTTGGAAAGAGCTGAGCATTGATCTTGTATGGTCCATCTAGCTAGCAGGGATTCTCTAAATGTGGTCCTGGCAACAGCAGCATAAGCATGGAACTTGTTAGTGCAAAATCTCAGGCTCCATGGGGATCTCCTGAACCAGAATTTCTGGGAGTGGGGACAGACTATCTGTAGTTTAACAAACCCTGCAGGTGATTCTGTGGCAAAGTTCTCGGATCACTGATCTAGACCCCTATGTTTTAATGTGGCTGTACAGATTTTCCTCACTTGTAATTTGCCATCTTTTTATTAGGACTAAATTACCTAAGCCAAACCCCAGATACTTACACTGGAATCTCTAGGAGGCAGAGCCCAGGCATCAGTATTTCTTATTTCTCCTCAGACGGTTCTCATGTACTGAGAACAAATGACTTACTCTCCTCTGGGCTTCAGTTCCCTTACCCGTCAACTTAACAGGCTCTCTTTAGAGAACTATTGATCTAGACCAGGGCTTCTCAAACTTTAATGTGCACCTGAGTCAATTGGAATCTTGTTAAAGTGCAGAATCTGAATGAGTAGGCCTGGGGTGGGGCCTGAGCTTCTGCATTTTTGGAAGCATCCAGATACTTCTAGATTGCCAACTGTACTTGGAGAAACAGGGACCTGGGAGCAGAGGAAAGATCATTAGCTGAGGGGTCATGGTTGTCTTTCTGTGGGTAAACGTTTAAAAATGTTAATAGCTGTGAATTTATTGTTAGGGGTACTTTACTTAGAGCAAGTGTTGTGGCCTTTGATAGATAGCAGTGATAAAGCTGGCTTTTAGGAGTAAGCCCATTTAAATAAATAATAACAGAAGTATATGACAGAGAAAAATTATGAAGATAGAATGACTCAAGTTTTGGAAATGCAGAGAAGGCAGATGCAAAAAGGACTATGAGAGCTGAAACAAAGCAACCCTTGATTTTGATTGGCTGAGTGAGACTATATGTCAGCTCATTTATGAGGCAAGCATTTTGCAAAACTTATGTACTGGGTTGCAGGAGTCATTATTCAAAAATATTTATTGAGTGCTTGCTTTGCACTGGTTACTCTTTTGGTCACTGGGGAGAAGGACAGAAACTCACTATGTCCACAAAATTATAAGAGGATAAGAGGTCATGAAATAAATGTCTCAATTTTTCATTTAATATTTCACTATAAAACTGAATAAAAAATCTTGCTCACTAATAGCCAGGAAAGCTGTCTTAACACAGTAATTGATTCATACATAGGTTAAAATCAGGGTGAAGGAAAGTCCCAATTCTGGCAACTTCTCCTGGATAGAGCATGTTTTCTGGGTATGAGGAAAGGAGCTGGTTTGCCTGCCTGGGTTAATTTTTTGAACTAACTAAATGGTCTTTATGTCCAATGCTACCAGGATGCCTTGTGACAGCCCATGAGGACAGAGCTCAACGAGTGTGAAAAACAAGTCACTGACTCTGATTCAAAATTAAATTCTTAAATAAGGAGGCAGGAGCACAGCACAATTCAGTGATACCTGTGATCCTGGACCTTTGTCCTTGAACATGAATGGGAATTGGCAACTGATCATTTCCCCTCCTATTTCTTTACCACATTGGGACCAAATGACTTACCTTCCTCTGGGCTTAAATGCCCTCACTCATCAAATCACAGGATTGGGCGGTTGCTAGGCTCTCTTTAGGCATAGTATTTTGATACCTTTGATTTTAAAGTTGAGAAGATCATCTAATGGAGGAGACTGGGGGGAGGACACTTACTAAATGTGTAGTTAGACACTGAAATGTAAGAATTGCATTTTATAATAATATCTTTGTTGAACCAAGGTTTACAGAGAAACAGGCACGTAAAAATAAAATAAAACAAACTTGAAATTAATAATAATCTGATTCTTTTCTTTGATTTGCGGAGGTTAAGGCTGTTGAGAATATGCCCTGAATTAGGTCTGTCCAGCCAGAGTGAAGGTAGAGTCAGTGTCTGATGAATTTAAATAATGTAGCCAATGAAAAGTATAACTTAACTCTCTGTCAGCAACACACATACAGGGATGGGCAAACACACACTCCCATTGTTTTTTAAAAATAAATCTTTATTGTTCATATTATTACAAATGTTCCTCATTTTTTTTTCCCTCTCCATTGCTCCCCTCCACCACACACACTCCCATTCTTAACTGTGAGGTTTGTGGAGCTGGAATGCAGCCATCATTGCTTGTGCCTGTCCACTCCGGCTTGCTTGAATGCAGAGGCATGGAGAGGACCTTCCTAGCCAAGCCTCCCTCGCTTGTAACCTGCCATCTGGAGACAGAGGTCTAAGATTGATCTTACTTAACCAAGCAGGAGCCAAAGGGAGGATGGAAGTCTGATGGCTTTGTTGCTTGATGTGGAAAAGAAACAGACTGACAGAATTTGTGTATAATCCCTAAGGAGAAAGTGTCTTTGTGCTGTATTTCTTTTTGACCTGGAAACTCCGAAAGGAAGTTAGTTAGAAGTTAGAAGAGGCAGTTCCAGAGTCTGGATTTATTTGAGTTGGTGGTGCATGTGTCGGGGAGGGAAGCCCTGATTATAAAGGAATAAGTGCTTTAGGCCTATGCACCAGATATAATGCAGGATTTCCTGGTCTGTCTTTCCAGGCACCAGGAGCCTCTGATGAAAATCAGTTATCTCAATTGGGAGTTACTCCTAATCCTGTAGGAGAGCCTCATATTAACATGTCCTGCCCGGGAGTTGCTGAAATCGTGTGTTCCCTTCATGTGATGACAAAATGATTGCACTGGCTTCCTGTCACCAGCATAATCTTTCTGCGGAGACTGGGAGAGGTCAGTCTTTCTGATGAGCCAGGTCCCCAGCTTGCTTTTCTTTGCTGACACAAACCAGCTCGGTTGCACTTAACAGCTCTTACTGTAAGTGGTGCTGTTGGACCATTCTCCTCGTGTGCACTTCCATTTGGTACCGTAAGCGCATTCAGAGGATGATTTGAGATCAAAAGGATGGTTCCTTGGGACTAGTAGAATAAACTTTCTTTATATGATAATTTCTTTCTATTGTCTCCTTCTAGTTTGCACGTCTGAGATTTCTCTTATGTGCAATAGAAATTAATAAAGCAGTACGGATGATGTGGTGGTGCCACTGGAAATGTCTATGTTCAAGTGTAAGAGGGAAGCAGAGGACTGGAAATGCCTAGCAGCTGTGGCAGCCAACGGTGTAAATAGACAGTGTAGGAGAAATTGGAGTAGTAGACTACAAGTTACAGAAAGTGAGTTGATCATTTATATATAAATGAAGTGATGAAAGGAAGCCCAGAAAGGTGCAGGAAAAGGAGAAAAGTTTTGCCTTGATGATTAACCAGGAGAGAACATTATAGGCTAATTACCGTATTTGCCGGCGTATAAGAGACTGGGCGTATAAGACGACCCCCTAACATTTCCACCCAAAATACAGAGTTTGTTATATACTCGCCGTATAAGACTACCCCCACTTGGAGGCATATTTTTCAGGGCCAAAAAATCGTCTTATACGCCGGCAAATACGGTACATGTAGGAAAGGATTGTAGTATGTATGCATGTTTCTATGTATCTGCATGTAACTGTATTGTTTGTATAATCAACAAATGGGATTGCTTACTTTTCTCTTGTGGGCTCCTTCCCTAAGTCACTGTCCCCTGGCTGGCCCGGTTACCTTTTCCCTAGTCCTAAACACAGAACGACAGCTGAGCCTTATAATTCTTGCTCTAGGAATATTATGCCATGTAAACACTGCATATTTAAGTAGCTCACTGCTTAGAGAAAGTGTGTCACGTTTAAAAACTGACTCCTTTTAATTTGCATTTTTTTATTTCAGAAGAATAAGGGACATTATTAGGCTTTTATTTTAATGGAGAACTAAGCTTAGTGGCTGATGTAATTGATAAACTTGTTTTTCCTCCATTGTCATCAGCCAAGTTTTTGTGGCACTAATAAAAGGAGAACACTGGATTGGTACTTCCTTCATAGCATACTGAGACCAGTTTTTATAGGTTGCAAATGCAGGAGCTTTGGTCTCGGGAGATCTGGCAGGAGATGGTGGTATACCTATTTACTTCTGCCACACTTTTGGTGAAAGGAATTGGACTTTTAAATCAGGAAATTCAGCAAGATGAGTTAGAACATTGCACAAAAGCAGTGGAGGAATTGCAGCTGGTTGGACATATGATATGGAAATGTCTTGCTAAATCAGGCTCCATTTCTCCTCTTGCTATCTGTGCATTTCATGTAGAATGGAGCAAGCATGAAGCATCAGCATCACTTGCTTGTGGGAAGACCTGATGGTTCAGATGTTTTTCATTAGGAACTGGGTGTGGGCTTTTTCAAGTTAAATTAAAGCAGCAGTTTTAGCAGGAAGAGCCTCCCCTATCTCTGTTTTCTGTTTCTTGGAGAGCCAGATTTCAGCAGCAAGGGTTGTTAATGGTGGGCTTTGTGCAATGGAAAACCATGGGAAAAATGGGAAAACTGGAGAAACAGGAGGGTATGTCATGGACTTCAGCACTTTATTTAGAAGCCATTGATTTTAGCAACATATTTTCCTAATGAATGATGGATTTTTCTGGTTGTGCAAACAGTATCCAAATTATCAGGCAAATATTTGGCTCAGGAACAAATATTTTTATCATATTGAGCCAATCACTGTGCTTCCCAAGGTAAGGTGACTTGTTCTTTTTCTCCATCTTGTAATTTCATGTTTGTTGGGAGTAAGCTTCCTGTGGGTCCTGGGATTGGCTTCATTGCTACCTGTGGGAAGCTCTAAACATCCTTTTCAGATAGAAACACACTTTGGCTAATTGTTCCTGAGTTCACATTTGGTTTGTTTGTTTGTCTGTTTTTTGTTTGTTTGTTTGTTTTTGCCCCAGGATGCCTTTCCTAGGGGAGAGCTAGCTTTGCTATATCGAGAACTTGAGGCTGGGGGAGGTGAGTGCTGCTCAGGACCAAGCATACCAACTGGCAGGTGTTTAGGTGGGTGATCTTGGTTAACTCAGAATCTTCTGATTCTTACGGGGGAGAATTAGTCACCCACACTCTGCTTGGTAATGTGTGCCCTTGGTTGAAATAAGACCCAAGTCGGAATGTTGGATGAAGAGACCAAATCAATATTCATCATAATTAAAAGTTTTTTTTTATTGATTTCTTAGGAAGGGGGAGAGAGAGAAATAGGGAGAGGGAGGGGGAGAGGAAGAGGGAGAGAGAGAAACATTAATGATGAGAGACAATCATTGATCAGCTGCTTCCTGCACATCCCCTACTGGTGATCAAGCTGGCAACTGGTCATGTGCCCTGACCAGGAAATGAACCAAGAGGTCACGGTTCATAGGTCAACACTGAACCACTGAGCCATGCTGGCTGGGCTTCATTATCACTTTAAAAACAACTTAGATTGGTTGAAAAAAATCCATTATAGATCTGATCACAAATCAGTGGCCGAACCTAAGAACAGAGTTAGGGCAGGTTCAAGGGGAAGCCATGAGGTAGGTTTTCTTTCTCATATGCTATCTTGCCTTTCAGTTTCTTATTCTTATTCCTTAAGGATGCCCCTGGCCACCCTCTCAGACCCTTTTCTCAGTGCCTGGCCTGTGGAAGAGGAGCCCATGGTTTCACAGTATTAGGATATATTTAGCCTTCCAAGATTTCTATTTTAATTAGGAAGCTCTAGAATAAGAGCATATCACTCTAAACCAGCCGTGGGCAAACTACGGCCCACGGGTCGGATCCGGCCCGTTCAGCTGTTCTATCCGGCCCAAGGAGCCGAAAGAGCGGAGGGTTCTCTTGCTCTCCCCTCCGCTCCTTCACCAGCAGCCCAAGATGATAGTGCCAGCATGGTCAGGTTGCTTTTGTTCCGGTCCTCTGGTCCAGTTTAAGAACCCATTGTGGCCCTCGAGTCAAAAAGTTTGCCCACCCCTGCTCTAAACACTTAAGTAAAAATCTGAAATGGTAGAATTTCTTATGAAAAGGGGAGATTTTTTTTGAGTGAGAGAACTTTCCAAATGAGCCTGTTTCTTTGATGCTTAAAATATGCCTTCAATTAAGTTAATTCTTATTCTTCTTTAATTCAGGTAATACATGCCATAGTCAAGAGATTTGAATCCAAAATTTGCTAATAACTAGCTATGTGACCTTGGGCAAGTCACTTAATCTCTCCAGGCCTCAATTTTTTCACATAAAGTGGAAGAAATAATAAGCTTTCAAGGAGTCTTTATAAGCTGTAAATGAGGGGACACACACACACACACACACACACACACACACACTCCTTGTTCTGATAAGCATAGCATATTCTGTAACATTTAGTTTCCTCTAGGGAGATTAACATGCACTGGGGTGGAATACTTTTCATTTTGTATTTTTTTTTAATTTTTAGCCATACAAATGTCTCACCTACATAAAAAATTTAAATGAAAATATCTGTAAATTACTTACCAAGAATTTGTTAAAGAAATGTCACCTTACTGGTGGCTCATTTATGCAGTGCAGGTCACTGATGAGCGAGTGCTTTACAGGACTGATCTCATTTCATCCTTACATGTGTTGTGTGAAGAAGGTGCTCTAGATTCTAGAGTCTAGAGGGTTCATGGTTGGGATATCAAAGTAAGGGGCTTTGGCAGCTGTAGTATGTATACCTAATAACTCTAAAATATTTCAAGCATAAAGGAAAATATAGAGTAGTATTTTTGTATAATTACTTGAAATGTTCTTAAAGGGTGGCCATAGAACTTACTATCCAAATTGGGATACTTTGAAGAGAAGAAGCGGTTGCTGTTGATAGTTATGCTGGGATTACAGATGTAAATTCAACAGCTCTGGGCAAACCAGGTGGTGTGATCACCTGGAACCGAGCATTGCCATGTTGAAGTATCCTCTGCGCCTCTTCCTGGCCCATGTCCTCCCGTTCCCCCGCCCCCTCCCCCTCCAGACAACCATGATCTTGATATGGATATGCACACTGTTCACAGTTTATGCCCAGACTACATATATGTGCTGTAAACTACACAGAGTGCTCCTACGTGTGTTTCTAAATGTCCCATAAATGGAATCATATGTTCTCACTTTTTTAAACCGGTAAGGCATTTTCCCTTCTTTTCCTGGACAATTAAACAAATTAGGGCCAGGGAATAGTGATGTATTAGCTAAGGTTCTTTTGATTGAAAGCAACAGAAACTAATTCTGACTAGCTTAAACCATGAGAGATTTAATGAGGAATATTGGGGCACCTTAAGCATCCATAATTGAGAAAGAGGAGTTTCAGAGAAGCTCTTGGATATGAATGACATGAAGCTATTGAATCGCTCATGCACCCATCATCTATATGGTCAATCTACAGTAGCCCTAGTCTCTGTATGTTTGGGTTCCAGTAGTCAAATTCCAGAGACACTGAGAGAATCTAATTGGGCCAGGCATTCTTTGCTGGTTTAACACTTTGTATATAGCCAGGAATGAAAGGTTATGTAATAAGGCAGTGTTTCCCAAACTTTTTCTATAATTTTCATAACGCTGAGTACCCCTCATCAAAAAAAAATGGATGTATTATAATAACAATCAAAATATATTTATTTTTTCTTTGTTTGGTACATACACAAAATAATAATAGATGAAAAATAAAATTATTCATAATAAAATATAAATAAAAGTTATATTATAAATAACATTTATTTGCACACCAGACCATCTCACACCTCACAAGACTATCTTGACTTGACTCATAAGAACACAGAATTAGGCGCAGCTAAGCACGGTGCAGTGCAAATCCCCACCAAACTCCGGTGCAACCTGTACCCCCACCAAACTCGTCCCGTACTCCTGGGGGTACTCGTACCACACTTTGGGAAACACTGTAATAAGGTCATAACAACTGAGAAATCACCTCACAGGACTGGGACCCCCAGAGATGAGGAAATTGTTAGCTGCGCAACTGAAGAAGTGACAATCACAAGTGGGCAGAGAAAATTTGGAGTGGAGAAGGAAAGCTCTATGTTTATGGTTTCTTTTGAAAAGGAACAGAGGCAAAGTATTTCCATTTGGAAATTGCTTCTGTGAATTTCTTGGTAATTTTACATGGACTCCGAAATTCTTGAGAACTATCAATTGAAATCAAGAAAATTGGATGAAGGATTGTAATTCTCCTGTGAGAATTGAGGCTTACATAACCTGTGTAGAGACCTTAATGGTATGAAGAAATCCACAGACTTCAGTTGAGAGCAAGAGTAGGAACTGTTGATGCATGGATTTGAAGGTCAAGGTCGACATTTCTGGGAACGAGGACAGGAGCAGTAGAAGAGAAGAATTAGTCAGTCTTTCTGTATCTGTTGCTCTCAGTGTGCTTTCATGTCTCTGTCCTCTGCTGATAGTGAGTAAATGTTAAAAAGTTTACATAGTATACTTATTATGGCATAGTATACTTTTCACAAATCCTGTGAATGTTGTTCTAAGAAATAACAAGTTTTGGAATTTTTATTAAATTGTCATTAAATTGGCAATCCTGACATCTGCTTCTCTGTGGTGCTCTTACATTTGCAAGGAGATCCAATGTTACATTATTTGATTTCTGTTGGAGCCACTCTCACTAATGATGCCCCTAAGTCAGAGATGTTGGAGGATCTCAGATACATAAAGAGAACTGCTATTGGATAAAAAACTGGTTGATTTCAGTTCTTACTGAAGGTGGGAAAAATCCATTCCATGATAATGGAAAAGTTACCACTTCCTAGGTTCCAAGGAAACATTAGAAACAGGAAGAAAAATGCCAAAACATGCCGAAGCCGGTTTGGCTCAGTGGTAGAGCGTCGGCCTGCGGAATGAAGGGTCTCGGGTTCGATTCTGGTCAAGGGCATGTACATTGTTTGCGGGCACATCCCCGGTGAGGGAGGGGGGGTGCAAGAGGCAGCTGGTCAATGTTTCTCTCTCATCGATGTTTCTAGCACTCTATCTCTCTCCCTTCCTGTCTGTAAAAATATCAATAAAATATATTAAAAAAAGAAAAGAAAAATGCCAAAACAATGAAGGTGCTCTTGGCTTCCCTTTGAAGTTGATAACCATATTTTAGACCATAAAGCCCCAATCATTGGCACAACTTTTGGGTTAAATTAGTGTGTGCTGAAAACCCTATGTTAAAATGCAGTTATGTTCACTATTTGCTTGAGTTGATTTTCAAATTATTGTGCCCTCTGTAGATGTGCTCTGAGGAAATGAACAAAAGACTGGAAGAATCTCATGGAGAAAATTGGTCAGGCAGGGTACATAGAATTGTTGGGACCAGTATTCCTAATAAATAGGTAAGTAACATCTGAGGTAGGCCTGGGCTGGGCTAGGGACTTGAGGATGGCATGTGCTCACAACTCCAAAACTGACTGGCTTTGATATCGTAGTATTGCACTGTCAGTCATGCAAATTTACCCTGACTTCATAGCTGAAAAAAAAATTCATTCATAAGGTAGGAATACTGGCTTGTACAGCATACTTGTTATTTAGCTCCATGATATAGATGAATATAAAATAGTTTTTAATAAATTACTTTATAGCCCTGGCCAATGTTGCTCAGTTGGTTGGAGTATTGTCCCATACACCAAAAGGTGGTGGGTGGATTCCTGGTCAGTGCACATACCCAGATTTCAGATTTGGTCCCCAGTTGGAGCACATGTGGGAGGCAACCAATCTTCCTCCCACCCTCCCTTCCTCCCTCCCTTCTTCCCTCCCTCCCTAAAATCAATATTTTAAAAAAGGCTAACTTTGTAAAAAAAAAGAAAAGAAAAGAAAAGAAAGAAATGACTTTAGCTAGGAATGCTAAAATATTTATTCAGATATTAGTCATATATTGGGGATCCCTTTCTAAAATCCACCATACCAAAAAAGCCCCCCCTCAAAAAAAACCCCACAATAAAACAAAGAAAAAATTTCACATAGGTTATGATTAAAAATGAGTAATGAAATATAATTTATAGAAAATATATTTCTTTTTTAATGAATATCTAAATTGTATTTCTTTAACAAAATTCACCTATTAAAAGAGTATAGAGATTCCTTTAGAAAAGTAAAGATTTTTGCCTTTTATAACAGGAGGAACTTTGATAAGACTTTCCAAAGTTTTTAATAATCTGTTATTATATATCATTGGTGGTTCTAGATATTTTGGGGGACACCTGAAAATTGAATCATTATCCTTGGTTGATCAGCTTATTATTTTTAGGTAAAACTGACTTAAAAGGAAACTGTTGGCTTTCCAAAAACAATATTTACAAGTAAGTTAATTAACATTAAGTTTTCAAAGTTGGGGCTAGTGCATGAAGGCCAGGAAACTACACCCGCATTATTTTGCCCATTGGCTTCTTGTGCTGCCTTGGGAGGTTGATAAGCAGTCCTTCAGGATTCCTAGGCATCCTGTGGCACCTCCCAAACAAACCACACAGGAATGGGAATTTCCACGTGTGAGGCTGACAACTCCTTTTGCACTATTACAAAGTACTTAAGGGTCAATAAAAATAATTTTTTAATCCTTAACACTAGTTTCCTGTTTTGCCTATTATGTTATGCTAGATAGTGTGTTGAAAAGGTAATCAGACATAGTTCATTCTTGCTCTCAAAGACAATACTACCGATACACAGATTAAAAGTCATTACTATTATATTATTTACTAGAGGTCAAGTACACAAAATTTGTGCATGGGGGGAGGTGTCCTCACCCAGTCTGCACCCTCTCCAATCTGGGATCCTTCGAGGGATGTCTGACTGCTGGTTTAGGCCTGATCCCTGTGGACTGCTGGCCCCTAACTGCTTGCCTGCCTGCCTGCCTGCCTGATTGCCCCTAACCACTTCTGCCTGCCAGCCTGATTACTCCCTAACCTCTCCTCTGCTAGCCTGATTAACACCTAACCACTCCCCTGATGGCCCAATCGCCTCTAACTGCCTTCCCCTGCCAGTCTGGTCACCCCCAACTGCCCTCCCCTGCTGGCCTGGTCACCCCCAACTGCCCTCTCCTGCTGGCCTGATCTAGCTCCCAATAGTCCTCCCCTGCCAGCCTGATCTCGCTCCCAACTGCTCTTCCCTGCCCGCCTGATTGCCCCCAACTGCCTTCCTCTGCTGGCCTGATCTCACCCCCAATTGTTCTTCCCTGCTGGTCTGATCATCCCTAACTGCTTCTGCCTGCATGATCACCCCTAATTGCCCTCCCCTGCTGGCCTGATCTCACCCCCCACTGTCCTCCCCTGCAGGCCTCATCTTGCCCTCAACTGCCCTCCACTGCTGGCCAATTTGGTTCTGATTGGTTGGTTTCTATGCCAGTCATCTTCAAAAGCTCTACCTCCTGGGCAGTCATTGGCTCCTCACAGTTCACCCAGATTTGGTTCTGATTGGTCGGTTTCTATGCAAGTTAGCATCTCTGGACCTATCAACAGGGCCTGATCAGAAAGGCAGGGCTGATCAGCAGCCTAGGTGGAGGCCTGGAGAGAAATGGAGGCACCGCTGCTGGAGAGAGAGAGGCAAGTGCTGATCAACAGCTGCCACAGAGGCTATGTATCAGACCCTGCTTCTTTCTTCAGGCCTGTCTCTGGGCCTGATTTTCAGCCCCCTCAGCAGTCAGTACTGGGTCATCATAGCTGCATCCACAGCAGTCAGCACTGGGTTGCCACGGTAACCCAGTACTGACTATAGGACTGACTTATGGTTGGTTGAGCCTCCGATCATAATGGACCCAGGGTTTTTATATATTAGGATAATTATTATGGTAATAATAAATTTAGTAAATGTAATAGCAATAAAATTATTTTTAATAATAATAATGGTAATAACAATAATAATCACTGTAGCAATCACTTATTCAGCCCCTATTATGTTCCAGGCACTGTGCTGAGCAATTTCTACATATTAGCTCTTTGAATATGATCATAACCCTAGGAGGCAGGAAGCATATCCATTTTTCAGGTACAGAAACCTAGCTTTAGGGAGAGAAAGCAAGTTGTCTGAGGTCACATATATAGTCATTGGTGAAGGTGGGAAACAAGTATTTGAAGCCCAAGATGTGGAAACACAGGAACAAGTGCACTAGACACTAGACACATGAGACAAGAACCTTTACGTCATTTGAACATCACTTAGTGGCTTTACAATGAAGGCAGTAGAGAAGCAGCAAATTCTGTCGGGATTGCTATGTGCCATTTCATTTGGACACAGTGAAAGGGAACAGAAGGCTTAGTGGAAGATGGTATTTTGGGAGAAATATAATGGACTTTCTCCACTACCCAAAGGTGTTTGGGCAGATTAAAAAGGGCACTGGTGCTTCCTTAGCGGAATGACTGCCTCATGACATTTCCACCTGCTTTTCTGGCACTTGTCCTGTACTTTTGGCATTTCTTCGGCTCTTAGAGTCAATGAGTCAACAGCATGTTTTTAGCATTCCCTGTGTGCACTGAAGTAGACTCCAACTCAATAGGAATACTTAACTACCATGACCAAATGTGTGTGCCAGCCTTCTCTGCCACCCAGGGTATCGGAGGTGGAGGTAGGAGGGTGGAAGAACAAACATATAAAATTATATATAAATATGTATGTAAGTCATTTTAAGTCTTGAAATCACTCAAGGGTTTATATTTCTTTAATATGTTTTTATTGATTTCAGAGAGAGAAAGGAAGAGGGAGAGAGACAGAAACATCAATGATGAGAATAATTGATTGGCTGCTTCTTGCACGCCCCCTACTGGGAATGGAGCCCACAATATGGGCATATGCCCTGACCAGGGAATTGGACAGTGACCTCTTGGTTCATGGGTCGACACTTAACCACCACTGAGCCACACCAACTGGGCTCAAGGGTATATTTTTTAATTGAGTGATTTTACCTACTTACTTTTGCAAATTCTAATAACTTTCTTAATAGAAACCTGACAGAAATTATTCTTTTAATGCTTCATGAGTAAAAAAGGGAATCATTGAATGATTTATCTGGAAGGGACCTGAAAGATCTAAAGTCTTTCATAGAATATTTATGTCCTTGCTTTGTTTTGGAAAAGGGCCCATAGTTGGATAAAATTTTGAAATTCTGGGTTAAAGTTGAGTATTCTTTCCTATGGAACTTCAGTCTTTAATATGCTAATGCGCTTGTGAATCTACAAGATAGGGGATAAAGTATGTAGTGTTTCAACACTTATTTTACCCTAAATTCTTTTTTTGGGAAATGCTGATCTTGCTGAGCCAGCTAGTGTTTTTCTCTACATGAAGGTGCTGGCTGACACCTTTTTTTTTTGAGAGCAAGGAAGTCCCAAGGGAAAGGAAAGACATATCAGTTGCTCCTGTTTCATGCCAAGAATTCTCAGTGAGATGCCTTTCTCTAGACTAGAGGCTCAGAGAAGGCCGAAAGGCATCTCTAGGCAAACAGAGCTGCCCTTCATTGTGACCCATGCTGCCGAGAGCTCTGAGCTCAGCGCAAAGGGGTGACCAGTCCCTAGAAGCAGGAAAATGCATTCATCCCTGACCTAGCCCGCTGAGGACACACAGATGGGAAGGGAGATGTCACCACTGTAGTCATAAAGGTAGTCTGAGTCTTTTTCTTTAAGCGAACTGGTCTTGTGAATTTAGGCTGGGAAACATGAGTTTTTTAAAAAGTTTCACTGATGTCTTTTCTTTAGGACCTCTCAGAGCTTTGAATGTGAAAATGTGCATTGGGAAGCTCCAAGAATGGAGTAGAGTGTGCAGGATTCTAAAAAGTTACTTAGCCATGAAATTCTTATTTTGTGCAGCATTTGGTAGCACTCATGTTCTGAGGGAAACCCACTGAGAAACACTGATCTAACCTGACCTTCTCATGTTACCAGCGAGCAACTATGGGCAAGACATTTCTTATCTATGAGAAACGTCTTGGGGTTCATTCTCCATCACTGTGACAAATTTATTAAAATTAACTGGAGGTAGCTTTGAAGATATTTCTTTAGTTATAAAACTTAATTTTGTTTCAAGGGCAAATTATATGTCTTTAGTTCCCATTGTCAAAGCCCACAGATTAATTCCACCAATCTTTATAAAATATTACCTATGCCCAAGACCCTTTAAGTGCAGTGGTGGTCTACAAATATATAGACTGTAATTCTTGTTATACATTAATAATGATAAATGCAACATTGATGGCAATAATATAAACATCTAACATTTGTCCAGCACTGTACTAAGTATTTTAATCCTACCAACAATTTATGAGGTAAGGGTTATAATAATGCCCATTTTACAGTGAGGACACTAAGGTAAAGAGAAGTTAAGGGATTATTCCAAGGTCACATACAGCTAGAGGGGATATGCAGAAAGGTATAGCAACATGGGTAACATTCCTTATTAGTGATACAAAGTAATATGTGAATTCAGTGAAAAAAATAATTTTCAAAATACTTGATCAGTGAAAGTGTGAAGGATGTGGTGAACAACTGTGATTTGGTCATCCATTTATCTTCCCTCTGGAACAGTGGTCGCCAACGGGGGGGGGGGGTGGGTCCGCTGCTCTGGAGCATAGCACCTCCTTCCTTTGGAGGAACTGCTTTCCCTTTCACTGTGGGGTTCTTTTCTGGTAATATAGTTGGACATATTCCCTTGTGCTGGGCCAGTCAGAGTCTTTGGGAATTTGGGGATTTGAACTAAAAAAAGTGGCTTTCCTCTTGACTGGTAAAACTGTAAAATCTTGTATGAGATATGGGCTGACTTGTTTTTAGTCTGGTGGAAGGAGCTGAGCTTTGTTGGGACAGAATGACGGAGATATCAAGACTGAGGCAGGTGCTGAAAGCGGAGAGATGAAGTCCTGGAGGTCTTTTGGGCAACTCTAGGCTTGGGGGTTATGTCTTTACTAGGGGAAAGGACTTACCACCTTCTCTTCTCCTGGGAATAATACTGTTGTTCTTTGCAACTGACATGTTATTAGAAAGTGATTTAAAACCCCCACACCATAGAGATATGCACAGATCCTTGGACGGGTTGAGATCTGTCTGGTGCTAATCCAAGGCTCCCTCAACCACAAATTCAGGGGAATGGACTCTAGAGTTTTATATTTTTAGTCTGTTCTCTCTTTATTCCTATTTTCTATGGGGGTATTTCTTGGCTTTGGATTTCAGGTGAGCTTTAAGGAGACAGGACAGACCATCCCTAGCCCATGCAGAATGAGAGGATCCCTGGCAAGACCTATCAATTCCTAGTACCCTATCCTTATTTAACTTGAGTTTGTTCATTTCTGGAAGGATATTAAAAAGAGCTCAGCAATATGGGCAAATACAGTGTGGGACAAGCCTGTTTCTAAGCATGAGCTGGGCTAGCGAGGGTGGGAAGGGGAAGAAGAAAATGTGGGTCTTTGTTCCTGCTGTTGCAACTACCCCAGGAAGAAACGTTTCTATACTGAAATGTGGATAGCCAGGGGAAAAGTGTTGATGGCTGGGTGGGCCCTGCTGGATGGAAGGGCCTGACAGTATGTGATTCCCTGCAACAAATGGTAGTGGTGGAGGGTGTGTACACACAAACACACACACACAGCACCCAGCCTCCAATTTCATCGCTGGCAGAAGATAACAATTCTCAGCTTGACTTTCCAGGGTTATTTTTGGCCGGGACTGTTGCTGATGGCAAAAGTTTCAGTCCCCCCTCCCTACCCCCACTTCCACCCGACTCTCTCCCTTGTCCTTGTTCCAGAGAGAAACTTGTGCGAGTAAACTGCTCACTCCCAGGGAGGCGAGGAGACAGGGTTGTTGGTGAAAGGGGAGAGGATCCCAAATCCTCCTCCAGGTCTCACCACCCCCAGGCTATTTTCTCTCGAAGGGTGGGCCCCGGAAACAGTCCGTTGCTGGGGAAGGCTCCGGTCAAACCCAGGAATAGGAGCCCCCAGGGGAGGGAGTAGCTGGCACTAGGAACAGGTTTTGGGGAGGACACCCGGAAAGTGAGTCCAGCTGGGGGAAAAAACTGCGGGCCCCTACGGCCACCCAGCTGGAGAGGAAGTTTGTTGGAAGGTAGAGGCCAAACTTTGCCGGGGCAGCGAGGGGCCCCTTGGAGAGAATCCACCGGTCGGTCGGTGCCGCGGGAGGGCGCAGGCTGTGGGCCGGCTCGGGGAGGGGGCCGGGGCGCGAGGCGGAGTTCGGGCCCGCAGCCAGGTTGGTGGCCCCCCCTCCTCTCGAGCTGCAGATTCCCTCCGGCTCCCGGGAGCCGCGGCAGGACCTGCCCGGAGCCGCCATGGAGGGAAGCCCCATCCCGGTGCTGACCGTGCCCACAGCACCCTACGAGGACCAGCGGCCCACTGGGGGCGGGGGGCTGCGGCGGCCCACCGGGCTTTTCGAGGGCCAGCGCAACTACCTGCCCAACTTCATCCAGAGCGTGCTGTCGTCCATTGACCTGCGCGATCGCCAGGGCTGCACCATGGTGGTGGGCAGCGACGGCAGGTACTTCAGCAGGACGGCCACGGAGATCGTGGTGCAGATGGCTGCGGCCAACGGGGTGAGTTACCTGGTCGGCCCTGGCCTCCCGCTCCTGTCCCAGGTTTTCGCCCGCGCCCCCTCCTGCCTGCCGGCGCGGCGCTCTCCTAGCCCAGCGTCCCACTGCCGCCGCTCTCCACAGCCGCCCGGTGCACCCAGGACATTGTCCTACTTGCAGTCATCTCCCACCCTAAAGTTTGAGTCTGCCAAGTTTAACAGTAGTGTTGTCTCAGAACACACCGTGTTGATCCCTGACATGTTTGGCAAGTGCAAACGGTGAGGGTTTTTAATATCGTTGGTTCATGAGCCCAGTGAAGTTATTTTATGATTAATTTGATTCGGATGGAAATGGGGTAGGAATCAATTTGATGCTATGCAGCCTGGGCTCTCAGTTTCCTGAAGACATCTTTAAATGGTCTGAAATGAGATATGCAATGCCTTTCTTAAAGCAACTCTCAACTTCTCTCCAAGATGCCCTTTGGCATTTGACCACATTTCATGCCTTTTCTCCCTTTGCGTTTCATCCTCATTTCCTCTCCATTCTCTCACGACCTCTGCAGCCTTCTTTTGCAATTGGAATTCTCAGACACCCCTACCCCCACTTCTCCCTCCTTCCTTGATGTCCTACAACTAGAAGCAACGTTTGCTGTATCCTCATATCCCTATTTTCTCCTTCCCAATCCAGTGGCCTCTCAAGGACTTTCACAAGAGAGAGAACTAATTTCACAGATCTCTGAATTCTATATGGGAAACATTGCCTTAAAGAGTAATTTCGGCCTTGTTAATGTAGTCAGACCCACACACATAGAACTTTTCTTTAAGTGAAATCTCTGCAGATGTATAAATGAGTGTGAACATTGCATTTGGATTCCTTACTTCTCTTCCCCCCTCCCCCCATTGTGTGTGTGTGTGTGTGTGTGTGTGTGTGTGAGAGAGAGAGAGAGAGAGAGAGAGAAAGAGAGAGAGAAAGAGAGACAGAGAGAGAGACAGAGAGAGAGAGACAGAGAGAGAGACAGAGAGAGAGACAACCGGTGAGATTTGGGGTTGTCCATGCTTCATGTTTGTTTACTATAATTTCCCCTTCCCAATGCTTCAGGGATGAGGAAATAGTTTTTTTTTTAAATAACCAAAACCAATTGGGAGAAACAGGGCCAAGGGGTGAGTAGGGTTGTGGAATTGTGATTTCCAACCCCAGCAGACAATGATGCTGGAGATAAAATACTTGGATTTCTCTCTGGTTCTCACTTGGGATTGGTGAAAATTGGCTAGAATCAGGGATTTGCAAAAAGGTTCACAAATGGTCTTTTACTCTTGTCTGACAAAGCTGTTCCTGTGGAATGATGGAGAATAACGAGTCTTGGGAGAGCATGGCAGCTTGCATACTCCTTCCTTTTTTTTCTAGGCATGAGAGAAACATAGCCTGTCCAATATTGTGTTTTCTCTGGTAAACACATTTTATTAACTTTGAACAAAGTTTATTTTAGGGGATTGTTAGCATAAGTTAATATATACTTAAAATAGAGTTAAATGTAACCTCACAGTGGTTATGAAGAATCCATATAGAAGTTTATCTCTTAAATATTCTGAAAGTACTACTTCTAAGGCGGGTGGACATGAGTGAAGAGAATGGTGGATATTTATCAAAATTTCAAGCAGCTAATTTTAACCAATCTTATCCTTATTTTTGTTCAGTTCTTGGGGACTTTTGCTAAAGAGAAATGAATAATCAAAAGGCTGGCTTCTGGGAAAGGCAGTTTTGATAACTGTAAGCAAAATTGTTCTTGAGTAATTGCAAATTGGTGGGAATGGACTTGTCTCCTAATTTGGACTGTTGAGTTATATTCAGGAACTATGAACTTTGTTTCCAAATGCTTTGACCTTTTTTGATTTCTTAAGAAATATTCAATAAACAGGCTAGAAAATAGCAGAAAAAGAGAGTTTCTTCTTTTTTGATCTGGCTTGAATATGACTGGGGGGCTGCATTCTCTCTATCTGAAAAAATCTTGGTTTTTATTAAAAATGTTAATTTTACAAAACAAATTTCTATAAAAAAACAAAAACTTTAGTTATTCTTTGATTATGTAATTGATTGAGGAGAAGTTTGGAATTTATAAAATGATAAACTACATTACCAATGTTTTACTATCTCATAAACTTTGAAATGGATTCTCAGTTATATCCCTGTACAGTTTGGGATTTTCCATTTTTATTATAAAGTTGTGAAATTTTTGAACTTTTGGAAAAGTAGAGAGACTAAACTAATGACATTCATATGCCCATATCCTAAATTGTTAACATTTTTCTATACTTATTTAATCTCTTTAGGGAGTAAAGTATTTTAAAGTATTTAAAGAAAATTACATTTTTACCTCTAAATTCTTTAGTATGGATCTCTAAAAAAGAAGAACATTTTCTTTGACAATTATATTTTCATTCCAAACAAAATAAAAAGTGATTTTTTTGCAATACTTCCCTCTTTATTTTTGTTAATGAAAATTACTTGTTGGAGAGACTAGGCCAGTCAATTGTCCTATAGAATCTCCCCTCTCAGCCCTCTCCCCCCCCTGCCTTTTTGGAATATTTTATTTATTTCTTGATGGTGTCATTTAACTTTTTACTATATTCATGTTTTATTTGTTTGTTGAGCTAAAAATTAGTTGCAAAGGCTTAATTAGATTCGAGGTCAACAATTTTTTACAAGAATATTTTATAGATGATGATATATGTTCATGTTGTATCACATTAGGAAACATAATCTCTGGTGGTTCCATTATTTGTGATGCTAAAATGATTATAGGGTTATCGTGGTGATTGCCTGTAGCTTCTATTATTTCCCACATTGGGACTAGCAAGTAGATTATGGGGCAAACTAAGTACTATGTGAATATGTTTCCTTATCAACCTTCATCCATTTGTTTTTAACATCCCTGAGTGATCCTGGCTTGAGTAAATTGTTTTATTAGGGGTTTCAAAATGTTGATTTGCTAATTCTCCTATTCCTCGTGCATGTTTTAGTTGGTATTTATTATAGATTGGGGCAGCTTCCTCACAATTGGGCCATTTAGTTATCTTATAATAGAGTTCCCTCTGGAAAGCAGAATATATATTTATTTCTCTCTTTACAACACCAGTTTTCATTGTAAGATTTGGTAAAACAGCAACCTCCATTGTTGTATATGACTTTTGTTTTGTTTTGCTCTTACTTTTTTGAATATTGCTATGGACACCTGGATTTTTATAGAATCAATTTGAATGGATTTGTGAGTGAAAAGATACTTCTTTACCTGTTTTTGTAGTCTTTATGTGGTTATGTGAATATACTTAAAAAATTCCTATAAGTATTTTAATTCCCCTTTAGAAATACAAACAATGTCATGCTTATAAAAGAAAAAGAATTAGTAAGTACAAAGAGTAAATTATGTCATTTAAATGAATTGTGATTAAACTTTGTAACTAGTTGATTTTTTATTCTCTTTCTATTCCCACCTGCTTCAGATCCTCTTTAGGGGTTTAGCTTATACATATTCCAATTTATTCTAATCTCTTATGAGTTCAAGAGCTAAATACAACATAATGGCTACAAGAATGCCTTCACCCTTCTCTGTGTAGATCCATCTGGCTAAGAGCATTCTCTCTCTTTCTCCTTTGTGTTATAATCTTCTTTTTTTTAGTCCCAAACTACCTTTATTATTATTATACAATGATAAAGCACTATATTTGCCTCTTTCTGACTTCTTCTAAAGTCTTCTCTCTCTGGAAATGACATTGTATATCCGCACTGTCCAGGAGAACTTTCTGTGATGATGAAAATATTCTGTAATTTGCACTGTTCTGGCCTCTGCCTACATGTGACTATTGAACACTTGAAATGCACCTACTGAAGAACTGAATTTTACATTTAATTTAATTAATTGAATTTTAACTTTAAATAGTCACAAGTGGTTATAGCTACCATATCAGACAGTACAGCTCTATATATACACACACGTGTGTGTGTGTGTGTGTGTGTGTGGTATATATATATGTGTTTAATAGAGCCAGAGTATTACAGTCAAAGCAATTATAGGTTAAATAAAGGTAAGTCATCAAATACGACAAATATGTATTTGGCAAACCCAAACCAAACTATAGCCTAGGAGATAGTGAGGTTTGGTAGAGAAAGCACTGTTTCAGCATCTGGAAGTCTCCCCTTGATTTCCTAGCACTGCCTTGCAAGTTACAGGACAAATTCTTTAGCCTCTTGAGATACCTAGAAACCCCTTGTTTCCTCCTCTGTAAATTGGGTATGACAGCTTCACTGAATTATCCTGTGAGTCAGATAATGCACTGCATAGGAAAGCATTTAGAAACATCCGTAGCACTAAGATACTTATTGGAGTATTATTAAGGTCAACCAAATACATCTCAGATAATAATAATCTGAGTACATGTGCTGAATAAACCATGAAATGGGCCCCTTTGTGAACAATTCATATACCGTATTTGCCGGCGTATAAGACGATTTTTTGGCCCTGAAAAATACGTATTTGCCGGCGTATAAGATGACTGGGCGTATAAGAAGACCCCCTAACATTTCCACTAAAAATACAGAGTTTGTTACATACTCGCCGTATAAGACTACCCCCCACTTGGAGGCATATTTTTCAGGGCCAAAAAATCGTCTTATACGCTGCCAAATACGGTATCTTGTTTCATGTTTTAGTCAAGAGAAAATCCACTTGTTGATTAGCCATATACAGTATTGGGCATATGATGATCAGCCACAACAACAACAACAACATCATTATCGAGTTACAGCATTCAAGAGCTTCTTAATGCCTTTTGAAACCCTTTCGAGGTGGAAGCTAAAGTGCAAGGGCATGAGGGAAGCTGGGTCAGCAAGAGATTTGTGTGTGCCTTCCAGCTAAGATATTTGCACAGGTTATATTTGATTCTAACAGAACATAAAAAGGTAGTTGTTAAAAAGAATGAGAATAATCTTGTCTTGGCATTTATTAGACAACTAGAGTCCTGGTGCAAGAAATTCCTGTGCAGGTACAGCCCCGAGGCCTGGCCTGTGATCAGGGCCATCTTCCCCAGCTGGCCCTACCCCTCGCTGTCACCTACCCCTGGTTCCCTGTTTGCCATCGGGTGATCAGTGCCTGACGGCCAGGCAAAGGGACTGAGAAGTCAACTGTTCCTGTCTGTTGGCTGACCTTGCCCCCGTTGCAGGTGGCCATCAGGTGATCGGACCCTGCTGGCTGGGGAAAGGGACCAAGAGGTGGTCAGTGCGTCTCATAGTGACTGGGGTCCAGTGGTTGTTCTGGTCGTTACGCTGTTATGGTCAATTTGCATATTATCCTTTTATTATATAAGATATAGGCCTGGCGCACTATAAGATTCTGGCTGGCCTGCCCTGATGGGGGACCCCGGATCAGGGTGAGGGTCCCCGCTGAGGGCAGGGCTGGACTGGGTGAGGGGGTCATTGGTGGTTTGCAGGAAGCATGTCCAGAATGACGTCTGGAAGACGTCTGGTCTATTCAGTCTAATTAGCATATAACCCTTTTATTAGTATAGATATGGGGACACACTTTGGGGTAGAACCAAAGATAAGGAACATAGGCTTGGAAGGGGAGCAGAGTGGGATATGGTGTTGGGTGGAAAGTAGAGAGGGATGAAAATGGAAGCAAGAGAGGGAAACCAGTGCTTCAGTACGTAAAGCATCTTTCCTGGAATGGATGTGGAAATCTGGGCTTGGCTGGTCCAAGGTCCTATCTCTTGAAGTAAAAAAGAACTGAGTGGTCATTGCTATGTATTTTCTACTGGTTTTCACTACAGAATAGGTACAGATGGCTGGAATGAGCTACTATGGCCTAGATGTTAGGAAGGTTTATAATCTCTCTATATAAAAGTCTAAGCAACTGGCTGACTGGCTGACTGGCTGGTAGCTATGATGCACACTGACCACCAGGGGGCGGCCGCTTAATGCAGGAACAAAAACCACAGGCATGGAAACATGGAATAGATTGATGAATCTCAGAGGGAAGGAGTAAAGGGGAAAGGCTGGAAGAGATTAACCAAAGATCTTACATGCATACTAGAGGCCTGGTGCATGGATTCGTGCACTGGTGGGGTCCTCGGCCTGGTCTGTGAGGATCGGGCCGAAACTGGCTCTCTGACATCCCCCGAGAGGTCCCAGGTTGTGAGAGAGTGCAGGCCAGGCCGAGGGCGTGCACTGGGCCTCTACTATATTAGAAAACTCTAAAGAGCCTTCCATCATTCTGTCTTGCTTCTCTTTCCAAATCCCCATTCGTGATTTGTGGAATTGGGAAATCTATTATGTGAGCAGCAGCAAGTTTTAGGGAACCTATGATTCAATCCATCTATGTTTGGGCCAGTTCATTCTTAAATCTTTAGCTTCAAGTCCTCAAGTACTGTGTGTGTGTGTGTGTGTGTGTGTGTGTGTGTGTGTGTGTGTGTAAGTAAAGGGAGTGGAAGAGGTTTTGAGAACAGCTGGGCCCTCCCAGTTGCTGGTGTGGGTTATTTTAAGCTTTGTTTAATGTGTCCAGAGACCCAGATGGCATTTTTAACTAAGCTGCTTTAGTAAATTTTCTAATAAAGCATATGATGTTTATTGAAAAGACAGACACACATCAGCAACATTATATGTGAAACTTGCCCTGAGAATTTTCTATGAAACATCTGTTCTCTTTGAGCCATTTGTGAACTCTGAAGTTTGCTAGTTTCTGTACAGACGTAAAGAGTAGAAGTTGGAACCGATTTTTGAGGAATCTCAGCACAGGTTTTGGCTTCACTAATCTTAACATACATCTCTTGGTCTTTGGCCACTCTTCTTTTAGATAGCAGTAACATGAACAAATAGTGTAATAGAATTTGAACAGGATTATTGGGGAATGATAGGCAGGGGAAAGAAGGGCTAAATTTCCGAGGGATTTTTATATAGAAGATAGAAAGCTAGGGCTACAATGTTCTTTGCTAGTCTACAGCCTTGACAATTAATTGCAAACACTCAAGATTTGGCCAGTATGCCTTAACTGTTTATACTTGCGTAGCCAAAGGGAAAGTTTTAGGTTCTTTCATCTGATTTGACCCTCATTAGTTATGAATAAAAGGATATTTAGAATATACACAAGACTTGTTAAAATCCACATTTTCTGAGTTCTTGGATATCTTTCATCTCTTACATCTTTAGTGACATCAAATTTTGGACTACAGTTTCTTTGTATGAAAAGTTTCAGGAACATTGATTCCCCAAAGAAATTCTTTTTATGGCAAAAAGTCACAGAAGTTTTTCTTTCCTTTCTAAGTCTCTAATAGGTGCAAATATAATATTAAAATATTGCCAGTATATTTTTCTCCTCTGGTAAGAGTCCTTTTTTTTGTAGCTGACGGGGTAGGGGAAGGGTATCTAGTTTTGCAATTAGGAATTTCTAATGGAAAGAGAAAAGAATTTGAAATCATAAAGACCAAAGTTTATCCCATTTGACAAAAGACCCCACAAAATATTGGAAGGAGAGCTTTACTACAGACAGTTAATATCTATAATACATGAAAATTGTTTCCCAATAAGAAAAATTCAATTAAAATAAATATTGTCAACAACACAAACACATGAAAAGGGGATCAACATCATTAATAAAGAAATATAAATAAGAGCAACCCATCAGTTTGAAAAAAAATACTCAGTTTGGTGTGGGTATGGAAAATTGTCATGTATGTACACTGTTGGTGGAAGTTATATTTATACAACTTTTTGCTTAGATAATTTGGAAGTATATATTGAAATTAATAGAGTTCTTGTTTAATAATTCAGAAGTCCCTTAATTTACAACTTTATCCTGGAGATATTCCTAGTACGAATGTGCAAATGTCTCTGTATAGGAATGTTCACTGCAACATTTTGCTAAAGAAAAACTTGGAAAATCTATATGTTCAACAGTAGAAAACAAGTACATAATTTATGACACAACCTCACCATAGATGCATTAATATTCATAAGCATAGGTGGCAAATCTATATGTGGCATGAGGAAGATGTGAATGATAGCTTGTTAAGTGAACTAAAGTAATTAGTAGAGTATCTTATGCAGCATGATCCCACTTTTGTGTATATAATTATGCATAGAAAATAGGGTTGGAAGAAGCACACTCCAAACAGTTAACAGAGAATATATCTGGAGTCTGTGGGTGTGTATGGAGAATTCTGTCCATATCTATTGCATATACTTTTCTTTATTAACTAATCACGTGTCTATATAAATTGCTTTCATAATTGAACATGTCAATAAAGAAGAATGAAAAAAGCAGCAGCTCTGGATTTGAGTCATGGTACTACCATTGGCAACTTGTATGCCTGTGAAGGCACCTAGCTTTCTTGGGTTTGCTTTATCATATGTAAAAATAAAGAAAGCAATAATACTTGCCTCCATATCTTCCAGGATTGTGGGAAGATTGAATGTGATAATGAATTATTATCAATTATTTTATTCATTCATATTACCAAACTATTTTCCTCTGATTAAAATAAAAGGACATGTGCATATGGGCTTTTTAATCTCCAGAGCTTTACTGATCAGAGGTGCCTGTGGATGTGGTGATCACATTGGCTTTGGTGAGGCTTCCTCTTGACTTTTGATATTCCTCCATGCTGCTGGTTAAGGCTTGGATAATGACTGCTGAGGTCATGAACCTCTCCCGCCTTCCAGTGCACATACTCACTCACACACACACACAAACACTCCTGCATCCACTCACTGCCATGGTACTTGAGGGGACAGCTGCTCTGGCACAGACTGTTAACTCAATTTAAGGGACTTATTTTCTTTTTTAGCATGGTCCGTGCATTATTTCCTGTTAGGAATTAGTTGTGTCAATGCCAAACTCTTCTACCTTAAACCTTTCTAACGCTAGGGCTGTGTTAGGAGCATCCCCCCACCCCTCTCAGCCACCCCACTCTCCCCTCCTGAGGCCAGATCTTAATCTGCTCATTTCAGGATTTTTAAGCCTAATGGACTGGGCCATGTGAGAGATTACTGAGAGGAACAGACCAAGTAGGGGCTAAGAGACTCCAGGCTAATCTGCTGAGTAGTCTGGAAATGCACAGCTGCAGGAGTTGGTGATGCTTTAAAATACGTTGTCAGGCTATTTGTTAGGGCGCCTGCTTCTGTGGCCCTACTGAATGCTTGCTTAGGAGGCATAATCTTTTTTTGGACAGGAGTTCCCAAATCTAAAGTGACAGATGCTAATGTGGCATATAATACAGAAGACCCAGCTTTGCTGTCATAAATAATGGTAAATTGTTTAATCTTGCTGAGTTGTAAATCTATGATAGTCAGAGGTCTTTAGTTCACTGGAACATACTATAGGAGATGGGGGCACTTAGCAAATGGGCAGTAATGATTAACCAGCCAGACAGAAAGTGGTCTGAAGGAATTTATTTGAAGATCCATATAAATATATTTTAATTGATGTGACAACTACTCATGGAAAAACACATAGCTATAAAGAGAGACTAATTTTTTTTGGAATATATATATTTTATCTAGAGGTACCAAAGATACTGAGTTTTTATTTTGGAATATATATATATATATATATATATATATATATATATATGTGTGTGTGTGTGTGTGTGTGTGTGTGTGTAAAATCATTACAAGTAAGTCCTCACTTAACATTGTCAATAGGTTCTGTAACTTTTAAGTGAAAAGACATATAAGGAAACCAATTTTACCATAGGCTAATTGATATAAATAAGAGTTAAGTTCCTGTGGCATCTCATTGATGTTATAATGAAATGATGTCTAACAAAATGGATATTATTCTAGGATCTGCTGTATTATAAAATTTCTGTATACCTATAAAGGTGCCAGATGTAAAGTATTCTTAAGAATTTAGGTAGTTTGTCAAGTAGCATATGTGTGCTCATCTGTGCATAGGACACCCCTCTACCCCTGCAAAGAGATATATCTTTTTCCCTGGATATATTCCGAGGAAGATAGAAGAGTGACCCAGATGTCAGAAGTGTTTGAAGTCTTTATAGAATTTAAGGAGGTGACTAAATGTTTCCAAATTATCTATGTTTCTATAATAATAAATAGAACGGATGCTTGAGTTGGATGGACCAAGACTAAGAAATACAAGAAGTTTAACTCCTACTGTTCTAGGCAGGAAGCTATGTTGCAAGGACATCTTTCTTCAGTGAGCTCAACAACATGGGTAAGTTAGCAGGCCAGTCTAGTATACACCAGTGGACAGTGCAAGTCAGAGACATGGCTGGGGAAAATGTCACAAGGTCCAGGTCGAACAAGGATACAGATATGGTCCTGTTATTCTTTACCATGCACTTCAGTAGTCTCTTAGTGATTAGTTTTGGTGGCTAAAGAAGAAAGAAGACATCATTGTCATGCAGGCATGTTTCAACTAATTTTTAAAATTTAATTATTGCCACGCTATATTCAGTTTAATTTATTCCACAGTATGAGTTCAGTCCCCAGACATTTCTTAAGTTGCACATATAAAAACTTTAAATGAAAGAATACTTTTACAAGTTATTAAAACAATAACAAATTCATTCAATTGTTATGAATTAAGAAATTAAGAATTAAGAAATGACACCAACAAGGAATGCAAGTGAAATGTATTGAGAGTTTATTGGGTGGCAGATAGTGAACTGGAGCTCGGCTGTATTGACTTTCATTCTCCATCCTGTGATCATTTATTAATATATTTTATTGATATTTTACAGAGAGGAAAGGAGAGAGATAGAGAGCCAGAAACGTTGATGAGAGAGAAACATCGACCAGCTGCCTCTTGCACACCCCCTACTGGGGATGTGCCCGCAACCAAGGTACATGCCCTTGGCCGGAATCGAACCCGGGACCTTTCAGTCCGCAGACCGACGCTCTACCACTGAGCCAAACCGACCTCGGCTATCCTGTGATCATTTAGATCTTTTACATAATAAAACTGAGATACAGAGGGATTCAGAGTCTTATCCAAAGTCCCATACCTAATAGGCGGCAAAGTCAGTTTTTATACCCTTTCCCATTGGATACCAAAATCTCAACTTATCTCAGGGCACTCAACTCTGCCTCTTTTCCCAGGTAGATTCAATGGTTCTCATCTTGTTCTCAGTGGGGTTGGTCCACTCATGACATGGCAGCAAAATGGGCCCCTTCTTGTTTTAGTGAACCAAACCCTGTACCTTAAGGTAAAAATTTCAGCATTTTCCAAGCATTGAATTACCTTATCATCAGAAGGTACCTAAACTCCAATTCCACCCCCCTCATTTGGCACTCTTGGAAAGCCAGATTGCCTGATCCTTTCAATGAGATTTTGAAAACTGGTGGGCTGATTGAGGAACAGAACTTGGGCCAAGCATCTAGATGCCTGTAATTTGTCTGAACTTGTTCAGATGTTAGGAATCGAGTGTGAAATCCATCTTGGTTTGATTCAAATGGACTCTTGTCTCTTGCTTCCAGCCCCAGAGTGTGCGTATAAAGACATCCAGGGGGACGGGAAGCTGAGGATGAGTTTGGGTGCTCCCATCTGGTCTCCATGTAACAAAAGAATTTTACAGCACAATTATCCACGAACAACTGGAGAAGTCCCTTGGTGTTTGGATAACCACATCCACATCTTGAGTTTGTTATGTCTTGAAATTCTACTTAGCCATCACCTGCTTACTCATGTGCAGCAGTGTGTAAGGGCTGGCTCTCCTCTTTGACAGCTGGGACAGAAAGGCTGAAGCCCTGCCATCCATGGCAGTTTAGCTTTGGACTGCCTTTGTGTTTTGTTTTTTAACTGAGAAGACAGGAAACAGGCATCTCTGTGTGTATGGCTTTCTATGCACTTTGTAGATGAATGCAGTGGTGGCTGTGTGGTCCTGTACAACACTCTGTGTCTGTACCATCGAGGAAGTTTCTGTTTTTTGCTCTCTTCACTCTCTCTAATTCATGTTGGGAATTATGGGAATATGACACAATGAATGGAAGACATTGAGGAATGTCATGCTTACTTTTTCTTCTCTGTCTTGGGGACTCTTAAAAAAATGACTTACTTAAAGTGAAAAGGTAATCATCAAGGGGATATCTTATTTAAGGGATTTCACACATGAAAAGAGTCCTGCTTTCATTAGTTACTGGGGAAAACACATCTAGAGTCGGAATTCTGCATCTACTCTGAGATTCTAACCTGTGGGTTTAAATTGTACACTGCTGCTCTCTAGGATTTTAACTTGAGCTAATTAAAAAAAAAAAAAACTGAACACATACAAAATCTAACTTAGAAGAGTAGTTGGAAGCATTCTGAAAAGAAGGATCCATCAGAAATAAAATCATTAACAAAATTAGTTGTATATGTACCTGGTGTAAAGAAATAAAAGTGCTGAGAGAAAGCTTTGTGTAATAAACTTTTATTTTTATTTTTTTATTTTAAAATATTTTTTTATTGATATTTTACAGAGAGGAAGGGAGAGAGATAGAGAGCTAGAAACGTCGATGAGAGAGAAACATCGACCAGCTGCGTCCTGCACACCCCCCACCGGGGATGTGCCCGCAACCAAGGTACATGCCCTTGACCAGAATCGAACCTGGGACCCTTGAGTACGCAGACCAACGCTCTACCACTGAGCCAAACTGGTTTCGGCGTGTAATAAACTTTTTCTTTCTCAGGACACTAGTCTGTTGCATGTGGAAGGGCATACTGATTCTCTTTGCACCTGTTATGTCCACGAATAGATGGAACAAATAATGGTACAATCTAGGGGAGGTGAAAGGGTTGATGAAAGGCACTGGTATCTCATTAGAAAGATAGACCCAGAGAGATTATAGGTAACTGCACCATAGGAATAATGGTGATTGCATGAACTTGTTCCTATCTAGTCATGACTTCTAAATGCTTGGGGAAGGGGAGACATAGCAGGGAGATTTGCCTTAGGTCAGGAGTGGAGCTAAGACTCATATCTAGATTTTCTAACTGTAGCAGCCACAGGAAATCAATATAGATTTATAAAAATTTCTTCATTGATTAAGCTATTACATATGTGTCCTTACCCCCCATTACATCCCCAATCCCCCCACTCATGCCCTCACCTCCCTGGTGTCTATGTCCATTGGTTAGGCTTATATGCATGCGTACAAGTCCTTTGGTTGATCTCTCTCCCTAACCCCCATCCTCTGAGGATCGATGGTCTGATCGATGCTTCTCTATCTCTGTTTTTGTTCATCAGTTTATGTTGTTTATTATATTCCATAAATGAGTGAGATCATGTGATATTTATCTTTTTCTTACTGGCTTATTTCACTTAGCATAATGCTCTCCAATTCCATCCATGCTGTTGCAAATGGTAAGACTTCCTTCTTTTTGCCGCAGCATAGTATTCCATTGTGAAGATGTACCACAGTTTTTTAATCCACTCATCTGCTGATGAGCACTTAGGCTATTTCCAAATCTTAGCTATGGTAAATTTGTGCTGCTGTGAACATAGGGGTGCAATATATCCTTTCTGATTGGTATTTCTACTTCTTGGTATATATTTCTAGAAGTGGGATCACTAGGTCAAATGGGAGTTTCATTTTTAGTTTTTTGAGGAAACTCCATACTGTTCTCCGAAGTGGCTGCACCAGTCTGCATTCCCATCAGCAGTGCACAAGGTTTCCTTTTTCTCCACATTCTCCACAGCACTTGTCATTTGTTGATTTGTTGATGATAGCTATTCTGACAGGTGTGAGTTGGTACCGAGTTGTCGTTTTGATTTGCACCTCTCGGATGATTAGGACTTTGAGCATGTTTTCATATGTCTCTTGGCCTTCCTTTGGTCTTCTTTCCAAAGGTATCTATATATGTCCCTTGCCCTTTTTTGATTTGGTTGTTTACCCTGCTTTTGTTAAGTTGTATGAGTTCCCTGTAAATGTTGGAGATTAAATCCTTATCGGTGATAACATTGGCAAATATGTTCTCCCATGCAGTGGGCTTTCTTATAGTTTTGTTAATGGTTTCATTTGCTATGCAAAAGCTTTTTATTTTTATGTACTAGTCCCATTTGTTTATTTTCTCTTTAGTTTCTATTGCCTTAGGAGCAGTATCAGTGAAGAAACTGCTTCTGCGTATGTCTGAGATTTCGCTGCCTTTCGTATTTTTATAGTTTCCTTATGTTTAAGTCCATTATCCATTTTGAGTTTATTTTTGTGAATGGTGTAAGTTAGTGGTCTAATTTCATTTTTTTGCATGTATCTGTCCAATTTTCCCAACACCATTTATTGAAGAGACTGTCTTGACTCCATTGTATGTTCATGCCTCCTTTGTCAAATATTAATTGAGCATAGTGGTTTGGGTCGATTTCTGGGTTCTCTATTCTATTCCATTGATCAATATGTCTGTTCTTGTGCCAGTACCAGGCAGTTTTGAGAACAGTGGCTTTGTAATACAGCTTTATTCCAGATTAATTTCGTTCTAGGTCTGTGAAATATGCTGCTGGTATTTTAATGGATAGTGTATTGAATCTATAGATTGCTTTGGGTAGTATGGACATTGTGATGGTGTTGATTCTACCAATCCATGAACACATTTTATTCTTTCACCTGTTTATGTCTTCCTCTATCTCTTTTTTTTCAGTGTCCTGTAGTTTTCTTCATATAGGTCTTTTACCTCCTTAGTTAAATTTATTGCTAGGTATCATATATATTTTTTTGGTGCGATGGTAAATGGGATTACTTTTTTAGTCTCTCTTACTATAAGCTTATTATTGGTGTATAGCAATGCCATAGATTTCTTGGTGTTAATTTTGTATCCTGCTACTTTGCCGAATTCATCTATTAAGTCTAATAATTTTTTGATGGAGTCTTTAGGGTTTTCTATGTACAGTATCATGTCATCTGCAAGTAAGGACAGTTTTACTTCTTCTTTTCCAATTTGGATGCCTTTTATTTCTTCTTCTTGTCTGATCGCAATGGCTAGTACGTCCAGTACTATGTTGCATAGGAGTGATGAGAGTGAGCATCCCTGTCTTGTTCCTATTCTTAGGGAAAATTGTTTTAGTTTTTGCCCATTGAGTATGATGTTGTCTGTGGGTTTGTCATATATGGCTTTTATTATGTTGAGGTATGATCCTTCTATTCCCACTTTGCTGAGCATTTTTATCAAGAAAGGGTGTTGGATTTTGTCAAATGCTTTTTCTGCATCAATTGATTTGACTATGTGATTTTTATTTCTCAATTTGTTTATGTGATGTATCACATTTATTGATTTGAGGATATTGTACCATCCTTGCATTCCTGGGATAAATCCTACTTGATAATGGTGTATGATCTTTCTGATGTACTGCTGGATATGATTTGCTAGAATTTTGTTGAGGATTTTGGCATCTATGTTCATGGAGGATATTGGCCTGTAATTCTCTTTCTTTGTATTGTCTTTATCTGGTTTTGGTATTAGGGTGATGCTGGTTTCATAGAATGACCTTGGAAGTGTTCCTTCCTCTTGAATTTTTTGGAATAGTCTGAGGAGGATAGGTTTTAGTTCTTCCTTGAATGTTTGGTAAAACAAAAAGCCCCGGGGGAACTGCTGGGGCCTCTGCTGCCTCATTTTGTCCCCAAGATTGGTTTCCACTAGACCAGAAGCCTATGAGTCTGATTGTGACAGTGCTTTCTCCCCAGTGTTGACAGTGCATGTGTCCCCATCGTGGAGGTCGGATATCTCTGCCAGGTAGAGTTGGGTGCACTGCCTCTTGTTGGAAATGTGTTTGTCCTTTGTCTCTTTAAAAAGCACCCACTTTTAAGAGTTCTCTGCACCACAGGGATTTTAAAGTTTCTCTGGCCTTGGGTTGTGAGGAATGCTTTCCAGGCTGTGGTTTGTCTTTCCAGATTTCTGCATTTTTCTCCTTTTAGTTTTGGGCACAGGAAGAACCAGCAGTTACTTGATTGGCTTTGACACTTAGCAGAGTGGTCTCTACCACAGGGTTCTACACATACTTAGGAAAAGGGGCTTTTCCTCAACCTCCTATATCTGACCTCAAATCCACATGGGATTTCCCTTTCAAATAACAAAAATGCTATTTCAGATAAAAACAAAAATATGTGAGCAGACACAAAAAGGTACTAAGGTTCTATATGTAGGGAGCATCAGAACAGGTAACAGAGCAGAGGCAGAAAACAGACCAGGGGTCTCCAGGGACAGGAGGAGTGAGGAGTGAACACTGTTGGTGCAGGGTTTCCTTTTGGGGGGATTGAACATCCCCCAAATAGATAGTGATGATGCTTGCACAGCATTGTGAATGTCCTTCATGCTCAGGAATGACACCATTTAAAATGCAAACAATATATTTATTTATTAAATGGAATTACCCCATGGAGAAACAAAGCATAAAAGAAGAAAGAACAGAGAAAAAGAAAAAGACCCATGAATAATAAAAATTACTCCATAAAGAATAGTAAAACAGAAAACGAAAAGAAGAGGAAAAGGTCAGTAAGGAGGGGTAGCACCAGTTTTTCTGACCGGAGATGGGGAGCTGTCTCAGCCAGCGGCTCTGGAGCTGGCCCTGCTGGAGTTTCAGGAGGCAGCTCCTCACTCTGAGGCAGGACCCAGGGCAGGTTCCAGGGAGGGCTCCTCATCCAGGGGGGGTGGGGCCTTAGTCATGTCTGCAGGTTCTTCCTAGGCTGGCCCCTGCTCCACAGCTGTAGCTGGAGTAGCTGCTGGAGTTGGAAGGACCTCTCGAGGTGTACACGCCTGTGGCTTTCATCAGGCTCCTCTGTATGGACATCAAGTGTTACTGCAGGAGCCGCCTCTGCCTCCTGGGCCAGTGCTGGGTTGTGAGAGGAGAAAAGATCACCCATGACCCTGGTTTTCTATATGCCCTTTCCTCCCCCGAAGAACGTAACAGAAGCCAGAACCCTCCAGAGAAGCCATAGCCCAGCACCCACCATAGGATGTGCTCCCCACCTGCAATCCAGCAGGTGGGTGGTCTGGGGCAGGCTTTGCCCCTGGCCTGCCTTTGGGGGTGCTCTGTGTGTGTCTGGCACTAAGCCCTCCCCATAAGCTTGCATGCATGTCCACCTCCTAGTCCACCAACACCTTCTCACCCTTGTGCTTTGCCTCCTGGGGCTGCAGGTCCTCTGGTCCGGTGTGATTCACATGGGCCTGGTGCTCCAGGGAGGCATCACACATTGGGAACCTCTTGTGGGACCTGGATGACTCTAGGAAGGAGTTACAAAGTGCGATCCGCCTTTGCTGATTGAGCAGCTTCCAGGATGGAGGTCTGCGGAACCTGATGGGCTTCTGGGGAGGACTCCATCTCCGGGCACTAAAGGGCCCTGCTTCTCCAGCCCCCCAGCTGGCCATATGCACTTTGGGCCTGCTCTGGCCCACTTGCCTCTCAATAGTAAAGGTGGGGCTGGGTTCTTCATGGACCAGCTGCTGCTCCTCCATCACCTGGGTTGAGCTCTGCAAAGACAGTGATTAGCAGCCAATCCAGAGGCCTCAAGTCCTGCCCTAGTTGCTGCTGCTTCTGCTCACTGGACCTTCTGCTCCCAGATCAGGCCCAGCCCTGTGTCTGCACAGACCTCCACCCAGGGGAAATGAGGGTCACCTCCAGGGCTTGGGATAGACTTTGGGCAGAGGTTGCCACCCACATGCTTCATCCACCCAGTGAACCTTGACCTGGGGTGTGAACATGACTGGTCCACCAGGCTTCTGACCCTTCCTTAGCCTGTTCCTGCTCAGGCCCTTTCTATGTGAACCCCCCTTACACACACACACACACACACACACACACACACACACACACACACACGGAAGGGACATCAGGCTGCTCAGGTGGGGTCAGAGTGGTGGCCTGACCCACACAAAACCACCCAGGGCCTCCCTGTGTTACCTCTGGTTCCAACCATGTCAAGGGTGATAGGGGTCTGCACTGAGTCCTCAACCAGCAATGGCCACTGCGGAACCTACTCTCATAGCTGCCTCGCTTGAGGCCTCGACTTTGGGACATAGTGGGGGAGACAACAGGAAAACATGGTGTCCTTTCCAGTGTCCCTGTCCAAATGAGATGGGAAGTGGCAGTTATAGAATGTGGCTGCCTGATCACTAGGGTTTCAGGTTCTGTGGGGAGGACCATTGTCAAGAAGTAAGGTTAACCCTGGGTCCCCTACCCCAGGCATCTCTTCAGGAGGAGCAGTGACCTCACTTCCTGACAAAAATCAGTGACTTCACTACACTGAGCAGTAACCTCACTACACCAAGAAGTACCATTGCCTCCAGAGTCCTTGGTATCATTGGTGGGAGAAAGCTAGATCCCAAGCCCCATGTTGGGCTGAAATAAATTGAAATACATAGTGCATACACTTAACTAGCCAGGGATACTAAAACTATTTTTTAAATAGAATTTATTTATTTATTTTGGTATCTGTATATTGTATGTTCACCACCCCAGGTCAATTCTCCTTCCATCACCAGTTTTCTGCCCTTTCCCCTCTTCTACCTCTTCCTAACACCCTTTCCCTCTGATAATTACCATAATGGAATATTACTTGATTGTAAAAAAGAAGGCAATCTTACCCTTTACCACAGCATGGATGGGTCTGGAGAGTATTATGCTAAGTCAGTGGTCAGCAAACTCATTAGTCAATAGAGCCAGACAGCAACAGTGCAATGATTGAAATTTCTTTTGAGAGCCAAATTTTTAAAACTTAAACTTCTTCTAACACCACTTCTTCAAATTAGACTTGCCCAGGCCGTGATATTTTGTGGAAGAGCCACACTCAAGGGGCCAAAGAGCCACATGTGGCTCCCGAGCCGTAGTTTGCTGACCACAGTGCTAAGTGAAAGAAGCCAGTCAGAGAAAGACAAGTACCATGTGATTTCACTTATATCTGGAATCTAATGAACAAAATGAATTAATAAACAAAATAGAAACAGATTCATAGATGCTAAGATCAGACTTACTGCTGTCAGAGGGGAGAGGGTTTGGGGCTTGGTGAAAAAAATGAAGGAATTAAGCGTGAAAAACCTGAGACACAGACATCAGTATGGTGATTACCAGAGAGAAAGTGGATTTGGGGGAGGAAGAAGAGGGTAAAGGGGGAATACTACGTAGATGGTTATGGAAGGAGATTTAACTTTGGGTGGTGAACACACAACTCAATATACAGATGATGTGTTACAGAATTATAAAAAAATATTCTAAAAAAACAAGATATATAGAAAACAAAGAGCAAAAGTTGCAGTACTTTTTCAGGTTCTTGAATCCACAAACTTACTCCTTGAGGGAAGTTACTAAATTACATTCATTGTTGTATCTGTACGATCTTCTACATTGTATGTAATAATAAAATGAGTTGAGTGACTAAATAACAAGAGCATGTAGAACATAATTTATTATGGCTCTGGATAATAATATGAATGTAATTATTGTCCTATGTCTTTCCTATCTTAATAAATGTCACCACCATTCATCCAAATCTAAGGGTAGATTGCTATGCAAGAAATTACCATTAAAATTTAGTGGCTTAAAACAATAAATATGTATTATTTTTTATAGTTTTTGAGAGACAGAAGGTGGGTTGTTCTGACTTGGGGACTCTAATGAGGTCACAGTCATATATTGGTGGGGGCTTTGTCATGTGAAGGCTTGACTAAGGCTGGAGGATGCACTACAAGATGCTCACCTCCACGGCTGGCAAGTTGGTGCTGGCTATTGGTGGGAGGTCTCAGTTCCTCTCCATTCAGGTACCTACACAGAGTTCCTTCTGTGGTGTCTTCATGACATGATGACTGGTATCTTTCAGAGGGAACAATCCAAGAGAGCAAGGCAGAAGTGGCACTTACAGCCTCCCCTTGGAAGTCACACATTCTCCCTCTTCATTGTTCTAATCACCCAGATCTGCCTCATTCAGTGTGGGAGGGGACTGCCCAGAGGCAGGAGTGCCAGAAGGGGGATCATTGGGAGCCATCTTGGTAGTTGGTTACCAGAGCTCCTCTCTTTCATATTTCATTCCTCACACGTCTTCTATTCATTCTCCTTCCAAAAATATATCTCAGATATAATCACTCATCTTCATCTCTATTGTCTTTAGCCTAATCCAAGACATTATTCACAATCAGCTCTGCTCTAATAGCTTTTCATCTGATCTTTCTCCTTCTGCTCTTGTCACTCTCCAATGCATTTTCCACATAGCAGCCATTCATTAATCATTCATTTATTTTTTCAATTCATTCAACATCTATTTATCATATACTTACATGCTAAGTAGGTTTTAGAATTTTAAAATATATAGCAGTGAGTAAACAAAGTCCTTAGAACTTATTGTAGTGGGAAAATAAGTAATATGGAAGATATTAGATGGTAATATGTGTAAACATAAGATTAAAGCAGGGTAAAAGAAACAGAGACCTAAAGGGGAATTAAGGACTAATGGGTGCTGTATTATATTAGGGCTGTCAACAGAGCTATCACTGATTATATTGGGCAGGAGCGAGGAGGCATATGAATACCTGGGTAAGAGTACTCTAAGCAGAGGAAAAGAAGGCAAAGGCCCTGATATGCTTGGTGTGTTTGAGGAACAGCAAAGCAGCCACTGAGGCTGAAGCAGGGAGCGGGAGGGAAATGGCAGGCCATGGGGACCAGATCATGTAGGGCCTTGTAATCTATGATGAAGATGCTGGCTTTACCTTGGGTTGGTGCGGAACAAGAAAAGGAATGGGAATGTTTTGCTAACAAGGTACAACTTGATTTTTAACAAGATCATATGAATTGCTTAGTCCATGATCTTTTATTTATTTATTTTTATTTTAAATGTATTTTATTGATTTTCCACAGAGAGGAAGGGAGAGGAATAGAGAGCTAGAAACATCGACCAGTTGCCTCCTGCACACCCCCTACTGGGGATGTGCCCGCAGCCAATGCATATATACCCTTAACCGGAATCGAACCTGGGACCTTTCAGTCTGCAGACTGATGCTCTATCCACTGAGCCAAACTGGTTTCGGCCAGTCCATGATCTTTTAAAATGTAAATGGTATCAGATCACGTCCATTGCTTAATACCATTTGATGGATTCCCATTGTACTTAGAATAAAATCCAAGTTCCCTTAACTATTATTACTATTGTTGTTATTAAAATTGACACTCCATTATTTTCTATCATAGAATTCTGTCTTCCTTCCTAATAAGTAACCAATAATAATTATTATTGCATTTATTTGTTTATAATCTGCTTCATCCACTCAGAAATATACTATGGAGATGTTGTGACATGTGGGTCCTTTCCATACCAAATCATCCCAAAAGTGTTTTTTTTTTTTTTTTTTGGAGTTCCTGTGTTTGCTCTCCGTAGGGTATATTTTTCTGTATCTTCCCTCATTGTCATATTTGGTCAATGACCTACTTCTAGCCATGCAATTTTGGATGCCAGGGTAACTGCTATTGAGCTGGGTGCTAAAACTTGCCTTGGTTTGCGGGCTACATTAGTACTTCTCAAACTTTAATGAACAAATGAATTATCTGGAAGGAGAAAATGGGATATTGTTAAGATACTGATACTTATTCAGTAGATAGTGGGTGGCCTTTGAAATTCTGCATTTTTACCAGGATCATAGGTGATGCTCATGCTGATGATCCTATGAGTGATGAGGGGGTTTGATCACTGAGCTTATTTGAGCATTGGGATCACCTTAAAAACTACAAATTCCTGGATACCTCCCTCCTTCCCCAAAGTTCCAGTATAATTAGACTGGGATGCAGTCTTGAGTATGGTGAATTTTCTAGGCTTCACTAGTGATTCTAAGTTGTAGCAAAATTTGAGAACCACTGGATTGGATAACATTGGGTCCTATTTTAAAACAAAGCATACCAGGTAATACTCTGCAGAGCTGTATTCTTTTTTAAAAGTTAGTTTTATAGCTATAGAAAAAGTCTGGTCACACTAATGGATGACTTAAAGATCTCTGCTGAGCACACGATTGGGTAATGTCCCCAACATCCCCAGCACATGCTGTCACTTAGTGGCAGGCCTAGACTTCCTTACTTTAGAAGAGGGTTGTTCCAAGTCCAGTTAAAATATGCCCACTGACAACAAGACTATATAAATCAGGCCCCCTCCTATGTGAACTTATGCTGAGGCAGAGAAAGGGATGAAACATAGAAATGTTCCATTTCTTTTTTTCCTGTAATTTCTAGCATGTTAATGTACAGCTTTGGGGCTAGCAACTAAGAACTTCTTGTGTGGTTCAAACTAACCCTTTGATCATCAAAAGCAGATGTATCGAATTACTGAAGATCAATGAGACAGTTCCAATTTACAGATTAATCATTGACTGCCAGATATGGGTGTCTCAAATGGTCTTGGAGACATTGGGCAGAAGAGACAATGCTCAAGCTCTGCCTTCTTTCCCTCTCCCCTCACACCTGCCCACTCAGTTCCTTTGGCCAAGTGATTTACTGTGTGTTAGTAGAGCCGGAGGCACTTTCCTGTTGAAATGTACTTCAATCCTGTGTATTAGGATTGATTTTTTTTTTCTGGCTGGTCTAGATTGGACGACTGATTATCGGACAGAATGGCATCTTGTCAACACCTGCTGTTTCCTGCATTATAAGAAAGATCAAGGCAGCTGGTGGAATTATCCTGACAGCCAGCCACTGCCCTGGAGGACCCGGGGGAGAGTTTGGAGTGAAGTTTAATGTTTCCAATGGAGGTATGTGGTTCAGAATATACCTTAATCATCATGATCTCTTTCCTCCATTATGTTATCACAGCCTTTCAATGACCTCCTGATGGTCAAAGAGGAAGTAGCTCAGAAAAATCTAGTGAGGTGCATGTATTAGGGTTCTCTAGAGAAACAGAACCAATGGAATATAAAGGAATTGGCTCAAGTGATTGTGGGGAAAGAAGTAACTTTGAAGGGTGCAGAATGGAAGTTTTGGGAATAGTTGCCTGTGTCTGTTCAAAATAAAGTAAGAAGAAAGGTTGCGTGCTAAGATCACAAGGCAAGAACAGAGAAGGATTCTGGGATAAATGGAGATGTTTTCTAAAAGGTACTACTCTGGGAAATTTGTTGAAGATTTCTGTGAAGTGAGAAAAAGGGTTAAGTTAAACCCGAATCTTAGGATAAGGCAATTTGTATAATTCCATAACTACCTTCAGCAGTATATGGGAGTGTCAGCAGTGGGAGCAGGTAAGTGTTTGGGGAATGATCAGGTGGGCTGGCATGGCAGGGCATCAAGAGGACTGGTGGTTGTTAATAGTGTCTGAGTTGACATCAGACAACTAAGATTCAAATCTAGCAATTACTAGGTATGTGGCCTTGGTTAAGGTCACCTCTTCCAATTTCAGTTTCCTCATTTGGAAACTGGGGATAATAATAACACTTCATCTGCTTTTTTGTGAGTGCCAAATCTCATATAAAGTGTGAGATGTGGTATATGTAAATTTCAGTAAATGTTGGCTTGTGTTACTGGGCTGACAAAGGCATAGCTCAAATGGTGGATCATAGGATCCTGCCTGGAATAAGACACCAATGAAACTAGAATAGACTGATGGCCTGGGATTAATTAAGTTGTGAAGAGCAGGCTCAGCAGAGGTACAGAGTAAGGTAGAAGGAAGATAAGGAATTTGTGGGGTAAGGATACTCATGTTTGATATGTTTTTTTAAAATATATTTTATTGATATTTTACAGAGAGGAAGGGAAAGAGATAGAGAGCTAGAAACGTTGATGAGAGAGAAACATCAACCAGCTGTCTCCTGCACACCCCCTACCGGGAATGTGCCCGCAACCAATGTACATGCCTTTGACCGGAATCAAACCCGGGACCTTTCAGTTCACAGAAGGACGCTCTACCACTGAGCCAAACCGGTTTTGGCATGTTTGATATTTTTGAAGGAAGGATTTTTTAAGAGACATTATTACTTAAGTTATGATTGTACCAGGCATCAACTAAAACGAAGAAGAAAATCACTGGAGTAGAAGATGTCAAAAAACTTGGAAGTTGTCAAGGAACAGATGGTGGCTGGTGAGCTTTAAGGTTATCTATGTGGGTGGCTGATTGAAAATTATCATCTCGTGCAGTAGAACTTGTTTTACTTTAAAAAATCAGTGTACTTTGGCATTAAAACTCAAATAGAGACTTAAAAACTGATAGAGATAGCACTATAACATGTTGTAGTGTCCAGAAGATAGGGATATTTATGTATTCTTTAATCTGGTGAGCATTAGTTTTGCATAAGAAATGCATAAACTAAATAAGGTTATTTACTTTTATGTTTCTTAAAATGGTGAAGTTGAGAAGGAATACGTTTATTACTTTGTGGTCCTCTATATGACAAAAAAAAAGTCAGTACAATCTAGTAGGCTCTATTCTTTCCCACCTACTGGAATGGTGCTATTGCTATTCCTTCTCCACCTCCAGTTTTATTAAGGTGTAATTGATATATACAAAACTTGCACATATTTAATGTACACAATTTAATGAGTTTAGGCATTATTTCTTTTCATGTGTTCAATGAGTACTTATTGGGAGGCAGTAACAGTATTATGCCCTAAAGTAGCACTGTCAAATAAAAATAGGTTGTGAGTTACATATGTATTTTAAATTTTTCTGATAGCCACATAAACAAAGTAAAAAAAACAGGTGAAATGAGTAATATATTTTATTTAACCTAATATAACCAAACTATTATTTCAACATGTTACTATAAAATTATTAATATGATATATTATAATTTTCTACTAACTCTTCAAAATTTTGTGTGTATTTGATAATCATAGAACATTTCAAATTGACTATCACATTTTAAGTGCTCAGTAGCCACATGTGGCTAGTGGCTATTGTATTAGACAGTGCAGCTGTAGGATTGGGATATAAAAGAAGTCAATAAATAATTTGTGTTTAGTAGAAAGTTAAAATATAGTCTGTGAATGAAATTAATACACAAAGCTATCTTAACATCTCTCTCTTTCTCTCTTTCTCTCTCATCTATTCTCTATAGTTTATATTTTAGATTTTTTCAGTCTACTTATTTGATTCCCAGACTTATTGCCAAAAATGTAAAGTGGAGTGCATTAAGTCATAAAAGTTAAAAAGACAAGAAAAACCAAAGGAGGACAACTATTGTTTTATGCTCAATTAATTTAAAGTGGCATTACAAATAATGTATGGGATATTTTGAGTTAAAACATTATTTAAAAACTTAGGAGTCACTAGAGAGTATGAGTTGGGGAAAATAATTTACCGTGGTAAATTCAGACATCCATGAGGCAGCAGTCCTGGGAGTAGAAATCATGTGTTTTCCCCTCTAAGTGCACTTGGGAAGCTGCAGTTTAATTCTGGAATCCCTCACTTCTGTCAAATGCATATCCTGTTTGTGTCTCATATCCTGAATAAAGCTGATTACATAACCGGGCCTCCCTGGCAGGTGTGAAACTATTTTTAGGGAAGATGTATCATTGCTTAGAAGTAGATTCAAACAAACAAACATGTAGGTTATGCACCTCCATTGAATAGGTGAGCCTGACTAAATTTCTTCCACAGTGGGTGTATACAACACAAGAAATAATTGAACTGTGGACTGTTGACTGTTTTTTAGAGAACAAATGAATCTTTCTCCTACTTGGTAGAGGAGGAGGTGATACTTCTCTGATGAAAAATTTAAATAAATATGTGTTTGGTGATGCATTATTTTCAAATTTTAGGTCCTGCACCAGATGTTGTTTCAGACAAAATCTATCAGATCAGCAAAACAATTGAGGAATATGCTATCTGTCCTGATCTTCGAATTGACCTGTCTCGACTAGGAAGACAAGAATTTGACCTGGAGAACAAATTCAAACCATTTAGAGGTAATAGGGAGATTATATTTTGAAGAAGTCAGAATAACTCCATGGGTGGGTTGACTGGTTTCTGCAGAGCAGTGTACAGTGTACATGGGAAAGTGGTTGAAATATCAATCTTTGGAATGACAATTGATAAATAGATATAATCTGAATGCAGTGTAGAGGAAAATGAAGACAGCCATTAAGATATTCAGAACTGGCAACTTTCAAAAACCACTTTCCAAATTCTCTATCATATTCCACATAGGGAAAGTTTCAGGCCTGACACTTTTTCATTGCTCTAAGAATGGGCTGTGAATTGTCGAAAGTTGTCTTTGCTTTTCTAAGTACTGAAGGTGGAGATGCCCAAATAATAAGATAATAAATAGGAGACCTAGTATGGTAATGGGGCTAAAATTTCCCATGGAATATAGAACAGTGCAGTTCATCTTGATTTAATGTACAATTACTGATTACCTGCTCTCTACCAACACTGTGTTAGGAAATTTTACAAATTCAATAAATACCTAATGGATTTAGGCAAATGGTTCAAAAATTAGAGAATCAGAATGATACTGTAAAAAATATCATCCTGTTGTTACATGAATAAATAGGATGTACTCAGATTACAACCTTTTATTTTATACTAGAGGCCAAGTGCATGAAAATTCATGCACTGGAGGGGGGTCTTTCAGCCCAGCCTGCCCCCCCCCCCCCAGTCTGGGAGTCCTCAGGGGCAGGAGGCGACCCAACAATCAGGGGGAAGGTGACACCCTCATCACACTTCTGCTGCTGCCATGGCCAGCAGCGCAAGCCTTGGCTGGCCCTGGTTACCTGTGCCTCGGGCCCACTCTGGGTGGCTGGGCAACTGCCATCTGAGGCTTGCCTGTGCCTCAGGCATTGGCTGGGCTGCTGACATCTGAGCCTTGCCTGTGCCTCGGGTCGGCCCTGGGCAGCTTGGGGGCTGAGGGGACTGGGGACTCTGGAGGCAAATGTGCAGTGTGGCTGGACACACCATATTTGAGGGCATGGCAATCAGTTAGCATATTCCCTCTTTATTAATTGTGGGCGCCACCATCTTTGTGAGGGTGTGATGGTCAATTAGAATATTTCCTCTTTATTAGATAGGATTGCACTATGTAACAACATTACTACCATTTATGTGCATATAATTTCCCCCTCTATTTTTATCTTGATGTTCTTTTCCTAGAAGACATACAAGTAGTAATAAAGCTAATATTTCTTTTTTTACTCATTTGGTACCCCTATAAGCTTAAATACAGTTAAGATGGTACCTCTGTTTTACAAGTAATTTGACTTAGCTGAAAAAGATGAAATACCTAGTTCATAGCAACATGATATTGTAGGGTCAGAAGAGCTTGAAATGAACTGTTAAAGGGTCACAGTTTTGGGCCAACTCTATTACATTTTTCTTAAAAGATTTGAGTTAATTGTTTACTTATCAGAAATCAACGCAAACCTATGTAATTCTTACTGTAAGCAATGGAAGCCTGCTTTTATTAATCTAGTTGAGAGCATATCAAATTAATGTGTGTGTGTGGGGGTGTACACATGTGTGCATGCACGTGTACACACCCCCAACTAGATTTGGAAGGACTGGACAATAAGATGCCTGAGAAAAATCAGGCATTTCCATCAAGAAAAAGTTTTATTTATTGATTGATTATATGTTCACAATTTTACTTAGTTGTTCAAGAGACCAGTTCTTTGATGAACTCAGATTCAGGTTCAATGCTGCAGACACATTGCTAATTTGATGAGGTTTTTTTTTTTTTTTTTTTTTTTTTTTTAAAGCTATGGATACCAGGAGGTGGTAGAGAGATTCCCTGGCTCCCCAAAGAATGCGCAGATAATTGTTTGGGATAATTGTTGTGGTATGTTCTTGCTGTTTTAAATGTTGAGCAGGGCTTAGGTTAATTGGAAACAAATAAATCCTTGGCATTTCACCTTAAAGGATCAAGAGCATGAAATTTGTGGAGTTAACTTTCAAATTTCACTGAATTCTATTTGCTTTCTTGTTTTTTACATTTCTGTTTGGTACTATATATTATCTACTCTAAATACAAATGTTTTTAGGCAAGTGGTTTAAGAATTAAATACCAGATTGAAATTGCCAAAAACATTATTCTATATTATAGAATGAATAAAATGTTTACTATATTCAAGACATGACTTTTTATTTTATAGACTAATATTTTGTTGTGATAAAAATATATACATATATATAGGCACATATATAACAAAGTTTATCATTTTAACTATTTTTAGGTGTTAAATTCATATAGATTAATTTTTAATTAATTTATTTTCAGGATTAATATCTTCTTCCTGTTAAAATGTGATTAAAAACTGTGTTCTTCAAAAGTAATGACATTATATTTGAATGGACCTACATTATACATTGATTTAAGTACAAGGAAAACTATTTTTGCATATTTGACCAGAGGAAGAGAGAGTTTCATGTTACATATTAAAATCTCTTCCATTAAATATTGCATGTGGGTTTACTGAAAATTATTAAAGGTGGATTGCTAATATTCTTAGTGCATGTTAGGCATTTCAGGATTCCAAAGAAGTATGTATTTGAAAACTTTGAAAAACAAAGATTTTATAATTTACAAATTTAAAAAGTAAGGCTCATGAACAAAATCTTAGTGTCTAAAAGTCAAGTAGGAACTTTTTTAGGATAAGTACTTTCTGAGTATTATTATGTAATGATCACCACGTTTGAAAAATGTAATGTTTTCTGGTTTTACTTATTTGTCAAATAAATGGAAAAGATTGTTTTGGATTCCTGGTCATTGGGTGGTGTTGGACACTGGAGTACATTTGTTTCTGATGAGGATTTCTAATATCTGGCATTCACCCTTAAATTGGTACTAGATTGGGCACACGAGATATCCCTCATCCTTAGTTCCAAACCTGAGTCTGTTTAACATGATGGCATTTGGAAAATAGGAGTCACTGCTGAGGTCACTCCTTTTGACTTGTTTCATGCCAGCTGAGTCATTCTTTGGCCAATCCCATAGGAGAGCCCACTGAATATGCCAAGATGCCTTTTAGCACAGAGGTGGGTGCAGTTTTTTGGGGGAGGTGGCAGAGAGAAGATGGGAGCAGGGAAACAGGACACAGTTTTAACTACTTTATTCTTGTGGCTGATTTTTACTTGCAAAGGAGAATTTAAAACTTGATACTATTTATACCCATGCCACCTGAAAAGTTTGTAGCATCTTAATGTCTTAATTTGTGATTTTGTCTGTAAATGGAGAATTTGCTTCTCACATAGTGTGTGGGGTTATGATGGGATTATGATTAGAGATTCATATGTTAGGGTAGTAATTCATTTTTATATTTCCAAGTCTTTCTGGTCACTGGTCATTGTTCTAAGAATAGGCTGTGAATTGTCGAAAGTTGTCTTTGCTTTTCTAAGTACTTAAGGTGGAGATGCCCAAATACCTTAGATAATAAATAGGAGATATCCTTTGCTTTTTTATCCTTAGTGGAGATAGTGGACCCAGTGGATATCTATCTCAATCTCCTTCGGACCATCTTTGACTTTAATGCCATCAAAAGTTTGCTGGCTGGGCCTGGCCAACTGAAGATCCGAGTTGATGCTATGCATGGAGGTAAGCTTGTGGGCTTTTACCATTTAGTGGGCAAGAAATGTTAAGGAGACCTTGACCCATGTGGGATTTCTGGGATTATGAGGAATGGTGGGTTTGTAGGTATTTACACAACATAGGTATTTTCAGTTATTTGGAATGCTCTGGTAAACTTCAGGGTTCTAATTCCTATTGTTTGATGCAAATGAAAGCAAAGCTTGAACAAATAAGTCTGCTGTCACACTGTGTTTACTCCTATGTATTAGGTAGATCTGCTCTATCTCCTGGTCTTGGCAGGGTGCCTTGTGCAGTAGGTGACCTGTGGGGACCAGTGGCACATAGTCTCCCGATCATTGAGCTCAGTGCTCTATGAGTGTCCCTTGTCTGGGTTGTGTGCGCCCTCCTGTTGTAGGTGAGCCTTGATTGCTGTTGGCATATCAGTGGCTGGGGTTAACCCTCAGGCGGACTCGTTGTGAAGATTGGCCATGACCACAGGTTATGTATGAGCTTCTGTGCTCAGGCTGACCCTATAGAGTGGGATTTGCCCCAGTGGGCTCTGGTGCCTGTTGAGACCACCGTTTGGGGGTGCCAGTTGTGGAGCTAATTGGATAGTGCTTTGTTGTGGTCTAAAGCCAGCCATGAGGTGTGTTGGTTCTGGGGCCTCTTGGGAACTGCTCCAGTACAGGCCAAAATCAGCTGCTCCCTATAACTGGCCTGGTGCTACCTGGTAGGAGCTACGAAGTGATTCACGTTGGTAGCTAGTTACGTGTGCTAGGCCTGGAGGTATGTGGGAGAAGCCACACTGCTAACCGTGGCTGGCTGCCACTAGTACCATGCCTAAAGTCACTCAGCAGAAAGCACAGGGCACCCTAAACCCTGCTCACTGCCCTTAAGGCTCAGCCACTGAAAGAGTCAGGCAGTATGAGGTGGATCCTGTTAATCTGGAAAATTATACCCTTTTATTCTGGGAAATTATTTTTAATTATTTCTTGGATGATTTCCTCCATTATTTCCCTCCTTTCTTTCCAGAGTGGCTGTTTTTTAGATATTGGCCATATCTATTTAGATACTCTCATTATCCTATTTTCCTCCCACCATCCATTTATCTTCTCTTTATTTTGTGATACTTTCTGGGAAATTTAAACAGCTTTATCTCCAATTTCTTCCATTAAGTTTTTCAGTACCACTATCACATTTTTAATCTCTCCTAATATTTTTGCTTTTCAAATAATTTCTTTTTAAAGTAGCTTCTTATTCATGTTTCATGAATGCCATATTTCTTTTTAATGTCAGGTTTGCTGAGGTATAATTTATATATATGCAGCAAAATTCATACCTTTTAGGTATACAGTTGGATGAAGTTTGACAAATGTAAATAGTTATGTAACCAATATGACAATCAAAATATAGAATATTTCCCTCACTTCAAAAAATACCTCTGTGGCCCTTTGAAATCAAACCTGGTCTCTAACCCAGCCCTGGGCAAACTACGGCCCGCAGGCTGGATCCTGCCCTGGATCCTATTGGGCTGTTCTATCTGGCCCACTGAGCCGAAAGAGTGGAGGGTTCTCTTGCTCTCCCCTCCACTCCTTCACCAGCAGCCCAAGATGAGAGTGCCAGCATGGTCAGGTTGCTTTTGTTCCGGCCCTCCGGTCCAGTTTAAGAATCCATTATGGCCCTCGAGTCAAAAAGTTTGCCCACCCCTGCACCCTGGCAATCACTCATCTGCTCTCTGCCTGCACAATTTTGCCTTTTTTTTTTTTTTTTTTTTTTTTTTTTAGAAAGCTCCATGTAATGTGTCACCTTTTTCTTTAGGCTTCTTTCAGTCAGCATGATGTTTCAGAGATGCATTCATGGTGTTGTGTGTATTAGTAGTTATCCCTTATTTTGACTGAGTAGTAGTGTATTGTAGGGATTTACTATTTATTTATACATTCACCAGCTCATTTAATTAGGGTTATTTCTAGGTTTTGGCCATTACAAACAAAGCTGCTGCAAACATTTGTGAACAGGTTTTTGTAGGGAGATAGGATTTCATTGGTCTTGGATAAATATCTAGAAATTGCCCAACTGTTTTCCAAAGCGGCTGTCCCATTTACATTACTAGGAATGCATGAGGGTTCCGGTCTCTCTGTGTCCTCATCAATGCTTAGTATTGTTAGTCTTTTCAGAGTCAGCCAGCACGGGGAAGGGTTCAGCTAGCCTGAGGGAGCGTGGCATTTGTTTTGGCAGCACTTGCTGCACCTCCCCCAGCCCATTAGCTACCCAGGAAGGATCTAGGGAGTGTCATAAGGTCAAGCTTAATTATACTAAGAGGGTTGTGCCCTCTAAGCTGACTTGTTTGTGATTTTATCAACAAGTCAGTCTGAGGCTTAACCCTATAGCCACTCCCTACTATTCTAACTTATCTTGTTGATCTCTGTTAGGATGTTACTGACGTATTTTATAACTTTTCTTCTCTCTGTATAGTTTCTGTTTCCTTCAAATTGCTCTTTACTCTGTTTTAGTCTCATGTTAAATGCATTCCTCAAAAGTTTGGTGATCCTTGGCTCTCTGACATGTTTAGGAGTGAGGCACTAAAAGTCTGTTGAGCTTTCTGAGCCCATGTGTGGAGCTTATCATCCTCCATGGACTTTAAGGCCTTCTGTCTGGGCTGTTTTGTTCTTTCCCATGAGGCTGGTCAGATCCACCAGAAAAGGATCTCTCAGGTTCTTAGCATTATCTGTCCAGAGGAAACAAAGCTGCTCTTTCTAGAGTTTGAGTAATATTTCTGGGTTTGAGCCTCACTGCCTAGCAATATGGCCTTCTCTGAATCATCATTCTGGCAGAGTATGAAGGGCACTGATTGGACAGATCTCAGTCACCTCCCCAGCTTTTGGGGAAGTGGGATTTAGCTATACCCAGATCACATAAACTGAGGTGGGAAAGGGTAAGCTCTTCCAAGGAAACCCAAAATGTTGCTACCAGAAGAAGGGGAAATGAGTGCTAGGCTGGCAAAATCAAGAGCTGCCTTACCATTTGAGATTTGTGTTATATTAATATAATAGAAATAAAATAGAAAGCAATCCTTTTCATAAATTTCAGCTAACAGAATTATGCGCTGGTCCCCAAACATGCTGTGTATTCTGTCTTGGGCTCTATTTCCTTACTGATAATGCTCTTTTCATTTGGATGGCATCTCTTCCTTACCCTTGTCAAATTTATGTTCTTCCTTCAAGTCCATGCAGAAATACTGTCTCCTTTTGGAAGCCTTACCTGTGGTCATTGGCTTTTTTTAGCCATTCAATCTGATGAAACACATGAATTGTGCTAGTCTTACCATTGCAGTCACTCACCTGTAGATTTTACTCATCCCACTACTAGATTAAGAACCCACCAATGCAGGAACCATGTGCTTTGAGTCCCTTGAATATGATCCCCTCTATTTCTTCAGGAATTTCATGTTAGGCAATCCATAAATGTGTGTTGAACTGGAAAACTCTATTCATCAGCATTTATTTTATAAAATGTGCCTAGTTTTATATGCTTCAGTGGTCTACAGTGTTTAATTATACACTTGGCAGAGTTACAACAATTGCAGAAACAGACCATTGCTAGAGCTTTTTAGTGCTTTTGCATATATTTAGCTAAAGCTTTTAATACATAAAAAGCAAAAGACAATAAATCATTATTAAATAGTTGATTTCTTTCTGACAGCACTTTAGAAAGGTTTTGGAGAAAAGTTTCATGTAACTGGATTATTGAATATATCTGTGTGCCTAATAAGCTAACTGGCATGTAGTAAATGCTTAGTGAATAGTAATGGATGTAAATATTATTCTTGTTGTGTCTTGAGAAATCTGGATATATATATATATATATATATATATATATATATATATATGTTGGTCTTACTAAATAGTCATCCTTTGAGTTACTAAATAGTTCTAACAAAACACTCTTGGTGGTGGTGGGGTTCTGCAAAGATTTTACATTGCTGTGTATCTTTTTTCAGTTATGGGACCCTATGTGAGAAAAGTCCTGTGTGATGAGCTGGGAGCCCCAGCTAATTCTGCAATAAACTGTGTTCCCCTGGAAGATTTTGGCGGGCAGCATCCTGATCCAAACCTGACATATGCAACGACCCTTCTGGAAGCTATGAAAGGAGGGGAATATGGATTTGGAGCTGCATTTGATGCTGATGGGGTAAGTAGAAATGTTTTTTGCCTGCTGTGACCCTTTTGCCACATTAATGAACCAACCATTGGAAATCAGAGAATTAATGAACCCATCTGGTGCCGACATGTATGGGGCATATGAACTCTAATTGGCACTGTGTCTGCTCTTCTGTTTAATAAGTATTGCAACTTAGCCATTACTGTTCTTAGTTCCTGGTAAACATTATATAATGAAAAAGTTATTTCTTTTAAAAAAATATTCATGCAATAAATCTTTATTTATGGTGGATTTTGTTGAAAGCACTATGTTAAGGAACCAGCTGGTTTAGCTGTCATTCCTGTTTTCCATTATGTTTGGGTGACTATGTGAATTAGGTAGGATATGGAGGCTACTGAAACCTGAGGTAGCCATCCAGATTTCAACAGGTGTGACACATTCTTAATTGCGTCAATACCTTGGGCCTACAATATTCAGGGATTTAAAAGAAGGTTTCCCATGCCCTCTTTGGCCTCATTCAAGTTGTTTTAAATATTTGATGGCAGGAATGTGGTGAATATGGGAATGGGCTGCTAGTAGCAGTTGCCTCTGTCTGATCATCTTTATACATTCTTTCCCACAGGATCGATATATGATCCTGGGCCAAAATGGCTTCTTTGTGAGCCCTTCTGACTCCCTGGCCATCATTGCTGCCAACCTCTCTTGCATTCCATATTTCCGTCAGATGGGGGTCCGAGGTTTTGGGAGAAGTATGCCCACCAGCACGGCCCTGGACAGGTAAGCAAGGATATCATCATGAAAAATTTCATGGTAGACCCTGATGCCATTTTGCTTTGCCACTAGCAATGACTCATTCTTCCATACTCTGTTGGTAACTTGTGGAACTTAGAGACAAGGATAGTGTCCTGGATAGGAACATGTAGAACCAGGTGGGCTGAATTTGATTCTTGGTCCTGTCACTTCTTAGTTGTGGGAATATAAGGATGACAGTAATAGTATCATCCTTACATAGATTGTTATGAGGTAGGAGAGAGGTGTTTCATGTAAAACATTTAACAAAGTTAAATGGTACATAATAAATACTTCATAAATGTTTAGTAATAAAACAATATGTAAGTGAGGAGTGAAAAGAACATGGGTTTTCAGGTCAGATAATATGTTAAGCTGCTGACTTGTATTCTTATTAAGTTTGTAAAAGTAGGGATGATTAATTATAGGTTTGTTGTGAGAAGAAATAAGAGGTACCCAACAGATATTCACTTAGTAGATCTAAGTGTTAGGTTGTTTTCTCCTTGCCCTACCCATCCCTACCATCTTTTTTTTTTACCTTGTCTTGTAAAGCAAGGAATTTCGGAGTCTAATATTTTCTTTTTTTTATAAATATATTTTATTGATTTTTTACAGAGAGGAAGAGAGAGGGATAGAGAGTTAGAAACATCAATGAGAGAGAATCATCCATCAGCTGCCTCTTGCACACCCCCTATTGGGGATGTGCGCGCAACCAAGGTACATGCCCTTGACCGGAATTGAACCTGGGACCTTTCAGTCCACAGGCCGATGCTCTATCCATTGAGCCAAACCGGTTTCGGCTGGAGTCTAATATTTTCAAGCAGCATGCATTATTATGGAAGCAGTACTTGTTGGAAAATTAGAAGACACACCAAATAAGTAAATGTAAACATCACATCCCTTTTCCCGAGTTACCTGTGTTAATAGAAAATGTATATTTGCAATAGGATCTCCTTCTATACACATATAATATACATAAGCAATTATAATATGCATAATATAATATGCACAATATATAATATGTGTAATGCATCATATAATTGCTTTTTGGTAATACCAAAAAGAGATTTGAAATTCCTGATAACTTGTTTTTCCTTTTCCATTAACAATCTTCAGTTTTGTATTAATACATTTTATGTAATCTAAAACCAAGATGATTATTCACATTTATCCCAGGTGTCCCCAAAATGTCTTTAGTGGATTTGTTGCCCAAAGCAAGACCATACAAGACCATACATTGCATCTGGTTACTATGTCCCTTAAGTCTTTTATAATTTAGCACAATCCTTTCCTCTTAATGACAGTGATTTTTTGAGGAGACCTGACCAGTTGTCCTGCAGAATCCCACTTTCTGGATTGGTGTGGCTATTTCCTTGTGGTGTTATTTATTTATTCATGAGGTAAAATTTATATACAGTTAAATGAGTCATCTTAAAGGTACTATTCAGTGAGTTTTGGAAAATGTATTTTTCAAAGTCATTGCACGGGTTAGTACAGTAGTTCATTCCTTTTTGTTGCTGTGTAGTATACCAAGGGATGAATAGATCACAATGTATTTTTCCAGTCTCCTGTTGATGGACATTTGGGTTGTTTTCAATCACCCGCTATTGTGAATCATGCTGTGATGAGCATTTTTATACGAGTCTTTTTGTGGATACATCTTCATTTCTCCTGGGCAAATATCTAGGATTAGAATACTGAGGTTGACGTATGTATAAATTTTTTAAGAAACTACCAAACGATTTTTCATTTTTACATTCTTAATTGCAATCTGTGAGAGTTTTAGATTCTCTATATCATTATTATCATTTGTTGTTGTCTTTTTTATTGTAGCTATCCTAGTGAGTATAAAATATAATTTCATTTGGGTTTAGATTTGTATCATCTTAATCTCTAGTGGTGATGTGCTTATTTTCACATTCTTATTGTTCATTTTTGTAACTTTTAATGTATTTGCTCAATTAAAAATTGGGTTGTCTTTTTGTTATTGACTTAATAGAAATTCTTTATATGCTATGGATAATAACGCTTTTGTGAGATATATGTGTCACAAATATTTTCTCCATGCTTGGTGCTTGCCTTTTCATATTCTTAATAGTATCTTTTGATGTGTATAATTTTTAAATTTTAATGAACTTCAATTTATTATGTTTTTCTTGAATGGTTAATATATAATTTTTTTCCTCTGTAAGAAATTTTTGCTTACCCCAAGGTGAGAAAGATTATCTTCTTTGTTTTCTTCTAGAATCACTGTAGTTTTAATTTTGATATTTTTAAGTCTTGATGATTTTGAATGAATTTTTGTGTGTGTTGGAAGGCAGGAGAAAAGTTTACTTTTCCCTATATCCATTTGTTCTAACCCTCTTTATTGAGAGGCTTTTCCTTTCCCTTTGGTGCTTTTGTTAAAAATCAGTTGATCGTATATATATGTGGGTTTATTAGAGGATTCTCTCTCTATTTGGTTCCATTGATTTATTTGTCTCTCCTTATGCCAATATTACATTGTCTTGATTACTGAAGTTTTATTTCTTTATTACTGAAGTTTTAAAGTAAATATTGCAATCAAGTGACTCCTCCAATTCTTTTTCTTCTTTGTCCAATACTAAAAAAATTATGTGCCCTAGGTCCTTCTCATTTCTGTATACATTTTAGTATCAACTTGTCAATTTTTACAAAAGCCTGTTTGAGATTTTGATTAAAATCCATGCAGCAATTTGGGAAAAATTACATTCTAATAGTATTGAGATTTCCAGTCCAGGAATGTGGTATATTTTTAAATTTATTTAGTTTTAATTAATTTCTCAGACATACATTTTAGTTTACTTTTTCATACATATGTGTTGTAGTTTAGTGGTCTTACTTAATTTTTCTTTAAATTTATTCCTGAGTATTTTTATATATTTTGATGTTACTGTAAATGGAATGGCTTAATGGATTTAATTGTCTAATGTTTTGCTGCTAGTAATTAAATATACAATTGATTTTTTGTAAACTGATCTTGTATTCTTTCACAAGATGGGAAAATAGTCACAGACCTTTTGGATGTCCCCCACTTTATTTCTTTTCCTCAGGTGATAGTGATATCAAGTCCATGATGATGATCTACCTCAGTTTAAAATTCTTGTCTAACAGCACCAAACAGAAGGGTTTATGATTCTATGTTGTTGTTGTTTTTATTTGCCTTTCCTTATGCCCTTTCTTTCTTTTTTTAAAAAAAAATATATTTTATTGATATTTTTACAGAGAGGAAGGGAGAGAGATAGAGAGCTAGAAATATCGATGAGAGAGAAACATTGACCAGCTGCCTCCTACACACCCCCTACTGGGGATGTGCCCACAACCAATGTACATGCCCTTGACCGGAATCGAACCCGGGACCTTTCAGTCCGCAGACCGACGCTCTACCACTGAGCCAAACCGGTTTTGGCCTTATGCCCTTTCTTAAAAAAAAAAAAAAAGATTCAGTAAAACTGTAGAGAATAGGCAAAAGTGGAACCATCTTTAGAAACTAAGAACCCAGAATTATATACATCCTGATTGTTATGTAAGTTATTTAACAGCATGTAGGAATGTAGTTAATAATAACCTTCCACTTATACAGAATCTTATAATTTAGAACGACTTTGATACATTTGACCTCACTTGATTTTTTTGCAATAATAGTATGGTAATTGGCTAGGCATTACTCTCAACATGTTAAAGATGTCAGATCAAACATCAGAGAGATTAAGTGACTTGTATAGGTTGCACAGCTAATAAGAAAGGACCCAGGATTTGAAACTAGGTCTTCTGATTTAATTTGCTATTGCATATACCTAGTAACTACAACTTGATTAGGATTATCCCTAAAAACCAAATGAGAATATTACCCAACTTTCCTATGGGGTAGCCAGCAACTTTTCAAACCCTGGCCCCAGGAGAGGCTGGTTTCATTCTGACAACAAAAACCATTTGTCCTCTTTTCTTGTGGAAATTTCCCAGTAGTTCTTGATTTCACTTTATTCCCCTTCCCAATAAATGTGTTTCAGTCAGAAACCAGAGGCCTTGCTTAAAGATTTCACAAAGGACTTGTTCTGATATGTAAGTGACCATTTAAAAGGATTATTCATGCTTGCTGGTTGAGATTCAGAATTCTGTGGGGCTCTGATGTGGTGATTTGTTTTGGGTATTTGATCTGTTGTGTAGCTCCCAGGTGGATGCTCATGATAGACACTTTCTAAGCTTCTTTCTTCCTATGTAAAATAAATGCAGCTTCAAAATTTTAACATTGGTTTCCTACGTAGGTTATTTTTTAAACATTAATAAAATCAGGAATGTGCCCAGAATTGCCAGGCACTGGAAGAATGACAACTGAGTAGTTGGGAAACATTAAATGGTGCATTTGTCTAACTGCCTGGGATTCCAGAATAAGGGGGGCCCACATCCTTGAAACTGATGAATTATTCAGACAAACTTTTATTGTTAACAGATAATCATTGTTCCCTGAGGGAAGACTTTTAGTGTATTTCACTTCTACCTTTATAGTGTCTTTCATTTCTACCCTTACCGTGTTGCTAAAACAAGGATTCCATTCACACAGGAATAATACAGTTTCAGCCTTGAAAATGACATTCTTTTGGGGCTTTGTCATTCTGAATATGTCTGATTTGTGGTTTCAGATGAATCTACATTACTGAAATCATTTTGGTTCAAATCATTTGAGAAGTAAAGTACATTCAGAATACATTTGTGGCCCAAGGCCTATCTCCACTCCACTAGGAGGTATTAAATAATACTGTGTGTTATCTTTCAGTGATATTTATGAAGCTCCCATCTGTGCTTCGGGCTGTGCCAAATGCTGTGTAAAACAAGGCAAACACATGCAGACTAGAGCCCTCATTAGAGATATTTACAGCCTCAAAGAAGCTAGCATCCTTGGATACACTGCAAGGGAGCCAGATCTAAAATTTTGTTTTGACTATAAGGGAGGCAACACAAATATATATGGTGGTGAAGGGAATAAATGCTCTTCTATCTTGTCTTTGCTTCTATCTTGTCTTTTGCTATCCCTGTTGTTCACCATTTACTTACACAGGAATTACTTATGAAGAGGTTTTTGTGTCCTAGACACAGTTCCTTGTTCTGGTGGAACTTAGAGTCATGGAGAAGACAGACAGTAACAAGTTAAGGGAATATATATATAGATATTTTTGTAATTGTAAATTGTAACACATGCTTATGGGAAGTGAACTTGATGTAGTAATAACTGGTGGTATGGAACATCCTGCTTAAATGGAGTAGCCAGGGAAGGATTCTCTGCAGAGGTTATGGATAGGAACCAAGTATCAGGATGATGCAGCTGGGCCTGGCTATGATACTGAGTTCAGAAATGGCCTGTAACACATGTGAAAATACTTATTTTTCAGAATGCAATCTATAGCTATTTGTAACAAATCCTCAGTCTGAAATATGTACTGTAGCTTTATCTTGAACATATTTAACTGGTCTTTGGAATCCAGACAGTGTTAATCCTGCAAGCATGCAAGTATTGACTGGTCTGTGATGACCTCCATCTTTTACTGCATCCTTTTGATCTGTGCTGTTTTGTCTCTAAGATCAGTCATGCCAGACTAAGGTAGTGGGAGAGAGATAAGCTAATATTTAATTAGTCTCTCCATACATTGCTTTTGCTACAGGATGATGTGAATTATTTTGCCATAGCAGATAAATATGTTCAAGTGTATCCTATATTAAATTTTTTTTCAAAGGGGAAAAAACAAAAACATTTATCATAGGAGTTACTACCCTGAAATTCTCTCTAGCCAATTTAGTCAAGGTCAAGGCAGAAAAGAGATGGCACCATCAAAAGGGGTTTACTAAAAATAATTCAATAATCATAACTTAATAACTTGGTTCACAGAAATATGGGCAAAATTTAAAAATATTATGCTGTACCCTAGGACTCACAATAGTAGAAAGCTGTTGACTTATTTTCTCTTGCCTGCCATATTGGCAAGGACCCTGCCACTGTAATGTCTCTAGGAAGCCATGGTCGTTGTCAGGGTGTCCAGCACCCTATTCTCAGCCCTTCCTCTGATACAGCCTCCTGGGCCCTTGCCAAGTCACTGTGGCCATGGAAGAACCAGATAGTGCTGACAGAAGCCCTTAACACCACCCTGGGGGACTGGGGATTAAAGACCATTTTAAGCAGGGATTTCAGTGACATCCAGTCTAGAGCACAGAACTAAGTGACATGTGGTTGCTCTCCAATGGGAACATTGACTTCATGGCCCACCTTTATTCATATTCTCAATTTCAGTTTTTGGAGGGTCCATTTGGTTAAATAACCTTCTTTTGTTCCTGTGACTTAAAATATTTATACAATCTAAAAATCAATCCCATTCATTAGAAATAAGGCAAGCCCCCAAAACTAGGGGTCCTGGCAGAACACCAAGGATCCTCGGGAGCCAGACAGTAAGGCAAAGATCTTTACTCCTAGAGGAAGGTATGCACCCACAGGGCCTGGCAACACACACCCTGAGCAGCTGTCCGCTCAGTCTTTTATGTCTGATGCATGTCATCTGTCCCATTTGACTGGTCAGAGCTTAGGCTCAGAGTCTGGCGGAATTGGCTAATTTAAAGGAAAAAGGGAGGGGTAGACCTTTGCTATTTCAAAATGGCGGCCCCTAGGGGAGCTGCAAGTCATGCAAACCAAAATGGCAGCTGCCAAATCACACGAACCAAAATGGCAGTTGCCTAAACTCCCTTCTTCGACAGAAAAGGTTATTTGTTTATTATCACACATTTATTGTTGCAAAGAGCCAATAGGTAACTCTTTGGTTTGGGCTGATAAAAACTTAATTATGGCAGTAGCTACACAACATAGTTATACAACTATATACATATAACGGAGGCCTGGTGCACAAGTTCGTGCACCAGTGGGGTCCCTTGGCCCGGCCTGCGGAAATTGGGCTGAAACTGGCTCTCTGACATTCCCCGAGGGGTCCCAGATTGCGAGAGGGTGCAGGTTAGGCCGAGAGAACCCACTGATGCACAGTCAGGGCTGAGGATGATGCTGGAGGTTGGCCAGCTGTGGAGGGACCACAGGAGGACTCCAGGGCATGTCCAGCCCATCTTGTTCAGTCCTGATTGGCCAGATCCCAACATCAAGCTAACCTACCAGTTGGAACATCTGCCCCCTTGTGGTCAGTGCATGTCATAGGGACTGGTCGAATGGTCGGAGGAACAATTAGCATATTAGGCTTTTATATATATAATACTTGAGGCCCAGTGCACAAAAATTCATGTGCTGGGGAGGTTTGCCAGCCTGGTCTGCAACCTCTCACAGTCTGGGAGTCCTCAGGGAATGCCTTAACGCAGTCTGGCCTCCCTCTATGGGAGGCAACTGGATGGGCCGATTGGGAGACGGTGCTGGCCCCCCATATTGCTGCTGGTCTCCCCCACCATTGCTGTTCCCTCCCTCTACCCAATGGCATGTGCCTTGGCTGGCCAAGCACTGACCCCCACCACTGGTCATCCCTTGCCGACTGATCATTCTGCCGTTTGGTCAATTTGCATATACTTTTATTATAAAGGAGAAGAGGCCTGATGCACGAAATTCATGCAAGAGTAGGCCTTCCTTCCCCCTGCTGCCAGCACCAGCTTCCCTCTGGCATCTGGGACCCAGGCTTCATCCGGAAGGTTGTCCAGAAGGATATTCTGTCTAATTAGCATATTACACTTTTATTATTATAGATACATACACACACACACATATATATACACACACATACATATATATAATCTTGACATATAAATTGATGAATTTTATTTTATACAAATTATACCTTGGTAAAGTGATAAAAATAATCAAAACTTATTTATTTAAGCACAAAACAAAGCACCTCCCTTTATGACCGAGTTCAGGAATCCTCCTCCCTGAACAGTTACTTCCCAGCCTGGAGGCTTGCGTTGACTAGATCGCCAGTAAACATGGTCCAGCTTCAGCAGAGCTGTGTGGCTTTGGAGCTGCCTTCTTTCCTGCCATGACCCAGAGCATCAGGTTACTCCCTGCAGTCTTATCCTTTTTGAAAAACACTTATGTGTAGAGGCAGAAGCTCTGAGATTTCAATTCTTTTTTTAAAAAATTTTATTTTATTAAGGTATTATCTGTGTACATAGTTTACCATTGCCCCCCCCCCCCCCACCTCTCATTTATGCCCTCCCTCCCCAGAGTTCTGTGTTCATTGGTTGTACTTAGGCTCTGAGATTTCAAGGTCATTAGCCAACTTACTGGTGGCATAAAAGATACAAGGAAGATACAATAGCCCAGCAAAACTGAAACATATGCTTGGTCAGGCCGCCAGGGAAGCTTGGCTCTTGACAATGCTTTTAATTGAAGAAGGATAATGATAAATCATCCTAGACCTGAAGATCTTTCTGGAGTAAAAGAGCATGCACTTTTAGTCTATGCTTCATATTTTAAAGTAGATTTGGTAACTCTAACAACAAAAGGAAAAATTTTAAATGAGTTTTAAACCCCAGCCTTACAAGGTGGTGGTCAGCTAGGTAAGGGAAGAGGGTGGAGTGGGGACCAGGTGGAGGGGAGCTATGGGGGTGGGGGGAGGAGAAACAATTGTAATAATCTGAACAATAAAGATTTATTTAAAAAAAAAAGAAGAAGCTGCCCCAAAGTTTTGCCTTCTTAGCAAAGATTAAGAGGATACAGGTTTTTTGTTTTTGTTTTTGTTTACAGTGAACTCTATTCCAATATCTTGTTTGATTTTCACACAAACCCTCAAGTTTTTGAATCAGGGACTATTACTGTATTGACATTCTATTTATAGAAAAATTATGATATTGAGAGGTTAAGTAACTTGCCCAAGGTCACACAGTAAGAAAGAAGCAGTCAAAATTGGTTTAGTGATCTGATTCCAAGCCTCATAATTTCTTTACTGTTCCTTATTGTTGAGAGCAGGAAAATGTTCTGATTGTACTTTGAGTGAAAGTCACTAGTGTGGGTTGGTGTGGGTTGGGAGAGAACTTACATTGCCTAAAAGGTGGTGTATGACATCAGACAAGCATAATTAATTTTAACCCCAAGGTGTTGTGTAATTTTTATCTTGAACATCACTAGTTTAGCAAAAAGTAAGTGGTTTGATGGCTTTGACATAAAACTTCCAGGAAAATGCTGACTGGAGTTCAAGGCAAGATGTGCCTTGCCTGGCCAGGATCTGCTTAAGTTAATTAGGATCTCTAGCAGTGGCTAGCAGCGACTGGGCAAAAAGCATTTATCAGGTTTCAGCAGCTCTTCTCTGTGACGTTCTGTGTAAACTGGGTTAAACAGATATGATTCCTTCACTCTAAGAGTTTTTAATCTCAAACAGACTACAGTGATGACCAGAAACATGAAAAGTTTCGATTAAACACAACAATTTCCTTTAGTAAATAATGTGTTAGTGGTTGGGTTTAAATAAGATGCCCATGCTTAGGGACAAGAAAGTGAAAATAAATTTTGTTAGGCTTTGTCTAAGGTGATCCATTTGTCTTATCTCTGATCAGGTTTCAGCCTGAGGTTTAAATTTGTCATCTGAAATTCCCAGACCTTAAGAGTCTCTGATTGCATCAGTGGTTTGTTTTCTAGTAACTCACTCTTTGATGGGTTGGTGCCTGTATTTAAGAATGTAAGATCTCTATCCAGGACTCACAGAGATATGGTATCAGTCAGGATCTTTGTGCTGCAAATGGGAGAAAACCATCTGGGTCTAAATAATAAAAGGAATGTGTTGGGGCTCATAACTTTGAAGAGTTGGCCGCAGGTGAACCTTGCTCCAGCTGCTCACATGATACTCCATTTGACCTGGATACTTGCGCTTTTCTCTGCCTCAGAAAATGTTACTCTCTCTAATCCTCAGCCTCCCTGCCCCTGGCTCTTCTGCTAGAGGACTATAACAGCAATCCTCTCATTGAGGATTAAATGAGGTAATATATGGACAGTACTAAGAACAGCACCAGTCCATGGCAAGAACTCAATGAGGTTAGCTATTATCACCAAATCAAAGGATAGACAGTGGATTCTAATGACTGGTCTCCAGTTTTTTCACACTAAGGAACTGAGACTAAAACTTAACCAGTGGCCACACTTAAGACCCTTTATCCTCTGTGTAGATAATAGCAAGTGGGTGATGCTTTTTGCTGTGGGTTGTTCACATTTCACAGTTCAACAAAGCTTTTGGAAGAATATCTGTATTTGGTAGTTTTTCAGATTACTTTGTAAATAATGATTGTTAATTTTCTTTAGGTCTTTTTTGTATGTATAATGAATCTTTCAATTAGAGACCCAGGATTAGACCCATTGCCATTTAATTTTTTTTGTCTTTTTATTAGTATTCTTTAAACCTGTTACAAATTAGAAGGTTTTTTTAAAATTAACTTCATCAAGTGCTTTCCTAGAAAACATATTGATATCATTGTAATTAGCTAGTTATTAATAATAAAAAAGGAGCAAAGGGAAGTCCAGAAATCATAGGTATGCCATTGGGACAGCTTCACATTCCCCAGGGATCCAACAAAGGCTAGATAGACCCATGCCCAGTAAAGCTGGATAACACCTGGGAACAGAGGTCATTGGCCAGAATGGGTGTGGCCACTGCAAGCGTGCGAAGATTTTAATCCTCTGAACAAAGAAGTTCACGCTCTTGATTCCTCTTGGCTTGCTTGGCTCATGGCTCATGCTTGGCTTCTTGGCATTCTCCCATGTGGCCCACAGCCATGCGGACTCACACACGCAATAAACTAATAGATGCAACTAGCCAGAAGGTGTACCTGACCCTGCTCCAGTATGGAAGGGAAACTGTGGACACTGGCTTTGATTTTAGCTCTAATGAAACCCCAGTTACACGTTCTATGACTGGACTAAGGGAAATGGGACTTTGGAAACCAGGGGTGTAATTCTACAGAAATAAAGCTTTCTACTATATCACCTCCTCCAGAAGTGCTTATTCCAGCAGTACCCCAAGAAGCCCACTCCCACTAGCAATGAGGGAAGATGAGACATGCTCTTCTCTGGAATCAATATTGTACCCTTGAAGCTCCATTTCTTTAGAAAAATTATCTTTCTGGGAAAACATAGAGGGTTTTCTTTTTTCCCTTTAAAACACATCTGTGCCTGTCTGTATGCTGGCCAAATCCCTATACAGAGTTAAAGGTTTTTTTTTCCCTACCACTAATTCTGATGATAGAAATTTGATTTTGCATTATATTACACATCCCATTAAAATATGAAATGTTTTGATTTTTTGCTTTTTTATTAGTATTCTTTAAAGTTGTTACAAATTAGTTTTTAAAATATGCATAATTTAAGCATTTGTCCATTTTAAAATCTGTTTAGTAGTTCAGCCAAAAACTAAAATAAGTAAAACATACTCTGTGCTATATTATGTGTGGGAATGAAAAGATAGAGGAGAGATTCCTGAAAAGTGGCTTTCCTTGTTGCTCTTAGTTACTAATGTAACACTAGCTACTTCCTTTCTTAACATTAGCATCTCAATCCCAATTTATTGTTGTAATGATTGTTTCTTGTTTTGATAATCACTTTTAAACAATTTATAAGATTCTCTGGAGTCCCTTTACCTGCACATTCATTAGCCAATCCCTCTGGTGCAGTAAGGAGAGACTTGGGAGATGGAAGGCTGGATATTCCTTCGCAAATGGCATTTATTTATAAGAATCTTATCAAAACATGTGGGCCAGGAGCATGAGGAATCTGAGAATGAGAGATGACTTATACAAGGCCATTTGGATTTGTGGACCAACTTTTGGAGTATGTTATAGACCAGAGGTTGGCTTGTGGTTCTGGGTGGGTCTGACATTGAGCTAGGTTGAGGCTGACTATAGGGAAATGTCACATGTGATTTCAGTGTGTGATTGTGTTGGTACATCTTACTTTACCATTCATTGATCATCATTCCTTTTCAAAGCCTGTATCTCCCCCATCTAGAAGGGAAGTAGTCAGGGCTGGTATAGTGGCTGTTTTATACAGAGCTCCAGGGACCCACATTCCTTCTTCCTCATTGCTTTGCCTCTCTTGGGTGTAGTCCTTGTCTTCATTTTTCAAAATAGCATTTTTCAAAAACTCCAACCATCATGTCTACATTTTAGGCAGCTTCTGGAGGAAAGGATAAAGAAGAAGGGTGACGGGAATAGATATACTATCTATTCACCTTTCAAAGATGTTCACTGGAAAATTGATATGTTTGCTTATATCTATTGGCCAGAAACTACTGATAATGGCTACCTCTAGCTGCAAGAGAAGCTGGGAAATGGAGTCTTTATTTTGAATGGCTGTGTGCACCACTCAAAATCTGGGGTTTTCCTATCAAGAAAGAAGAAGAGAATGGTATATAGCTAGCTGTCTCTGCCATAGGTTTAGATGATGTTCTAAACATGTGTGTAGAATATTGTAGGCTATGTAGCTATAAAATAGTTTTCTTTTTAATTTTTGACATGTTGAAATCTTTTGTTTGTTTCTTTAGACTAAAGAACGTAGGTTGATGGCATAAACTATGATGATGATATTACTAATAATGAGGAGTAAGAGGATTATTTATATCTAAAATAAACCACAACCTAATCAGAAAAGTATTATTATTTTACCAATTTTACATATAAGTAAACTGATGCCTAGTGTAGGAGAAATACATGGAAGTAACATTAGTCCTTACCTTTGGAGTTATGGCAACAAAAATTGGGAAGCAAGGTTTTTGGGAAGGAAGCAAGGTGATTTTTTAGTAGCAAGTAACAGAAAACTCCAAAGGATATAAAGAGTAAGGGAAGGGGTATCTCTCACGTATTAAAACATCTAGAAAGAGCTAGCTCCAGTGCGATTGGGGTGGGGAGCTATGTCATTGCCTCAGCATTGTCATTAAGGAGCCAGAATCTGTCATCCTCAGGGTGTGGTCTTAGTTCTTGGGTGAGCTTTTCTAATGGGAAGGTCCAACAATTTCAGTTATTTGCCCCAAATCTGACATGGTCTAATGGGAGAAAATGGACTGCCTTTTATTTATGTGTCTTTTTAAAGGTAAGGAAACCATCCAGTGCATATTTGTCCTGATCTATAATACATTCATCTTTGCCGAGGATAAATAATAAAGTAATGGTTTTGTTCAAGAGGAAATCAGCATGAATGACTTTGAGTGAGCAACTGCCAACACCTGCTAATATATTTAAACTATTTGCTCACTATTTTAGATTTATGGGTGTTTCCCTGAAAAATGCATTTGAGGTCACTTGCTGATTACAGTTTGCTCACTTACTCATCAAGAAACATTTATTGAGTGCCATCTTTGGGTTAATGTTATAAGTGAATACAATTCACCCTCCCCCTCAAAAAATTTATGATTCAGTGAGAGAGACAGATATTCTGAGTAACACTTAAAATACAATGTGAGGAATGCCATAGAATGTAGGGGCCATGAGAATGCAGAGAAGAATCACTTACCTTGTCTTGGGTCAGGATCAGGACTTCTGGCTGTAATGGAACTTCCTTCTCTCAGTTTTTGAACAAGCTCCTTGAGAACAGGAACCACATTTTATTTTTTATCTTTTAAAAAAAATATAAATGCAATGTTTTGACCATAGTAGTTGCTCAGTGTGATAAGCTGGGATGAGTCAGGTTAGGAAAAGAGAAAACATTCTGGAGCACACCATCTACTAGTATTGTGAATAAAAATGTGGTACAGTGTGATGACAGAGAATATGTGCTTAGAATTCACAGACACCTGAGTCCAAGAGAGAGCTCTACCATTGCTGTTTAAAAGTAGGAAAGTCACTTAACCTCTCTGTACCTGTTTACTTATCTGTCAAATGAAAATTAGAGTATTCAACCTCATCAGGTTATCATACAACTTTAATGGAATAATACATGTAAAGTGACCAGCACAGAATAAGAACTCAATGAATATTAGCTGTTATTATTACTTAATAACATTGTCTGCCTTGTCTTTTATCTAAATCTTCAATTTTACTGTATTGTTAGTTGGATAAAGTACTTTCTCTAAACCAGAATGTTTCTGGCAACTGGAAGGGAACTTTATACATATTATGCTTCCCAATGTCTTAGTTGAGAGCCATAGAATTAACAGGCATTTATAATCTGATTCTGACAAATAGCACATGCTGATATTTCCTACAGTCTGTTGACTCAGTGCTCTCCACTTCCTAAAATAGGAAGGGTGCATTGTTGAAGAGTTGCCAATTTTTTTCCACAAGAGGCTGGGTTTTCCTTAATTGATGAAATCACCTTTTGTTGATCAGTCCCATTTTCACAGGAATTTCTAGATATTATCAAGGCTCACGCTCTGGGTGCTGCCCCAAAGGTGTTAGGTATTTTTAAGCCAAGAATGTCAACTGGTCATAGCAGCCATACACCAGAGACTATTTCCTCTGATTGGCTTCAGCGGTCATTTTCTTAATAGTTTCTTCCTCTTATAAAACTATGTGCCACATTCCATTTCTGAGAAGAAGACTATTTGTCAGAGCATGTTAAGTTATTTAGGGATAACTGAACTAACCACTGGAGCAGGAAGGTTAGGAGAAATCCAGTTGCATGGAACCCCTGGTCTCATGTGTGGGATGAAGAGATTGAGGATGCTGATATGTTCTTTGGAGGGAAAGAGTCACAGTTTGACAGGAAACATCTGTTTTAATCTGCTCCAGTATCAACACAATGGCTATGGTAGGAAACCTGTTGTTACTGTGTGGATTTCATTTCTCAAGCCAGAATTTGGCCTGAGATCGGAGCTCTTTGGACAGGCAGTAATGTGGTCCCATTTGTCAAAATAAAGACATAGCAAGAAGCTTATTGGAGAGTGTTCTGGGGCTATTTTTTTATTTAAAGGAAACCATTTTCCTTTTAAACCTTTGTGACTGTCTCTTCATTTCCCTCTTTTCCTTTGTGTTTTCTCTCCCTTAGCACATTTCCATCTACCTGGGTGTCAGTTATGACTGAACACTTCTAAACCTTAATTCTGCATTCTTTCTCATGAATAGGAATGGCTCCCCATGTGGAATAGGATTTTCCTCCTGGGTATCAAAATACCTTGGAAACAACTGTGCAAACACTCAGATTCACATATACTCACACTCACAACATTTTAGAGATTGTCATCTAACCCTTAAAGTATATCTCCCTCCTCTCCACATCTTCAGCATCACTGCCTAGAATTAATTAAAGATGATGTTTCTTTAGCTTTATGGAACTGATTTGCAGGGATAATTTTTCATTACTCAAAAGAATATAGTTGGTATCTGACACTTAAAATTTGCTTCTGGAGAATTAAAGGAATTCAAAGAAATCTTATTATATCAGTGCATCTGTGGTACTAATCACTTAAAACTCTAACACTGCTAATGAAATGTACAGTGTGGATTCAAAGTACTGAGCTCATATTACCTCCAAAATTATTTTTAAATTCTAATATCTAGAATGCTTAGACATTATGAACAGCTAATTAAGGAACACAGGAGCTGATATTCATAACAAAAATCACAGTGACATTCAGATAAAATCAAGGTCCTTTTTCATTTATGAGAAAAATACAGTAGATTGATTAATCAGGAGATATTGGCAAGGCTTTGTAATGTGTCATGGGAGTTCACTCAAACCACCAGTTGAAATGAATGATTCAAGAAGCTTCCAAGTTATTTTTTATTGACCTTGGCAATGGGTCCAAATGAAAGACAATGGAAAGATCTCCAACTGATTACTTTAGTCTCTTTTCCTCCTGCTTCCTATCTAATGACTTGAATGCATATGTGTTCCAGATGTTGGCGTCATCCCATGTGGACAAATTCATTTCCTTTCTTTTAACCAACATCCTCTGCCCTGGTCAGGCTGGTGTCTGTACTGCTCTGGGCCAGGTATTATGCACAGTATGGAGGGCAGGTCCACAAGGAAAAGATAAGACGCACTCTCTACCTTAGAGAATCTCCAAGTCCAGGAGGAGGTACAGACAAGTAAACCAGTGTTCACAGAAATAATGGGTATAAGGTAGGTGACACAAAAAGGTGAGAAATCAACTCTGCTTAAGATTGGAGGATGCTGGACAGAGATGACTTTGGAGAGGAGGGGCTATTTGAAGAGTGTGTTGAAGGTCACATGGAAGATTTGGAAAATAAGAGTTTGTTGGCTAGATAGGACACACCAGGGAGTAGACAGCAATCAATAAAAGGGTGTGAGGCACAATTTATCAAGGCACATAAAGAGACTGCCAAGCATGACTTTTCTGGAGCGTTGCTTCAGGACTCATGGAGGCACACATAATGAAACAATGGGAAACATAGTGATGCTGGAAGAGTACCGAGGGAAGGTCCCCATGGTAGGTGCTGAGAGCCGATCCTTCATGTAATGGGAAGCCGATTCTTCTCTGGACCTTCCCACATTCCCTGCAAAGTCTGTCTGGATGTATATTTACTTATTTGCCGGGCATTCAAGACCTAAACTGTCTGCTATCTAGTTGATTCTCATATGCAGATGGAAAACCTGGGCCAGATTGAAGTCTGAAGACCCAGAGATCTGGTTGAGTTCTGGAAGTATGGGATGTACCTACAATCCTGAGGGACAAGAACTGGGGTGCGTGTTCTGAGAGTCAGTGTTCAGGGAAATGCTGAAGCTAAAGGCTGGCAGGTGGGCATACAACAGGGCAAAGACCTGCAAGGAAATTCAGGCAAGAGCATTAGACCACAGCTGGGAAGATTTAGAGCATAGTCTTCAACCTGGAGGAATCCTCTGAGCCACAGAATGTGGCCAGTTGAAGCCAGCTGTGGACTTGACCACGAGGAGAGATCTTGCTAGAGAGAGAACCAACTTGGCTTACAACTAACTCAGAACCATTTCTATAAAATGTTCCCTTCATTTTCATCTGGTTGGAATTTATTGATCCCTCCTTGGTGATAAAGAGCACTATGTTTATGCTTTTAGTAATTATATTATGCCCTGTCTTATGGTATAGTTTTACATTTCTGCCTTACCTCTTGATCATAAATTTGTTAAGGCAGGGAATGTGTTTTTCTTTCAAGTATCCATATATCTATCCATCCATCCATCCATCTATCATTTGTCTGTCTATCTATCTATCTATCTATCTATCTATCCATCCATCTATCTATCTATCTTTCTATCTATCTATCATGCCCTAAACCAGCAGTCACCAACCAGTGGTCCTTGAAGTCCAAAAGGCTGGTGACTGCTGCCCTAATCAGTATTTTAAACAGAGCATATATAAATACATAGATGCAATTTTAAGTTAAACATACCTGATCAAATTTCATTCTCTTTTAAGAATAGAAATTGTTTTTTCCATATCTAACAACTATTCCAAATTAAGTCAGTATTGTTAAGATTTAAAAATGACTGGCTGGCTTGGTCTGTACTGGCTGCCGTAATACAATACCACAGTTTGGGTAGCTTGCAAACAACAGAAATTTATTTCTCACAGATTTGGAAGCTGGAAGTCTGAGATCAGGACACCTGCATGGTCAGGTGACAGCCCTCTTCTAGGTCTCAGACTTCTCATTGTATCCTCACATAGTGGTAGGGACTAGGGAACTTCTTGGAGACACACACACACACACACACACACACACACACACACACAAATTCCATTCATGAAGGCTCTAAAGGCCCCATTTCCTAATACCTTCAAACTGGGCATTGAGATTTCAATATATGAATTTGGTGGTAGGGGAGACAGAAACATTCAGAAACATGCATACTTATGGGGAGATGCAGAATCTGTGTTGTTTCTTTCACAAATGCTCTGTTATTGGTTAGCTATTGACTTCCTGCCATCCCCACATACAAAAAGAAAAAAAATAAAGACCTTGCTGGGCCAGTGTAGCTCAGTGGTTGAATGTTGACCCATGAACCAGGAGGTCATGGTTCAATTCCTGGTCAGGGCACAGCCGGATTGTGGGTTTGATCCCCAATGGGAAGTGGCTGATCGATGATGCTCTCTCATTCTTGATGTTTCTATCTCTCCTTCTCCCTTTCTCTCTCTGAAATAACAATAATAATAATAATAATAATTATAAAAAAACCCACCTAAGTGGTAAGAGAAAATTCAGTATTAAGTATAGTGTTCTGAGCCTGGATTCCACACAAGGAGTGATAGTTTGCTTTTTTGGGATTCCTGCAGAGTGTGTGATGAGAGTTGGTGTGAAACCCCTAGCTCCCTTTCCCCTCAGGGGGATTCTGAAGCATGTGTTTTCATGGGTGTCTATGCAGGAGTAGGTTTCAGTCATCTGCTGTTGTTACTAGCTTGAGAGCCCACCTTTATTAACTCTCCTCTCTTCCTCGTCTCACTTTTCTGTTCCCTACCAGCAATCTATCCACTTTCCTCATCTCCCCACAGACCACCGATGTGCACTAGAATCTTTGTTTCCCAACTTAAGTCTGCTCCTGGGGAACCTAAACTAAGACATCAAGTGTATTTATTCTCTTTCTTCTTATTTGGTGTTGATATATTTTTCCATAAATATTCAGATCCAATTATTTGTGCCTGGATTAGGAAAAGTCAAGGCATGCAGATAAACTTTACACAATTATAATGGGAGAACTTAGAAATATGCCCAGCTCCAGGGTATTATCTCAGGACCCACTCAGCAGGAAATCTCAGAGGGAGTGTTTTTAGCTTTTGTGATTACGTGTGGTTTTGTTATTTTTATGAAATCTATTGCTCTGCAACTCTGTTAAGGAAATGTACTCGATAAAGCTAAATATACATCCGCCACAGAGAAAATTTTATCTCAAAAATGCTATTTCCTTCTCAGCTCGGAATGTTGACAGTTTTTCTTTCCTCATGGTGTTCAACAGGTTGGCTGGAAAGCCAGGATCAAATACCAGGGAGAGGTGTGAAGACTGGGAAAGCTCAGGTTTAATGAGTACACCATCCTTTTGCAAAGTTCTCCATCTTGATGAGATAACCACCCTCTTGAGAGGTATAGGCCTGCTTGGTATAGGTATACTGTCTGCCACAAAGCTGGAGGAAGTAGGTACCGCTTTTAAATAGGTCCCATTCAATAGGTTTTCCTTGACAAGATAAATAAATATATTTTAAAATGGAGTGACATAGTGACAGAACTGTATTTGGAGGTCCCTCCATTGACAGTGGGTTAGTTATGCTTTTAGCTCTCCTTAGAAGCACATGTGGTAAGATTCATGAAGCTCTTAATGCACCCCTAACCCCCTGCCAAACCTGGGACCCTGGAGAAGAAGCTGTGAGAGAGAACCAAGGAGTGTGCTCTTCTGGGCTCTGGGGAGGAATGAAATATCTGTGCTGTGTCTCCATTTGTGGAAAATTTTGACCAAGTGCCTAGAGCAGTGGTTGGCAAACTCATTAGTCAATGGAGCCAAATAGCAACAGTACAATGATTGAAATTTCTTTTGAGAGCCAAATTTTTAAACTTAAACTTCTTCTAACACCACTTCTTCAAAATAGACTCACCCAGGCCGTGGCATTTTGTGGAAGAGCCACACTCAAGGGGCCAAAGAGCCAAATGTGGCTCATAAGCCGCAGTTTGCTGACCACGGGCCTAGAGGATCTGTTTCCTGGAATAGTGAGTTGCACATCCTCTTATTGCCATCACTCACGGGATAGTCAAATATACGATAGGCAGTTTTGTACTCAAAGTTGTATTAAGAAGTGACATTGCCCTGGCCAGGTGGCTTTGTTGGTTGGAGTGTCACCCTGTACACCAGAAAGGTTATAGGTTCGATTTCCAGTTAGGGTCCATATCTAAGTTGCAAGTTCTATTCCTAGTCAGGGCCCATACTTAGGTTGCAGGTTCGATCCTTGGTTGGATGCATGCAGGAGGCAACTGATATAGGTTTCTCTCACATCAATGTTTATGAGGGCCTTCTCTCCACTTTGTCCTTCTCTCAAATCAATAAACATATCTTTGGGTGAGGATTAAAAAAAAAGTGACAGTAATGCTAGAAAGGATACATGATACATCTAACCCAACAGGGTAAAGAGCATATAAAAGCTGCTATATTCTAGGTCAGTGGTCGGCAAACTCATTAGTCAACAGAGCCAAATATCAACAGTACACGATTGAAATTTCTTTTGAGAGCTAAAAACCGACTTCTGCGCATGGGCCACGTAGTTTCGATTGCACTGCATGTGTGCACCCGCACGTGGTATTTTGTGGAAAAGCCACACTCATGGGGCCAAAGAACCGCATGTGGCTTGAGAGCCGCAGTTTGCCCACCACTGTTCTAGGTCAACACCTGTCTTCAAAACCGATTTCCTTCCACCTGTTTACATGAAGCTTTCCTCCTTTTCCTGGCTGCCATGAGGATTTCTCTCCTGTGTTGTTTCTAGGATTTGATGGCATGTGCTCAACCTTGGAAGAAGCCAAGAAAAGCCTCTTGGCTGTGCCTCAGTTGGACCATGTCTTTCCCTTGCCGCTAGCTTCTTGGGTTACTTGAATTTCACTTTCTGTGTTATAGAAACCTCCGAAGTAACTGTTTTCTGCCTGGTTTCCACTTCTCTTGAGACCCACAGTTGCCAAAGGCCTCTCTCATACAAGGGAGCAGGGAAGTTAATTCTCCTGCCTTCCATCTCTCCTTTTTGTCCTGCCGAGACTCAGAGCCATTCTTCTAGGGTCACTGAGGGCCTTCTCTCCACTTTGTCCTTCTCTATCACATCTCTGGATTACAATCTGACACCCACCGGCTTGCAGGAGCCCATGTTTTGTTTGCTGAGTTTGACCCAAGGCACCTCAAGCTTATTTAAACTACAGAGGTCATACCCCATTTCACTGGGCACATCAGCTGGATTGCTTTCTTACTTATCTCTGAGACTCAGAGAAAGGAGTCCCCAGTGGATTTGTCCCTGGGGTTTTTGTCACCTCCCACTCTGTTTTGGCTGAGACAAAGGCTCTGAATAGCACTCTACCTCTGTGCTCAGCTTCACAGACAAGTGGTATTATTTTTAGTTCCCAGACCTTTTAGTTGACATCCTGTAGCTTTGAGGGTGTGAGAGAAAAGTGCTTTGGAAATCAGACCCTGTCACTGATAGCTTGTCCTAAACTGAGGGGGCGATAGGAAAAAGGATGCTTTGTGTTCAAGAAAGAAGAAAACTCGGCCCAGCAGTTGCCACTGCAGGCTGCTTCTGTTTTTCTCACCTTGCTCTGCTCTTTGTCAAAAGGATTCACTGCTCTGAACCGCCTGCTCTGGGGGTGCGATGCTTTCCCACTTAATCCTGTCTGAGCCCAGGGAGCCAGTTTTATCAGCCTGCTGCAGTGGGAGTGGGCATGACCACACCCTTGTCAGGCTCCTCTCCCCTTTTCCTTCAGGACCCCTCCTGCCAGGGTGCCTACCTGAACCCCTTCCTGTCATCCCACAGCCTGTTGATTTGAATGTCAGAGTTGGAGGGAGGTGGGAGGTGTTGGGAGATGAAGTTCAGAGGAAAAATGATACTGTGTGAGGAACCAGGCTATGCGAGCTTTAGTGCCGATGTTGGCATCGATTGGAAAAATGTGGTGAGGATCAGGTCCCCTGTTTTACAATAATGGTAACTGTACTTATTGCTTTGCAGTACCCCCCCCCCCCACCATGTGTATGTAGAAATACACTTCTGCTTTGGAATTTTGACAGAAAAATCCTATTAATGAAATCCATTTGATTTAATATAACACAGTCGCTCTCAATCCCATAGCTCATTATTTTTTTTAACTAAAGGCCTGGTGAATGAACTTCATGCATGGAGGAGGTGTGTGTGTGTGTGTGTGTGTGTGTGTGTGTGTGTGTGTGTGTCTCAGCTCAGCCTGTACCCTCTCCAAACTGGGGTCCCTCTCACAATATAGGACTACTGGCTCCCAACTGCTTGCCTGCATGCCTTCCTGATTGCCCCTAACTGCTTCTGCCTGCCAGCCTGATCACCCCCTAACCACTCCCTTGCCAACCTGATTGATGCCTAACTGCTTCCCTGCTGGCCTAATTGCCCTTAACTGCCCTCCCCTGCAGGCCTGATCACTCCTAACTGTCCTCCCCTGCAGGCCTGGTCACCCCCAACTGCCCTTCCCTGCCGGCCATCTTGTAGTGGCATCTTGTGTCCACATGGGGGCAGCCATCTTTGACCACATGGGGGTGACCATCTTATGTGTTGGAATGATGGTCAAGTTGCATATTACTCTTTTATTAGAAAGGATTAGGAGGGAGACATAGACACTATATGTCTGAGAGATAAGTTGAACAGAAGATAATATATCTTGAGATGTTTTTTTCAGTTTTAAAACTCTGTAACTGCTGGTAATATTCAGCAAATGTATGGAGTATCCATCAGTTGGACATGTTATGAGTAAAACAGCAAAACAAAAATAGATTTAATGATTAGCTCTCAGACCTGACCTTCATTTCCATCAGCAGCCTGGCTTCCGGAAGAAGGCATCCTTTTTGGGAAAGTTGGTTGTGGGCTGATATACTCGTGGGTGGATTTGGCCTCATCCAGAGTAGGTATTGCTTCCGATGCAGCTGGGCATTTTGAAGCTGATGTGGAAGAAACCATAATGAAAGGTATACGGGGGAGAAATCAGGACAGGCAGGGTGGGGTGGGATCTCCCAGAGCTCTTCTGCAAATCACCTCCTCCCTCCTGTACTTCACTTTGTTTAGAAGCATTTTCTGGGAATCAGATCCATTTCTCTTTTGACTGAGCATTTAGATACTCCAAGTCTGGAAATGTCAGTTGCCCTATGAAAGCTCGCCTTGTAAATATTCTCAGAACCCAAACAGAACAGTTTCATGGTAGAAGTGAGAAAATTCTCAGTGTTACAACTGGGATAGACATTAAGTGTGTTTTGAGATAGACCATTCTCCTCCCACGAGAATCCTCTCAGGGTCTAACATTGTTGAGAAATCCTCTCTTCTGCTGGGTGCTGGTGCTGCTTGTGATGTTACTATCAGATTCCATTTCACTGTGATGCTCCACACTGAACAGAGTGGCTGCCTTTGATCTGCAGTCCTGCCTAAGGACAGTTGCCAAAGGCACAGAGAGTGTCTTGACCCTAGCTTTTGAGGTGTCACTATTTGTAGACTGAATCAAGTTACCATCAAGCCCTTTATGCAAATGTACATCAAGAGGAATCCCAGCTTTTGAATGTGAGTGGCCAGTCTTGCTGCACTGGTGGCTGGCACCTCCCAACCCTCACCCGGGGACTCTGAGGACCATGAAACTGTGTTACTCCCAGAGGCAAACCTCTGAAGGGTGCTGTGTTGCAAAAAGAGAGTCAGAGCTGCTTTGTTGTCTGTGGTTTTTGTGGGTTAGGAAAACAGTCAGAAATAGGTCACATCTGAAGAAAGCCTGCTAATTGTGATCTTGAATACAAGTGAAGGAAACAGATCCCTTTGAATTCATGCAGTAGACCGTAAGATATATGTTATCTATAAGGAGTAAAAACATGGCCCTCTTGACCTTGAGCTTTTTCACCCACAATGCATGCACGTTGGATAAGAGGTAGTTACCATGATGCATTTCAGGAACTGTATTAGATCAAATGGGGAGATAGGGAGGCACTTTGGAAACTGTCATGTACTATTCCAATGATTGCTGTGATGCATTTTTCTTAAAATGGGTAACTAGAAGCATAAAGTTGTTTAAGAGAGGTTGATTATTACCTGTGATTAATTAAGTTCAGCCTTCTTAGTAGTCTGTGGCCAGATCTGGGGACTAAGAGCCCAGAAAATTTACTCTGGACACCATGACCTTCAGGCATTTATCAGTAGTCAATACATTCAAGAGTCTGGCCTTGGTGCCTGAAGAATCTAGGACTTTGACCTGATTCTGCGGTGCATTAGTGGGACACCTTAATCTCTTAGAATGTTTTTATTTAAAAATATTTTTATTGATTTTTTACAGAGAGGAAGGGAGAGGGATAGCCAGTTAGAAACATCAATGAGAGAGAAACATCGATCAGCTGCCTCCTGCACACCCCCCACTGGGGATGTGCCGCAACCAAGGTACATGCCCTGGAATTGAACCTGGGACCCTTCAATCTGCAGGCCGATGCTCTATCCACTGAGCCAAATCAATCAGAGCACTAAGAATGTTTTTTGTTAGTCAAATGAGAGTGTTAATTCATGGTAGTTGGGAAAACTAAAATAAAAATCCATGTTATTTATACCTCAATTAATAATAGGCACAGGTGATTTTGATTGTGCTTTGAAACAGTGAAGTATTATAAAAGTACTAGAGTCCTGGTGCATGAAATTCATGCACTGGGGGGCAGGGTGCCCCTCAGCCTAGCCTGCACCCTCTCCAATCTGGGACCCCTCAGGGGATGTCTGACTGTCAGACATCCCTCTCACAATTCGGGACTGCTGGCTCCTAACCACTCGCCTGCCTGGCTGCCTGATTGTCCCACTCCCCTGCTGGCCTGATTGACACCTAACAGCTTCCCTGCTGGCTCAATCACCCCTACCTGCCCTCCCCTGCAGGCCCAGTTGCCCCCAAGTGCCCTCCCCTGCAGGCCTGGTTGCCCCCAACTGGCCTCTGCTGCTGGCCATCTTGTGACAACATGGGGTGGCCATCTTGTAAAGGCCATCTTGTGATGACGTGGGGCAGCCATCTTGTGACAGGAAGGTGTGCTGGTCAATTTTCATGTTGCCTCTTTATTATATAGGATAATATATTTTAATGATCATAGGGATTTTTAATTTATTGAGGTTCATACTTTGCGTATGGATGGTTTTTTCTCTGGAAGGCAAGACTGGAAAAAAAATAGATGAATGAGTAGTGTGTGTGTGTGTGTGTGTGTGTGTGTGTGTGTGTATACACATACATGTGCATGTGCACATATGGATGCCTGTGCCCATGTTGTGGGGTACAGAGTGTAAGGTTAGATGTGTCTAGTCATTTTCACTTTTGCATCAGATCCATCCCTTGCCCTTCCCCTGCTCTGCCCTGTATCTCAGGAGCTATATCCCCTGGATGCCTCCTACTGCCAGCTGTTTCTTTCACCTCAGAGTTGAAGAACTAGTTCCTGTCAGATGGTTTCAGCATCTGGGCTCTTCTTGTCCCTGCAGCCATGGAGTTTGTGGCCTTTCCCGATGTTGCTAATCTCTGAGAGGTCTCAATGTCTTCTGTTTGGCTGCTTATTCCTCCATCTCCTGGGTAACTGATTCTCCACATTAAATTATTTCTGTTTGAAATGCTTAGAGTTGATTCTGCTTTCCTGACTGGACCCTCATCAATACAAGATGTTTACTTCATAGATGGATATTTGATTAAAACAGGGGCACCAGCAATTTGTAGAGAAGAAAGAATTGTAATTAATGTTTAGCAAGCTTATTAGTCTATAAATTTGATTACCCTATTTTAAAAAATGTGACCATGTTTTGAGTATATCCTGAATCTACTTGAAGACTTAAATTAAAATTAGCAGTTTAGCAAAGTTTGGGGTCTAAATGTCTGCAGTAGATGTGCTTTTTTTTTTTTTTAACAAAAGTTTTTCTCCCTGAAGCCCTTTCACTACTTAGAGTAACCAGCTGATGTCTTGTCAGGTCCCAGTTTGGATCTGTAAAATGGAGTAAGATTATTATCACCATGCAATCTACATGAATGAAATAGAAACACAAGCTCACTTTTATAGAAACCATACTGGAAGATTACTCTAAATGTGGGTCTTTTAATATTGTTTTACATGGGATTAATTCTAACTTCTACTTATGAGTTATCTTATTTGAGTTATTGTTTGTCTTTATAAAATTAAGAATAGGATGGAATTTCCAAAATCCCTAACCATGAAGGGACCAGGGATGATTTTAAATGACTGTATTGGACTAGGTAGTTAATGGAATTTCCAATTCCAAAAGGCAGTTGAAATAGCATGATGAGAAGAATTCTTTGGATCTTAGAAAGTTAGACAGTTCTACATTTGCTTTTTTGTCCCTTAGATCTTAACATTTCAATTACATCTGTGGGAAGGCTTAAAAACATCTGTGATGAGGTTCAGAACAAATATAAGAGTCAAGTGATGAGTTATAACTTAGTTTACATTATCTATATTAAGAGTGGAAATAAGCAATAAAAGGCTGTTGATGAAATGATTAAAATGCCAAGTTTTTAAAGAATTGCTGTGTAACTAAAATGACTCTTAACCTTATTTTAAAGCATTGCACTCTGATTATAAATTTTGAAGTGTAAAGCAGATTGTCCAGTGCCTGCATATTGTAAATACTGAAGAAATATGTGTTGAATAAATAAACCACAAATAGAATTAAGACTGGGAAGTATTCCTGCCAAATCGTGAAAGAAAAAAGCAATAAAGTGAGTCCCTATAGTAGTAATAGAATTAGCGAGGGAGTATATGATATGAAGAAAGTACAGAGGGAGATGACAGAAGGAAGTCCCTGGTTTGTATCCATATTTATATGTAAATGAGTTGAACTGTTTTGGAAAAGACAAAGGTTCTCAGAATGGAGTTTAATGATTAAAATTAACAAGTTGGTAAAGATATATAAAAATTATGAACAAAAAGAAAAGAAAAAAAAACCAAGAATAAAAAATGTTAAAGCAATGAGACAATTTTTATTGATTTTTATAACTCTCATACATATGTATCAAATAACAGCATCAACATATATAAGTGATTCTTATATGTGAAATAAATTTCTTATAAACTTTATAGTTGTGAAAGACCTTACTGCAATTCTCCTAACTTTTGACAAGCAATATAATGATTTGATGACTTGACAAGGTAGTTAATAACATTAATTGGCTCCAAAATGTCTGTACAGGGGTTTTTAAGCATCATAATCTTTTCAAAAGGGGTCTAGAGGGATTGTCTTAAAACTCATTTTGGATAGCAAGGACTCATTATTTGTGCATGTTTAAATTATTGAGAGTGATTGGAAGAGGTTCTGGGGTGGGATAAAGCCCCTACTTCCTCTCTCTTGTTACCACAACTGATCCTCAAGATTTTATTGTGTTCTGATGCTCCCTATTCGCCATTTAGGAAGTAAAAATGCTACACATAGATGAGATAATTAAAATAAAATTAGTACATAATAGGAATACAAGTACTAGGAGAAAAGCTTTCTGCAAAGGCAAAAATATGAAAGAACACAAAAGTTATCTGAATTAAAAAGGGTAAAAATGTTCTCTGGTGGCAAAGTTCCTTTGAATTCTTAGAGAATTCTCTAACATGTTTTGCAGTCACAGTTTGGGAAGTAATAACAATTTCAGCTAGTTCCTTTCCATTCCCTCCTTTCCCCTCCACTTTTTTCCCCTCCCTTCCTTTCTTCCCTCTCTGAAGACTGAGATCCTTGAGAACCCTTTAGAATTCTGAATAGTAAGATAGCCTTCAAATACTATACTACATTTTGAGTGGAAAAAGTGTGGTGTATGTACATATACATAATTCTATCTCCCTTTTCTCTTTCTTCTCTCCTTGCCATGGGAGGAGTAGGGCGTGGATAGGGAAACAGGACAACATTGGAGAGATGGAATTAACTTAGATGGAGAAGACTGGCCTGAATTTGAGGAAACTGAATTTTATTTTAAAACACATCTAGATGTTACTGCCACTTTGTCCTTTGACAAAATGAGTAGACACAATATATGGCCATTTCTCTTCTAACTTCATTTCAGAATACTTCTCACTTCTTCCTTCTCACATCTGCTTCTCAGGCACCATGACCTCACCAGGAACAAGGATGCTGATGTGTCTAAGAATGTTTTTTATGAGGAGCTGTTGACAAAACCTGAGTGTTTAGTATAGAAAAGATTCAGCTCTGCATTTCCTGCAAAGTGTTTCTCAGAACAAACATTTCTCATGAGAAATGTTCATGGTTTCCAAAATAGGGCAGAATGGTTCCATAGGCTATACAAGTTTGAAAAAGGATGAAATAAAGGTAGAATATTAAAAACAAATAAATACCTTTATACAGCCTTTAACAGGTTGTTGTGATTTTCCAATAGAGGGCTTTAGGATGCAATGTTTCCCAAGCTTATTTGAGCCAAGAATCTCCAACCCTGGTGCATCTGTTAGATCTCTTAGAGCACTAGGGTTCATTGGGAACCATTTGGGAGAAATCTTAACCTAATCTACCAAGTGGAAAAGCAATGGTTTTATTCTGTATTTAACCAGAGGGCATATGCTGGTAGAAGTGTTAGGGAAAGACAACATTGACTCAGTATAAGAGCAACTATGGTGCTCTGCAAAGGACTTAAATGGACATCTCCAAAAAGGGAGCTCTGAAACCTGCAGAAGTTAGTTGGCTCCATTGTCATGGATTTTATAGAAGGGATTTTATATCAGGAGGAGGTTGAAGTTTTTTATTTTAAAGCTCCCTTCCAAAATGTGACTCTATGATTTCAAGTTGCCCTCCCTACACAGACCTGTATTCTAATGTCCAAAATCAACCTTCTTCCTTCTTTATCTGAAATTAATATATTAATATATTAATGTGATTAAACACATTTCTAGAAAGGCAAATTTGATGTAAGTCTCTATCTATTCATTAAAAAATGAATTTTCTTATTTCAAATAAAAAAGTAATTCAAGAATTACAATGGGAGATCTTTTTTGAAGATTTTTTTGGTATGCTCTAAATCTAGGTCACCTCATCCATATTTTCTTCCCATCAGCAGGCGAAAGGACAGGTTCATGAACAGGCCAGGGTTATCCAAACTTCCATAGCAGTGAGAAAAAAACAGCAAGAGAAAGGCAAGGGAGGCTACTCCCTTGATGGCATGGTAGAGACATCCAAATAGTTAAATTGTTTTCAAAAGATGGCAGGCAAAGCTCAATGTAAAAGTGTTCCATCTGGTCAATGACTTTAATAACAGGCCATTAAAGGGAGAGAAAGAGGTGAGGGATAGAGTAATGAAGATGCTAAGGTACTATTTCTGATAATGGAAAGTTGTGGAGACATTTAATTGTTTATGTATTTTGAAGGAAGTGGACTTGTAATTTTGCAAAAGTATATTATATTCCTTACTATACATAGCCAAGAGAAAAAAAATTAAAAGAATACTCTCAGTGGATCTTAAGGTTGGATCAGATCCTATCCTAAGCACATCTTATTTTGGAGTTAAGATATCTAAATTCCAGAAATATCTTTAATTCAGAATAGCTCAGGGTTAGACATTTGGATTAAATGGTTTTCTACTTGGGATGTGGGAGGGGAGCCATCTTGAAGTGATTATTTTCATTGGTCAAAATATGATAACATGTTATCAATTTTTAGTGATTGATAAATTAAAGCAAAGTAACTTTTATTGTCAGTACACCTTGGACATAAAAATTGACAAGGGATGCCCATATTGGCTTTCTACAGTTGGGATCAAAATGAATTTATATTGAAATCAGAATGGGATTCACACTATCCTATTTTAAGTTTTAGATGAAAAAGAAACACTTTCTGGTTCTCAGCAAACTTTATTTTTGTTTTTATTTGGTGTGTGAAACCCTCTCTGCTACTCTAGTTATATTTTAAAAATTATTGCTGAAAGCATTTTAAATCATGGAAAGCAAAAGTTTTATCTATGATAGCCCAGCAACTCTAGATTCTCTAGAAGCAAAGTAGTATAAAAGAAAGGATTTGAGATTAGATGTCTTTCTTGTGTTTAAGTTTTCTGCTCTGACCTTGGACAAGTCACGTATTCTCCTGAATTTCCATTCCTCATGTGGAAAAAAACAACAACACTAATTCATTATCATATTGCTTATTTCCCAGGGTTGTTCTAAATATTCAGTAAGAGAATATGCAAAAACCTTTTAACCTTCAGGTTCCTTACATATGCATACAATTATTTTTACCTCCATTTGATCTTTGTTTATGTAGATACTAACTAGAGGCTCAGTGCATGAAAATTCGTGCACTCAGCGGGGGTGGGAGGGTCCCTCAGTCTGGCCTGTGCCCTCCCGCAGTTCAGGACCCCTTGGAGAATGTCTAGATGACAGCTTAGGCTTGCTCCCTGGGGGAACGGGCCTAAACTGGCAGTCAAACATCTTTCTGGAGGCCTGGGAGCCCTTGGGGGATGTCAGACTAATGGCTTAGACCACTAAGCTGTTAGTTGGACATCCTTAGCGCTGGTAGAGGCTCCTGCCACCACCTCTGCACTGGCCAGTCATGAGCCAGCTTCTGGCTGAATAGCATTCACCCTGTGGAAGCACACTGACCACCAGAGGACAGCTCCTGCATTGAGTGTCTGCCCCTTGGTGGTCAGTGAATGTCATAGCGACCGTTCGTTTCTGGTTGTTCTGCCTTTAGGGTCAATTTGCATGTTATCCCTTTATTATATAGGATGATTCCAATCACAGTGCCTTATACAAACTTGAGTTCCACTTTTGACCATCTAACATTATGGTTGTGCTGTAATTACTAGCTTCCCCCCCTATTGATGGACATTTAAATGGTTTACAGTTGTTTCCTATTATAATAATACAGTGAAAAACATCTTTGTACATTTAGGCTTTGTTTTTAGACCAGTTTCTCTGGGACTAGTTCCAGAGGAACGATTATGGAATCAAATTGAATGAACATTTTTTTAAATCTAGCCTGTGTTTTGAGGTTTTTCCTTCATCCAACTCCCTCCCTTCCCCCCTTTGTTAACCTTCCTAGAATGTAATAGAATGCTTCAAGTCCTCTTGAAAGCATCCACAAGATTCAGAATGTACATTTGGCGGCCATATTTCCAACTTTAGGCTCTATCAAAACCACTTGCCTATAAGGTCTCCCCTGAGACTTCAGGGTCTTCCAGGGCAGGACTGCGCCTGAATCATTTTTGCAACCTAGCGTGGCCAGGCCTGTCGTAGATCTCTATGAGTGATTGTTTAATGGCAATAAACTGAGCATAGCTAACACAGAATAAGCTCCTTATAGTTTACTTGACTTGCCAAAACATTCGTTTATCAAAGAGTTATTAAAAATGTCAGGCAAGAAACAGTATTAGAGACCGGAGCTAGAGAAAGGCACATGCAGCACAGGTGGCCTCATCCCCCTAATAGCCGATTCCCCAGTGGGAGTAGGAGACTTGGGTCTTTAGTCTGTGAATTCCTAGAAATGGGGTTAAAAGGTGGAGCTGGCCTCACCCATGTAATGTGATTTCAGGGAAGACCTTTGCTCTGGTCAAATATTTTAATCATCTACTCTCTAATATCTGTCATTCTGTAGCCATGATCTTGTTACAGAGTTTGAGATGTCAGAAGGAGCCTCTGTCTGTTGTTTGATAATGATATCCTATGTCAAAGAACTCCAGAATGAATTGCAAGAGTCAGGATGTGAAAACAGAGTTCCTTGACACAGCAGGGGTAGGGAGGGTTTCCAAATCCCCTCTGGAGCAGAAAATCCCTGTTTATCCTGTGTGAGCATCACAAGGCCACCTGCTGTGGGCATGGACACTGGGGCCTCTGGCCAATTCAGGAAACATCAGAGTTCTGAGCTTTTGGCTTGTGTATGAATAAGTCCATTTCTAAACATTATATGTATCCCACTTGCCAATTGCTAAAAAACTTTGATAAGGGGAACAGAAATTGAGCAAATCACCCTAAATAGTTATTTTTTGGCCTTAGACTCCGGGTTGCTTTGCAACCTATTCCTTAGGATTCTATGTAATTTTTGGAAGGCTAGCTGAAAACCAATATTGGGTCTTACTCTGAAGCCTGTTGTAGGGTTGGCTTAACTCAGACTCTGAGGCCTTAGAGAGTCAAAGAGGGCAACTCTGCTCCAGACTCCTAATTACTGTTTTCTCTGGAAACCCTCAGAGAACTGACAAGTTCTTCAGATTTCAGATTGTTTTATGTTGGACATAGCATTATTGAGAAATGACTTGAAATTCTCTCTATGAGTTAGAATGTTATGGTTTTCCTTTTACAATATTCTGTTAAAAAGAGTTCCTCAAATTTGGCTTTAAAAACTACACTTTTTTGGTATGTATCATCTGTATATCTTATAAAAATAAATGCACTTGAACTTACAAATAGGTGAAACTCAATTTAGTAGTATTTGTTAATTGTTCTGATTTGACCAGAAGATATTATCTGCCCAAGATTGTCTTTTAAACAATAGTCATCTCTTGGTTAAAGAAGTTTTTCTGTGTTTCAGAGTATTAAACATCTGCAAGTTTGAAATGTCAGCTAGGAGATGGATCTTGCACAGTTGTATTGCATGGGATATTGGTTGCAATTTCCTATGTATGCATGCAGAGGTTGGATAGGTGTTTGATTTATGTCTGGATACTCACAGATGGTTTTATTACCTCAAATTTATATTGATGAGCAAATTCTTTTGAACTTTTTAATTTTAATTTCAGCTCCTATTTCAAAAGTGTATTTTTTCTTTGTCTCTCTTGACTGGCTTTCAGGCAGGCTTGCTAATTCCTGTTTCCCCTGAGCCAAGATCATGTCTGGTGTTTCAGCTGCAAGCTAATAACCTGTCAGGAATATGGAAATCCATATCTGGAGGTTGTGATTCTGCTAGGAATCAGGAGTGCCTGTGAGAGGAAACCCCGCTCTGTGCTTCTTAGTTCTTAGTGTTGGCTCTCGATGTTAATTCAAAGCAGCTGTAGTAGACCCGGTTTCCCCTGGAAGTTGCTATCTCTATCTTTCCCATTCTGCAATCCCACAGGTGCACCCATCCAATGAAACCTAGTTTCTATAAGTATTTGTGTGTTGTTGTGTTTTTTGTTTTTGTTTTTTTAGAATGTTCTTCATAACTCAGATTTCCTATGCAAAATCCTTGCCACATTACTGGGGAGGTGGTATTGATGGTGAAGTGTTGGATTCAAATACCAACTAGTTACTTCGTTGAGTGGTCTTGGATAAATCTTCTAACCTTTCTGTCTTTTGCTTTCCTCATTTGCAAAATGAAGATGAAAATTATCTTGGTTTAGATTCTTCTAGTGGTCCAAGATATATAGATAGAATACTTTAGTGTTTGCTCTAGTAATTGTACTGTTATAGGGTTATATCAGTCTTGTTATAAGTATTATAGGAAGTAATACTCCAAAGCATTTATAACAGTTCCTAGAACATAGTAAGCTTTTAGCATGCATTAGTTATCATCTTAAGGATTTCAAAAATATTAATTCTCTGATATAGGACAAAGTTTAATTAAACTAAATGCATGCATACTGTTGGAAGTTTACTTTTGTCCTAATTTCTAGATTTGATAATGTTAAAAATAATCAGCCAACCAACCAAGAAACAGACAATAACCAATAAGCCAACAAAAAATTAATCCAGGTACTAAGTAGTAGAGTGATACTTAACTGTACTTATCACTAATACGAAGGTCATAAAGCACAAACATATCAAGGAGTTAATCCAAACTTCCAGTTAATACTTCCCTTCAAAAGTGTTTGTTGCTTTTATATCCCACAAAAGACAAAACTCAGCCTGACCATGGCTTTTGTCAGGATTTTTGAAAGTTCAATGAAACAAGTATATTTTGGAATAAAATATTATGCTATGCAGTGAAAATTTCCTCATGTACAATTATTTATTGGGTGAAAGAGCATTCATTTTATTTGTCCTGTCATCTGAAGAAGAATAGGCCTTATTTTTTCTCAGGTATTTATCCCAGGTTTAACAGCTGTCACTGTTCAGAAATCTTTTTTCAGAGATAATCTATTTTGTTGCAATTTAAAACAGTTTCTTTTTTCCTGTCTTCCACATTCATCCTTTAAGCAACAGCCAGGAATTGACTTGAACCTCACAATCCTGTTACATAGAATTGAATTGCAGTAATTTAGAATACCACTCAGTGTTGTGTTGCTCGAAGGAAGAACAGTGTCTGGATATCTGAAGTTGGTTATTATTGATTTATTTTCTTGACACCTTTGGGCTCTACTTGAAAGGCATGAGCTCAAATGAAAAACTCCTGTTGTTGTCTTGGATGTATTATTTGAAATATTGAAACACTCTGAAAAATAGGCATACATTATTGAAGTAGCTCTAAAAAATTAATGCCTGTGGAAATACAGTATCCTTTTCTCTTCTCTACAGTTTTGAAATATAACAATGAGATATTTATCAGCATTCTGGCCTTTGTGACCAAGTGTTGGGGCAGTGTGATATTCAAAGAAACAACCAAAAGCATATGAAAGTGGTTCTAAATTTAGCTTGCAGTTGTCAAAATACATTTAAAGGAATCTCAGTACAGATCCTAGCCATCCTGTCTAAGATTATCATTATCCTATTCTCATTTCTTTATTGCTGGAGCCCACCTAAAGCCCTTCTCCTCCATTTTCTCATTCCTACCACTTCCCAGTACTCTTCACTCTTTTTCATCTCTCAATTCAGTCTTTCTATTCCAACCTCTTTTTTCACTGCTTGGATTCTGTATTTCTGTTTCAACCTCTTTCTTCCTATTCTCCCAATTCTGTATCATGGAAACCCAGCAATTAAGTTGAAAGATAAAAAATTTCTTTAGAGGGTGGGCAAAGAGGAGACACTAAGCAGACATAGACAAAATTATCTTTATTGGAGTGCAGATGCGAGGTTTCAGTGTGTGGCTAGGAAAACTCAAATAATAAATTTGTCTCTGTCTCAGAAGCATTTTACAAAAGAACACAAGGATTTAATGTAGCTATTAAAGCTCTTGCTTTACTTAGTTTAGGTCAAGCTTTCCAAAAGAGGCAACCTGGCCATAGTTCTCGGGTCCAAGCAATGGAATGTGTGCTTGGAGAAATCTCAGATAATACCATTTACAATGTTCTTTTAGAATTATAACAGAGATAGAGGCAAAATGCACTATTCAGAATCTGAATCCATTCCATTTATTCCATAAAGAAGGTATATTTTCCACCACTCTGTGTTGTCTGTGGTTTTTCAGAATTTCCCTCTAGGAATAGCTGAAGGAGGCAGCTGGGTGGAAGAGGAGTGCTGGAGACAAGGAAACTTGGGTTTGAATAGCACTTATGTTAGGTGAAGAGAACATCCTTTTCCACAACAAAGAATGGAGGGATGGTGGCTGCTGGATATCAATGCAGAGCCAAAGCCTCCCCTTGTCCAAGCCACCCTTGAGAGTCCACACTGCTCATCCATGAGTGTTTCTTGCATGTGGCATGCATCACACTATTAGCATATGCATAGGCTATTTTATTATTCTTGTGGAGGTCTTTTTGTCATATTTCTTTTTGTTTTTAAAAACCCCACTCCTTTGCATTACACACACACACACACACACACACACACACACACACACACACAGAGTTTTAATTAGTTTTTTAGCAAACAAAAAAATGAGGTCATACTTGTTTTTTTACCTGAAATTGCCTTTTTTCACTTTACAATTTGTCGTGAATATCCATGTCAGAACATTTAGATGTACAGTATTCTTTAAATATTTTTTTTAAAAAAATATATATTATTGGTTTTTTACAGAGAGTAAAGGAGATAGAGAGAAACATCTACCAGCTGCCTCTTGCACACCCCATACTGGGGATATGCCCATAACCAAGGTGCATGCCCTTGACCAGAATCGAACCTGGGACCTTTCAGTCCTCAGGCTGATGCTCTATCCAATGAGCAAAACCTGTTTTGGCTACAGTATTCTTTTTGATAGCTCTTTTATTCCATTGCACAATGATGAGCTCAATATTCCTTTATTGTTGGACATGAAGGTTACTTCCAGTTTTTCACTCTATAGACAAATGGTGCAGTGAATATCCTAGTATATATTATTTTTTGCACACGTGTATTAGTATTTCTGTATTATTGATTCCTAAAAGTGTAATTTCTAGGTCAAAAAGAGTGTGCTTTCAAAATTTTAGTTGCGGTTGCAGAACTAACACCGCTCTCCAAAGTAAACTATTTTGCTCCCAAAGGCATGGGTTCTAATGTGAATTCTGCTGCTTCCTGGTTGTGTACTTTGAGTAAATTGCTTCTTCCCTTCTCTGTGTCAGCTTCATCTCTGTGAAATGAGGGAAATGGCTTATGACTTTTTACATAACAAACTGATATTGCCTAAATTCATTTAGGGTTATCCCAAACCCATATGGATATCTGTTCTTTAAAAGACTGGCGAGAGCCGAGCTTATTTAAGTTCATTCTGATTTAGCTTTGATTAATAAACAAATCCATTAACCTCCCTGGAAGGTTCTTTTGAGACATTCAAGCTGTGAATTTTTCTTCCAGGGCTTTGAGAAAGCAGAGACACTGCTGTATAAACTCCGATGTAGGTCATATTTTGTTTATTTTGTTCAGTTCAAACCAGTCTGGTGACTATGTGTTTATGTGTGCTCTTAAACGTTCTTCAGTGCTTGAACAGGTCACATTTGACTTGTTGGTCATTGAACAAGTTTGGTTTTAATCAAGTCCTAAGTTAGATCAACATTCATGTGATAATGATCTTTAATTTAAAAGGTTTTGATCACCATGCCTTGTAAAAATTAAATACATAAATAAAATGAAGAGGTTGGGAAAGATGTTGGTTTGGTTTCTTTCAACTTTTTGCTTATTGAGGGCTCAGAGCCAAAAGAAGCAGAAAGGTAAAGTGATGGGGATTTTTCGCTTTACGTACTTAACTGAGCAAGTCTGCAGATGTCTGGAACCATCCTCTGTAAAACACAATATTCACCAGTTCCTTGGAGTCCCTCAGGAAATAAGCCAGGTTTAACACAGCAAATATCAAAGTGCAGATTTGAAATCTATTCAAACCATTATGGGTATGGTTTAGAATCTGCAATGGTGGGATACTTTTAGGCCTACTATACAAAAGATTATTTGTGAATTATCTGTGTGCTAGTTAGACAAAGGTATGAAATCTGGTGTCAGAATTTAGATCCTTCTGTGATGTTGCATTCTAACCAGGGTGAGTGCCCATCTAAAATAAGGTATTACTTCCTACATGCCAAAGGGTGGTATTAATTTGATTTTTAAAATAAATCTAAGTCATAATAGATTAGGCCAAGGATTGGCCACCTGCTGAATTATGACCTATTCACAAACAAGTATTCTTTGAAATAGAGCACAAAGTTCTTCATAGACAGAGAATTACTAACACTACCAGATTGTTTTTAATAAATCTTGAACTTAGTAATTTGAATATGTAAGAGTCCAATAAGAATCCTTAAACAGGAGCAAAAGCTTGTGGATAGAAGGAATCTGGTGGAGTCATGATGTTATGAGTGATGGGAATTATAGATAGATAAGTTAGAGTAATGAGAATAGAGAAGCTAAAAGATAAAGTAAAAAATAGCCATATACAGTGGAAGGTGAGGAAGCCAGGGAAAAGGAATAGCTGGGTCTGGGAGATGATAAGCCATGTACCCTCCCTGGATTCTGAACAAGGGATTCTGAGGGGCCTGGTGGAGGGGTAAGTCAATTGCCTGAATGACAGAAGAGGCTTCTAGTTAGGACGTTTCCACCATAAGTACTGCCTGGCAATTCCACACCTCGCCCGGACTGAGGGAGCCATCTTGTCCATCTGTCTCCGTTTTGTATCGCTGTCTCTGTGTTGGTGTGGCTGTGTTATCATTGTCTGGTATGTTTTATTTGTTTGTTCTTCTTTTTGTCTATGTTTGCCAGGGTCTTAGACTCCTGGATTTCTTTTTTTAAAATATATATATTTTTATTGATTTCAGAGATGAAGAGTGAAGGAGAGAGAGATAGAAACATTAATGATGAAAGAGATCAATGATTGATTCCCCAGTGTGAGCCTGCAACCTGGGCATATGCCCTGACCGAGAATCAAACTGTGACCTCCTGGTTCATAGATCAATGCTCAACAACTAAGCCATGCTGGCAGGCCTTGGATTTCTTTTATGTCTTGGCTCTATGGTCAAAATTTCTATGTTCCCAATTTCAAGTGTATTCTTACTATATCTCACAAAATCCTATCCTATTACTTTGAGGGAGATTGAGTTGAGACTTTGTTCCTTGCAAACCAGAAAAGCTGAGTTAGAAACTTTTATTACACATGTTGCTACACCACTAAGTTTTGCTACATGTAGGGCATTTCTAGGTGTCTCAAAGACAGAGATTAATTTTCAAAGGGATGCATGCATGCACACACACACACACACACACACACACACATACATACACACACACACTCAATCATATGCTGTACACATACAACCAAATTATTTAATAGAAATGCTACCAGTTTCTCTTTGGACCAAAAATAGCAAACTGATACCCTGAAGTTTTGTTTTTGAATTATTTTGCTAACATTTAAACATAAAAACCCAGAATGTTGTTGTTTTATTGAAAAACTGCAGTTCTGATACTACTGGGCCTGCATCTTCCCATAGAAATAGTTTGGAGCTTAGTAGACATTGCCCCGAATAGACGCGGACTCTCACCACTGTATTCATCAGTTCCTAAGGCCAACTGGTTCTTAACCTCTATATTACTTATATGGCCTGTGGAGGCATTTGAGTTTGCAGTTTCTGATTAAGGATCCAGATTTCTTTTTCTTTCCTATTTTCCCTCTTCCCTTCCACTCTCTCTCTTTCCCCTCCCTTCCTTCCTTCCTCCTCACCTGAGGATATTTTTGCATTGATTTTTAGAGAGTGTGGAAGAGAGAAGGAAAGACAGAGGAAAATATCTATGTGAGAGAAACACATAGATTGGTTGTCTCCTGCACACGCCTCAACTAGGGCCCAGGCCAGGGCGGAGCCTGCAACCTAAATATGTGTCCTTGACTGGTATTGAACCTCAGAGCCTTCGATCAACAGGCTGATGCTCTATCCACTGAACCAAATCCAGATTTCTTATCTGCTAGTCCTTATCATATCTGGTGCAGAATCTGAGCAGTTGCATGTAATCTGTAGCTGTTTAGCCATATTCTAAGAAATGGCTTTCAACTGCAGATGTGCATCAACATCTGCTGTGGTGCTCTCCGAAAATCTCTATTTTATCCCCCACTTTCCAACTCCTCTAAGATCTAGTAGGTGTGGTGTGGAGTCAGGAAATCTGAATATTTAAAAAGTTTCCCTCTTGGTTTCCATTTTGGAGTATGCATACTTTATCTACCCTGTTTTTCATGAGTGCAGCTATAAAATCTGGACAAGGTGTATGAACAGCTATTTGGGGACTCTGAAAAAGTAAGTAGTAGCAGACAGCAGGAGAAGAAGACCCGAACGTAAAGGACCACCAAAGAGGGGATGTGTTCAACATCCTCCAGTGTGAATGCAATACAGCCTGAAACCTGGAACTAGATATCAGGACAGATAGGACTCTAGAGAAGTCTTTTGTTTGCCTAACAATCAGAGATAAATGTGTAAGGAAATTTTCCATTTTTCTTTTTTCTTTATTTTCTCTGTTCTCTTAATCTCTGGTACCCAAACAGTCCTGCAGCAGCAGTGACAGTGGAAGTAAGGTAGACAGAGAGCCAAAACTAGGAGGAGGAAAAATATTCCTCTCCCTTGGAGAAGTGCTTCCAAGAGAATAGGGAAAACACTGTTGCTCTTTTTTCTTCTCTGTCTTCCCACTGCTTTTATTCCCACCAGAAACATGGACAGACATGGAAATATTTGGCAGAACAGAATAAATAAAGTGCTAAGCTTCTGGTGAGAGTATTAAAAAAGAGTCTCAGGGAAGCCTGAAAGTGTCAAGTATCTCAGAGGGAGGGTGAAGTCAGGGAAAATGACCCTCAAAGTTATGTATGAACTACTGGGCTTATCTTTGAGCGGAGCATGCATGGTTCTGCCCCTAAGCAATACACAAAGACTTTGAGAACTCAACTATTCTGCATAGTCTTTGAAAACTGGAAATATGTTTGATCGGTTTACTAAAAAGACATAACAATGATAAATGTATATGCTCCTAAAAACAGAGCTTTAAAGTTCATAAAACCAATGTGGACAGAATAGAAAAGAGAAATAAAAAAATCCAGAATGATAGTTGGAAACATCAACAATATTCTCTCAGAAACTAATAGAATGAAGACTAACATAGCACAGGTGTCATTTATCTTCAGATTGATCTATAGATTTAATGAAATTCCAAAACATTCCCATAGAACTGAGGTAGATTTAGACAGATTTATTCTAAAATCCATATTGAAAGGCAAAAGAACTAGAATAGGTAAAAACAGTTTTGAAGAAGTAAAAAGCTGAAGCACAACATACTGAAAGAATTTGAACCTCCAGTCCAATTAAAAATGGGCAAAAGATTTGATTCGAAGAGCATGTATGGATACCAAATAAGCACATGAAAAGATAAGTCAACATAATTGACCTTTCGGAAATGCAAATTAAAACCAGAATGAGATACCACTATTTAACAGTTAGAATGGCTAAAATAAGAAATATGGATAATACCAAGTGCTGGTGCTGATGTACATCACCTGGAGCTCTCATATATCACTAGTGGGAATGCAAAATGGGACATACAGCCACTTTGAAAAATAGTTTATCAATTGCTTAGAAAAAACCAGATGATTACCATATGACTCTAATCCCAGTCCTATGTATTTACCAGAGAATCAAAACCATATGTTCACACAAAAAACTAGATACAAATATTGACAGCAGATCAGTTCATTTTATGCCACAAATTGGAAACAACCCAAAGTCCTTCAACCAGCAAGTAGATAAACACTGATATAGTCATACAATGGAATACTATTTGGCAATAAAATGGAACTACTGATACACACATTTGATGATTCTCAAGTGATTATGCTGAGAGAGAAAGGAGCCTGATTTAAAATGTGAAATACCGTGTGATTGCACTTATATGGTACTCAAAAAGACAAAACTCTAGAGATGAAACCAGGGCTTATCAGGGCTAGGAGGTGGGGGTAGGTGTGATGGTCTAAGGGTTTTTCTTGATGGTGATGGAAATGTTTTGTCTCCTGACTATGGTGCGAGTTACATGAATCTATACATATGTTGAAATTCATAGAACAGGAAGCAGCAAAAAGTCCATTTTATTGTAGATTAATTTTTAAAATCAAAGTACATTTTGAAGTTTCCCTCTTATTGCTGAAGTGCTCTCTGGGTTGTATGCCACTTCTCTGGACCAACAACCTAGTGATGAGCCCCTTAACAGGGTTTGCAAATTCCCCTAAAAAAAGTTAGAACTTGTTTTGGAGAATCATAGTAAATAGGAAATAACCTGCAGCATGAGACTGGCAGTCATTTTAAAGCAAGAGCAGTAGAGAGCCTGAAAGTTTGCCTTGTTGCCAAATCAAACAGAAAACACAAATATTTGTATAGCTTTGTAACAAAAGAGCCATATGGGTTTTGGCAGAAAGATCTCTTAATGGCACTTCTAGTTTTAAAATGACTGAGCTTTGCTCCTATTATTCGGAAACTGCACGCAGATGTGCTGCATGTCAGGGACCATAGTGCTGCCCTGGAGAGAGGACATTCAAGATAAAACCCAGGCTGACAAGGAGGAGGGTATGTCTACTTGTGCAGATGTAAGCCCACTAATTTCTTGGCACTGGATGTTGAGATTGCATGTACTGCTTAGAAGAGTCATATGGATCACTTTGCAGTTGTGGATCCATGGCTAGTTCTACTTTCAGCTGCACAAATAGAATTTTAATCCTTTTAGTTTGGGGTTGAGGTATTTGGAGATCAAAGACAAAGACTGAGCTTTTTGGATTGAGTGAAGTGGTGGCTATTGATGCAAACTGGGGCTGCCAGTTCTGCACCCCACCCATCCAACTGCAAAATCTCACAATCTCTCCAAAAAGGAGATACTTAATCCCAACTCTTGTTCCCACAGGGTTGAATCAAATGCTTGCACTTTTATGGTTTTGGGTTAAGGAAGTAGGTGTAAAGTAGAGTTCTTGGCATATAAATAATAAGGCCAATTTTAGGGTACTTAAAAGGAATGCAATGGAAGGAATAAGGGGTAACGTTGAGTATTAAGGGAAAAGCATGTCTCAAAAAATACTAGGAATATTGGTAGCAGGAATTATATATGGGCAACCTCTTCAGAAAATTGCCTTCCAGATCAAGGAAGATACTTCATATATTTTCCCCATTTTAACTTAAGATTTAGTTTGTGCTCTCAGTGTAGGTTGAATAATATGCTTGCTCTTTGGCCAAGAAGACACAATATGCAGTGGGGAAGGGAGTAGTTCTATAAAAGTAAACCAAAGTCCTGATTCCTTGAAAATGGGTTGGGTATTGGACAGGAAGAAACAACAGTTTCTAGATCATCATGGTGGGTTATTCTACATTTCAAATGAAACAATCCTGGAGACTATGTGGATGGGTGTGGGTGCAGTGCAGGGTAAGGTGGGGAAAGCACTGGGTGTCATGGCAGAACAAGCAATAGTCTAGAAACTGGACTTGGCCCAGAACTCCCAAAGGGCTCTGCCACAAGGTGATAAGTAAGTTACTCTGCTTGGAGCTACGCTCTCCTTATTTAAAGAATGAAAGGGTTGGATTAGCTGTTCCTTCAGATCCTGTTTGGTAATATCATAAGAGAAGTATACTTGGGCCATAATTGTATTCCTTAGCTAGGTATAAAACTGTGTTAAATTCAACAGGAGTTTTTGAGTGCTTATAGTAATATTTTTGTATGTTAGAGTGCATAAGAATTTTATGGGGGTTGGGGTGTGGAGATGTCCTCCCAAGGCCCCGTCTTCTGCTATTTGTATTCAGTCATGCTAAGTGGAGCCCAAGAACCTGGATTGAATCAAATGCTTAAACAGAATGGCCAGGTATTCTGATGTAGATGGTCCAGCCTACAGACTTGCATTCTGGTTCTCAGTTCTCTAGAACAGTGTTTCCCAAACTTCTCTCATGATGAGAATCACCTGGTGGAGTTGTTAAAAGACAGATTCCTGAATCCCAACTAAGAAATGCTAAACTAGAATTTTTGGGAACATATAGGTAAAATTGTATACTTAACTAGTGCTAGAGGGATCACCAGGATCTGATTTCTAAATTTCTAGTTTTAATAAATTGAACATCCAGGCTATACTTTCACATTATACATATCTCATTTTGGGAGTATCACTGAAGGAAGTGTGTCCCTTGTTTTCTGGAGTATTACTATTTGTTCTGCATCTTTATTTGGGGATCTCTAAGAGGTTTAAGTATTCAGTTTCATATCAAGCTGCTCCTTGCATATATGTCACTTGTAAATGGTAAAGGAATACATTTTGTATATATTAAATGCCCAAATATTTGTTTACTATCTTGTACAGTGTGCCATTAAAACATAGAGTGGATGCTCAAGGGTGTCCACTTACTTTTTGAGGCAGGATAGCAGAAATTGGTCATTCTAACCAGCGTATACTCGATATAGATTCAGAATCCTGACCAAATGAAAGTGAATGATAGCAAGTGTGAAAATAGCTTAAATAATGAAAAGAAACTTACTGTGTATTAAATGAAAATGAATATTAATTTAAAAAATAATAATTCTAGGAGAACATTACCACACTGAGTTAAATTTGAATATGATATGATTTATGATGTATAGTGCACTTTCCCCATGCACTCTCACTTGATACACCCTCTTGTCTTTATTGGTTCCAATCATAGGACAGAGACTGGATGAGAAAACTTGGCCTATAACCTCTAACAACATGACTAAGTCTCTTTATAGATAACTATTTGTAGTTGACTGGTCCCTGTCTTATTTATGTGTTATGTTTCAGTTGAAATTGGCCTTTTTTTTTCAGATTCTTGGCTGGTTGTGAATATGGTGTGTGTGTGTGTGTGTGTGTGTGTGTGTGTGTGTGTGTGTTTTAAATGGAGAAACAAAGGCTAGGGTGAGGGGTAAATATATGAAGGATAAATACAAGTTTTTATTCTTGATTTTATTTTTCTCTTCCTCTGATACTTAGGGGAGCTCTGCATATACTTTGGCTTTAAAAAATGTTGATATTTGAAGAACAAAAGTATTTATTCTTCAGAATTAAAACAAAAAACAAACAAACAAAAAAAACCTCAGCAAGTATGGATTCTGTTCCATTTGGTCTTGTAAATCCTTTGCGAGAGAGGCAAGCTTTATATCTTCGCTAGGCAAAACATCCCCACATCTCCTGATGGACATTCCTCCACTCCTGTGTTTCATAAATTAGCAGGGAGGCTGCCATTGTAACACTTGACCATATAAGGGAAGAGAGACCTGCTGTTATTTGGTTCTGCCCTCATGTCAGACTGTATATAAACTTGAGGCCTTTTAAGGGAACATGGTGTGTGCAGGGAAAACATCCCTGGGCAGTCCATCCATTTTCTTCACTACTGCAGCCTTGGTGCCTGCAAGCTCTGTGTCATTTGGAAACATAAATCACAAGGGGGTTGCTGGTGCCAAGCTCCAGGGAGGAAAACCTCAGGGCCACGCTCACTGCCTAGTGCTGCCAGCATCTTAGTTTTCATTAGAAGCCTTATTGCACAAGTTGGCCTTGTGACTTTTAGGGAGAACTTCACAACTTAGACATCCTGACATTCCCTTGGTCACCCCCCTCCTTGTTATGAGTAATTATGGCCGCAGTGAGGTGACCACAGCCTCCTGAAGATTTCAGATGAGTCTTGTGTGGGCGTTAGTGTTTTGTCTCTGTACAGGTCTGGAGTTTAGAGAGAGCTGGGTTGGAACCACAGAGCTTTCTCTTTCTAGCTCTGAGACCTTGGACAAGTTAATATAACCTCTCTGAGGCCCCAGATCGTCATCTGAAAATGGGGAAGATAGATGTGACAAAATTTGTTTAAAGTGTTTAGCACAGTTCTTAGCACATAGCAAATGCTTAATAAATGCTAGCTGTTTTATTGCTATTGCTGCCAGAAGATAGCTATAGTTCTGTTTTTTGTTGTTTTGTTTTTTTTTTGGTTTGTTTGTTTTTGCAGCAAGTATTCCCTACAGTTCCCACTACTAGATCCAGCAAACTTTTTAAAGATTTTCTTTATAGGCAGAACACATTCAGAAATATTCTTAGAGGCCCTAAAGAATGTCTTGGCACAATTCAGTCTATAGAGCATGGGTTCTGGAACCAGGCAGGTTAGGGCCCAAATCTCTGCCCAGCTACCTATAGTCTACAGCCCTCGACACACTTTTTAATCTCTTGGCACCTCAGTTTTGTAGTTGGTAATCTGGTGATAATGATTGTTAAATCCAGGCATTTTGGTTGCCATGGGCAGAAACAAATCAAATTAGAGCAAGGGCAAAGAAGGGTTTGATTGCAAACCTATAGAGATTTCACAGAAATACTGTGCTTAGGAGGTTTCCTTATTGCCACTAGAAGGTGAGATGGTGACTCTCCAGCTCTCTCTGGGACTGCATGGCTCAAACTACCTGGGGAACATACCATCCAGCCTTGGGTCCATCAGCACAAATCACTCCTACAATAGAACCTCTGGGCTGGGGCTCTGTCTCTGCTTTGGAAGCAAGCAGTAAAGCAGGGGGGTGAAGGGTGGGGTGTGGTTTCAGTGTGTGAGTGTGTGGAAATACTCAGCACAGTGCCTGGAACCAGTTAGATGCTCATTAAATGTCAGCCCCCCCCCCACCGTATCCCTATTCCGTCCTTCAAGAGTAGACAGTCCACTCAGAGAGCTTACACACCCAAGAGTGGGAGAGGAAAGAGAGCATGGATGCCAATTCTGGGTTAAAATTCAAAGTTGGAGAAGAGGGAAAAGAGAAGTAGGTTTCAAGGGGAGGAGGAGTTTCTACTTGTAGGCACATAGATCACCTCCTCCCATTGCAGCTAATCCTACACTCATTTCCTCCTTTGAATCCCACTCTCTTGATCCACATTTGATCTGCAAGATAGGCCAAACAGAAATGTGGCATGTGTGTCCATTGAATGCCTGCCCCTCTTTTCTAGGACAGGTCCAACAGCAACCACACTGTTCCCAAGGCAGCCAGGCAGCTGGGCAGCCAAGTGAGTGTTGGGGGAGACACTTAGGGAAGCCTGCATGTCACCTCCTTCCAGGCCCCTGCACCTTTATTGCAGAGCCCTGGTCCCACCCAGAGCCCTCCAGCCAGCACCTTGGTGCCCTGTGCAAAATAAAAAAAAATCCATTATTAACATTTTGAATACATACACAAACACACATTAGGTTAACTATTGCATAGCTTAACTGATCACTGGCATTTGCATGTAGTTTGTCTTAGCTCAATGTTTCTTATAAATCCTTCTAGAAATAAGAATTTCCTAGAAATAAGAAATACTATCTGTATATATAAAAGCCTAAGCAACTGTCCAACCATTCAACTGTTCGACTTTTTGACCAGTAGCTATGACACACACTGACCACCAGGGGACAGATGCTCAACGCACAGGCATGGAAACATGGAACATGTCAACCACGAATCTCAGAAGGAAGGAGAAAGGGGGGAGGGTGGGAAGAGAATAACTAAAGATCTTATATGCATACTAGCTAGGCAAACAAAAGAAGAAGGAAACCTTGTCCAAACTCATGTGCTAGATTAGACCTTGAAGGACACTATCTGAGATTTCCATAGATATTGTCCTTTTGTGAGTTTATAAAAGTCACATCATATGAAGTCAGTTTTGCTACTTTTATTTGGGTTGAATATATACATTTGGTTTCATGCGGGAAAAGAACCCAATTGTGACATTTTACTCGGCTAGAAAATCTGTTACAAGTGGATGATCATTTCTTTTTTTTAATTTCACTCTCTTGATCCACATTTGATCTGCAAGATAGGCCAAACTAACAGAAATGTGGCATGTATGTCCTTTTTTGTGAACATTAGAATATTGATTTGGGATTTTTGAAGAAATCTAGCCAATAGCCTAGTATAGGCATGGGCAAACTACGGGCCGTAGGCCGGATCTGGCCCGTTCGGCTGTTCTATCCGGCCCATGAGGAGCCGAAAGAGCTGGCGGTATCTTTTTATGTAATGATGTTTACTTTGAATTTATATTAGTTCACACAAACACTCCATCTATGCTTTTGTTCCAGCCCTCTGGTCCAGTTTAAGAACCCATTGTGGCCCTTGAGTCAAAAAGTTTGCCCACCCCCCTGGCCTAGTGCCTGGTTAGTGTGCTAGAATTGCATGTATCTGTTTCTGGTTTTCCAGATGGGCATAATTAACTGCATTGGCTATTGGCAGAGAAAATGTGAGCTAGCTGAGAGAATTCTGGAATGGAATGTTCAGAAATAAAGTTGTAGGACCTTCTGAAAGTAAGTATAGTATATGCAGAATGTTGTGAGGATAGAATAAAGGAGAAGTTGAAGCAGTCTCCCTGAAACCTTATTGTGCAAGAAACTACATAAGGTTTTGACATGAGTTACAACCACCATCCCTTGCCCCCAACCCCTCCCCCCCCACATGTCCACATGCACCAGAGTTATTTTGTCTCTCACTGGCACTCTCAGCCTTGCTTAAGGCCTTTGATGTTCAAGAATTTAAAATTAGAGACCTGAAAACAATTATTAACTTCAAAATGAAGAAAAATGCAATGCAAGATCAATATGATTAACTGCTTGTTTAATGTGTGTAAAATTCAACATATTGCTACTTTATTAAATTTAGTATCTAAGAAACCATCATAACACTTTAAAATAATGTGTAGAATATTTTTTTTTCATTTTGAAAAGATTCCTGAGGATGTGTGATCAATGAGATATCATTGCCCACACTTAATTAAATGAGGAACTTCGTGGGCTCATCATTTAAAAAACAAAATTAAAAAACCCTTTCAAGATTCCTTTGGAGCAAAAATTAGATTTTATGTGAGATTTGGATGTATTTTAATGTGTTTGGTATGATGATAGGGGATGAGGCCTCACACACACACAGGCACATGCACAGTCACCACCAAATGCTGTTGAGTAGAGCATGTGGTTGGAGCAAAAGAAAATGTGTTCTTCAAAGACTGTGAAAAGCTTTGGGTCCACCCTCAGACAGGTGACCACTGGGGAGGGTGTGGCTACCCCCTGCTATATCAGGAATATGCATAAGGGACTTAAGATGGCAGCTTCTTCTCTGCCTGAATTTAGGTGAGGCAGGTAGACTCACTGCATCTTTTCAGGGGATGTTCACTGTGTCAGGGAGGGCACCACGTTTCAAGGGGGCGATGTTCACATTGAAGACACCTACCCTGGAATACTTATATGACAGTGTTTCAGTGGATGGCATTAAAGTGCACTTTTCTAGGGAAAATCATGTGCTTCCATGCTGTTCAGTAGCTGCATTGGGTCCCGAAGAGGGGCGGGCGTACCTTTTGCACAAAGCATTGCCTGGACTTCTCCTTGGGCTGACAGGGAGTGGTGCACCTAGGTCCCTCTGTGTCATCCTTTCACTGTAGAACATGGGTTGTCGTCTAAAGAGAATTGTTTCTCTCCAGGCTGTGCCCCTGGGCCTAGAAGCCATCAAACCTCCTCAATGAGGTTTCAGCTAAGCTCCCACTTAGTCCCGCATGGAATGGATCCACACAGGTAATATTCCCTCACTTTGCAATCTCTGAGAAGGGGGACAGGGCAGTCAAGTGGACGACTTATTTCCCTGGAGAGTCTCTGTTTCTCCAATTAATTTCAGAAACTGTGTGTTCTCACCAACCTATTTTGGTTCCTGCCCCCAGAGAAGGCTAGGCCCCCTGAGAGAGTTTGTCTCAGCTGGGGCTGGGCTGCATGGGTCACCCTGAATGCAAACAGCTGCTTTTCCCACTTCCTTCCTCTTTCTGCCTCCCTGTGGCCTGAACCCCAGGACCAGACTCCTCGGGGGGAAAGAGCCTGATTCAGATACCCAAGAGCCCTGCCGTTAACCACAGCCACTGGTCATGTCCCTGGATGTCCCTGGGAGGCCAGTCTAGGAGCAGACCCTGGGGCTGGGCTCCCCTCTGCTGCACTCAGAACTTTTTGCCATCCAGAACTTGGAGGGGGGTATTTTTGCTTCCCTGGGATGCCATTCCAGCTATGTCTCATCTCTTAAGCCTATCTGGAAAAGGCATCTTGTTGAGAATCCTGATGTGACAAGAGTATTTGACCCCTTCCTTCTCTCTTGTTCTTCAAAGGTATCCAAAGGGAGTAAATTCCTTTGAAGTCCACCCGTGCCATAATCATATACAGAATATATGTCTCAGTTAATCTTAACCAGTGTTTCCCATGTGCTAAATGACACGTCAGCCCTGTGAAGTGCTCCTTACAAATCTGAGCAGTATTTCTCTACCCTCTCCTTTAAGTTTTACAGTGAAATGAGCATTTAGTTCTGAAGAATTCCACAAAGTTAAAGAGGTCAGTTTTAATACATTCTGCAACTTTTTCACAATAAACTTAGAGCCTTGCACTTGGTAAACTGATGTACCCTTATATAGAAGTAAGGTTATCAATCTTTTTAGCCAATCCTTGGTATAATTCCATTTGGAAATTCGTCCACCATGGCTTAACTTCATCCTGAGCTTTCAGTGGTCTCATGTACTTGCTCCCACATGTACCTGAAGGACCTCATTCTGGAATCTAAATTACTCGTGTAGGAGGAGCCTGTGTTAATGTTGACCCTGTGATGCTTGCACAGAATTAACCAATATCTCTAAGCATTTAACTCTGTGCCAGACAGAGCCCTTGCCCTCCAGAGGTTACTAGTAGAGAGAGTCCTGTGTCCCAGCATCTAATGCAATATCCTGCATGGAGTGTGTGAAAGGTGGGGTTTGTAGGGCCAGCACAAAGAAGGGAGGGAGTCAGATTAACAGGACAAGTCAGGAACCAGTCCGATGGATGAAGAGTGTGCTGTGTATCTTCCATTTGCTCCCAAGACCCTCTTTCCCTCCACTTCCTGCTCTCCATCCTACAGGCTGACCTCTGTGGATTGTATCAACTGACTCACCTTCCTTCAGATTTCAGTTGGGTTTGGACAACTGGCGTGGCTCAGCAGTTGAGCATCAACCCTCAACCCATGCACCAAGAGGTCCCTGATTCGATTCCCAGTCAGGGCACCTGCTCGGGTTTTGAGCTTGATTCCCAATAGGGGCATGTAGGAGGCAATCAATGTTTCTCTCTCATCATTGTTTCTCTCTCTCTCTCTCTCTCTCTCTCTCTCTCTCTCTCTCTCTCAAATTTAATAAAAACATATTTAAAAAAGAATCTTAGGCATTTCCCAGGCTAATTAATTATAGCTACTGTGCATGGACTTGGCTTGTGCCTACAGAGGCATAGCTATGGGACAGGGTAGAACTTCCAAGCTCTACTGTAGCTCCCATGGCATCAGCAGCTTCTGGCTGGTCCTCTGAACCAAATGCTATTGTTGCATCTCATCATTTTAGTCATTTATTCCTATTAATTCTTCAGAGTTGCAAATGTCTGAAACCTGTTACCACAGAGGAGGAATCATGTCACACTGGGCTTTCAAGTTGAACTAGTGAAGGAGAAACTGTAATTGGAATATCTGGGGTCTAAGATAATCTTGCAAGACAGAAGTACACACTTAATTTCTTCTTTGTGGCTCTTTTACCTTCTATACTTTGGAGCCCTTGAACCATGATTGTTTACTTGCCACTGTCTAAATAAACCAACCACAGCTTGTCTATTCCCTTACTGAAAAACAGGTTACTTCTGGTTTTAATCTTTTTCTGTCTGAGAAATAATCCTGAAACAGACATCCTTGAATCATATCTCCTAGTGTACATGTACCAGTTTCTCTGGGACCCAAGAGATGGCCTTGAGATATCCAAGAGAGGGCCTTGCTGGGTCATTGGGCCTGATTAGCTCTACCAGGAATTCTCAGATTTCCCTGTAAAGTGAGTGTGAGTGTACTCATTTACAAACTGCCATCAATCTTTGGGTTTCTTATGTCCCACCACTATGTGGAATTATTAGAGTTCTTTTTTATGTGGCAGGTATGACGTTATCTATTTCTGATTGTTAGATATTTCTATATTGGCCAATTAATCTTTCTCTCCTGTGAATTGCATGGGTCATTTGAGTTTTTTTTTATCCTGGTTTATAGGATTTTATTTAGGATGGCTACTAATCCTTTAGTTTTTTGCATTGCAAATATCTTATTTCAATCTACTGGCATTCCTCTATTTTTGTGGGTTTTGATAAATAAACATTTTTACAAATTTTAATGTGGTTAAAATTCACCAGTCTTTTCCTTATATGTATTTAGACCTAAAATGTGAAATACTCTGCTCATTCTTATTAATCCGTTCCCCCAAGTCTTTCTTTAGTTTACCCATGGGGGTAGATTGCCAATAATCTGTCAAATTTTAGACTGAACAGGTTTAAATTAAACATTTTGCCTGGTCAGTGTTGCTCAGTGATTTAGCATCAACCTATGAACGAGGAGGTTATGGTTTGATTCCAAGTCAGGGCATATGCTTAGGTTGCGAGCTCCATCTTTCATCATTGATGTGTCCATCCCTCTCTCCCTTTCCCTTCCTCTCTGAAATAAATAAAAATATGTGTAAAAATAAATAAGCAAACAAATAAATAAATAAACCATTTTAGGTTCATAATTAGTCTAATAGAACACTGGGGACAATCACCGAGTTCCCTTTGGCCCTGTTAAAATTGAACCCAAAATGAAAAACCCGTGCAAAAAACATGTTTTTGAAAAATGGTAATGCTGTAATATATTTCCTGTTTAAGATATTACTCATAGAATGGTGACACAGCATGGTGCAAATACTAGTTTTCTCTGGGCTTTGTTCTTTCTTTGGAATGAGTATCAACTTACAATCTCTGTACAATTAATGTTTAATGCTCAGATGTATCTTCTCTCTTTTATTATGACATAGGGTCAATAAGATTTCTATAGTACCATCCAGGAAAAGATGCTCATTGGACCCAGAAGAGAAAACTAAGGAACAACTTTAAAAAAATAAGTTTTGTTTAGTGAGATGTGTTATCTCCTAGGTCAGAGCTCTCACATCAGTTCTTACTGTTTTTTGTCTGTAGGAGTAAATGAATTGATTCTAAATCTTCTTATATAGGCTTGTTAAAAATGCTTCAACATGGTGTCTATATAACCACAAATTCAAAGCAAAACAAAGGATGAGAGCATGATTCACATTTTGTTATTATGGGAATAATCTCATGGGAATATGAAGGAAGGCTGACCGTTCCTTTATCTCAAAACTTAGCTGGAACAGGTGGGGCTTAAAGTTTCCCCGTACTAGCTTCTGAACAATTTTATTCTTTAAAAATAATTAGGACTAGGAATAGTTTACATCAGAGTACTTAAGCATCGAGACTGTAAACACAAACACTTGTTAATTCCAGACATAGTATGCTAGATTATTTACTGGCTTAAGAGAGTGAAACTATTATTGTTTCAATTTTACATATTTTTCTCTTGACTCTTTGGTCAATTTCACAAAGCCAAAATTTTCTTTTATGTAAAGTTAAGATCCTCAGAAATATGCCTGTCTTATATTTCCTAAGAAAATTTAAAATCTAATTGGGAAGGATTCTGTTTTCCCCCATAGTATCTACCTAGAATACAAGTGTAGAAACTTCTAGCTAAAATAGCAAAGGCGCCAGGGTTTAGGGGTCCACCTTTGTTTATCTTATAATTGGCCTAAATCTAGAAGTTTAGAGGGAACATGAGACATGCAACTAGCTTTAGCCTTTTCTTGTAAATGTTCCTTAAATTGGTATATTTGTATTCCTTTGTGTTTAATGGAAGATCCAATATCAGGAATAGTGATAATGTTGTAGAAGTTTTGTGGTTGTTCCATACATATATAAAAGCCTAAGTGACCGTTTGACCATCTGACCAGTAGCTATGATGCACAATGACCACCAGGGGGCAGATGCTTGACACAGGAACTGCTGAGCTGCAGTGACTTGGCAGCTGTGGTTCTCTGGTGATGTATCCAGAACCAGAGAGGAGGGAGCCCAGTTTTGGTGTGCATCACCTAAGAACCACACTCTTGCCATCTGGGACTCCTCCAGGGATGTCAGAAAACAGGTTTAGGCCTGATCTCTGCAGACTAGGCCGAGGGACCAAACCAGTGCACGAATCTGTAGACTGGGCCTCTAGTTATAGATAATCTGATTTGATCCTTATGACTTCCTTGATAAGGCAAGCAAGTGTCCTCTCAAAGAAGTCCTTCATGGGCTTATCCAGCCTTCTAGTGGGAAGTCCTCCTGCTAGTGCAGGCTGCTTGGGCTGACCAGAAAGGGTTACTTCAGATTGATGGTGGCAATAAGACAAGGGTTGTATTAGTTAGGATAATGGAGTTTCTTTTACAAACTTTATCCCCAAATATATAATGGATCAAACATAGCAAAACTTAAAAACTCAGTCTTCAAAAGTTAAAAACAGGTGTTTTTGATTGGTAATTCATTCTGCTCGAAATATAATTTAGAGATTCAGATTCTTCCATCTTGTGGGTCCACCATCCTCAACATGTAGTTTTCTGGGATTGCTGGGCTTGTTCATGTTAAGCTGTAGAAGGAGAAAGAGCACGGAGGATAGAAAGTTCTAATAGCCATGTATGAAAAGGGTGTATGTCATTTCCACTTGGGTTCCATTGGCTAGAACTTCATCCACCACTATGTGGCCTCTGCCAGCTGTGAGGGAGGTCAGAAGTATAGTCCAGCTGTGTGTCTAGGAAAAGGATTTGTACAGACTTCGTGATGGCAGGGCATTTAAGACAGGTCTTGATGCCACGTGAAATCTTTTGACAGAGATTGGAAAGAAGGATTAACCTAGGCAAGTGGTTGGCAAACTGTGGCTTAAGAGCCACCTGTGGCTCTTTGGCCCCTTGAGTGTGGCTCTTCCACAAAATACCATGGCCTGGGCAAGTCTATTTTGAAGAAGTGGCATTAGAGGAAGTTTAAGTTTAAAAAAATTGGCTCTCAAAAGAAATTTCAATTGTTGTACTGTTGATATTTGGCTCTGTTGACTAATGAGTTTGCCGACCACTGACCTAGGTAAAATGAAAAGCATGAAGGTCTCAGACTTAAACAGAAAAAAATGCAACAGCATATTTGAAAAATAAAAGATAGTCCAGTTTTTCAGAAGCGTGTAGGGAGTATCATGGGAGAAACTGCTAGAAAGATAGGCTAAGGCTATTTCCAACCTGAAGCCACATTTTTTGAAGTTTATAAATCCATACCGAGGAGCTTATATCTACTTTTTTTTCTTTCCTACTAGGGCTCACTCCCACTTGCAGGAGAATTGTGGCCCAAGTTCATTTCTTTCTTTTCCTTCATACTCTGGTCATTCCTAGAAAGTGAGTTCTTATGTTTGCCTCCATAACTCGGTGGAAACAGTCAAGGGGAGAGAGGTGCAGACCCTCAGCATGAGCAGCTTTATTTTGAGCTTTTGTACCAAAATGTTTCAGAGACTCAGGAGGGGCTTCCTGCCAAAAACCAGTCTAGGGAATGGTATCTACTGAATGCTGTTTGGGATGAATCCCAAGTTTAGTAGGAGGAGGGAGAGGAATTCCTTTCTGACTCTAGGACACAATATACTTGTGCTCAAGATCCTGAAATTAACTACCCACGTTGTTATCTTAGCTTGCATAGCTCCAACTGTTGCTCATAGTTATAAACGTATCCGGTCCTTTAAATTCCAACCTCATCTTTCAGCCTGATGACCTCCTGACAGTGATTTATTGGTAAGGGTGGGAGCTGGGGAAATCCTTTTCCCTCCCTTTAGATCTGCCAACTTGGCTTTGAATCTCCAGGAATGTTTTGGCCAAATAATACACATCCCCACACCCTCTACTCTCACCTTTGCCCCATTCTCTATTTGGTAATCATATGCATTCAAATGTGCTAATTAATTTTGACCCAGGCTTTAACTAAGGTGCTGCCCCTGGGAAACTTCTGTGTGAATTATTCTTCCTTCCTTGAGCTTCAGAGCATGATATTAATGGCTTTGAAAATTTACCTTCGATCTACAATTTGGGGAGTATTTGTTTCATTGCTCCTACCAATTTATAAGCATACTTGTCTATCCTTTTAGACCACTGAAATAAAGTGAAACCAGACTCTGAGGTAACATCAAAAAGGTGCTTCTTTTTAAAGCAAACTTGAAAGAGACTTAGCCCATATTTTTTTTTAAGATCCTGAACACATTAATTATATTTGGATTTTATAGAGAGGGAGTTGTTTATTAACCTGTATCAAGAGTTTCTAGATATGTTTTTCTTCTGTGTGGCCAGAACCACACTTAAAGAAATCATCATTACATTGTGTTCTTTGTCCTATGTGCATCTTTCTTCCTCATTCACTAAGATATCTTTGCTGGTCCCTCTGCATGGCCATCTTCTACACTTATGGCCTTCAAATAACTACACCTTGCTAGTAGCAGGCATTTGGTGTCTTTTTTCTTTTGGGTGCTTGGACATGGAAAAGGTAAAGTTCCTCAGGCCAATGTCTGCATACCAGTTCATTGCCCAGCATGCTTTGAGATCTATATACCTCTTTAGTGTTTCTCTTGAAGCACTAAAACATTTGGGGAGACAGCATGATGTAGGGAAATAGAACATGAGCAGAGACTAAGCAGACGTGGGTCCAAATTCTTGCTTTGCCTTTTACCTCTGTGAGACCTGAATAAAACCCTTGACCTCTTTGAACTTCTGAGCCTGGATTTTTATAGCATTGATTGGTTTTAGCTGTTTTTGAATTTTATCTAAATGAGACAATGCAATATATATTTGCTATTTTTTTAAATGTGTTTTTATTGTTTCGGGAGGAAGGCAAAAAGAGAGATAGAAACATCAATGAGAGAGAATCATTGATTGGCTGCTTCCTGCATGCCCCCTACTAAGAATTGAGCCCAAAACTTGGGCATGTGCCCTGATTGGAAATCAGATCATACCCCCTGGTTCATAGGCTGATGCTCAACCACCGAGCCACGCTAGCTGAGCTGTTATTGGTTTCTTTTACTCAATATTATGTTTGTTAGATATATTTAAGTTGCTGCATATATGAATAGTTAATTCAGTGGAATTTATGGTATTGTTTATAATTGTAAATTATTTGTTTATTCTATTTCGATGGACATTTGGATTGTTTCCGTTATTATGATTTGAGATTCTATGTTAATTTTCGTAAAATCTTGTGTAAACAAGATTTTGTTGAGTAATGTCACATACTGTGTTCCCCCAGAAGCACCTCTAAGATTTGCTTATAGGAAGTTTATTTCTTTCTGCCTTCAAGATCAAAGTTGCTTTTGAGATCAACACCAATGGGGGCGTAAGAAAGGAGGACTGGACATAGAAGTTGGACTGTGATGCAGTCACAACAAAGGCCTCTGGAGCTGAAATAGCTCTATAGAGCTGTGCCCATTAAAGGCAAGGAGGCTGGACCTTTACATACCCCTCACCCACCAGTTATTGGATGTGGACTGGCCCAGGGGAGTGAACATGGTTTGAATGAGATATCTCTCTTTCCCAGAGAGTGGGGTCATATTTGTGAGCTGTCATCTGTCAATATTCTGAGTGTTCTAATCCTGAAAATGTTAAAATGTGGGTATGTGTGTGTGTTTAGCGTGAAGCTGAGCTGTGCACCACAGTGTCCATTATATTGCATTTGTAGTTTCTAGGAGTTGAGTTTCTGGTCCATAAGATATATGTATATATTCATCTTTATTAGATACTGTCAAACAATATTTCAAGGTGTCTATACCCAAATACCATCTTAATTTAGATTCTGAGATCCTCCAAGTCGGATTTCACCACAAAAATAAAGGAACATTTATAAAAGGGAAACATAAATGTGAGACTATTCTTTATGTTAATATATTCTATATTATTGGGAAAGAAAACTTGAGAACTACTGGACTAGGCTATTTATCATTCTCTACCTTACGGCTTGACATCCTAAAAAACTGTCATTATTGTTCAGGGGGTTTTGAAATCTAAGTATGGGATTAATAGAGCCTAAAGATATCCTTTTGTGCTGAGAGAAGAAAAGAAAGGGGATATATGAATTGACTGTTGCCCTGGATTTCATTTTTCAGAGTGGCCAAGTCCATGAAGGTCCCTGTATATGAGACCCCAGCTGGATGGAGATTCTTCTCAAACCTGATGGACTCGGGACGGTGCTCTCTTTGTGGAGAAGAGAGCTTTGGCACTGGTAGGCTTTGTTGGGTTGGTGTTTCTGGAAGGGGTGGCTGTAGCATTCTGTGACCCATTTTTGGAAACCTGTGAGCCCACTATGAATCAAAAGCTAGAGGCAGAGTTAGAGGCAAATAGGTAAATAAATAAATAAATAAATAAATAAGGAAGAAAACACTTAGTGGAATGTGTTATGATACATTTACCCCATCTACCTATTTCTCCTTTAAAAAAAAAAAACTTCCATTTAAAAAAAAAATTGAATTAAAAAAATCATTAGTAGAGAGAATATCATAATTGAATTTCCATATGCTCATTAGTTTCAATCATCATCAACTCATGGTCAATCTTGCTTTATCTCTACCCTTATCCACCTGGGGAACCCTCCTTCCTGATTATTGTGAAGTAATCCCTAGTGATTCTTCAAGTATAATGGCTATCGAGAATAAAAAGTATATAAACACAGTATCATTATCACACCTAAAAATAGGTTAAAAAATATTTTTTTTGCCCTAGCTGTCTTGGTTCAGTGATTAGGGTGTTGGCCTGTGAACTGAAGGGTCATAGGTTTGATTCTGGTCAAGGTCATGAACCTTGGTTGCAGGCTTGATCTCTGGCAATGGTCCTTAATACATATTGGAGGCAACCAATTGATGTGTCTCGCCATCATTGTTTCTCTCTTACTGTCTCTCCCCTTTCCTTCCACTCTCTCTAAAAATCATTGGACAAAATATCCTCAGGTGAGGATTAACAAAAAAACTATTGTATTCTTTCAAGTATTTTGAAGATGTTACTTCATTGTCTCTGGCTTGCTTAGTTTTCAAGAAATGGGCTTTAATTATGATTTCTGTTTCTCCCTATTGAAATTCGCCTACCCCTTGTCCTCTGGCTCTCTTCAATAGTTTCTTTTTATCTTTTAACATGCGTTTTGTTGTTGATTTCAGAGAGAGGAAGGTAAAGGGAGAAAGACAGAAACATCAATGATGGGAAAGAACCATTGATTGGTTGCCTCTTGCATGCCCCCCTACTGGGGATTGAATTTGCAACCCAGACTTGTGCCCTGACCACGAATGGAACCATGATCTCCTGATTCATTCATAGGTTGATGCTCAACCACTGAGCCTTACTGGCCAGCCTCTTTTTATCTTTTCAACAGTTTAATTTATAATATTTCTAGGTATGTGTATTTTTTTAAAAAAAAAAAACCTTGCTTGGGGATCTCTGGGATTTTTGTTTGTTGTCTTGAATTAATTTCAGAAAATTCTCAGCCGTTATTTTTTCACATATTTCCCCCCTCTTCCTCTTTTCCTTATATGAATTGTGACCATATGTTGTTTCAGAGCTCTTAGGTCCACTGTTTGGTTTTGTTTACTTTTTTCCTTCTGTGTTTTAATATGGATAATCTCTATTGGCATATCTTTAAGTTACTGATTCTTTCCTTAGCTGTGGCCAATATACTGATGAGCCTACTAAAGGAATTCTTCACTTCTGATATTGTGTTTTTATTAATAGCATTCTCTTTGTTTAAAAATAATTTTCATATCTCTGAAAAAATATTTTTATATATGTTTATGTGTGTTGTTTAGATTACTTAACATGTTAAAAGTAGTTATTTTAAACTCCTGCTGATAATCCTAACATCTGGTTGATCTTAGTTTCTGGTTTTCTTGATTGCTTTATCCCCTAATAAAGCAGTGGTTTACTCTTTCTTGCATTTTATTCAGGCTGGACAATATATCTACATCTCTCTATCTCTATCTCTATCTATCAACAGTAGGACTCAGGCAAATAATATTTATACACATTAACAGGCATATCAATCCTTCAGTTACATCATTAGTATTTAAAGTTAATTTAGTGAGGAGTTGAACTGGATTTGGGTTTTATTATTTCTATTTATAATTTTTATTGTATGATAGGCTTTAATTTCTTCCAGAAGTAGGATAATTTTTGCATGTGCTCAAAAGAAAGAGAGTGCTGGAGGAGATTTTTTCAGTGTTTCTACTTCATTTCAAGCTTTCAGCAGTTACTGTATATCTGTTATTAAAAAAAAGACTTCTATCACCAGTGCTTGACCATTCTTCAGTGGCAGCAGACCCCTACTTAGTATTAATGTGGAATTTGGGGCTCAAGCAGGTTTCCTACCCATTTTCTAGGAACAGAAGGGTTTACTTCAATTTTATTCCAGTAGCAATGGATATTTGCATGGGCCCTTTGAATGAGAAAGTTTACAGCTTGTAAATTCAGGAGTTTAAGGCTTTTGTGTCTTATGAAAGAAGGGGTTGGGGAACTGGAAGGGCTCCATGCTTGTCCTCAGCAGCAGCTGATCATTTTCTGCATGCCAGTACCAGCAAGTCTCCCTTAACAGCCAGGGACTTCTGATTTTTCACTTATATGGAAGCGTCCTCTTTCTCCTGTGCTCTGCCAAAAGTGAGACTGTTTTGTGTCTTGTCTCTCCTCATGGGGGCTTGTCACTCTGCAATTCACTTTATTGCTTTGTGGTTTAGGATTCCTAATGAGTTCAAGGAAAGTTATTATTTTGTAGGTTTACTGGCCTTTTAGTATTTCTGGGAGTGGCATTATGTTGCAGTTTTTCATATCGTAAACAGAAATGCAGAAGTGGAACTGCAAAAATAATTTAATTTCTCCTATTCTCCACACCCCACAATTTATCCCTCCCCCCAGTTAGAATCCAAAAGATCTTACATTATCACTTGTTGATATTTTTTAGTTCTCCTTTAATCTGCATTTTTTTCCTCCACATTTTTTCTTTCTAGTATTTATTTATTTAGGAAACTGTGTCATATGTCCTATAGAGCTTTAATGTTGATGTTCTCATTTTCCTTTTTAAATTGTTTAATGCTTATATAAAGAGAAGTTATTGAATAATATGCCTTTTCTCTGGTTTTCAACCACCTCAGCACATTCCATTAATTATAGCATTTTTTTTCTAGAAACTCTACATTCTCTTAGGATTTTATAAAGGAATACAATTATATAATCTATTACTAAAAGATTTTTTGTTTTCTAATATTTATACCCTTTATTTTCATATTCTGTTGTATTGTATTAGCTACACTCTTCAAAATAATATTAAGTAATGGTAACACTTCATTTTTTAATGTAAATTGATTCAGTATTTTGCTATTTAGTGTGATGATGGCTTTTTAATATTGGTAAAATATTTATCATGTATATATAGATATTTTTTCCTCTTCTCATTTTACTTAGAGTCTTATTAGAAATGGCTATTGGATTTATTAGGTACCCTTTCAGAATCTGGTGAGATATATATATATATATTTTTTCTCTTTTATTCTGTGAATGTAATAAAATACTATGATTGATTTGTTGATATCAAACCAACCTTGAATTCCTATTTGGAATAAGTAAATTTTGGTCATGTTTAAACAGATTGCAGTAAAACCATTCTAACTGGTCTTAATGACGTTTCAGGCTATGTTGGGTTCCTGAGGACATTTCCTCCTGAGGAATTTTATTCTGTTACCGAAATCAGTTAGACCCTAGTTACTGCTAATGGTATAGGATGGATGGTATGCATCAAGCTCTGTCAAGTTCTAGTGTTTGAACTGAGAATGCGTGGATGGTACCTCTGCTTAGAATAGTCAGGACTATCTAACTAAATGTTATATCTTGTCCATGCTAAGACCTAACAAATTGAACAGCTTCCTTCCTCATTGGTGTTTGTGTTTGTTTGTGTGTGTGTGTCTAAACCAGTGACTGACTCAAAAAATATCACAGATTATAATAATTCTGTCTCCTAGTTATTAAAACAACACAAATATAACAACTGGAATAGAAACTGGTAAGTCCAGGTTATCCTTTCCTCTTCATCTTTGTCTTTATAAGCATTTATTGAGTGCTTACAAATTACCATATATTTATAGTCTCTAAAATTAAAGGATAAAATATTAAATGTGTAAACAATATTATACCTTAGTAACAAATATTTGCATACTTCAATTCAATAAACATTTACTAAGTATTTACATTGTATAAGGTACTGTATTATATGGTATATATAATACAAACTGCTTAAGATCATGCCCTTAAGAAACTCAAGATCTTTAAGGTACATAACAAGAAAGATGTACAGTGACTATTATACAAAGCAGAAACTTTAAATTCTACACTAGAGTAATAAACAAAATACTATGGGAGATGAGACAATGCTTCAGGACTAGAAATTAAAAGCCAATTTTATAGAAGAAGTGGAGGTTGGGCTAGTTCTTAAAGAATGTAAAGGGTTTATGCACATAGAGGTGAAAGGACAGGGACTTGTCAGATGGGGAGGGAGCAGTGACAAGAAAGGAACAGGGGTGGAAGAGGAGGGGATGTGTTGTGAGTAGCCAGTTGTTCACTTTGTCTAAACAGTGCTTTCCGAATGAAAATCAAGATTCATTTGGGGTCATGAGAGTAGTATTATGTCATGAACAGCTTAAAAATTTTGTTAATTAACTAGAAATTATCAGAATACATTGCATTCTCCCTAGCTGGTTTGGCTCAGTGGATAGAGCGTCAGCCTGTGCACTGAAGGGTCCCGGGTTTCATTCTGATCAAGGGGACATGCCTGGGTTGTGGGCTTGATCCCCAGTGGGGGACACACAGGAGGCTGATCAATGATTGTCATCATTGATGTTTCTACCGCTTTCTCCATCTCCCTTCCTCTCTGAAATCAGTTATATATATATATTCTTATATATATAAGAATAAATATATATATTTATTCTTTATATATATATATATAAATATATATATATGAAAACAATAAATGTATTCTTTTCATATATATATATATATGAAAGAATACATTTCATTCAGTAAAAGTAAATGTTACTTGAAGAAATAAGTACATATAAATATTCACACAGGTATCTATGTATATAGTAAGTCTCATTGTAAAGTATATATATCTGAGGAAATGTCTCAAAAAGACTGATCTCTAGCAGGTGTCGGTCCACAAACTTTTTCTATAAAGTGGCAGATAGTAAATAATTTAGGCTTTGTAGACTAAAAGGTTACGGATGGTCTTTTTCACAATTACTCAACTCTGTCACTATAGCAAAAAGCAGCCACAGATAATACATAAACAAATGAATATGCAGTGTTCCAATAAAAATGTACTTACACAAATAAGCTTAAGTCCAAATTTGGCCTGTGGGCTGAAGTTCACTAACCTTTGAGGTATATAGTATAAAGAAGGGAGTATCAAGAAATAGGACTGGACATATGAGTGCTACAGAGCCAGTTTTGGAAGCCCTTTGCCTGCCCAGCTTAACTGTTGGGACTCAACTCAACTGGAGATATGAAACCATGGTCTGCGCAGGGAGAGGTCTGCTTGAACTTTTCAGCAAGCTTTGCTTTCAGACAGTTATGCTGATTGCAACATGTAGAATGGACTAAAATGGAGTTTTTAAAGTTTCTCATTGTTATATTTGCTTATATTTTCCTTTCAAGGAGCATAAGAGATTCTTCTTTTTATATAAGAGCCCTAAAAGTATTGCTTCCTCCACCATTCTTCAGGTTCAGATGACACTAGCATGATGGGACAGATGAAGTCCCTGAGCCCAAGAAGTGGTTAAGTGGTTCAACCAGGACCCCAGATCCTGGGAAAGACCCCCACCTGATTTGAGTTATAGCTGAATTAAAAGATAGGTCTCCTGCAAACAATATATGCGGTTTTCCACTGTGCTGATCAGTCTTTCTAATGAAAGCAATGACTAAAAATTCCATCTCTCAAGCACTCAGCAGTAAATGACTGTTAGAAGGCCTGAGCACTGGACCACTCAGTTTTGGAAGGATAAAGTGGCTTCATTCTGCTCTCATGCTGAGTCTTATTTTTAAAAATATATATATTTTATTGATTTTTTACAGAGAGGAAGAGAGAGGGATAGAGAGTTAGAAACATCGATGAGAGAGAATCATTGATCAGCTGCCTCCTGCACAGCCTCTACTGGGGATGTGCCCACAGCCAAGGTACATGCCCTTGACCGGAATCAAACCCGGGACCTTTGAGTCTGCAGACTGACGCTCTATCCACTGAGCCAAACTGGTTTTGGCTCATGCTGGGTCTTATTAATGCCAGTTCCTGGACAGGCACTGAGCTGGTTGCATCAGAATTGCCTGAAAAGCTTGCTAAAAGTACCGATTTTCTATTCTAACCTTACTTGAAATTCCTGGCAGGGTGGAGGCTGAGAATGTGCACCTCTAGTAATAAAAGCATAATATCCTAATTAGATTGGATGTCCTTCAAGACGAAGCCAGGGCTGTGAGGGAAGCCTGAGTTCCAGGTGCCAGAGGGAAGCCCAGGTCCTGGATACCAGAGGGAAGCCCAGGTCCCGGATGCCAGAGGGAAGCTGGTGCTGGCAGGTGGGGGAAGGAATGCCTACTCTTGCACTAATTTTATGCATCTGGCCTCTAGTTTTAAATTAATGTCTTTCTATAATTCTGATATGCAGCCAGAAGTAGAAAATCAGCATTTTTATTTTCTATTGGACATGATAGAAAGAGTGTGCCTGAGATGCTATGTCAGGTGTGGTCTAGGAAGTCTAGAGGCCTAGGCGTGTGAGGCTGAGGATTATATTCAAGACCTATATCTGCCACTTATGGAGAAGTCACGTGGCCTCTCTGACCCTCACTTCCATCCTGTGAAAGTCAGCTTATCACAGGATCTTCCTTTTAACCTTGGGATATGGTTTTAAGAATCAAGCAATTTACATAATTAAGGCAGAGAAAGTGGAGAGATGGAAAAGTTTTAGACCTGAGAGTGGGGAGACACTTCTAAAATTTAACCAGACTTTCTCGAGTGGAGGCCTTTTTTTAGTGTCCCTGAGGCATGGAGCAGTGTACCAACTAGGAATGCTACTTTAGTGCCAGGAAGGCTTGAAATTATGGATCTGCCTCATGTTCAAGAATGCCACGCTGTTGTCCAAGATGAGCAGGATATATCTTGGATAAAAATTTCCCTTGCTGGCTTGTTGAGCACCCACAGCTTTCTAATGTAATGAGCTGGTGATAGTATCATAGTTCTGGTTGATCACCCATGGAAAGGTCCAGGTGCTAGACAATAGGAAACCTGTGCTTTATTGTTCTGTCAAAGAACCAAGGTTATTTAAGAAGCAATCATGCTTTGTGCTAGGACCAGCTACTCCCCCACTTTTTGGGAAGGGCCCTGGACAACTGCTTTACAGAGAGAAAGGAGAATCCTATACACTAAAAGTTTAATATGCAAGTTGTCCTTTGATTGGGAGTTCAACCAGGGGTCAGGGCTGTCTGGCCAACCTCCTACATCCCCTTCCCCTGGCCAGCCTGCCCCAATTGGCCTGATCAGAGCTGGCTGGCCGGACCCCCACTCATGCATAAATTTGTGCACTGGGCCTCTAGTATTTTATAAATCCTCAGATTTCAGTGTAAGAACACTGTTTATCTCAATGGCATTCTGGCTACTTTTCTAAAGTTTTGAATTTGAAGAAATCGGCGCTTTTTCCATATATGAAAGGGGATGCACTAAAATACTTAAACTAAGATGTAAACCAAAATCTTTGAATTTTGGGGGCATTTGTTAATGATGTGCTACTGGTTCTCATCATTATCCATTTTCTAAGAAGTCATACAGTTTGGGGAGTGTATGAATTGTCATAGGCCAGAGATTGTTCCTTTACAGGTAACACTGAAGAATTACTGTATTGTGAATACCTCGTAAAGCTCCAACATTGCCTACTATCTTGAGTATTACTATTACTTATATTATTTACTAGAGGCCCAATGCACAAAATTTGTGCATGTGGGGGGGGCCCTCATGCCAGCCTGCACCCTTTCACAATCTGGGATCCCTCACCCCTAACCACCCACCTGTTCGCTCCTTACCACTTGGCTTGTCACTCCTTAGTGCTGCCTCAGATGCAGGAGAGGCTCCCACCACAGTGACTGCGCTTGCCAGCTGTAAGCCTGGCTTCTGGCTGAATGGCACTCCCACTGTGGGAATACACTGATCACCAGGGGGCAGCTCCTGTGTTGAGCATCTTCCCCCTGGTGGTCAGTGCGCATCATAGCGACCTGTCATTCTGGTCCGTCCACCGTAACAGTTGCTGGGCTTATATATATATTAAACCTAATATCAATTGCTACACAAATTTGCTAAGTAAAATCAGTCAAGACAACAATTTTTATTATTTGAAAGACACTTCCCTCTGCTGAGTTTTTCACAATGATAATTTTTTTTAAATGAGCACTATATGTGCTGAGGTGTTACTAAGCCTTTTGTATATATCCATCTTTTTCTGGAAATTTAGAGTTGAATCCATGTCTACTGGTACCGATATGACTTGCATGTCATTGTCACACCAAGTTTTCCGCTCTGAACTCTGGAGTACAGTCTAGTGCTCTTGAAGTTGGATATTTCCCCAGTCTGTAGCACAAAATCAAGAGGCATAGGGTATGTGTGTATTCCATATCACAGGAAATCTCAGGCATCTTTCTAGTCTTTTAAGATTTGCTGGATCCCTCTGCTTGCCATGCAGAAATTGTAAGTGCTCTGAGGATAAGGCCCTTGTCTCCCTCCTTCACCTCTTTTCCTTGCTATATGTCAGGCTTTGAGTGTTTGCAGGATGGGTGGAAAGGTGGAAGGAAGGAAAAGAACAATGAATGGAAGGTGGGTGAATGAAAAGAAAGAAGGAATAAACATAAACGTTTCATTTTGGTATTTCTTCTTTGCATTATTAGTAGTTATATTTTTATCATTCATGAGTGAATGTATTTCTGGAGAACTGGGCATCATCATATAATTATCAGCACAAATTAATAGCTAACAAAACACTTCTAGGAAATTGCATTAATAAACAGATTTTAAATTTCAACTATTGTTAAGTATTTGTAATTTGTTTTATTATCTTGATTATTTCCTGTGTGGTGGTTGCTGGCAATTACCTGTAAATAGCCATGTCTAGGTTTCAGCTTAAGTGATCTTTTGTATGTACTAAATTCCTGTGGCCTTTAGCATAGACATTCTCAGCTCTGTTATATTGTGGTTTATATTATTGACTTATTTTCTGGTTGTTTTGTGAATAGATTTTTATTTCCCCTAATAATTGTACAGTTTATGACACTTTCAGGGCCACACCTCTTTCTTTATATTTCACAGATGAACTATATACAGCCTAACAAAACATTAGATTCAGAGTAATGCTGTTGAACAAATATTGAATAGATTTAGCTGTCTCTTATTTATACAATTATTTTATTAAATATTGTATGTTTTAAAAAGGTAAAATAAAGGAAGACTTTTTAGTCCATTCCCTATGTCAATGATCATGAACTCTACATGTGGCTGTTTCAATATGTGTCCAAGTCTCCAGAGAAAGAGGCCCATATGCTTGTGAATTTCAGGGTATTGACATTCTACCGCATTTCTTTTATTCCCAGTCAGTTGGTGTAAATTTGGCTGGGTAGCAGATGTGACCTGGGGAAGCAACATCAGTGCTAAGGAGAGCAGAGTCTCCGCAGGGCTGGTTGAAACAGGCTGTGCACATGTGCAACTTAATCTAGGCTGGGCCTATGCACAGAGGTGCTGTGATTGACATCCCCAAGTGCCTCCTGTAAAGTCCGGAAACTGAAACTCCCTTCTGGGCCTTCTACAAACTATTAACCCTGGGAAACAGACCTCCCTCCTAGAGTGGGAAGAATGTCTTCAGCAAGTAAGATCCTTTTCGTGTCTCCATGGTTCCAGTTCCATTTACCCTTCATTTCATTCTCCAAGCTGATGAAAAGTGGCAAGAGAGGCTATTGTTTGACACCTAAGTGTGGAGCAAAAACAAAAGAACAGGGCCTTTGAGGCTGTGTCCACACTTAATAGTGCATTCTGGGATTGGGAATCCTGGGAAAGCATGGCCCTTTGCTACAGATTGAAGAGTTCCAAGCAGACTGTTTCTTCTCACCATGTCTAACAAGGGACTTTTAACAATGGGGCCCACCCCTTGGGATTTAAGATGCAATTCTTGAAATCGTGCTTTGAGGCTTCTCGGATAGTTTCTAGGTGGTCCCACTGTATAAAGTCTATAGAGTGACAATTGACCTTAAACCTACTGGAGAGATTTCTTACACTTTATGTCCTGTCTTAGAGTTGTGTTGTCCTCATCAGCAGTGGTGACAAAAAAATGAGATGGAATGTATGAGTTAGGAGGTCCCACTGTCTCTTAACCCTCTTGTGCTGGTAATGCTCAGGTGAGAGAAGCGTTTCTGCTAGCTAGCCACAATATTTTAATGTCTTCTCCTCCTATGGGATGGATAGATTGACTGCCTCAGGACATGTGTTAATGAAATAGTGCTGATACATATTATTTATTGAGTACTTTCTAAGATACAATGGTTAGGGCCTCCTGCACATTATTTCACTGAGACTTCTCAACAGTGGACCATACTAACCCTTATTTTACAGAGGAGATCATTGTGGCTTAGGAGGATCAAGCCATTGGCAAAGTCACATTGGCAGAGGCAGGATTCAAACTTAATATTCCTGGTTCCACAGTGCTCTTTTGCCCCAAGGAGGGACGAATCCAAAGCTTGTCTTCGCCTATACCAAAGAGGTGCGCGCGCCTACAACCAATCTTCCAGGACTCACCAAAGTTTGTCTGTGCCACCCTGAGACTCCACCCCACCCAAACGGAGTACAGAAGACCTCCTAGCTGAGACACTGCTGATCCTCACAGCCAACTGGCTTGGAGATCAACGCTTCCCAGTGATACCAACAATAAGCAAGGCTTAACAACAAGACTGCACACACAGCCCACAAAGGGCTATACCAAGACTGTCCACCTTAGGTAACTGGGAAGGCTGTGCTACTGGGCTCTACCAGAACACCTAGCACACAAAACTATTCCATCAAATCATGGAAGAATCTAAAATGCAGAGGAGAGGCAGGACACAAAGGAAGAAGATGGAGGAAAAGAAAAGAATGGACATTGAGTTCAAAACCACCCTTATAAGGTTTTTTAAGAATTTCCTAGAAAAGACCGATAAAATAAATGAGACCTATGAGGATATGAAAAAGGATCAACTAGAAATAATAAGGGATCAACTGGAAATAAAGAGGGATCAACTAGAAATAAAGAATACATTGTTTGAAATAAAAAATATTATATAGAGTCCTAAAAACAGAATGGAAGATCGCAAGAATCAAGCCAAAGATTTGGAACATAAAGAGCTAGAGGACACTCCTCCACAGAAGCAAGAAGACAAGAGAATCCAGAAAGTTGAAGATAATGTAAGAAACCTTTGGGACAACTTCAAGCGAAACAACATCAGAATTATGGGGGTCCCAGAAGAAGAGAGAGAGCAAGATATCGAAAGCATATTTGAAGAAATAGTGACAGAAAACTTCCCCCACCTGGTGAATGAAATAGACTTACAAGTCCAGGAAGCGCACAGAACCCCAAACAAAAGGAATCCAAAGAGGATCACACCAAGACACATCATAATTAAAATTCCAAGAGCAAAAGACAAAGAATATTAAAAGCAGCAAGACAAAAGCAGGTATTACCTATAAAGGAGCACCCATACGACTGTCAGCTGATTTCTCAACAGAAACCATGCAGGCCAGATGGGAATGGCAAGAAATATTCAAGGTGATGAATAGCAAGAACCTACAGCCAAAAATACTCTACCCAGCAAAGCTACCACTCAGAATTGAAGGCCAGATAAAGAGCTTCACAAATAAAAAAAAAGCTAAAGGAGTTCATCACAGCCAAACCAGAATTATATGAATTGCTGAAGGGGGTTCTTTAGGAAGAGGAAGAAGATAAAGGTAAAAATTATGAACAACAAATACGTAACTATCAACAAGTGAAACTAAAAACCAAGGGAATTTAAAAATCTGATGAACAATATTAACTGGTGAATATAATAGAATCAGAGGTATGGAAGGGGAGTGGACTGATGATTCTCAGGGAAAAGGGGAGAGAGGGGTGGGGGAAGAGACTGAACATAAAATGCACCTATGGATGAGGACAATGAGAGGTGGGGAAAGGGCAGAGGGTGGGGTGGGAACCTGGTGGAGGGGTGCAATTGAGGTGGGGGGAGAGGAACATTTGTAATAATCTGAACAATAGATTTATTTTAAACAATAAAATAAAATACTAAGTTCAGTGCCTGGTGCTTTGCTATTACTCTTCTAAGAATGGAATTTATCTCACTTTGCAATTCTGCTCCAGGAGCACGTTTTGTATATGTATTTCCTGTCATATCTGGCCAGGAAACGTGTGTGCTAAGGTTTGTGCTGAATGTGCACATGTTCTAACACCACCATTGTCAGCTGGTGGTGTTTACCACTCACTGTATACCACTCACTTCTTTGAGGAAGTGAGTGGGTGAGTGAGTGGCCAAATATCCGGCTTGCTTGGGACTGAAAGGTTTCCTGAGATGTGGGACTTTAGTGCTAAAAGTAGGAAAGTTCCAGGCAGACCAGAATGAGTTAGTTACCCCCAAACTGACGAAACCCTCACAAGTTTTCTAGATGAAAAGGGAGGCATGATACTGAAGCTGACTTCATTAAGAGCTACCCACCTGGGCAAGGCCAGTATCATCTATTGAACTAGAGACCAGTGGCTAATTTTCCTTAACACTAAATTTAAACAAAAAGAGAAGCAGGTCTAATTCATTACCCCTAAGCTGCCCTTAAAGGGGGCCATTTTGAATTTTCTTTATGTAAAGCAGTGATTTTCACCTCTGACTGCCCTGAGAATCACTCAAGGAAATTAAACAAATGCAGCTGCCTGGGCTCATTGCCAAAAATTCTGAGCATTGGTATCTTTTAATAAGGTCTTTAGGTGATTCTAATGCAGCCTAGTTGAGAACCACTAACCTATGTTCCAGCTGGGAGTCAACAGCAAGTGCAAATGATTTGTATTTTTCTAACTGGCACATCCAAACTGTCCTGATCTGAGTGTCTGTTGAGTCCAACAACATAATAATCTGGAAAAGGTCAAACGAGGAAGAATGATAGAAAGATTAGTGGTTGCCAGGAGCTAGCAAGAGGGAAGGATGAATAAGCCAGACACAGAAGATTTTTAGGGCAGTAAAACTATTCTGTATACCCTAATGATGGATACATGTCATTATACATTTGTTAAAACCCATAGGATGTCCAACACCAAGAGTGACCTATAATATAAACTGTGGACTTTGGGTGATAATGATGTGTTAGGGTAGGTTCATCAGCTATAACAGATGTCCTACTCAATTGGAGGATGTTGATAGTAGGGTGGTAGTATTTGTGTGGGAATAGGAAGTATATGTTAACTGTACTTTTTGTTCAATTTTGCTGTGGAGCTAAAACTGCTCTAAAAATAGTCTATTAAAATTGTACTGGCAATAATGTGTATAAATGCTACAGTAGAATAATTTTTTCTAGGACCTCATGTTTTAAAGTTTTAAAGACAAAACAGATAGGAATGTATGAAGTGAGGAAGTAAAGAAATGTCTTATTTGCTTTTTTTCTCCACAAATAGCTTTTTTTTATATTTATTGAAGGATTTTAGAGAGAGAGAAAGACTTGAAACATCGATTTTATTATTTATTATTTATTATTAATGTTGTTCTATTATTTATGCATTCATTGGTTACTTCTTATATGTGCCATGACTGGAGATCAAACCCACAACCTTGGCATATAGGGCTGACATTCTGACCAACTGAGTTACCCAGACAGGACCTCAACGAACTCAACTTTCTGTCCACAGAATGTTAGAATTTTGCCTGGTAAAAAAGGGGGTGAAATGCAGGCTGAGTGAATTCCCTCTCCACATGGTTGTGGGGGCTTGTGATGTGAATCTGAAACTTTGTTCTTGCTACTGGGGGTTTTCTGTGAGATAAACAGAGCCCATCCCCCAAGCCCATCTTCCCCAAGGTCTGCATTGACAGCTCAGCCATGGACTTCCTTCCTTCCAGTCCTCACATCCCATGTGATACTGAAGCCTTACAGAACATCCTTGATCCTAACCCTAAGACCTGTGAGCCCCACAAGGAGGGGGTGGGTCATATTCAGCCTCTGTGCTCTATAAAACTATATTACTCAAACTAAGAAATGGGATCAGTAGGTTCAAAGTTCATCTCCTGTTCATGAAGAGTATTGATCCCTTTAATAACCCATATGCCATAAGATACCATAAATGGAACTAATGTTTTAAAATGTGAATTTCTATATACTATTGATGATGCAGATTGTTATTTCTTATTATGAAAATAATGAATGTTTATGGGTATTACTTCAGAGATTCTTGTTAATGGTTTGTTGTATATCCCCTCCAAAGCAAGCACACTGAGGGAATCTAGTGGAAACATCTGTATAATTGCTCCATCATCAATGTCTCTGTCCCCACATCAAAAAGCTGTAAAGAGCACAGTTAATTTTACTTGTTCACTGGCCCATTAGGAATCTTGGCAAATGTGTAACTTGTAGGCAGGTATATCCCATCCAACTCACAATCCACTTTTCAGTGGGAAACAAATGGTTGAGGTGTGGTGATTTTTATAATCCTGCTAAAAGAACTTTATGTCTCTTCATCACTAAATTATGACACCTTATCTCACAGTTAAAGCATCTAATGGCTGTATCTCCAGGTAATGTGATCCTGCTGGACATACAAAGTATGCAAAGCCCATGTTTTAGAACAAAAGGGTATTTTTCTATTGCCAGCAAATAAAAGGATTTTTTTTAGCTATAAAAGGACAAAGGGTTTTAAAATTATTCCACTGGGCAGGATGTCCTAGATTCTTTTTTGGGGGGTGAAGGGGGGAAAGAAGGGGGAACTTGGCCATGGAGCTAGCATCTTCAGTCTCCTTCCTTTTTGTGGCAGCGTAAAGAATTTGCTGAATGAGACTATAGTCACTCCATGGTGTGATGCTTAAATCCCAAGGTCCTCTCAGTCTAAAGGCAGCTGCAACCAGCCATGTAAAAGTGTCAGCAGGCCACTGATCAGTGTGTAGAAGAAGTAAAGACATTCCTTTTCCTTTAAGTATCTTCACTGCCCTCTCAAGGCTATATGTTTTCCTTTTGGAGGAAAAACATTTACTTTTTAACACTAATTGTAGCAAGAAGGGCAAAGCTTCACTAAAAAGTTGTCAAAGATGTTTAACTTAACTAAGGTATCATTGCAACATTTCCCAGGTTTAAATGGAACACCAGGTCTCCCTTTTTTATTTTCTCTATACACTTCATAGCTCTGAAACCCGAGTGCTGTTGTCTAATGTAGTTGCTCTATTATAAGAAGAAATGGTCCACTCCCTGGTCCCGTCCCCTTCTTAAGATATTGCTATTGCCAGAGACAGAGGATAAAATTATATGAATAATTGAGAACAGTTTGCCTCAAAGTGTGTATTGAGGAATTGGCACAATGCCAGTGCTTTAAGTGAACTGCCAGCAACAAAATCAACAGCAACCACTTGTGACATCCCAATCACTCTTCTAAATACCTAGGCACATTTAGTCGCTTCATCCTGACAGTAACCTCAGGGGGTGGAGGTCATTACCGTCCCTATGTTTCAGATGATGACAGCACTTCACACAAAGGTAAGCAGCTGAGCCAGAATTTGAATATGAACAATTTGACTTGAAAGCCTGCCCTCTGAACCTAATTAAATTGATATGACAACCTGCAAGATTGGTGTCCCCATTTTACAGATGAGAAGTTGGGGCTCAGAAAGATGAACATCTTTGCAATAATGTCTCACACCTGGGAAGTAGCAGAGTTTGGTTTAAAATCCTAATTCCAAAGTCTTCCCACTTCCCAAGTCTTTCTCATACTATAATGTTAATCTTCCTTTGTATTCAGGGCTATGTTCACATGGAAAGAGCTTATAATTGGCCAATAGAAAGAGGCTTACTTGGGCCTATGACATATTTTTCTGGATTCCTTTTTATAGGAAGCTGCCTGTTTAGATTGTGCTATTCGTTCATCTAAATGTCATAATATGAACTGCATATCTTTCTATATAAGTAGCTGTGGGATTAAGCTTCCCAGTTTATTCCTGCCTCAAGGACTGTGGTTTGCTGTCCCTCTGCCTGGAATGCTTTGAACTGAGATCTTGACTTGGCTGACTCATTCTTCTCAGGTGTAATCTCAGAGGTCATCACCTCAGGGGGCTGACCCTGACTACCTGTCCTGGTTTCCTAAGGCTCTAATAACAATGACCACAAACTGGGTGATTTAAAACAACAGAAATGTATCATTCTCTCCTAATTCTGGAGGCCAGAAGTCGTACATCGAGGTGTTGGTAGAGCCATGCTGCCTCTGAAGGCTCTAGGAGGGAACCTTTCTCTGCCTCTTTTAATTCTGGTAGCTTCATGCATTCTTTAGCTTGTGGCAGCATAACTCCCATCTTTGCTTCTCTCGTCTCTTCTCTGTGACTCCTCTTCTTCTAAGAACACTTGTTATTGGATTTAGGGTACACAAGGATAATTCAGGATGATCTCATCTTGGGATGCTTAATATATTTGCAAGATTGTTTCTCCAAATCAGGTCACATCTGAAGGTTCTGGGTAAACATATCTTTGGGGAGGCGGGGGAGGGTGGGTGCTATTATGCCCTACCCTAGGCAAACTACATTACAGATAAAGCAGTCTTTGCTACTGTAACACTCTGACATCATCACCCAGTTCATTTTTTTCTGAGTCCTTGTCCTTATTTGGTGCATCTCCTTCTTTAATCTGCCTTCTCTTCTTTGTTATCTGTCTCTACCTACTTGAATTCAAGCTTTATTGAGTGTGATTGCTATGTCCTTGATGCCTGCACCAATGCTTAGTATAGTGGACAAATCACCAAATAATTACTGAATGAATTTGACATGTGTGCTGTCAACTTGGCTCCTTTCAACAATCCATAGGATTTTGTGTTATTTTAAATTCAGTTACATGTTTTTGGAAATGTAAGTATATTGTGGAGCATGTATTTAACACAATGAATAAATATATCCGGACATTTGAATGTAACAATTGTTAACTGGTCTTTGCGGTTCATTTAGCTTTTACTTTACCCCAGGAACAATCTTTAGCAGAATATTTCTTTCTCCCCTAGGCTCCGATCACCTCCGGGAGAAAGATGGGCTGTGGGCTGTCTTGGTCTGGCTCTCCATTATTGCTGCCCGGAAGCAGAGTGTGGAGGAAATTGTTCGTGATCACTGGGCCAAATTTGGCCGCCACTACTATTGCAGGTGAGAAGGGTAAAGGTCTCTGTGTGAACACTGGGAACTACTCTTAGAGAAGGTTTCTAAAACTGGTGACCTAGGACCTTAAGAAGGAGGCATCTTTCAGAAAGATCTGAGGAACACAGAGGATGAAGCTGGATAACCCCTAAGAAGTGGTTGGGGTGGAGTCAAGGGCTACCAAACTGGAAAGTACAGATTTCCCCTCTCCCAATGCCATCTCTGTAATCTTTCCATCAGTGCCTATAAGGTGGGCAGTCATCTTGAGAGGGAATCTGAACTGCCGAGCCTTGGAAAGTTCTTTGGTGCAGTCAAACCAAGGGCTTTTCTTGTTAGCTCTCCACCCATAATTATCAAGAAATGGGGGTGAGGGTGGGCAGACAGAAGCCTTGACAGGTCAGGGTGCTTTTGTAATCCTCTCCCTACCTTTGTCTTATCTCCCACTAATGGTCCAAACCATTTCTGAGATGCCTGAGTGATGCTCTCAGTATGGGGCCACATGATTCGGAAGCCCTAGATTTTGCTGAAGTTTTATCCTTATAAAAGGAGGTACAGAAAAGGGAAATATTACCCTGGGAAGGAGGAAGGGAAAAGGTCAGTGGTTAAGAGCTTTGGGTTGGGGGTCTCTACCACTTTTCTGTTATTGAGATAAGTGGGAGGGCAGTCTTCTGGCTGTGTGGCTGCCTGGCAGATGTGTGTTCCTAGTACTCAGTCATGGTTCGGGGGAAACTAGCAGGAAAGGGTGTTAGGAAAGAACTTGGGGATGGAGCAAGGGAGTTCTTGGGTAGTCTTACAGGCTCTCTGTATTAAAGACAGATTGTGGCTCATTTGCTTTGCTTTTGAATAGTTAATTCCTTTGGATGTTTGATTATGTTTCAAAAGCTTGAGGGATAGAAAGAAAGCTTTAGACTTCCCTTATAAGGTGATTGTTTCTTCTCTTACGAGGTCATTTACTTAGATAAATATCAGAGAATAAGGAAGCCTGTGATTGCACTCCTTAAAGTGAAAGAAACTACAATGCTCTGACAAATGTAGACAATGCCATAATATTCCTGGTTCCTCTTCAGTCAAGAAGGCTAAGGATGTAAGAGTCTGCAAACCATCTCAGATTATTCATTGTGTCGTAAAATAAGGACTCTCAAGACAGGTGGAAACTTGTTTTAACCTCTGGTATTTCTAACAAGTGCCAAAAAACCCTGCTTCTTGTGGGCTTTTTCTTGGCATACTAAGGAGCTAATTGGTACAGCAAATCCTTCAATTGAATAAAGTTGTTTTTTAAAAGTCCAGCCTGATAAAATATATCATGATTGCTAACCTCCAGCTTAGTGAGATTTCTTTGAATCAGGGATGTGTTTCTCATAATTTGTGGAATGATTATCTAGTTTTCTGCCAGTGTTTTGAAGACATGGTGTTATGATAAATGTTTATAATATAGTTCACGTTTTTGTGGCCAAGAGCTTACGTGATAATTACCTTTTTCATAACAAATACCATATTAGAGAATATAAAGCAATGGAGATTTGAATTCTTGTTGGACACTGTTTTATGTTTTAGATTCAGTCCAAAATATCATAGAGATAAAGACAGAGGGAGGAAAGGTAGAATGAAAGGTGAACATTTTCTTCAGCCTCCAGCTAATGCAGATTCAAAGGTGCTTATGAAATAAAATGGTTTCTAGCCTGTTTTCTTAGTGGGGAAGAGATAATCAAACAATTTTGGTTTCACTAATACTGAGCCTGAAGTTGTATCAGAGAACCCAAATTATTTTCCTTATGTGAATTTACCCCAGAAGTTCTCCATTTAAAAGTTTCTTCCCTGGAACATGTGTTAGTGGTGGGGTAGTCAGAGGGGGTTGTCATCAGAGGGGAAAGACCTTATGATGATGAGCATTTGAGCTGGCTGGTCTGATGACTTCAGCCATAGACTGATTGATCTATTATAATATTAGTGGATTTTCTCAATTTCTGAATCACTTTCAGAGCTTCTTTATCTCCTACGAGATTCCCTTAGCCCATCATCCCACCCCTTTCTGCTCAGTCTTTCACCTTCCTCCAAAGACTATCTTTAAAGAGAATCTAGGCTCAAAATGCATGAAATAATGAAAAAGAATGTTCTGAGTTCCTTTTTTGTTTTGTTTCTGAGGTTGGGGAGGAAACACCTTGTGTAGGAGGGAGAGAGAAAAAAGATATGGCTATAGGAGCAGGGGACCCATTGTTAGACATGGTATCATTTCATGTTCTGAATTTTGGCTACTACCCTGATATTTACTTAAAAATATTGGGTGGAAAAAGTAAAAATAACCATTCAGATATTCCTTCTTTCATTTCACTCTGAGAATTCACATTTCCTCTTGTTACAGGGAGTCCAAATGTGAGGTCCCAGCACCGCTACTTAAGCATAGCTGCCCATCTAAAGGACTTGCTTCTTAAACAGAACATTCTGGTTGTGCCATTAGACATTGAGAAAGATGCCACAGTTTCTTTATGGTAGTGACTAAGAATAAAAGTAATTAGCAGTTTAAGCACTGGTGTCTGGCACTGTGCCAGCTACTTGGTATCCATTATCATATTTAACCCTCATAACAAGAAATGAGACTGGTGTTATTTTTAGACATTTTTTCCTAATCATGTTCCAGACCCATTGTTGCATTTAATGAATGAGGACTTTTGGCTAAGAGGACTTTTTTCTTTTCTTTCTTTTTTTTTAAATGGAAAAATGGTGATATTTCTTCCAAGTTTCCAAGAAACTTTTATGGTATGTTGAACTCCCTCTATTTCTCTTTACCTCCCTTGATTTATCTCCTTCCTTCCTCTCTTCCTCCCATCTTTCATTCCACTATTCACAAAGCACTTACTACTCACCTGAAGCAGCTGAGAACAAAACAGGTAAGGACTCTGCCCTCCAGGAGTTTACAGTTTTGGGGGGCAAAGACAGATAAGAAATAATAAACAAATAAACAATCAAGGTAAATACAAATTGGGGTAACTACCAAAGAAAAGGGAAAGGGTGATGAAAGGGGGAGGGAAATAGAGGGAAGTTATTTCAGATGGACCTTCAGAGAAGGTCACTTTCTGGAGGTGACACTAAGTTTGAAAACTGAAGGAGAGACTGCTAGGTAATTTGAGTAGCTGGGGAAAGAATATACCAGGTAAAGGAACAGACAGAAAGAGCAAAGGCCCAGAGACAGCGAAGGATGAAGTGTCTCTGAGAATGGAGAGAAGGTCAGTGTGGCTACAGCATAAAGTAGAGGGAGAAAGTGGGACAAAGTCCCAGTCAGGAGGTGGGCTGGGTCACATTGCCTTATAGACTATGGCTAGGGTTTTGAGTCTTGTCTTCAATGTGATGGGTGCTTTTGGAGGAATTTAAAGGAATGGAGTGACCTGACGATTTTTACACCACCACTCTGACTATTGTGTGGAGAGTGGGTTGTAAGAGCCAGGTGGAAGAGGGGAAATTAGTTGGGGGTACTTTCCTGTGTGGTTCTTCTTTGAAAACAAAGCCAATCATAAGATGACCATAAGAGATTCATTTAATTGCTCATTCTCGAATTAAGTTTGTATTCATCCTGTGTCCTGCCCTCCCCCCCAGGTTTGACTATGAGGGGCTAGAGCCCAAGGCGACATATTACATCATGAGGGACTTGGAGGCCCTGGTCACAGACAAGTCCTTCATTGGCCAGCAGTTTGCCGTGGGGAGCCATGTCTACAGTGTGGCAAAGACAGACAGCTTTGAATATGTGGACCCTGTGGATGGCACTGTGACCAAGAAACAGGTACTTGCTAAGAAATCACCAAAATAGGTTATTAGGCAGAACCAGGTGCCCAAGTGTCCTAGTCTTTAGGGATGATCTATGTACTCTGAGGCCTTCATTTTATAGATGAGAGCCCTGTAGCCAGGAGAGGGGAAAGCCCTTGGTGAAGGCTACCTACCTAGTGAGTGGCAGAGGGCAGATTAGAGCATGGGGCCCTGAATTTCTGTCCGGTATTCTTTTTGCCTGGTAACTAATGGGCCAGTATCTCAAACGGATAATAGACTCAATACTTCCTTCCGCAATGTTTGTACCTGCAGGCTCTCTATGTGGCAGCCATTACTGGTGATGGGTTCAGTTAAGCTTCCAGGAGCAAAAGATCCTTTTCCTTCGGGTCCCCAGGTGCAGGAATGTTTCCCCTTTTATGACCTTTTGTCATTGAGGAATGAGAGGAGCTTAGCCAGATGGGTTTGCTACTGCTGGTAGGAGAAAAAACAGTTGGGAAATTTGCCACACCAAACCCCAAAGAGATATTTATGGTTGAGAATTATTGATGGTTGAGAATTATTATCACCATAGATAAGTGGAGGAATTAACTACAACTTCTGCTATGGTCTCATCTTTGTGAATTGTGTAAGAAAAGTTGAAAGCTATTACAATTATTTTTCTTCTCAGTTTTATTTGTTTATTGTCTATGCAAATGTTGACTGCTCTCATAAATTTTAACATTTGAAGTCTAAATAAGATACTCTGAATAACATTAAGAGAAGTTCCACTCTAAAATCTTCAATTCTTGTCTTATACATTCTTCATCAAGTACAGACAACAAAATAAATCAGAAGCTATAAAGTTTTGGGAACTAAATATAATAATAATATTTTAAGTATTAATGCTATTTTAAATATAATATGATAGTATTAAAGTAGTAATGCTATTTTTATTTTGGCCAATATTTCATTCATATGCTCCTCTAGATTATTCTGACTTGCAAATGTTCTAAAACTCAATGTCATCCTGTTACTCTCTTGGTATTCTTTCTCTCTGGTCTGCTTCGTTTTATGGTGATTTTTTTATCTCTATCAAAATGTCAATCTTTCATCCTTAGAAGGCCTCTTATGGCCAGACACAAGGATTACATTCTTACTTTGAAAAGGTCTAAGGTAGTGAATAAGATAGTGGTTACGAAGTTTAAAGCCCCAGTATTGAATTCTACCCCTGCCAGTTACTAGTGTCTGACTTTGGCAAAGTTGCTTGATTTTTTGAGCCACAGTTTCTTCCTAATCTGTAAAATATCTGGCTCAGAATTGTTTTAGAAATGGAATGAAATAAACTATGCAAAAGCTCATAGCTATCCTTGACATAGGGAGTACACAGTACATTTTTGGTTGTCATGTTTTGTTTCACTCCAGGATGCTTTCTTGACTGGGTTGAATTCTCTCCAAAATAATACCAGTGATTCCCTGGAAATGTGCAGCCAAGAGCTCAGCACATGGCATCTTGGAGCCTCTATGCTTTGGATAAGCCCTTTCCAGTTTTGTACCATATTTCCACTTGCATTTTGCATATGGACCTCTGGGCTTTTTTTTCCCCTTCAAAGCCAGTGCTCATTTTGTTGTTAGTGTAAAATTTAAGAGTTGTAACATACATGCCTTCTAAAGTATCCTTGGATGGTTGCCATTTCCTCATGAGGAAGGCTTGCACACTATCCCTTGAAGGGATCATCTAGTCAGTGCTGGTTCTGGATTGTATCTGCTCATATAAAGCTTGTCTGTTGAGCTCATTTGTTTTGCTCTTAAATCCACTAATACTCTACCATTTTCTTCTTCAGTGCACTTAGCATTTGGATACTTTTCCCCCTGGCTTTTCTTTAATTGTTCACATCAGGCTAATTGCTCAGCGAAGTCTCAAATTTGGACATTTATTTATTCCATGCCCCCTCCCCTCCAACCCTGAATACTGGTTTCCATTTTCACTCTGGAATTTATTGATATTTTTTTCTTTCCATGCTCCTTCATTTGAGCTCAGATGTGGCCATAAATAGATAAGTGCTACCAGAACCTGCTCTCAGGAGCTGCTCTGGGACAGAAGGAATGTTGTTCATCTTCCCAGTTTTTAGGACCCACGTGACATCTTCATTAGTTAGTGGCCCTCAGTCACACTGGAGCTTCTCTGCAGATCCAGATTTGGCCCTGTAAGGGTTATGAAAGGCCACTAACACTCAGTGGCATCCCCATGGTAAGTCACAGGTGGTTCTTTCACCACAATTGGCTCTGTAGTTAGAGAAGGAATTCCTGCATTGCGGGGCTGTTGCTAAACTTCCACCAAAGAAGCCCACATCTATAAGCATTCTTAGAATGGCAGTAATTGCCAACATTTAATTCCAGGGACAGTTGAGTTTAGGACACACTTTATGTATCACTGTTGCAAAATAAACTACTCCTAAAAGACACATTTGAATTTAAACAAACTAGCATTATTTTTAAATAGTCATAAGGTACTTTGGTACATTTATTCAACAGGTATTTCTTGAGAGACTACCAATGCATAATATTAATTGTTTTTTTCATGGTGCAATTTTTAAAGTATAAGTATATAACAGCTTTATTAAGATATAATTCACATACCATAAAATTCATCCATTTAAATTGTACGGTTCAATGGTTTGTGGTATATTTATAGACTATATTCACTGCCATCAATTTTAGAACATTTTCATCTCCAGAAAGAAACCTTGACCTCTTTAGCTGTCCTCTCCCAACCCCTGACAACCTTTCTGTGTCTATGGATTTTCCTATGCTACACAGTTCCCATAAATGGAATCATACATGTGCTCCTTTATTACTGGCTGTTTTTGCTCAGCATGATGTTTTTAGGATCCATAATATGAATATGAATATGAATATATATATATATATATATATATATATATATATATTCGCATTATACTAAATGTCAATACTTCATTCCTATTTATTACCAAGTAATATTTCCTTGAATAGCTATACCACACTTTGTTTACCTACTCATCAGTTAATAGATATTTGGGTTGTTTACTCTTTGGGGCTATCCTATATAATAAAAGGCTAATATGCAAATCGACCAAACGGCATAACAACTGGTTGCTATGATGTGCACTGACCACCAAGGAGCAGATGCTCACGCAGGAACAGCCCCCTGGTGGTCAGTGTGCTCCTGCAGGGGGAGCCCTGCTCAGTCAGGGGCCCTGAGCCAGGCTCATGGCTGGCGAGAGTGTGGCAGCGTCTACCACCTCCACGGCGATCTCTCCCACCTCCTTGGCAGCACAAAGGATGTCCACTGCCAGCTTAAGCCCGCTCCCCAAGATGTCAGTCATACATCCCCCCAAGGGTTCCCAGACTGCAAGAGGGTACAGGCCAGGCTGAGGCCCCCTTCCTCTCCCCCTGTGCACCGGGCCTCTAGTTATGAATAATGCTGTGTGAATATTCATGTAAAGTTTTGTGCAGACATACTTTTTCAGTTGGATAAATATCTACAAGTGGAATTACTGATCAAATGGTAACTCTTTGTTTGATCTTTAAAGAAACTGCCATATGATCTTCAGAGCAATTGCACCATTTTACAGTTTCAACAACAGTATGTGAGATTCTAATTTCTACACTTTACCTGCCTTGTTATTATCTCTCTTTTTCAACATAAAATACTCTAATTTTCAAATAACCTAGTATATTATGGATTATTTTAAAATTAAGATAGGACATTTAATCTTCACAAAAAACAAACAGATGTATGCTTCACCTAGCAAAACCCAAAGGATGCTAACATATACATGAACATCGCCATTTGCTGGAGAGGCAGATGGCTATGGTCTCTCCAGAGTTCTATTGTGTTGGAGTCAAAGAAACACAGATTTAAAGGCTGGCTTTGCCACTGCGTAGATTTGTGACGTTTGGCACATGCCTCAACCTAGTTGTGGGGATGGGTGACACTAGTATTCATTACCATAGAGGGCTATGGAGAACGTTGGAGGGCAAAGTTCCCAGACACAGTAGCTAATACACATTTGATGCTTGAGAAATGTAAGTTCCTTCCCGCTTTGCAGAATTCTTCACTTGCCTGAATATCAGTTTGCAGAAAAGGTGTGAGTGGTGTTTAAATGTACAGGCTTGAAGTCACAGTCTTGGCTCTGCCTCCTCCTTTGCTGGGTGATCTTAGGTAAGTCATTCAACCTCCCTGTGCCTTCTTGTCCTCATCTGTGAAAATAAGAATAGTGATTGTGGTTACCTCATACAGCCATTGGAAGAATCACGAGATAATACAGATGAAGTCCTGGTACATAATACATAATAAACAGTTAGCTAAAGTAAGTCATGGCATTGCGGATGGAACATGAGAATTCTCATGTTTTCTGTTCTAAGGCCAGTAGCCAATCATGAGAATTCTTTAAAAATGTATTAGCACCCTAGCTGGTTTGGCTCAGTGGGCTGAAGGGCCCCTGGTTCGATTCCTGTCAAGGGCATGTACCTTGGTTGCGGGCACATCCCCTGTGGGAGGCGTGCAAGAGGCAGCTGATCGATGTTTCTGTCTCATCAGTGTTTCTAACTCTCCATGCTTCTCCCTTCCTGTCTGTAAAAAACTCAATAAAAATACATTTTTAAAAATATATTAGCTTGTAAGAACATGTAACAAATAACTTCAAAATGCAATGGGTATTTAATTTTAAAGTGTGCCTTTAACATTTATGTAAAACATTTTTTGTACTCATTCAATAGAAACTTATCTGGCCACTAGGTAAAGCTAGCAATAAAACTACTGGTCCACAATGTGTTAAAAAGAGGGTCCTTGGGAAAGAAAGATTTCAGCATTTAGTAAAACATATGATAAGAAAAGCATGAAAAAACCATGTAGCCTTGCAGGAGGTCATGTAAAGACATGGGAGGGCCTCTTCCTTCTCTGAATTATCTGTGAATTAAAGTCACATTTCTCTGCTTTCCCTATGTCCCCTTCTACCCCTCCCCAACGTGTTCCTACCTCCACTTCCACTTACTTCACTTCAGAAAGGAAAAAGTTCTTTTTAAGACAGCTCAGTCTCCTTTTTGTCCTTGATTCGAGGTTGGAGTCAGGAAACAGACCGGGTAGGGGAGAGGGGAAGCTGTTTTATACATATCTTTAGAGATAAAGAAGAAAAGCTTCTCAGTCCAAAATGAAATTAAAATCCCCATCACTCCCTGTCCACCCCATTGCTGTGGAAATGTTCAGCAAAATCTATCTTTCCACTGAGACCCTGTAGGGGTCATTCAAGGAGCAAGAAGGAAACCCCTGAAGTACTCAATCCCTGACGTGAATTCCCAGGGACCTATTTGGCCTCACTGTGGTCTGTCTGATCTCATGGAATATATTATGGCTGCTTCCAAATGTCTTCATTTTTGTGACCTTGGGCATCAAGAGAAACGTTTATGTGTGCCTTCCATTAAGCAGGACCTAAAAGAGACCCTGATCTAGAAATATCAAATTAATGACACATAGTTTAACAGCTGCACTTTGTCCTTCTACTGTTCCCATGAAGATATGGCACTATTTATTTTCAGGTAAAATTTAGGCACCATGAATGAATGATAATGGCTTCTTTAAATATGAGTAAGAAAAATAAGCCAATAATTACTCTGAGAAAAGAGGAGCAGTTTGACCAAATTGTTGCCTAATTTAAGAAGTTCCATTTTTTTGCCTTGTAAAGAGATGGGAAAGATGAGTGACTCCCTAAGGCCTAAAGGTAGCTCATTCTTTCCTCCAGGATGAATTCTTTCTGCAAACATCCAGACTTCCCATGGTGCTAGGCACACTCTCTTTCCCCCATCATCTATAGCCCAAGGAACATTACCAATTTCAAGATTATCTCTTAGCATCATTCTCTGCATCTCCTCCTTGTAGCCTAAATCTCCTGGAATCATCACTCAGTGCCCCACAATTATGAGACTCTCCCAGTTCTGATAGAAGATGTATTCCAGTCCGGTGTTGTGAAGGACAATGTGACCATGGCGCTAGCACTGTGATGGTGTCGTATAGCCACTATGGTGCATCAACACAGAACTATGACCTGTACTTTGAAAATTAGCTTTTATATGAGAAAACTTGACATTTCAGGGACAAAATTGAATCAACCAGGTCTCTATGACTTGTCCAACTCCTGAATTTCTATTTAACAGATCAAAAATCATGACATTCTAACAGTGCTGCAGTCATTTGCAAATAACAGTTCAGCTGATATTTAAAAAACTGATGTAAATAAATGCAAACCAGTTAGCTGATGTAGAAAACCAAATCCAATTTGATTATGTCAAGCTAACTCTGAGCTTATTAATATTTCTTCAAGATATGCAGGCCATGTGGAAAGATTTTGATGTTGTCCTCAACCTGGAAAAAAAAAACATTTGAAACTAATTCAGAGAAAAAACACACTTTGAAGACTGATTCTGAAGTCAATTTGCTTGTAGAGTTGTTATTTTAATATTCAGGAAGGTGTCTGCACTTTTAAATTTCAGTATTTAAAAATAATCAAGTGAATTGGTAATTTTGAAATCACATCTTAATCTCTGGCATGTGGTGCTTTAATATATACTTTGGGGTAGCCAATCCCTGGTCAACAGATACAGAGAAGTTTACTGAGGCCTCATCTCTGGAGGCGTCAGGTGAAGGCAATTGAATGGTGTTAGCTGGAGAATCTGGGACTCCAGGAAGATTGCTCTATTTAGAACTAACTGGTCAACCTTCAACCTCAGCCTTCAACTTTTATTCTATTCAGTGAACCAACTAAGAGACTGCCATTAACAATTTATCATTGTCCTGTAATATAACTTGCTGGAGAATGGTTTGAGCTATAGAAGTAGAATTTAAGAAATAACTTTAGTCATAATGATTATCCCACTTATAAACTTTAGTTAAATCTGAAATTTAGTGCCTACAGATAGTCCTCCTATATTAGTAACAGAAATGTTTAGGGAGTGAGATATTATCATTACACTAGAGGCCTGGTGCATGAAATTTGTGCACAGAGGGTGTGTGTCCCTCAGCCCAGCCTGCACCCTCTCCAATCTGATCCTGGTATAATCGGGCCTAAACAGGCAGCTGGACATCCCTCTCAGGACTGCTGGCTCCCAGCTACTCACCTGACTGCCTTCCTGATTGCCCCTAACCACTTCTGCCTGCCAGTTTGATCACCCCTAACCTCTCCCCTGCCAGCCTGATTGATGCCTAACTGCTCCCCTGCCATCCTGTTTGCCCATAACTGCCCTCCCCTGCAGGCCTGGTCACTCCTAACTGCCCTCCCCTGCAGGCCTGGTCCCGCCCTCTAACTGCTCTCCCCTGCATGCCTGGGTCTCCCCCAACTGCCCTTTCCTGCAGGCCTGGTCACACTTCTCTCCCCTTCAGTCCTGGTTCCCCCCAACTGCTCTCCCCTGCAGGCTTGATCACCTCCAACTGTCCTCCCTGCAGGCCTGGTTCCCCAACTGCCCTCCCCTGCTGGCCATCTTTTGGCAGCCATCTTATGTCCACATGGGGGCAGGATCTTTGATCACATAGGGACAGCTATCCTGTGTGTTGAAGTGATGGTCAATTTGCATATTACCCTTTTATTAAATAGGATGTATATTGTGATTAAAGCTCGGTTAAAAAAACTTTTTCTGTTGCAAGTTGTGATGTTGAAAAAAATCTCTATAGTAAATATATATTTCTTTCATATGTTAGTACAATATGGTGAAGGTAGTTGAAGTTTGATTCATTTATGTCTTAATCTATTTAATGAATATTTACCAAACATTGCTGTATGCTAGTCAGTTTCCTGGACATTAATGATACAACAGCACAGTCTAGCAGGGAAGACATACTGGTATTAAACTCGTAATTGCTATAGAATTTACTGAATAGCATTACAGAGAAAGAACTTATTTGGGAGTGCAATATCAGGGGGAAATAACCAGGACTTAGGGCTCTGGAAAACTCTCCATGGGGAGGTAATATTTAAGCTGTACCCTGAAGGGTGAGTGGAAGCTGGCTCAGATGAAACCATCTTATCAGACAACATTCTTTTCTTCAATCAAATGTGCTTATACCATTGCTCAGCTTTCCAGATAAAGAGCTGGCATTTCTTATAGGTAATAGCATTCTCAACGGGATATTACCTATGATTATGATTCTCAACTTCAGTGTTCATTCTATAATACTGTAGTTGTAAATAAAGATAATTGAAACTCTTCTTGGTAGGATACCTTGAAAACCATAGATTAATTTTTTTTCTAATAGCTACCTTTCCTGTGATATTTTTATTTATCTTCCAAGGATCAAACACATATTTGGTGCTTTATAATGAACTGTTGGCTGATATGAAAATAGAGAGAGGGAAATACTGTTTCTAATTAGTTGGGAAGTTCTTACTCCCCTACTGCTGATTCATTGAAGTTATAATAAACTAGAGGCCCAGTGCAGGAAATACATGCATGGGTAGGGTCCCTAGTTGCTGCCAGCTGTCTGCTGGGGCCTCCTTTCCCTGGCTGCCAGCTGCAGGCCTGGCCTTCCTTTGTTCCATGCCGCCCCCTGGTGGTCAGTGCATGTCATAGTGATGGATGGAAATCCCAGTTGGTGAAACTCCCAAGAGGACATTTTATATATTAGATTACCTTCTCTTGACCTACGCTGATTGCTTTAGGGCTATCTTCTAAATGTTGCAAGTAGAATCCTGCTAAGATGTGTGACTCTAAACATTCTGGAATGGTATCACATTTATTTCTACTGAAATACTAATGTATGTACATAGTCTGGTGGGTGACCCTTACTGGGAATCATAAATATGATAGGGAAAAAAACTCTAAAGGATCACAGAAACTAAGGGGTGAATCTACCCCTATTGTTTGGGGGAAAGTGTCTGAATCCAGAACTGGGATTGGTATTGAGTGAACGGGAGAGCAGCAGTCATTTTTTGGCCAAAGACCTAGGGAAATGAGTGTGTATGATCTAGGTGCATTGTTCCAAATCTGATAGTTGGAATCTGAGTGATAAATAACTATTAAGTCTTCATTCTCCAAGTAGCCCTCTCATCACCTAATATGGTTTTTTTGCTGGATAGATGTTTTAAAAGAGGGCTGAAGAAGCCATTTGTCCTTGATTTCCCTCAGATAATTGTTTGCAATTGTTGGCTTCCATAAGTGCTGGTTGGTTATAAAAATGGCTAAATCAAAATTGCTTCCAAGAGTAGGGCAGCTAAGTCTGGCATTGTAGCAGTGAACTGCATAAAGATATGACCTAATAGGGGAAGGAAAGGAAGGTAAGCCAGCAAAGAGGAAGGATGTTTTTCTGTAATTTGTCCACCTGTTTGTAATTTACACAAAGGCATGGTATGGACTAGCTGCTGCCCTTCTCAACCACTTTTGAACTCATGCTCACTGCTAGGTATGACTTAAACAAAAATGGGTAATTCTAAGTAATTTTTTCATGGAGAAAAATGGCTCTCCAATCCAAATCTCCTGCTATATAAACTGTGTTTTTGTCTCCAAAAATATGGTGCAGATGTTACAAACCAATATTTTCACCTTGAAGCTTTCCAGATAAATCATTGGGATTTCCTGTGGGAGATAACATCAGAGTTAGGCTCATGGGGTCTTTCTCTTGCAAGCTTGTCCTGTCTCCAGGTTTATATGCCTGGTGAGGCGAACTGACTGTGCGACATTGTACCAGATGTGAGGGCCATATGCTGTTTTCCTCTGGAAGTCATCCTAAGTCAGTATTTGATGAGGTATGAGGCTGCCAAGTAACTGTTGGTAATGTACAGTTCCTCCTTCCCTGCCTGGCTGCAATATGTCCTATAGTCTCCAGAAGAACATCTGGCAGCTCAGTGTATATTTAGCAACTTTCAGAATTCCCTGCATTGATTTACACAAGGGCTTTAAAAAAGTATCAACATGTATTTATCAAACATTTATCGCATACCTATTCTACATAAATCTCTGTGCCAGTTTTGGGGACCATACAAACCCTATGAGATATTGTTCAACTATTTTACATGAGAAGCAATATATGGCCTATGGCTCATATGGTTCAACCTAAAATTATGAGCCTGCAGTCAGAGGATGTAGACTGAAGTCCTGGCTCCCTCATTTACTAGCTGAGTTACCTTGAACAAGTTCTTTAATTTGTTCTTTCTGTTCAGTGAAATGAGGAAGTGGCCTGGATGACTCCAAGGTCCTTCCTTCAGGACCTTAAGTGTCTAAATTGACCAACCTGGAAGGAGTATTTTTTTCCCCCCAAAGAAACCAATTCAGTGGAAGGTATGGAGAAGATAAATGGTAACAGACCTCGTGAGGTTAGCAATGATTTCAGAGACATGGCAAAGCTCTTAATATGAAATTCATCTTATTTCTGCCTAATTTAAGAATACATATGTACATGGCATCACAAACCATCACCATTTAGGTTTTATTTAGTAATCTTTTGCAAAATCTGAAACGTTGGGCAACTTAGAGCTTAGCACCATTTTCATTAAAAGCTTTATAATCATAATAATATAAATAATAATAACAAAAATAATATTTATATAGTGACCTACAATTTTCAAAGCATACATTTTCTGATTTGATCTCACAACAACCCAGGCTATTTTACTATTTTATTTGTCATTCTTTATCTATCTCTCTCTTTCTCTCTCTCTCTTTTTGTCTCTCTCTCTTTCTCTCTCTCTCTTTTTGTCTCTCTCTCTTTCTCTCTCTCTCTTTTTGTCTCTCTCTCTTTCTCTCTCTTTTTGTCTCTCTCTCTCTCTTTTTGTCTCTCTCTCTTTCTCTCTCTTTTTGTCTCTCTCTCTCTTCTCTCTCTCTCTCTCTCTCTCTCTCTCTCTCTTTTCTAGGAAACTAAGGCTTAGAGAGCTTAAGTGACTTAACACCTTGCAGACGGATCACAAGAATTCTCGATTCATATTACACAGTGTTTTACAAAGTATCATACTTTACAAAGTATTATCATGTAAGAACATGTAATAAATAACTTCAAAATGCAATGGATATTTAATTTTAAATTGTTCCTTTGATATGTATGCAAAAGTTTTTTTGTATTCATTTAATATAAACTTATCTGGCCACTGGGTAAAGCTAGCAATAAAACTACTGGTCTGCAATGTGTTAAGGCCACTGGTTAGAAAGGTTGCAAGCCAGAATTCAAGGCTGGGTTTTATAATTGTTATTTCTGTATTATTTCCAAACTGATTCCATGAACAGCAAAACAAAGAGGGAGAAATTTGGGAAGAATGCATGCTAGAGAGATAACTAGAAGCATATTGGAAGGTTTTTGTGTGAAGATACCTGCAGGGCACACATAGCCCATTAAATCTTTCTTCATTGGACAGAACTAAAGTGGGCAACACCTTCATCACTGAGGCATACAACTCCAGGCACTCAAGGGGGAAAAAATACTAGACACGAGCTGGAATGCCCTTTGGATACCTCTACCCCATAATTAACACTTTCTTCTAATGGATCAGAGCCTCTTTTTTCTTCTTTAAGCTGTGGCGGTCATTCCAACTCCTATAGCTGCTGTGGCAACCAAGGCATCATGGATTTCTTCATAGTTGCTTCAAGGATTCCTTAGGAGATTGTGCTAAAAACAGTATGAGATGGCTCAAGAGGAGATATTACTAATGATTCTCCTGCTGACAGGCCACAAGAAGGAGGCTTTCAGAAATCCACAAGATGATGTTTTATTATCCCCCCATGTTATGGCCCTCCTAAGATCCCAAGCCAATGGTCGTATATTCATGAAACCTTGGATAGTAAAGGAATCTCTTTAAGACTGTTTTGTAGTATATGTAAGATAGGAGTCTTACGTATAAGACTTAGGCAGACACAGCGAGCAAGCAGAAGGGAAGTTTATTAGTGGAAATGGGGGGATGGAGCCACAACTGGGGAAGATTAGGACTTAGCTTCCATTGTCCCTGGGGTTGAATTTTATGCGCAAAAACCGCAAGGGTCAGAGGCTGGGGGATATGAATGTTCTTAGTCTGATTAGAATAAGTTTGTGGTCCTTCAACCTGATTAGTGCTGGCCATTGAGGCTGTGGCTGTAAGCAGCCATTGTTATCGTTGGCCTGCTGTCTCACCCTCTGGTGTGGTTGCCTCCTGTTGTGCTTGTTTGTGTGACCGTAGGCTGGTCCACAAAATGAGGCTGGAGCTACTTTCTCATTTGGGACTTTCTGGTTTGCCTGAACCAGATGTCCTCTTCTAGCCCGTCAGTATAGTCCAGTTACTTGACATGTGAAGCAGATGATGCAGAGAAAAGAGGCCACTACACTGGTGTCCACATTTACATCAGAATCATACGGGAGCTTTACAATCCCAATGCCCAAAATCATACTCCTTACAAATAAATCACAATGTCTTGGAGTAAAAGCCAGGTATCAATATTTTTTAAAGAACCCCACCCCCATACACATACATACCAACTAATTCCAGTGTCCAGCAATTTTCAATTAATGGGATTATGATTTGTCTAAGATCACACACATGGTAGGATAGGAACCCTCCATGTTCAATTCAGTTGTTTTAGCCAAAACTGACTCTTGCCCTGAAAACATAGGATGAGTAGATACAGAACATCTGCCATAATGATGACGTTCTGGGTAATCTCTCACAACTGCCCTTCAAGGTGAATACATTAGCCTCAGTTCACTGATGGAGAATATGAGTGTTTTCATTTGTGAGTCCTTCCTAAATGTAGAAGGAGGCCTTCCAGCGGTGCTCCCTCCAGCTGTTTGACGTACCATGCACTTATTCAGGTGTTTAAGGTAAACCTACTGTGTGCAGGTGTTGCCCTAGGGCCTAGGCCAGGGGTGGACAAACTTTTTGAGTTGAGGGCCACAATGGGTTCTTAAACTGGACCGGAGGGCTGGAACAAAAGCAGCCTGACCATGCTGGCACTCTTATCTTGGGCTCCTAGTGAAGGAGGGGAGAGCAAGAGAACCTTCCACTCTTTCTGCTCCGTGGGCTGGATAGAACAGCTGAACGGGCCGGATCCAGCCCGCAGGCCGTAGTTTGCCCATGGCTGGCCTAGGCTATGTGGATAAATGGTCAACAAGGAACAGAAGACTTTGAGCTCCCATAGATTATCACCTAATAAAGAACCAAAGACATAATTCAGCAATTCCAACACTTAAGAATTAAGTCTGGCCCTAACCAGTTTGGCTCAGTGGATAGAGCGTTGGCCTGTGTGCAGACTGAAAGGTCCCAGGTTCGATTCCGGTCAAGGGTGTGTACCTTGGTTGGGGGCACATCCCCAATAGGGGGTGTGCAGGAAGCAGCTGATCAGTGTTTCTGGTTCTCTGTCCCTCTCTCTTCCTGTCTGTAAAAAATCAACAAAATATATTCTTAAAAAAAGTTAAGCCTGTGATGGAAACTTATTTGATTCATTTGCACTGGGCCTTGCTTATTCTAGAGGATTTGTGGCAGCAAAAATACACATAATTAAGTTGTTAGTATATAAATAAGAAACAGAAATCAAGACTATGGGAAATATAAATAAGTGTAGAAAGTTAAGAACAGAAGAAGAAAATGTATAGTTATGCAAGTCATATAGATCTACTTGAGCTGAACCTCAATTTTGGCAGCCACGTTGGAAAGGGAGCTATGGATAGTTATAAAGTTCTTATTGTCAGAAATACAAAAAAGCAAAAAACAAAATACACACACACAAAAAACAACAACAAAAACAAACAAACAACACACACACACACACACACACAGTACCTCAGGGAAGGAAAGGCTAACTAACACTTGAATCTTGAGGAAATCTCTCGTGTGGAGTTCCACATGGCCAACAATATTCCTATAGTGATTTGCTGGATTTTATGACACGGTGCCTTGTTACAAAATTTGTGGCATGAGTAGGTGGTCAGTTTAAATTGATTTATGCCAAATACACATCCAGATGAATCTGTGGCTAGAAGCTGGACTATATGGAGGAATTGATGGATTGGATACCCTTAAAAACAGTCTTCATAATTTCTCACTACTGGGATTTTTATAAGGTAGATGGTCTTTTTCTTTTTAATTTTCTGAGGTGGGATTGAAGGGCAAGTCTTCTGTGTTGTGGCTAATTTAATGGTTCATACCAGGGGTCAGCAAATATTTTCTTAAAGGGACAGATAGTAAATATTTTAGCCCTTGTGGGCCATATGGTCTTTGTCATAACTATTCAGTGCTGCGGTTGTAACACAAAAGGAGCCATAGACAATACATAAGTGAGTGGAAATGGCTATGTTCCAATAAAACTTGATTTACAAAAACAGGTGCCAGGCCAAATTTGGCTGACAAACTGTATTGCCAATCCCTGGTTTAACATTGAAAATAAAAGCAAATTATATTATTGCTATTCTTTTGTTGGAATTACAGAATGTTTAGAAACTTGGCAAGCCTTGGTCAGTAAGTACCTTTGACCTCATAATTTAATTGATAGTAGGTAATGATATATGCTGGAGAGAGCATGGCTCATGTTCAAGTTTCAAATTCATTACATTCATTGGAGGAACATGTGGACCCAAAGCAATCCAATATAACTAGTCACACATCACAGTGACACTCAACAGACATGGAACTAGGCTAGTTGCAGCTCAGAATTGGGCTGGGTCTACACATTTTTTATTTCATGTGGAGAAGGAGAATTGTGTTTCTCACCTGGAGGTCTCACAAAGCAACATGCATTCTCTATTAAGATCTCATGGTTGGTCCCTTAGGAAAGAGAAAAGATGTTGGATTATGTCCAGTAGGTGTGTGCTATTTACTCCTTCATTGTCTTTTCAAGTGCAAAATCTATTCCAGGCTACCAGATGTAGATTCTAACAAGTCTTCATAAGTACAGCCAAAAATACAGCTGCCCTTGGGAAAAAATGACTTCACTATAAAAAGGCTTACTTACGAGCAGATAATGCATGTTGATGGTTTGCTGTGATCTGGATTTTTTAATATATCCCACTGGCCATAAACTAATCTGAGGGGTAAATTGTACACTTGGAGCTACCTTAAAGGGTTAATTCTGGGAGGTCACCAGAAGAGGTGGCCTCAAGTGATTTGGAATCCGAAGCAATGGGTGATTTAGGGCTCCAGCCTTAGATATTGCTTTAACTAGTTTATGGATAACTCATAGTCCGGATCAATGAATTATGAACTCGCATGTGCCATAGGTAGTGACAGTGGGAAAGTGGGCTTAGACAGACAGCTTCATAAGAGTTTATAAAATCATGGAATACAGTGGTGGAACCCTTGGGACTTCATTGTCAGTTTGAACATAATTTGATATATAATTCTTTCTGGATAGTAAGGAATTGTTCCTTTTGCTCCATTTGGAATTTCCTAACTATTCACTTATCTGGCATCATATGGTGGTTTAAAAAATGATTTCTATTCATTGTAATCACTACTCTAGGTTTTTGGAGAACAAGTACTGTGTCTTTATCTTTATTTTCTCAGGCATTGTCCTGTACCTGATCCCTAAGGGCCACTCAAAAAAGGTTGCCCGGTGAATGAATCCTGGCTGATATCATCCTGTTTGCAAAACTAGCATCATAGAGTGGCGAGTTGCCAGGAAGAGAGGTGGCTCCTTTTTTTGTTGTACAAACTGTGGCAAACCTTGAACCCTTCCAACAGAGACTAAGGCTTTTTGTTTAGGGGCTGGAATATGCCTATAAGACCTAGAAAGCAGAAAAACATTCATATGAAAAAGTCACAGTGCCCTCCCTTTCCTCCTGTAGATACCACCAGATGAGGGTGAGATAAAGGATATATAGGGCAGGTATGAAATATTTTTAATAATGGCTTATTCTTAACAAGCAAGATTTGAGACCAGAGAAGTTTCAAGGATAAATTTCTTAGGGAAAATGTCTTATATCAGTCTCCTGAGAGTTTTCACTTTTTCAGAGATATCAAGTGACCAGACATACTATTTTATTCCCTCCTCTTTCCTCTGGCTCTTGCCAACATGCTTGTTAATAACGACTTTATTGTCTTAAGAAAATAAATTTCCTTTGACAGAAGTTACAATATGGTTTTACAGTCATATCTTTAAAATATCCTTGCCACTAATAAGAAAGAAATAGAGAATGGGGACATTTTGAGCCAAAACCAATTTAATATTGGCAGCTCTGAGGTGCAGCACAGTTCTGTTCCTACTCCACCCTGGTGGCCAGGTCTTGCCAGTAAGAAGGGGTAAAGAACCAAGAGAATGGGGATGTACATAGGAGCTCTCAAAACGCAGCTGGGCTCTAGCCCTGAGCATTCCATTATAGGGTTCCCCTACCAGAGGAATGTGGGAACAAAGAAAGAAACAAAGATGAATTTAAAGCAAAGCCTAACATCACATGGGTAGTTTGTCTTATTGTAATATATAAATTGCCCTACTCCATTGCATCTAGGTTTATAAGTGGTGAACTTTGGCCCCAGGGACATTGAATATCTTTTCCTCCTTATTATCTCCACTCACAGCACAAGACATAGGAAACCCAAGCATCTGTTTTGCCCCTGACCCTCCCCTAGTATTAACCACAAGGCAACATAAATAGAATAAAGAGATTAATGGATAATTTTAAGTAGCTGCTAGGATCACGTCATACTCCTACTTGGGTTAGTGTTGAGAGTCAATTATAAGTTGTCATGACTCTGAGTATCTTTAGATCATAGAAATATGCAGATCTCCAAAGTAGGTATTAATTACTTTTACCTGTGTATTTATCTGTTCACTGGTCCATTCTGACTATTCTTGATCCTAGGGCCTGAGGATCATTTTCTCTGATGCATCACGGCTTATCTTCCGGCTCAGTTCCTCCAGTGGCATGCGGGCCACCATCAGGCTGTATGCAGAGAGCTATGAGAGGGATCCCAGCGGTCATGACCAGGAGCCACAGGTACCAAAACAGAGCTGTGCTCCCAGCACTATGTGTTTCACTGCTTCTGACAAATTCTGGGAGCTCCTATATACCTTTAGTGGGAATGATCATATTCTGGAAAGTAAATTTCATATTGATACTTCCAGCTGAAGGACAAACTTAAGAGAAACTACAAGCAAATTTAATTCATTCATCGCAGTGTTTTCAACAGAACAATTGTTCTCCAGCATCTATGAGACTAACTTTTCTCAAATGACTTGCCTCTCTTGATTACTCTGCATTTTGTTAATTGGGATGACATTAAGAGGCACCTATAGATAAGGAAATTTCAAGTTAGAGTCAAACTTGTCAAACTACGCAGAGCCTTGATTATGCTCGTAAATTTTGAGTCTTCGGGTGTTTGGAGAACTCTGGGTTGAACCATGACCTTGAAGTGCCAATATAGATGCTACTCTGGGCTTGCTCTCTGTGATTGCTGCCAAGCCTGGCATGCGAGAAGGGACTATGGCTGGCCTGAATTTAAAGTCAAGGGAAGACAATAACAAGGCTAAGCCAGCCAGTGATTGGCAAAGCCCCCTTATGTTGTCAACAATCGAACTAATTAATAATTCACTTAGAAAAATAATAAGCCATTTCGCTCTCTTACTCATTCAAGCTCCAGGCAACATTAATTAATACCAGTAAGGACCCACTATAATGTTGGGTACTTCCAGCTACACTGTTTGCTGCCCCCTCCCTCTTGGTCTTTACTTCAAGCTGGGTTTTGAAGCAGGGTCTTTGATAATTTCTTGAGATGAAAACATTGGCTCCATCTCCAATGCTTCTTTTGTGAAGAAGAAAAGTAAAATGTCACTGCTTCTCATTTTACAGTTGCTCAGAATTTCCAGTTATAATTGGCCATAGCTGTTCCCTGGATGGAAAAGATGCCAGGGAACATTTTCTTCCTTTGTCAATACTTTAGTGGGGTTTTTTTTTGTTTTTGTTTTTCATAACGCTTTTCTTTGGAGAGGCTCAGAGAACTCAGAAAAAGGGTACCATACATAGATCCTTACACTTGACCCTGCAACTAGCATATCTGTCGAGTAATACGATCCCAGATGGGGAAGTAGAGGCCTAGGAGGCGGTTATCAGGGTCATCTAGAGCATGAAGGGGCAGAGTGTGAGGCCAGCATCATGTCCTCGGTCGTTCCTCCTCAGGATCACAGGCTTCCCACGCAGGGATGGGCCTCACTCCACCAACATGATTTGTTTGTGAGTAAATTTCACCCAGGATAGTACAAAGTCATGCAAAAATTGGAGGCTCCCCCTACCTTTCTATAGAAAACTCTCATCTATATCTTCTGTTTGGGAAACAAGATTAAAACACGGACCTGAATCTTCAGAGCTTTGTACAGGGTGAGGAATGATATTCCTGGCCTCACCAGCCCTGAGTCACTCAGACTCAGGGCTATTTTTTCCTCAACATTCTTTTCCCTATTTGCACATAGTAAGTGGTTATGATATCTGCTTATTTTTACTTACCTTCTGCACTGGCTGCAGAAGTACCTTTATATTGTCTAGGCCATTAGGCATGTGTGAAAACAATCCTATACACACATTTTCCGTCTACCCTTCTAAGTTTTTTCTGGCTGATCTGACAGTCAAATTGACGTGAGACAGATTAGCAAGAGGAAAAAAAAGTTAAAGTTTAATAACATGTAGACCTCCTAGATACACAGGATAGACCTGGAAAACTGAGTAACTCTCTGAAATGACAAAAGTTACCACCTTTTGGCAACAAGATGGCGGCAGAGGTAAACGCCTAGCTGCAGCCGCACTCAACAATTTCAAAAAATACAACTAAAATATAAAGTGGACACTATCCAGAACTACAGGAGAGTTGACTGACTGGAAATTCTACAACCAGAAGGAAAGAGAAAACCTGAAGGACAATCAGAGGAGCTGTAAAAGCCTAAGGTACGGAGGCGCGGTTCGCGCGCGGGGAGAGGACGGAGCCGAAGAGGAGGGGCGGCTGAGTGCCTGGCTGGCGTTTCCTAGCGGGAAGGAGATAAAAGCTCCGGACTGTGCTGAACCCCAACTCCGACTGCACTGAACCCCAGTTCTGGGCAAGACCCTGAGGTCCAGGCTCATACAGAGGGATCTGGGCTGTAAGGCGGAAGCTCAGCGGCGAAAGGCAGAGCCCCAGAGCCCCGGAGTCGCGCACATTGCGCGCAGAGGAGGGACTGTTCGCTGAGCTGCTGAATTGCCCCAGCGGGAAGGACTCAAAAGCTCAGGAATGTGCTGAGCCCCAGTTCTGACTGCACTGAACCTCAGTCCTGGGCAAGACCCTCGAGCCCCAGCCTCTTACAGGGGGAATCTGGGCTGTAAGACAGAAGCTCAGGGAGAGCAGCAAAAAGCAGAGCCCCCGAGTCGCGCACATTGCGCGCACAGAGGACAGACTGTTGTTTGGGCCGAGAGATCGCCCTAGCAGGAAGGAGACATAAGCTCCGGACTGTTCTTAACCCCACTTCCAACTGCTCTGAACCCCAGTTGTGGGCTTGTTGGGGGAGAGACTACACTGTCTGGTAGCGGACGAAGCTCTAGGGCGCCTTTCTCTCAGAGGTGCTTGCAGCGAGTACCAAAGGACACTGAGGAACACTGAGACTCAGGAACCTCCGAGGGCGGGGCTAACCGGAAGCCAAGGCTGTAGGCTCCACCCTGAGACTCCGCCCCATCCAAGCTGAACTCAGAGAGGCTTTTGCAGGTTTCTAAGTCTAGTGGAATAAGGTTGTCTCCTGGCATAGACACAGCTGATCCTCCCAACCTACCAACCCAGGGAAGCAGCGAAAATGTCGAAACAAGGAAACAGATCACAAACGAAAGAAATGGAGGACAAAAAGCGACTGGATATAGAATTCAAAACCACGCTTATAAGAATGTTCAACAATCTCTTAGAAAAGGCCGATAAAATAAATGAGACCTATGAGGATATGAAAAGGGATCAACAAGAAATAATAAAGGTTCAACAAGAAATGATAAAGGATCAACAAGAAATGAAGAATACACTCTCTGAAATAAAAAATATTATGCAGAGTCCTAAAAACAGATTGGAAGATTGCAAGAATCAAGTCCAAGATTTGGAACACAAAGAGCCAGAGGACACTCCTCCACAGAAGCAAGAAGACAAGAGAATCCAGAAAGTTGAAGATAATGTAAGGAACCTCTGGGACAACTTCAAGCGAACCAACATCAGAATTATGGGCATCCCAGAAGATGACAGAGAGCAAGATACCGAAAACATATTGAAAGAAATAGTGACAGAAAACTTCCCCCACCTGGTGAAAGAAATAGACTTACACGTCCAGGAAGCACACAGAACCCCAAACAAAAGGAATCCAAAAAGAACCACACCAAGACACATCATAATTAAAATTCCAAGAGCTAAAGACAAAGAGAGAATATTAAAAGCAGCAAGACAAAAGCAGGTAGTTACATATAAAGGGGCACCCATAAGAGTGTCAGCTGATTTCTCAACAGAAACCATGCAGGCCAGACGGGAATGGCAAGAAATATTCAAGGTGATGAATAACAAGAACCTACAACCAAAAATACTCTACCCAGCAAAGCTATCACTCAGAATCGAAGGCCAGATAAAGAGCTTCACAAATAAATTTAAGCTAAAGGAGTTCATCACTGCCAAGCCAGAACTTTATGAATTGCTAAAAGGGGTTCTTTAGGAAGAGGAAGAAAATAAAGATAAAAATTATGAACAAACACATAAATATCAACAAGTGAGTCTAAAAACCAAGGGAAGTAAAAATCCTGATGAACAATATTAACTGGTGAATATAATAGAATCAGAGGTATGGAAGGGGAGTGGACTGATGATTCTCGGGGAAATGGGGAGTGGGGCGGGGCGGGGCGGGAAGAGACTGAACATAAACTGCACCTATGGATGAGGACAATGGGGGATGGGGAAAGGGCAGAGAGTTGAATGGAAACTTGGTGGAGGGGAGCAATGGAGGGGGGGGAATGAGGAACATTTGTAATAATATGAACAATAAAGATTTATTTAAAAAAAAAAAAAACAGAAAAAAAAAAAAGTTACCACCTTTTAAGACAAAAAAAAAATGTTTCCAGCTTATAAGACAAAATATTTTGATGTTGGGGGGTTGTGGGAGGTACCAGAAAAAAAAGCCCAGAAAACAAAGATAACATCATTGTGCAGATCTCAGTCCTTGGCTCTCCTGTGATGAGAGTTTCTAGAGTTAAGGTCATCCCCCACTTCCCAGTAAAGTGAGGGAGACATTCTTACAAATGGAGATTTCCCTTATACGTGTCTCTTACTACAGGGTAACTTCCACTCCGTTTTTAGAGCTTTTCTTATGTATGCAGTTTCTTAAAAATGCCTAAAACATCCTTATGCAAGGAGACACATTTTGGGGTGGCAAATGTGCTCTCCTACAAGTCTCTCTCTGAGAAGGTCCACAAAAGCTAAATGGTGCCCCCTTTTTAAGGCTTCCATTGGGCTGTGGGTTAAGTATGGTCAGGGCCTGGGACAGGCTGTTCCCAAATATCCCACAATGGCATAGTGATTACTTTGAATTAAAGTTTCTGGACCAGCAGCCAGTGAAAGAAGGACATGTTGACCCTCCCTGATCTCCTAGAATGTAGGGAATAAATCTCCCCTGCAAAAGGTGTCCTCTTTGATCCAAGGGAATGAAGAGAGACACCATATCAATAGAGTTAAGGAATCTAGAGCCTGAAAGCCTTTTTAAGCCTTATTTTTTCTAATTTACTACACAGACCTTTTTCTGTTTAGATTCCTAGCAAATGAGCATCCAAAACTAAGTTTCTTTGTCCTGTCAGATGTTCACAAATGTATTGTTTCTTTGTATAAAAAATGGCACAAAGGTGGACTGGTTCATCATTTCTCTGAGTATTATTTATGATCTCTTACATGCATGAATTAAGTTGGTTTTTCTTCTGTTTATCTGGTCTTTTTCAATTCTATTATTAGTCCAGCCATCAGATCTCAAGAAGGGTAGAAGGGAGAACTTCCCCTTCTCCTACAGTATATGTACTTCAATCTGTGGGTAAAGTCACCATTGCTGTGTGTTTTGAATGGTTGGGGGGGGGGTGTCCTTGCATTGATACTGTCTTCTGATTGCTGATATTCTCTCCTTTTCTGATCATACGCAAGGGTTTTCCCTGACCTGGCTATGTGGGCCTCACAGTGTTTAGCATAGGATCTAGAATAAAATGTTATGTTAAAAATAGAACTTATTAAAATACTACACATCATTGACTTACCAACTTATGCCCGATTTATTGCCTAGTATAGTGGTTGGCAAACTCATTAGTCATCAGAGCCAAATGTCAACTGTACAACGATTGAAATTTCTTTTGAGAGCCAAATTTTTAAAAATTAAACTTCTTCTAACACCACTTCTTCAAAATAGACTTGCCCAGGCTCTGATATTTTGTGGAAGAGCCACACTGAAGGGGCCAAAGAGCCATTAGTGGCTTGAGAGCCACAGTTTGCTGACCATGGGCCTAATACATTTAAATCAAGATATAACTTTAAGATTTTTAAATTTTACATCTAAAACCATTAGGAAAGGAAGAAGATTCTCTCAGCAGGCCCACCTGTCTCAAGTACTGCTGCCCTTGGACCAGGGACGGCCTACTAACAGCTCTGCTTTACAGGTCCACCTGCTTCTGCCTTAGAAGAGCTGTGGAAGGAAAGGCCTTTGGTTAGCAATTAGATAAAAAATAAATAAATAAGGCATTCTCCTGAAGCTGCAAGTTTTATTACTGATTCAGGGCCTGACAGGGAAACACCAGCTTATGTTGCTTTCTGAGCCACAGAGAAAAACCTCTTCTGCCTTTTTGGTTTGTTCTGATTGGCGGCCCAGAGAACAAACCAAACAGAGAACAAATAGCCACCTCCCACCCCTCACTGGCACCTGTACTCAGACACCAGTTAAAGTACCTCTATACCTGGCAGAGACTCCACTGATACCTCATTCTAATTCAACAGATTTTTTAAAATGCTTTATCCCCTTTAACACAAAGCCCATCTACATTCAAGTTATTTAGCAAGAAGACTGGAAAGCTCCCTTCAACTGGCTTTGTTAGCATCTGGCTATTTTACTTTGAGCTGGGATAGTTACTTTTCCTGACATTTTACACACATGTGAACAGAACTTGTTTTGAACATTTATACTGTGGTTGACTCATGCAAGTATTCATAACTATCCTACTGATGCAAGTAGGAAAACTTGTGATGCACATAAGTTTCTTTACCCGCTTATAGATTTACCATTTTGGGTCCATTTGTATAACAGTGATTATAATATTTGTTTTAAGTTATTCTAAAATAACTTGTTAGCTACATTCAAGAATATATATATTTAAACATTTTTAATTAAATCTTTATTGTTGGAAGTATTACATATGTCCCCCTTTTCCCCCCAGTGACCTCCTCCAGCCCTTCCCAGGCCCCCACCTCAGGCCTTCACCACCCTATTGTCTGTGTCCATGGGTTATGCCTATATGCTTGCAAGTTCTTTGGTTGATCTCTTCTCACCTACCCACCTCTGCCTTCCCTCTGAGGTTCGACAGTCTGTTCCATGCTTCTATGTCTCTGGATCTATTTTGTTCATCAGTTTATTTTGTTCATTTGATTCCACATTTTAAAGAAAATTCGATATGCACTTAGGAATTGGTGGTGAGAGGAAAAAGGAGATTGGGAGGCTCTTGATAAGATGAGGAGGTGCTTGCTTTGTCCTCACCGTGTCAGTGGTAAATCAGCAAGGAAAGCTCCCAAGGCCTATTTCTGAAAGAATATGTAGTTCGACAAAGACAAGATTACTGTAAGGTTACTGACCATCAGCAGGCCTTTAAGGAGCCTTCAAACCAAATAGCTGGTAATAATTTAGAAAAAGGTGAGCCAAAAGGATTTAAATTCACAGGTAACCAGAAACAGGCAGTTGTTTCCATTTTCTTTCTCACCAGGTTTATTAGCAGGGCTTCTAAAATGTCTATTCTGTATATGTTTTTATTGATTTCATAGAGGCAGGTAGGAGGGAGAGATAGAAACATCAATGATGAAAATCATTGATCAGCTGCCTCTCTCATGCCCCCTACTGGGTATCAAGCCTGCAACCTGGGCATGTGCCCTGACTGGGAATCAAACCCTGACCTCCTAGTTCATGGGTTGACCAATGCTCAAACACAGAGCCACACAGGCTGGGCCAGACATATCTGTTTTAATTAAGTCAACAAAGTGTTCACCTTCTTTCCTTGTCCCTTTCAGTCTGTGGGTGGAGTGGCTAATGAACAGTAAAAGAGTCTACAGGAAAAGGAAGAAGAAGTTTTGTTAAAGGCTGGGATAATTACAGACTGATAACCAGGTCCTGGCTAATCAACAGTTGGCTCAGATACTTTAATTGCAGAATATAATTGCACCCACCCCCACCCCAACTCCAGGAAGGAGCCTGATTTTTCCAACCTTCTTTCCCACTGAGGGAATTGAAGTCTATATTTCTGATAAGCTGCACCTCGAAGTCTTTAAGGACTAATAACTAAGCACAGAGAGTCCCTCTATATTGGATTAATCTGTCAAAGCAGAGGCCACCTATCATTTTGCCCAACCTGTCCTTAGTATGACATTATAATCCAGAAATACAAAGTACAGAGCCATTTTGTGTTATGTTAGAAGAACACATCATTTATTATAGAAATCAGGATACTTTTGAGAGTGAAAGGGGCACTAATAATTATAGTGGCACCCTCCGCAATAAACCAGGGCAAATGATTACTCTAATTACATGCCTTTGTGCTCTCTTAGATCTGCACATCTCTTTAGAGAGGGGTTTCCAGGAGCACTACTAACTAAGCCTTGTAGTACAGAGGGAACATGCAGGAGTGAAGAGTTAGATCTGTGGTTCTAACCCAGACTACACCAGAAAGACTTGGGTGGCTTAGTAAAAACACACAGGCCTGGGCCCCCCTCCCAGACATTGTACTTTATTGTTCTGGGGTAGAGCCTGTATTTTTAAAGTACTTCCAAGGTAATTCAAACTAGAGAAGGGCCTCTAAACTTTAATATGTTGTTAATCATCTGGATCTTGTTAAAATGAAGATTCTGAGTCAAGTCTGAGGAAGGTCAGAGAGTCTACATTTCTAAGAAGTGCTCCAGTGAGATTGTATTGCTGGTCTAGGAGTCACACTGAATAGCAGAGTTATATGAACTGTGAAGCCCTAATAGCAGGACCTTGACTTCTTTAAAATCACAAAAAGGGCAACACCTGTTTTTATTCCCCTTCCATGCATGAGCTGCTGGCCTCTAACTCACATCTCCAGTTGCCCATTGGACTCCACTGGAATGTCTTCTGGGCATCTTTAACTTGACGCGTGCAAAACTGAACTGTCAGCCTTCCAGGATCCTCACCCTTCCTCCTTTCTTCTGCTTCTTTAAGTTCTTCATTTCAGTAAATGGTGGCTCCATCCTGTTAATAGGTTTGTCCAGACACTTAGAATTCATCCAGGGGGTACGATTCTTTCTCTCATGCCCCATATTCAACATCAGATCCGACCAACATGACCTTCAAAACACAACCAGGTCTGACCTCCTCTCACCACCTTCACCATTTCTACGCAGGGACAAGCCTCTGTTTTCTCTTTTACATCATTGCACTGGTCTCCTCACTGGTCTCCTTCCTTCCACTCTTGTCCACTCCCTACCCACACCTAGTCTCAGAACAGCAACCAGAGTGATGTTTTTAAGACATATTAAATCACCTCATTACTCTGCTCACATCACCCAAGGGCTCTTCATCTCACTCGGAGAAGAGCCTAAACCCTTACCATGGCCCCAAATGCCCCACTGGAGGTCTACCTCCGACTTCATCTCCCACCTCTCATTCACTTTCCCTCTTCACTCCAGCCAATGTTCTAGGCTTGATAATTTGCTAGAACAACTCACAGAACCCAGGATAGCTCTTTACTTATGATTAGTGGTTTATTATTAAGGGTACAACCCAGGAACAGCCTAATGGAAGAAATGTGTGGGGCAAGGGTGTTTACAGTTTCCTGGCCTGGCCTGCCACTGTCCCAGCAGAGGTTTCATTATGTAGGAATGATTAACTAATTCATTGACCATTGGTGAATGAACTCTGCCAACAGCCCTTCTCCCTTCCTGGGAGGTTGGGTTGGGCAGAAAGTCTCAACCCCTTATTTCCAGTTCTCTGATTATCGCCCTCATCTTAAAGCTATCAGTGTAGGGGCCCACCAAGTTACTGCAGGAGCATAAGCCCAGGTGTGGTTGAAAGGTCTTGTTATGAATAACAAAAGGCATTCCTATCCCTCGGGAAATTTAAAGGATTTGGGGAGCTCTGTGCTAGGAACTAAAGATAAAAATCAAATGTATTTTTTATTATACCACACTTAATAAATATGGGTAAATGTGTTTTGAAAACAACCAATTTTCTCTCCCTTAATTTGAATTATCAGTGAATATGCTTTTAAAATGATTAAAATAATGTTATAAATTGATTTTGGTTATATTTTATAATTAATGGGACATCTGAAGTGACTTGGAAAATAAAATTAGAAATTGAAATAATATGTGTGATGTAGAAGATTTGGGAACAGAATGGAATTCTGAAATGACATATAAATAGACTATCACTTAGACATTCAATTTTCATGACAATATGAAGAAGTAAGTATGTATTTACATGTGTAAATGTATGTGCATACATATATACATGGTTTTGGAGTCATACTAGATAAATATATAACAAAAATATTATGTTATTTTTAAAATCTGCATAGGAATGTATTAATAATCATATATGCAAGGACAATCATGAGGAAATACATCATTTTATTTTCTCAGAGTTTGATCTGTATTGCTGTAATTTGGAAATATTAGGGAAGGCGGAGTAGTATAAAGAGAGTTTAGAAAAGAAGTACATGGTTAAAGAGTTGGGATGTAAATGCTGTGGCCAAGTACATAGCTGGCTCATTTTGCATGGGAGAGAGACATTGCTTGAGATCTTCAGGAATTTAAAAACTAATATGAGGCAGAGAAAGATGACCAGTTGTTCTCCACAACTAATGAATATGTAATTTCAGTAATTAAACTCCATCTGAACTGTAAGGGACTCAGATTGACTATTAGAATAATTTCAACTGTGAGGATGCCTGCCCAATTGAGGTGGCTGGCTTTCTAGACCACATAGATTTAGATGTTTATTTATTTATTTATTTATTTATTTATTTATTTAATATTTTTATTGATATTTTACAGAGAGGAAGGGGGAGAGATAGTTAGAAACATCGATGAGAGAGAATCATTGATCAGCTGCCTCTTGCACACCCCCCACTGGGGATGTGCCCACAACCAAGATACATGCCCTTGACCAGAATCAAACCCCAGGACCCTTCAGTCCACAGGCCAACGCTCTATCCACTGAGCCAAACCGGTCTCGGCTAGATGATTTTTAAATATGAGCAATGGTGGAAAGGAACTGAGTAAGATAACATCTCAAGGTATTCCTCAGCCTTTTTTTAAAAAAGAAACAAGTTGTGGTCAGGTGGGTTAGATTTCCCTCTAGTGGCATAGAAAGGAATTTAATACAACTTGGAGCTAAATTACAGTTGAGAAAGAAGCAAAGATATATAGGTTTTCTGTTTCTAATCATTTAGGTATACTAGCCCCTGGAAAATCAAAATGGCAAACAGCCTTTCTTTTCCTCCCTTCAATATTGAGATGTGGATCAGGCTGTGTTGCTGTGGATGGATGCTTTCCCTGGGACTGAGAGCCATTCCTGGGATGATCATCTGGTGGAGTGTGCAACACTCCCGTGGGCTGGGAATTTGGCAGGTGTTTCCCAGGCTAGTGACTCTCCCAGTCCAGGGCTGCTTTGGGTGTTAAAGACAGTGGGACTTTCCTTTGGCCCGTGCTAGGTCTGAACTCTCTTCAGGGTACTGAGTGTTAGCTGCTACTCATGTCAGTCTCACCATAGGCGCCTACTTTTGGAAGTATTCACAAAAGAGACCTTTATGCCAAATCTTCAAAACTATCTTGGCAGTGCCAATTTCTCCCAAGAGCCTAGTGGCCTTAAGAGACAGAAGAGCTAAATGTCGTGCTTTGATTCTGGCTTTGACTCAATTGTGGATTAAGGTTTAGAGACCTGAAGCTCTGAAAAGAAATATATTTACTCGCCCCACTTCCCCACCTCTATTCAAGATAAAAACAACACTAGCTTTAAAAATAAATGTAAGGAAATTTTACAAAATGTCTTTTTCCCCCTTATGATGCTATTCATTTCGGTGCCTCTGCTTTGCTGTGTCCAAAGCACATGCTTATCCAGCTACTGGTTAACCTGGCACTGTTGAAGTCCACAAATCAGAGTTTCTGGATCTTGTTTACTCAGCCTGAAAAGGGAGCATGAATGAATTTGCTTTGATCACACAAATACAGAGGTTATGGGCCATAACTTCTCTCACCAGATGAATGGGTTTGACAAGCTGTGGCCAGCACAATCTGGCTTTCTCAGCATCCTCTTTGTGGCAACCCAGGTGCACAACACAACCAAGTTTCCATGCCTTCCAGCAGAAAGGTACACCAGCTCATGAGCTGGTGGAGAGTTAGGTTTCTTCGGAGCAGTGCCCTTCTTTGACGGAAAGTAAATCATTTGCTTTGCTCATAAATTATGGTGTATGTTGTCAAATGAATACTGATGGTGAATCTGGAGATGGCCTGTGATCTTCAGAAGAAGGCTAGGGACTGTGCCACGCAGTCAAATAGCACAGGAGAAGGAAGGGCTGGGCTGCCTACCATGGTCTCGCTGCTTTCCCCTGGGGAACACAGGATCCAGGCAGTCGAGGGGAAGATGTGGCTGTTTTAGCTCCACTGTCTGCTGCTCTTGGCTGATTTTTTTATTGATTTTGAGAGAGAGGGGGAGAGAGAGAGAGAAAGAGGAAGAAGAAGAGGAGGAGGAGGAGGAGAGAGAGGGAATCCATTTTTGTTGTTCCATTTATTTATGCATTTATTGGTTGATTCTTGTATGTGCCCTGATCTGGAATTGAACTGCCAACCTTGATGTATTGGGATGATGCTCTAACCAATGGAGTTATCCAGCCATGTTTGCTCTAGGCTGATTTTAATTTTGATACACTAATCCTGGAATGAGAAATCCTGCTCAAGGTGCAGGTGAGGAAGTTCCCCGTCTTTTGTTTTTGCCCCCCAAGAAACCTGGGAGGCGTGAAAACTCCAAAACAGCAGCATCTCTATACCAGAACCTTAGGGCAGGAGGGAAAGCAAAAAAAGTTTATGATATTCTTGTTTTATGAGGGTTTTTTGTTTCATTTGAACATTTTTTGTTGGTAGAAATCATCATGTGAGGCATTGCTTGGTAGGTTGTATCCTCTGTCCTTCAAATTTAATGGCAGGGCACTGGGAGGTAAATACAAGTATGAGAGTGTTTTAAAATGTAGGTTTTATTAGTGTTCAAGTATGGTGAGGCCAACAAATTAGGAGACAGTTGCCATTGAAAAGATAGATTGTGATTACTCACTGTTCCCAAGAGGAGGGGACAGGCCACACCATACCCTGCAGGGCCACACAGGGAAGCACCAGGATCCGTTACGAAGCAGAAGTGGGGGGAAATGTGGTTCCTGTGGGAAGAAAGGGCGAGACAGGGTAAGAAGGGACTGGCTAGTTTGAATAATTTCAGCAGACTCTGGGACATAGACACCAGCCTTTGCTGTCTGGTACCTGGCTCTGGGGTGATTAGAGCTGGCGGACAGTGGTCTGAGAATGAAAGCTCAATAAAGGGGGTGTTTGGTGTTTGGCTTGATCAGTCTTCATATAAAAGGTGTGCTCCAGGAAATTAGCTAGCCTTGGAAGGTCCCTAAGTGTCAGCCCATCATAATAAAGAACATGCTTAATACAAAGAGAAAAAGACAAAACCATGGTCACTTTTTCAGGTGGATAAAATGATCTGGCACCAAAATTTTGTTTTGTCATATACCAAGTAAGGCTAAATGCCCACCGTTCAAAGGTTGGGCTTTAGACTCATGTATCTTTGGTATTGAGCCTCAGTTCTACCGCTTTTCAACTCTGCAACATTGTGCAACTTAATTTCTGTAAGCTTCAGTGCTTTCTCAGTCAAATGGGAATAAAAATACTTTGTATTCCATAGGATTGCTGTGATGATAAATAAATGAGATAGTTCATATAAAGGGTTTCGGACAGTGCCTGGCACATAAAGAGTGCTCATAGCACATTGCTAATAACAATGTAGATCAGTGTTCTGGTCATATGAGGATCAAAGAGTCTCAGATAACTAGCAGTTTGTTTTATAATGAAATTAACCTGTTGTCATATATTCTCCCATTAAATGCTCCTAGAGCAAACTAGATCTGATGTCCCAACAGAATTGGCAGCTGTAATGACCTTGCTTTTATAAAGGGTGCTAGGGCACTATGACATGGTGTCTTATCTATACACCACACTGTATTTAAAGGTTCAAAAATAAAGTTGAGAGCCTCTGTCTCTCCAGTCTCTTCTCTTTCTTACTTTTCCTATCTTTAGAATCCTTACATCCATGGAGCTTGTGGGACAAATTTTCTAGCTTGAAGCAAGAGGGACTGAAATGGGGTTGTTCATTAATTTAATTTTATTTTATTGAAGGTAATGTGCAATTGAAGGTTGGTTGTTCCTAGCTAATCTTCCAGAAAGGATTTAAAGATTAAAGTGGCTGTGAGACAAAATGTGGGCTTTCTGAAGATTCCTGGAGTCTCTGTTGCTGGTTATGAGGCATGTGCATACTGGCTTCAAAGTGTTAAATGCAAAAAAGTAGTCCCATGGAGTAGGTGTTAGCAAGCTTCTTTACAGAAAGGGCCAGATAGTAAATACTTTAAGTTTGCTAGCTGTATTACTTTCCAGGGCTTATGTAACTAACTACCACAGACTGGGTGCAAAGAGAAATTTATTGTCTCATAGTTTCTGGAGGCTGAAAGTCTAAGATCAAGGTGTTGGCAGGTGGATTCCTTGTAAGGGAGGTGAAGGAATGATCTGTTCCAGGCCTCTCTTCTTGGTTTATAGATGGCCATCTTCTATCTCTTTACATCATCTTCCCCTCTATGTGTGCCTGTGTTCAAATTTTCTTTTCTTATTGAATTAGAGTTCACCCTAATGATCTCATTTTAACTTGATTGTCTCTGTAAAGATTATCTGCCAAGGTCACATTCTGAGGTACTGGAGGTTAGAACTTCAACTTAGAGGAATTTTCAGGGTGGGGGACACAATTAACCCTTGACACTAGCCATATGGTCTGTGTGATCACTTCTCACCTGCCATTGTAGGGTCCTCCTTGGACTCAATGTCAACACCGGGATGCTTTTTAGAAATGCAGAATCTCAGTTCTCGCCCCAAACCTGCTGAAGCAGATCCTACATTTAAACAAGATATCCAGGCGATCTTTGTGCACGTTCAAGTGTGAGAGTTCTTCTATGACAGTCTTTGGATCCTTATTTCTACCTCTGCTTAGCAAGAATGGCCTCCCTCCTTCCACCGCCAGCCACATAAATCCCTCTAATGCCAAGCCGCTACAGAGCATTTATAGGAGTGACTGGCCTCTGTGATTCTCCCTTTCTGGAAAATTACAGAAAGTGGAGAAAATAACCCAGAAAAAAATGTCTCAAGACCTTTGAATACGCATTTTCTGCTTGCCAGAACAATGAATAAAAAGGGAAGCAAGAAAATCAGATTCACTTTGCATCTCCATGGTAACCCTACCTTGGTATGAACTCTGTAGTGTTAGACTGTTTTCTTCTCACAATTATTCTAATCAAGCTGAGAGATTCAAAATAACCCAGGGATAAAGTAAAGTTCTATTTTAAAATTGAATTTGTTGGGATGACATTTGTTAATACAATTATATAGGCTTGAGGTGTATAATTTTATAACACATCATCTGTATGTTGTGTGTTCACCACCCAAAGTCAAGTCTCCTTCCATCACCCTTTATTCCCCCCTTTACCCTCTTCTACCTCCCCCAACCCCACTTTCCCTCTGGTAATACTGATGTCTATGCCTATGAGGTTTTTCTTGCTTAATTCCTTCACCTTTTCAACCAAGTTCCCAAACCCCCTCCCCTCTGACAGCTGTTACTCTGTTCTCAGCATCTATCAGTCTGTTTCTATTTTGTTTGTTAGTTTATTTTGTTCATTAGATTTCACACATAAGTGAAATCATATGGTATTTGTCTTTCTCTAACTGACTTATTTCACTTAGCATAATAATCTCCAAGTATTATTTCATTATGTAAATATACCACTGCTGTTTTATCCACTCATCTGCTGATGGGCACTTGGTGGTACTTCCAAATCTTGGCTATAATGCTGCAATGAACATAAGGGTATATATGTTCCATCGAATCAGTGTTTTGGGTTTGTTTGGATATATTCCCAAAAGTGAAATCACAAGGTCATAAGGCAGTTCCACTTCTAATTTTTTGAGTTAACTCCATAGTGGCTGCACCAGTCTGCATTCCCACCAACAGTGCATGAGGATTCCCTTTACTCCACATCCTCTCCAGCACTGGTTGTTTGTTGATTTTATTGATGATGGCTATTCTGACAATGTGAGGTGATATATTATTGTGGTTTTAATTTGGATTTCTTTGATGATTGGTGATGTTAATCATCTTTTCATATGTCTATCTGCCATCTGTATGTCCTCTCTGGAAAAGCATTTATTTAGGTCCTTTGCCCATTTTTTAAATTGGATTGTTTGTTTGTTAGGTTGAGTTTTATAAGTTTTTTATAAATTTTGTATATTAACACCTTATCAGATATATTATAGGCGAATATGTTCTCCCATTCAGTGAGTTGTCTTTTCATTTTGTTGATCATTTCTTTCGCTGTGCAAAAGTGTTTTAGTTTGATATACTCCCATTTGTACCATACTCTTTTTGATTACTATGGCCTTGTTGTATATTTTAATATCAAGTATAGTGAATCTTCCAACTTTGATCTTCTTTCTCAAGATTGCTGTGGCTATTTGGGATCTTTGTGGTTCCATATAAATTTTTGGAATATTTGTTTTAATTTTGTAAACTACAGTATAGGTATATTGATAGGAATTATATTATCTGTATTTTCCACCTTCTTACCAGTCTTGATGTGGCTTCCTCTGTAAATCATTGGTATAAGATTTCAGCTTGCCTTCAATTGGCTATTCAGGTTAATTGCTCTATGTTTTAGTTATAATTCCAATTACTCTGCCACCACTTTGTTAAACCTGAAGTTCCTGTTTGATTTTACCAAAATAGGAAGCCTCACTAAAATTGTGGGTAAGCAGTTTAACACTACTTCAATTACTAGGCAAAAAGGTTAATAATATACTTAAAAATATTTAAGGGTTATATAGCAGTTATATCTTAAAGGCAAAGTCCACAGAAGAACATGTTCATTTGTCAAAAGTGGAAAAAACTCCTGGTTACTGCACTCATAAAATGTATATTAACTGTCCATAAACTCCATGAATAGTTTTTATATTGCATGGAAGAATCTCTCTTTGAGTAGAGGGCTCATTTCTGTCTCCTTTGTGCCTAGTGTTAATGATTCTCCTGCTGTACTGCCTCTGCTGTGTGACCCAGGCAGCCTTCATAGCAGTTTTCTTTCCACTTTGCCTCTGCTATTGCTCCTCAGTGTGGCTGCCCTAAAGAGCCTTAAGGAATGTGTTCCAAGTGCAATGATGGATTTTCAGCATTGGGTTTTCAGCATTATCTTGTCTAATGGCAATCTGATCAGATTCCCTCTGGCTACATAGATTGGTCCTGCAAAAGGAGGGCTGGCTTTTCTGAGGCTGAGTATCTCACTGACACAGAGAGATCTTACTTCTGATTGGAGTGATTTGGGCTTCTTTCATTCAAAGAAAAAGAAATACTTTTGATATTCTTAATCTTTTTTTACCTGAGCTTCCATCAGAAAAGATAATGAGAACTTCATTTTATGGGCAAGGAAGGCGAAGCAGAAATGGTTGTTGTCTCTCTACCAAAGGTCAATCTGTTGGGGCTAGAATGCTGGTTCACTCACTTCCACCTACTGTTCTAGAAAGCTAGGCTTCCTGCTTCAATAACAATAATAATCCCATCTAATAAAAGCATAATATGCTAAATGTCCAGTCGTCCAGTAGTCTGTTCAACCAATCAAAGTGTAATATGCTAATGATATGCTAAGGCCACTCAGTCACTCGCTATGATGTGCACTGACCACCAGGGGGCAGATGCTTCAACCGTTAGGTTAGCTTGCTGCTGTGGTCCTGTTGATCGGGACTGAGTGAGACAGGCTGGACACCCTGGAGTCCTCCTGTGGTCCCTCCCTGGATGGCCAACCTCTTGTGTCCCTCCCTGGCCCCAATCGTGCACCAGTGGGGTCCCTCAGCCTGTCCTACATTTTCACACAATCCAGGACCCCTCGGGGGATATCACAGAGCCAGGTTTTGGCGATCCCACAGGCCAGGCTTAAAGACCCCACTGATGCACAAATTCGTGCACTGGGCCTCTAGTAATAATAATAATAATAATAATCAACAACAGCAACATTCAGTAGCATGTATCATGTGCCTGGCCTGTCTATGAGCTAGGCAGAATGCTATGCATTTTTGTATGTGTTATATTTCATTCTTATCACCATTTAATGTGATATATTCTCATCCATCCATGTTTTATAAATAAGGAAACTTTGGCCCTGAGAATTGGAATAATCTACTATTTCTAAGTAGTATAGCTGGTATTTGGGCCTAGACCAGAGCCCATAGCCTTAACTAGGGGTTTTGTGCTATCAAAAATATGGGGATGCACACCCACCTACAAAAGGGTGCCCATTTCAGTCTGACATGCCCAACCCATCTACCAAGACTGTTTCCAAATTCAGTTTTGAGTACCACAATTCCAGAGTAGTAGGAAGTGTGGTCTGTCTTTCAGACTTCCTAACCTCATGTATGTCCTCAAATTCCTTCCAAAGGGCTAATCCTAAGAGGGCTGCACCCTCTAGGATCTGGAGAATGCCCCTATGCTACCTGTAACCAGTTGCATCAAGTGGGCTGTAGTGGCAGTTGTGGGAAGTGCAGAGACTGTTAACCTTTCCCCCGGAGGAGCAGTATTACCACCCTGGGATGGGCTTCCACCATCTGTCACCGAGGAGCCCTGCTAGGCCTTGGCACTTCAAGGTGGAGAGGAAAGGAGCTCATCCTCTCGGGGCTTTACTCAGCCAGGATGTCTCCCTGCCAAAGGGGTTGGGGTTTTAGCATCCCTGCTCTTCGGTTTCCTTTGTTTGCACAGCTGCTTTGCCAGGCTCCAGTGTGCCCCTGGGAGGGCAGGGTTGAGAAGAGACAGTTCATGGGTTATCGTTTGTGTCTTAGTCAAGGTCAGCTCAGTCCATGCTGAGAAATTGAATCTCGGGAAATAGGGGTTGGGAAGGATCTCAACCCCTTCCGTCCCTCACAGTCTTTAGTCTCCTCATAGTGATAGTTTCTATTTCAGAAAAGGAGAAAAGGAATGTGCTAGAACTATATGGGCAAAATGTACGTATACTCACTAATATTGAGATCATGTCACTGTTTCTATTACATTATTACCAGTTCAGATGAAGTTTGAGAACAGAGGAAAATGAGGAGGCAGGTGGTTAATAAGGAGGGTAACAAGGACTGGAGAGACAGTGGTCTTTTTGTTTCCATAATCTCTGCTTTCAACCTTGCAGTTACATTTCTGCTAACAGTTTTGTAAGTGGCAGTAGGGGGATGGGCGACTCTAGTTGCCCACATGAAGGAAGATTTGATGTCTGTTATGGATGTCCCCAAATGAGAGAAACATGAGGCTGGGATAGGAACATTTGAGGAGGGCAGGCAGAAATTGTGATGATCCGAACCAATTAGCCATTTCTAGTTCTTTCATAATGTTTTTGGTGGCAGACACGAGGATAGAAATAGTGGAAAGGGGAAAAGGAAAAGAGAAAGAGTGATCACAGAGCAGTTTTATGAAGTTTAAGCTGTAAACTCTGGCAGGTCAGTTTGTATTTGCTCAAAGGGACGATGAAAGGGCACCGAGATTTTGCCCAATTTTTTCCCGCTGTACCTGCAGATGCTGGCCACAGGGTTGCTCTCTCCCTTTCCCCGCCCGCACAGTACTTCCATATCTCCCAGTGTGGAGCAAATGGAGCTCATATTTAAATAAAGAGAAAAATTGACTTCTTGTCTCTTCCAGTTTATTTTGGACTTGCAACCTAAGTGCTACCTTTCACCTCCTAAAATCCAAATCAATTGAAAAGGTGGGGAGGATGGTGGAGCAGGGGCAACCCTGCCCAGCCAGTGTGCTTTCCCTCAGGCTGGTCACTGTATTCCCAAAACGCTAGTTTAGTTTTGGCTTTGATTGCACTTTCTGGGGTAGTATTTCATCAGCTTTTTTTCTTGGAATGTCTTTCCCCCCTCCAAAGAGAGCTTTTGTGGAACAGTTTTTATTTTTTCTGATACTGACAAGATAAATGGGCTCCCTCAGTGTTGAGCTCAGAATTCAGATTTATCTATACTCTTTTTTCATATTCTGTATTTTGGTTAATTTTAGGCCTATTTTGGATTAAAATAGATAGGTAGGTGTATTACATGAGATGGGGGTTAAAGTTAGGACCATGGCTGTATGTATGGTAATAAAGAATAAAATGTTTGCAGTGCTTAGCATTCTCACTTAGTTTACATTAGAAAGATGTGTTGGATTTTATTTGAATTTCAGTAATTTGCTTCTGTATACTTTCCAAATGCAGGTAAAGTAGCTAGTCATTTTTGTTACCTAAAATCCGGACTACAGGAAACAGGGCAGCATCCAGCCTCTAGGACGCCTTTGTGCAAATGAGGAAAGGTGCCCTCAGTGGGATACACAGGAAAGGGAGGCTGGTGGATGGCCTCTTTGTGAGAAGACAAGGGCACCCCTTTCTCCTGGAAGATGCCAGTCCTTGCCAGGCCTCCTGGCTTGCTGAGAGGAACTGAGGATATTCCTTCCCCACTTCCTGGCCTATTAAAAGGTAGCCTGAGGTTACAGACTCTTGTACTTGGCTCTCCTCTGTTACACTGTAGAGTATTGGGGTTTTGAAGGACAGTGTAATCAGAAACCTTCTCCAATACTGAGATGTTTTGTAAACAAAGGCAGGGGATGATCTTTAATTTATAATCATAACAGATCTGAATTGCTCCATAATTCCTGGGAGCAAGAATGTCACATTTCATTGTATAGACATTCTTGTATTGTACGGATCATTATATGGATCAAACTATTTCTAACTCAGCCACCTCTGTCTGACTTGGCAAGAAGCTCAGTAGTGGCCATTTGGGGCCCCCACCTCTTTCCAGATTATCTATGACAGCTCCCAGGGCACAGAAAGGGTGCATATGTCCCGGGAAGAGTACAGGTCTCTGTGGTTGCCTTCACCTCTGCATGTTATCCTCACCATCTGTCTGGGGCATTTATTATCAGTTTAAGGCAAATTCTGATCATCAGGGGCATAGGCTATGTCTCAGTCACTGGTCAGACTATGATTTGGCTGCCTATAGGTCAGGGACCCACTCCTGGCCCAATCAGCTATGGCCTTAGGGTGAAGTCATATGATAGAAACAAGGCAATCTAGTATTTATCTGGAGCAAAGAATTTATAGGCACGGTAGTGGGCAGCCTTACAGAGTGGTTCTGGAAGTGTGGTCCTTGGACCAGCAGCATCTGCACCACCTGGAACCTGTTAGAAATGCATTCTTGGGCACTATCCCAGATCTCTTGAATCAGGGGCTTGACAGGAGGGGGGCAACTGTCTGCATTTTATTAGATCCCCGAGATGGTTCCATTGCATGCTCAAGTGTGAGAACCATTGCCGTAGTTTAAGCAAGCAACACATAGATTAAAAATGACTGTTTGAGTGAAATCATGAGAGAAAGTTCAGTTTTAACCAAAGTGGGGGTGTTGCTTCATGTTGCCCCTAAGGATCAGGAAAAAGTGGTGTTTGCTATAAATCCTGATTTTATGAACGTCAGAATATCATTGTTTCCTGGTGTTGAATGATCTGCAGTCTCTGGATTGTACCTGCCCCAAATCACGAGCTAGGATAAGTACTGTCATCCCCACCCCTCCTTCCCACAGGATATTTTACTGACCCCCCAATGCACATTCCCAATGCAGGCTCTCACCACACAGTCTGACAAACCTTACTTAATAAGTGATTGTGACTCTGGTTAGGATTCTGTTTTTCTCCCCAAAAATCAGTTAACTATTTACTTCGAGTCTTGTGACATTCAGGTCATTTACACCTCTCCTGTCTATTGCTGGTCAGGGTAAGGAGTTCAGTTTGTTAGGGCTTTGTTATTGTGGATCCCTTATATGAACATGAATTAAAAAAACAATCACATGGAGCAAGAGATAAGATGGGAAAGAAAGTAAAAGGAGAAACCTTGGTCCTTCAAGGGGGTATAAGGAGGCTAAAACCTAACACAGGGCCAGGATTAGGGTAAGGTGAGCAAAATTCAGTAAGGCAGTGCCAAAATTAAGGGGGTGCCAACATTCAGTAAGCAAGATAAATATTTTAATATAATATTTTAAAAAATAAAAGTCAATGCAAAAAAATTCACATTAAACAAAGTATCAAAAATTTAAATGCAGGCCCCCAATTTCCTCTCTAGCCTGGCAGTTAATAAACAAGGTGACAATAGCAAAATTCACCCAACCTTGGAGCTACGAGGACTGTTGAATGGACATATTGCCTACTTGGTTTGTTGCAGGGAGAGCACTTACTGGTCCCTACAGTTGAGTGTAGAAAAGCTATGTCAGGCACTCTAAGAAGTACTGGAATTAGAAAAAAGATACTCTACCCCTAAATGAAGTCCCTACTAGTTGACTTCCTTTATTCCCAAAGAATCATCTAGGAACTTTCAAAGCATCCATGTAACTGGGAATGCTCCTGTTCCCACCATGCACCTGTTCTTGGTCAGTGGGGATGGCTAGTCAGGCCTTCCTCTACTGTGGGCTTGTCTACCACAGTGGGATGATGAGACTACCATTTCTCCTTCCCCCACCCCTTCCCTTAGGCTCATTTATTTGCCTTTTTATTTTTTTTAATCACTCACGGATCTCAGAATGAGAACTGTGCAATGGAAAAACAGCATAGGAGGCATCACTATGTTCTTATCCCAGCTTAGCCACTGAACACATGTGACCCTGGGCCATTCATTTCTCCTCTTTAGACTGGGTTTCCTCATCTGTAACTGGAAGGAATCAAACAAGACAATTCCCTGTTCCTTTCTGCTGCTCAAACTATGTGCTTCCCGTTACACCTGAGAAACTTCACATCCACAGGCTTCTCTCTTGTTAAAAATATATTTTCTTATTGATTTCAGAGAAAGAGAGAGATAGAAACATTAATGATGATGAAAAAAGCATTGATTAGTTGCCTCTTGCATACTGGGGATCAAGCCCACAACAGGGGAATGTGCCCTGACCAGGAATCAAACCATGACCTCCTAGTTCATAGGTCAAGCTCAACCACTGAGTCATGCCAGCCTGGCAGACTTCTCATTTTTAACTACCCTTCTCACTCCCCATTCTGAGAGCCTTTCTAATGCCTCAGAGAAATTAACTTCCCCTCTCTTTTCCATAATATATGATTGATGATATGAAAGAAGTCTCTAGGATTCACATGTATCAAAGTTGTGATTTCTAAAGAAAAACATAACAGTAAAGATCCATTACTCTGACCCTTCCATTCACCCATAGTGCCCTTCATGAGTGGCCACAGAAGAATCTATCTGCCTCATCATTTTCTATTCATCAAACTGATATAGCATCAGTTTATTCCACCAATAGTCATTGAATACCCTCTAAGGCACTTTCTAAGCCCTAAATTAGACAGAGTTCCCGCCCTCAAGGTGTGACCATTTATATGTATATGGATGGGTAAAAGTAGATTCATGGTTGTTTATAAGGAAAAAGACATGCAAGTTATGATTATTACAATAGCTTTAGTAACTCAAAAGAATGTCATAATGGCTGAAACTGGTTTGGCCCAGTGGATAGAGCGTTGGCCTGCGGACTGAAAGGTCCCAGGTTCGATTCCCGTCAAAGGCATGTACCTTGGTTGCAGACACATCCCCCCAGTAGGGGGTATGCAAGAGGCAGCTGATTGGTGATTCTCTCTCATTGATGTTTCTAGCTCTCTATCCCTCTCTCTTCCTCTCTGTAAAAAAATCAATAAAATATAATTTAAAAAAAAGAATGTCATAATGAAACTATAAACCTACATTTGTTCACCCCTGTATTTACACAGGAAAAAAAAAATACATCACTTTATAATCCTTAAATTAATTATGATTTGCCACTCCCATTTCACAAGGCTGGCAACAATTCAATCTTGGGCATTTTTAGGGACCCCTCTCAGAACTCCTCAGGGTCATACAAACATCCAGAGACTTTCTAAGTTCCTGGAAAATGACTCAGTGGAGCCCTAACCGGTTTGGCTCAGTGGATAGAGCATCGGCCTGTGGACTTAAGGGTCCCAGGTTCAATTCCTGTCAAGGGCATTTACCTTGGTTGCGGGCACATCCCTAGTAGGGGGTGTGTAAGAGGCAGCTGATTGATGTTTCTCTCTCATCAATGTTTCTAACTCTGTCCCTCTCCCTTCCTCTATGAAAAATCAATAAAATATATATTTTTAAAAATTGCTCAGTGGATCTCACTAGTGCTCAGTCCATGGTGAACATCTCTAATGTCCTTCTTCCCAAACCCACATGGTTCCCTGAGAGCATATGGCTCCATAGCCTCTGTGCCAGGTTCACCTGGGGCTCTTTGCTCAGGGTGTGAGTTCCTGTGCTCAAAGTCTTCCTCATATAAAGTTTTCAAAATGTGCTTCCTCTCTTTGATTTGCATACCCATCAAAGCCTTCTCCTCTGACATGATTAGGACCAGGGCAAGTGCTTGGTTCACTAATCCTGAGAGAGAGTTATAAGGGTCATTAAAGGCATACATACCTTATCCATTGTATTTTTTGACACAAATTGTTAAATGAATACTCACTTGTCAATCTTTTAATTTTGGTCCTAGAACATGAGCATACTGTTTGGTTGTGATTTCATTCATAATTTATTATCTGTAATTATAGCTCACTTTTAATTTCTTTAAAAAAAGCAACATTTTTATTGACTAAAGAGAGAAAGGGAGAGGGAGAGAGAGATAGAAACATCAGTGATGAGAGAGGGTCATTGATTGGCTGCCTCCTGCATGCCCCACCCTGAGGATTGAGCCTTCAACCCTGACATGCACCCTGACTGGGAATTGAACCTTGACCTCCTGGTTCATAGGTCAATACTCAAACACTGAGACACACAAGCCAGGCCACCTTTAATTTCTTCATAGTCAGTGGGAACTTACTTGAGAAGTTATACGAGGAAAGAATTGTTTATATTTTTTTCCTCCCAAATATATTATAGTACCTAATTTGACAGGATTAGCTAATGCCCATTACCTAATTCTTTTTTTAAAAATATTTTATTGATATTTTACAGAGAAGAAGGGAGAGAGATAGAGAGCTAGAAACGTCGATGAGAGAGAAACATCAACCAGCTGCCTCCTGCACACCCCCCACCGGGGATGCGCCCGCAACCAATGCACATGCCCTTGACCGGAACCGAACCCGGGACCTCTCAGTCCGCAGACCGACGCTCTACCACTGAGCCAAACCGGCTTCGGCCATTACCTAATTCTTTACAAAATATTCAACTTATTTTGTTTAGTAAATTTATATTATAATTCTTTCCAAAAATATTCAACTTAGTTTGTTTAGTAAATTTATATTTACTAGTACATTTTACTGGTTTACAAATAATTTAATAATTGCATAGTTTAAATAACAAGCACAATAGACATTAATTGACTCCTGGTAGACTTATAACTTTTCTACTGAAGGCAGAAATTAATGAACAAGTTTTAGAGCTCAGAGAACTCCTTCAGCTTCCATGAATTAAATCCTTCACCTTCACTCTGGCAGTTTAGATCCTTCCAAACAAAGTTTGCTCAGGATGGTCTGTGTCTACACTCTGCTCAGGACATACTGTGCTAATTGTACCCTGGGCATTTGCTAGTGCTCTTGTTTGAGAATGTATGCATTTCCTACATTCCCGTATCTGTTAGGTATAGGTGAGGGTTGCAAGTGAGAAAACTCCCCCACCATGCTCCAAAATTACAGGTTTTATTTTCCTAAATATGGTATATTTTTTCTTCATTTTTGCCAGCATTTCCCAACCTTCTGTTAAATCAGTATCTCTACTTAGGATTTGTCTTTAAATGGACTCACTTTGTTTTCACTTAAATCTATTTACCACAGAAAATTGTATCAGTGCTCAACAAGGAAAAACACATTATCCCTTGATAAATAAAAGGGCACCATAAAAAGGAATTCAATAAAAACATACAACGTATTACAGCCTACCTAGGTAATCCTTGCTTGAGGTATGTTCTGTATTGGTAAAGTGTACAGAATGGCTAGCAGAGTTTCTCCTTGATGAAATTAGGAGGATTGAAGAAGAATGGAGAATAGAGTGACTTTCTCATTGTTTTGGAAGTCACACCATGTCCATGCACCACCTAAAATAGTCTCCTGTACCAGCTAAAATAATCTTCAATGATACATGTTCCACACTTTGGAAAACAATGCCTTATTCCTATGAAATAATAAGCAGTTAATGAGCAATAAATGATTCTTATTCTTCATCATATTTCGTCATTCCTAGAATCTATTTCTTAGGCCTCTAAACCACCCTACCTCCTTCTAGGGGACCCTGAGGAGCCTCGGGCCACTATGTTATTTCATGAGAAATGAGCAGTTCTTTCTGCAGCTCTTGCCAGTAGATGAGCCTATCTTCTTTCACATCTCAAGATAGTAGGTTCTTCAGGCCCATGGTCTTAGAATGGAGAACGGTTGTTTTTCCTCAAGCTTGTGTGTGTGTGTGTGTGTGTGTGTGTGTGTGTGTGTGTGTGTGTGTTGGGGGGTTGTGTATGTGCACATGTAGAGGAGGGAAGATAGCAGAGGAAGACAGGTGTTTTTGGAGTCCCCTACATCACAAAGCTCTGTTCATGAAATGCTCCAGTGCTCTGGAGGTTGGGTTGTGCAGTTTCCTTTCTTAGATCAGTGTTTCTGGGAGTTGGCTAAGATTTTGGAGATAATCTTCTCCCCTCCTCCCCTGCCCACTTCAACCTCCTTGCCTGAAAGAGGAAACTAAGGCCCAGAAAACAGGTGTCTTACCCATGATGGCGTTGCCAGTAAGTTGATAATTAGAATGACACCTAGATGTTTGAAATCCAAGTCCATCATAGCGGATCGATCTCCTGTGACTGGCCTGAGTTGTTTAAAGACTGTCTTCCTCCTTTTCCAGGCAGTGCTGAGCCCTCTGATAGCCATCGCACTGAAAATATCCCAGATTCACGAGAGAACCGGCCGGAGGGGTCCCACCGTCATAACTTGAAGAAAGAAATCATGACTCACCAGGCCCAAAGGAGAGCACTCTGCAGGAGACATGTCACCCACGCCTTCTTGCTACCTGTTTGTGCCTCTTATGACTTTGGAAATAAAAAACAAAATATAATTTGCTGGTGGGGGGTGGGAAAAGAAAAAAAATCTGTTTTGTTTGGGTTTTGGTCAGTTCCTCCCAATGCAATGGGGTCTTCAATTGTCTTTTAAAGCTATCATTTGTCCTTGGTATGTTATCACACAAAGGAAGCTCCCCTTTTGAGAAAGAGTGGGCTAGGAAACTGTTGACAACAATATCTGAGCATCGGTGGTGCCAGATGAGAAAAGGTTCTGAAATGTAATGGAGGAGAGTCCAATGCCAGAATTGAGCAGACCCCAAGCCACAGGTACCCTTGGGCAGACATAAGAAGACCCTCCTCAGCTTTTCATCCAAGGATTTAGCTTTTTATCCAAGGTCAGCTTTTCCATTAGGGAATTTGTAGAACTCCCAATAGTTCACCTTATCTCACCAACCACCTGATGACCCACTTTCCCACCTTCCTATCTCCAAAGTTCCTGTGCCACCTTCTCTCACAACTTCTAAATCTTTCTACACATCACAATGGCACACCATCAACAAAACATATCAAAAGGTGTTCTCGCTTATTTTATAGATATTTAGCTATTAAGCTGGCTGCATTCCTTTAAATCCAGCCATTCATTATGCAGGTGGGAAATCATTTTTTGGCAGGACTCTGCAAATGAGTGTTTAAAAATTTTCAGGCCCTTCCTTGATTACATCACCAAGGGTAATACATGGGTTTATACTCATTCCTCCTGGCAAGACAAAATATCACCCTGTCTGCTGTCTCTGATGTTTTATCTACCATCTTATCTCCCAATAAGGTCCCATTTTGATACACTTGTTTGGACACCATTCAGCTCTTACTTATAATGGCTGTAAAAGGAGACAATGAAATGCTGTGAAAGTAGGAAATGAAGTGGATGCCGGAAGCAAACCTTACTGGTGTGGTGGTACAGTTATGGGCCTGATCAGAGCGGGGACCCCTGCTGGAGAGCAAAGGGTCACAGCTGGCTGTCTGCCCAGAAAAAGGGTACCACGGCCTCAGCAGCCTCCCTCTGACTCAGTAAGGACACTCGGTGCACGGGACCTGTTTGCCTATGTTTTGCTTCCTTGGGAACGGCACTCTCACTTATTGTGTCATTTGCACAGATGACGTGGTGTGCTTTGACTGTTAAGCCATTTGTTATTGCTGTAGTTAGGATTAGTGAAAGCAGGGAAATTCCCACCACTAAGGTATTTGTTTCTCTTTTCTATCTATGCCTGTCAGAAACTTGCAAGGACATTTAGTTTCGAATAAAAAAAAAGGAATTCCTTATTTCAACCTTATGCAAAGATTGTGGAATTTTGCTTATTTGTTTGTTTTGCCATTTAAGAAACCCCCGTAGTGGTCACTATTCTGATAAGTCTGCCTTTCAGAACACTAGCAAGAGCTGGTTTTCATTATCATGACTTTAGGAATTTATTAAATAAATGTAACAGAAAAGACAGATAAATTGCTCAAAACTGCCTCTGGGAGTCAGCTGAAACTGAACTGGCATTTGATCTTTCATTGTAAGTATCTTCACTTCAAAATAATAGGAGAGTGGCTTTGGGCTAAGAGTCTAAAGAACTAGTTCTGGAATTCAGCAACAGAATGCAATTTGCCTTATAGCTTTGGTTCTCATCGTCTTTAAAGTGATGGTTCATGATGGCCTTTTATTCACTACTCAGCTCCGTGTTGGTCAGCACAATTAGTACATTCTTAGGCTTGGCTGCTGATAAGAAAATATCCCCCCCCCTCAAGATGCTACTTTTAATCATCTCCAACTTTCCGTGTTCAAATGCAAATTAATCCTCATTTTAAAATTCTACTTCTTTATTTCTCTACAGAGTCATGTGTGTCCAGCAGCCCAACTATATTCATTCATCTAGCAAACAATGATTGAACAACTCTATGCAGAGTCCTGGTTTTGGTGCAGCAAGGAGATGTACAAAATGTTATTCCTGCTCCTATGAGTTTTGTGATTTGGAAATAGGAGGCTATGGCAAAGAATCGGATAGACATGAATGGTACAGGTGCACGTTGCTGTGGAGATTCATAGATTGACTCAGAGAAGGAAGGACTCGGCACTTGAAGGGTTTCCCAATGAGTGAGTTTCCTGAGACTTGTAACCATTCGCATAGTTTCACCAGGGGTAACCATAGCAAGAACAGAGTCAAGGAGTTGAGAGGTGGGAGGGCTGCATTATAGGCTTGCTTTGGGTATAGTGAGAGATTGGCTTAGATGAGTGGAGTTGAAGCAGACAGAGTGTTATAAATATCAGGTAGAGCAGTGCTTGGGCCAGCGATGGAAAGCAGCATCTGCACAGACACCTATGTTTGCAGAGCTTCTCCTCAGCGAGGGTGCAAAGGGAAGGTCCTGCAGTGGCTCTAGGATGCAGCCTCTCTCTGGAACCTGCTGGCATCACATTGCCAAGGTACTGTGTCTGCTTTACCTGGAACCCAAGCTTCTACTGCTGAACTTCTGCATACATGGCCTCTTGCCTTATCCTCAAAGAGTGAGAGGCAAGAGGTCACTCCTCCGTACATAATGAGCATTGGGCTCTTAAAGACGGAGCTCCAGCCCTTAGTTTTTCTTAAGAGCAAATGACTGGAGAAATCCAAGAAGTTTGTGGGGACCGCAGGAGACAATCATAGAAGAGACATAGTGTCTGGCAAATGCAAGGGCCACTCTTGTAATCAGATAATATTAAGGCTTCACTCACAACACCGTGCACCTCCAGAGCAGTGACAGCAACTCTATGTAACAGTACATACTATATTACTACATTGCAACACGTGGTTCCCAACCAGGCCAGTAGGGGATTGGAAATGTGTGTTCACGTGCCAGGTAGGTGTTTAATGGGAAGGGACTAAGGATGCTGAACATCCTGCCCGGTGTCACTTCGTCTTTTAGAACACAAAGTTGTTTTGCCCCATCTGTGATTCTTGAGTTTATTAGTTGACTTTTAAAATGAGTAGGAGCCATTACTAAAATGAGATCATTTGTAAAATCTCACTGATCCAAAGCTCAACTTCCATCTACAGTATTCACGGGACAAATAGCGTTGCATGACACTATAGGCCGAAGGGCTTGGACATGGCGGGAAGGCTTTCTGCACTGGGAGCCTCAGACTAATGACCAGTCCCATGTGCGCCAGTGCTCTCTGCAGGTAATACAGGCAGTGATGGGTAATGGCCGGGGACTTCTCATGGCCAGCTGTGGGTCAGTGTAAGGCATGGATTCACTTTGGTGGCAATATCCATCAGCCATGGCAGGTCTGGGGATTTTGAAGAGCACCTGGGGACATGGGTAGTAACCTAACAGATGACTCCATTTTACTGCATGGTCATGCACTGGGTATTCCTGAAACACATGGCCACTGGACACTGATATCTCAGTCACCAGCTGAGATAATTTCCATTCCTGAGTGGAGAAGGGTCTGAGAAATCTCACGCCTTTGGAAATGATGTAACTGCCAGTAAATCAGTCTGCAACAGTTACAACTGGCCCTTTAACGGTTACAAGCAGCAAGAGATTATCTGAGGCGTCAGAGCTTAGCAGCATGCCTGCGCCACTCCAACCAGCTGGAGGCCTTATCAGTGGGCCCGGCTCTGCAGCTGACAGCCCACCTGGTATGTGAAGCAGCCTGAGTTGCCAAGGAGCATTTTAGGTCCCAGTGGGGACATGCACTGTAAACCCATGTCTTTATCATATTTCCATGCATTTTAGCACTTAGTATGTGCCCTGCAATGTCGGTGAACTGGAGAGATGCCTCACCGGATACTATGTGTTTAAGTAGAGTCCTAAAGGACTGTCAGTAAAAGGATTTGTGAGCTTTTTGCATGGAGTGTTTAAAATTCCTACACTGCATCTAACGTTTGCAAAAGATGCAGCATGAACTATTTTATAACTCAATTTGTGCTCACCTTCGGGGGTGGGAAATACTTAAACTTACTATTCAGAGAGACATTATAAGATTAAAATACTGGAGAGCCATCACCTCTGAATATTTCCTTCCCAGTGACCGTGAGATTATCATTCGCATTTGAAAAGAGGGAACAAGCAAAGACACTCTGCTTAGAGGTTTGCCTCTTGTCCACTTTCTCACGGAATCAGGGTTCTCAATCTGTCTCCATTAATTTTATCATAAGCTTATGGAGGAAGAGGGAATACAATGTCTGTTTCCCTGAGTAAACCCCTCTCGGGTGGGCAGTGAATTCTTACTAACCACACAGACACTTGTCTGACTGGCCCAGTGGATTTTAACTGCTGGGCCTTTCAAAGGTGGGCTTTGTTATGTGTAACTCCCGTGTTCTTGATACTTGTTTCAGAGTACATATATGTGGTTTTTAAAGTCAATAAATGCTTGTTAGTAGTATTTCTTTTCAAAAAGCACCTGCCTAATTTCCTGAATTAATAGTTTTTCCCAGTAATGTTTGGTTTTGTGAAGAGATTTACTCATTTGGATGCTGTGTTAGTTCCACATAGAGAATGAAACTTTGACTTATGTTCCTCTATTGATTTTTTCCCTGATACAAAACAGTGGCAAAAAAGGGAAAATTTAAGTACAAAAATTTATTACAGTAAAGAGATTAAAACAATTTTCTTATGTAAACCAACATTAACATTTGTTTCACAGGACTACCAGTAGTTGGAAAAACCATCTATTACAATTGCACGTTCTGGCTGAAAGCCCAGCGATAGAGCTTGTCCAGGTCAGTGAGTGTGCTCAGACCCCAGGGAAAATTTCAGGACTACTGGCTCAGTAGAGGGATAAAAAGAGACAATGAGACAACTGCATTGCTTACAAATGGTCGCCTTCCTGTTTGATAACCTGTATATCCAGTTGTGACCTTGATGTCAAGAATTCAAGTCACAGATGCCCAAGTTCATGCTTCTTGTAAATGGCCCAGGATTTCCTCTTATGTGGCTTCCTGTGTATTTTTCAGCAATAACAGGGAAGAGAATGCCAAGGGGCCCCATCCCATCTCAATACCCTTCTTCCTCCTTTAAAGATATTCATTCTTCCTATCACTGTCCAAATTCTCCTGTGCCCAATCACCAACTGCTGCCTGTTAACCACTAGGAATCATCTTTCATCATCAGTATGATTATCCGATGAAGGGAAACTACACCAAGAGGTGAGGGGGCAGGCTCCTGGACAGAAAACCTAGAGGCCTTGTTAACATTTCAAAGGAATATCCAAAAGATGAACTCAAAAGCAACCTCTGCTGCCTTTCCAGGGGCTTTAAAGTATTGCTCCACTTTCTGTTAGGGCCCACTTTCTGAAGGGGGGGTTTCGGGGAGAAGTACAAACTGCTCTCTGTGAGGAAGGAAGGAAGACCGGGTAAATAGCATAAAAATTGGAAGTAAATGCATCCCCCTCTATGGACCATCCTTCATCCTCCTAGAAATAACTGTATGTTGTTGGAAAAGTGTCTTAAGTTCTCAAAGCCTCAGTTTATGCATGTGCAGAATGGGAATAACCGTAGCACACATCTCTGAAGGCAATAAGGAGGGCTAAATAAAAAGCACAGGAAGTCCACAGCACAGATCATGCCATAGGAAAGGATTCCATAATTGTTAGCTATCAACCCCAGAGTAAATCATTCACTCGATAGAGGAGAAAACTGAGGCCCAGAGAGGAAAATCCTTGTCCAAGCTCTAAAGCATCAGGCTGCGTGTCTTTCCACCACCCTGTCATCTGACTTGTCCCCTTAAGTAAAACAAAATATAATGAAGCTGACAAGGTTTCTTAGAGACTTAAGATCTCAGGGTGCTCTTACATGGGGTCACGGACATGGCTTTTCCTCCCACAATCCCTTGCCCGCTTTTATTTTTAGCAGCTGTGTCCCAGGAGAGGCCGTCCTGGGTGCCAGAGAGCTCCCCTGCTTCAGCACTCTTGGCTTTGCCTCTGGGCGTCTTTCCATGCTGTTGCTGCCACTGCCCCGTCCACCACGGACTCGGCATAGGATGGTGGTGCCTCTCGGTGAGCATCACTTTCAACCTCAAATCCAAGGTCCATCTCCGAGTACAGAGGTGGCGGGACATCCACGGCCTCTCCCTCTGCAGGACAGGTTTGCTTTCCAGCATCCAGGCTTTCTTCATAAGCAGGAGGGTAAAAATCTGGCCTGGGGGACAGAATGCCACAAACACACACATGTTATTCAAGTGGTTCAGGCCAGAGAGGCATATGTCTGCCTCTCTCAGAGCACCCTGTGCGAAGTGAAACTGTTAAGAAACATTGATTTTGAAACAGATGTATTTCTCCCCTGGCATCACCAGTTTTTAAAAAACATGTCGCTCTCCCAGCAGAGCTCTCTTTCTTAGCCTCTATAGTCACACTTTCCCTGCTGGGGTATTCCAGGCTATCCCCTCTCTCTTATTTGCTGGAACCAAGACTTTCAGAATGAGATCCTTAGCAGGGATAGGGAACATGAGGGCCTGAACTGTGTACCTTCTCTACCTAGTCCATTCACATCCTATCTCCATTCACACACATCATCTTCTCAATTGCACTCACAGTTTCAGAGCCTCACAGCCAATAAAATAATGAATGTAAACCAGCTCCATGAAATTCCCTGAACTATATCAGATGCTTATCTCTTTCCCATCACTCAAGTCTTGGCAGCTAGTTAAAAGAAAATCAACTAATTTCCCAAGCGATTTCAACTGAGAACTTTATGTCGATCTTAGTTACAACTTTTCCCATACCATCTGACCAATGGCTAACAGAACCATTCATGTCCGAGCTGGTAATCTTGCCCAGCGTTGCTTCTCCATTATGAATGGGATTGGGGTAGCATGGAGATGAAGAAGAGAGAGGGTGAGCTTGGTTGAATTGTGTATTTATAGAGTGAATTCTTCCAGTGCCTACAGGGAGTGTTTGTGATATGTAACCACAACAGAACAGAGACTGCCATTTGTAGGCACAGCTCCCTTCCAAATGTGACCAGGCCCAAAGCCAAATGGCTGGAGCCACTGTCTACTGTACAGCCCACATCTCAGCCTTCACTCCGAATAGCCAAGGCTGTGTCATGGGGCACATGTGTTAAGACACTTGAAAACAATAAGGTGAGCTGTCCCCTAAAGCAGCGGTCCCAACCTTTCAGACTTCACAGACGACTGGTTGGCAACTGCTCCCTAAAGTGATTTGAGAGGCTCCAGGATGACTGCTGCCTGCCCCCCAAACCCTATTCACCTCTCCCAATCCTCCTCACCCCCAGCAGTTTCATTTCCAGTGCCCTGGATTCTACCACTGCAAGCCCATTTGCTTATAATTCCTCAATCTGGGTACCCATTTGAATGCAAATGCTTCTGGGAAATGTAACTTCCCATGGCTGACTTGCTAGCCATTTTTACTGAGCTGGGCATCTACTAGATGCAGCAGGAAGAGGCAATAAACGGGGGGCATCATACTGTCTATAATTTAAGGCATTTCTGCACAGTGATGTTATGTATGCATTAACAAATTTAAGCTACACCCAAAAGATAATCAATTACTCTTGTCAGGAATTTCATACTCTGGAGGCAATTATATAACATTTATGCAAAATAAAGTCAGCATTCTAGATGCATCTTCTAAAATCACTTCAGTTATCTCAACATTTTATCAAACTCAGAGTCTTTGCTTGTTAAGTATAATAAACATCGGAAATGGGTTTGGATTATTATAATTAGTATCATTAATTAGCATAATGTCAAAAATCAAATCTTGGGTAAAAGTGCACTACTTATTCAAAATACACTGAGTAGCAAAATATACAGAGTAGCTAAAGTATTTTAGATGAAGAGGGTAAAAATAATTTATGGAGTCTTGCAGCACGTACCTTAAGGATGATGCCTGATGTTTTATCCCTAAATGGTCCTGTGGTCAGCCAAGAATTAGAAGGTTTGGGGTTGTCTGATACTAAACATGAGGTTAACTGAAATATTCTAATGTGGTAGAATATATAACATAGAATTTACCGCATTGGCCGCTGTGCAGTTCGTGACGCTAAGTACATTCACATTGTTGAGCAACCGTCACCACTAATATCTCCCAAGCTGAAGCCCCATGCCGATTAAACAGTTATTCCCCCCCCCCCAGCCCGCCTTCTGCTCCTGACAGCCACTGTCTTACTTTCTGTCAATGAATTTGACTTCTCTAGATACTTTATATAACTGAAGTCATATATATTTGTATTTTTGTGTCTGGTTTAGGTCACTTAGCATAATGTCTTCAAGGTTCATCCATGGTGTAGCATGTGCCAGAATTCCTTACTTCTTAAGGCTGAAAAAAATACTCTATTGCATGTATACACCACATTTTGTTGATCATTTCATTCACTGCTGGCCTAGGTTGTTTCTTCCTTTTGTCTAATGTGAAGAATGCTGCTATGAATATTGGTGACGATATAGCTGTTCAAGGCCCTGCTTTTAATTCTTTTGTTTGTATATCCAGAAGTGGAATTGCTGGATAGTAATTCTGTGTTTAATGTTTTGAGGAACCTCCATATCATTTTCCAGAGTGGCTGCACCACTTTACATTCCTACCAGCAGTGCACTAGATTTCCAATTTCTCCACACCCTTGCTGACACTTGGGTTTTCTTTTTATTTTCTTTTTATTATTTTTTTAAAGATATATTTTATTGATTTCCCACAGAAAGGAAGGGAGAGGGATAGAGAGCTAGAAACATCGATGAGAGAGAAACATCCACCAGCTGCCTCCTGCACAACCCCCACTGGGGATGTGCCCAGAACCAATGTACATGACCTTGACCGGAATCGAACCTGGGACCTTCCAGTCCACAGACCGACTCTCTATACACTGAGCCAAACCGGTTTCGGCGGGTTTTCTTTTTAATAATAGCCATCCTAATGGGTGCATTGTGGCAAGGTTATCTGAATCTTATCTCTGAAATATAATTGCTTTCCCTCAAATAAATCTTTCCTGCAAAGTATGATCACAATACCTAAAGGGTTACTAAGCTGGGACTTCACTGAGCTCCTTAATGCAGGACTGATTTTATGCCTGCTTGCTCCCTTGCTGTGTGGCAGAATTAGGCTCTGGACTAGCTTTCCTTATAACCTGGTTGTGTCGGACCTCTTAACTTGGCTTAGGTGGGTTTTCAGTGTGTGTGTGGAGAGGCAGCAGGAGATGGCATCTCTGATATACATTCCCTTTACTTCATGGTTTTCCCCAGAGACATTATTCCCAATAACCCCGGAGTAATTCCCTGATGATAACACATTGGTTCTAGACATACAGCCCCATGAGACACGTCAAGCGCTCCACAGTGGGTTAGAGTCACTCATCTTTCCCAGAACTCGGCACCATCTCAACCCTCATGTGTCCTCTGGCTTATCAGCACATACCTGTCCACTGTGGCTGGGGCCACGGCCCCCTGAGCAAGATGTGGCCTGAGCACATGGCTGAACATCCCCTTGTTTTCACTCGCCTGGCGGTAGGTGCTCCAGAAAATGCCACTCAGGAGGATCACAAACCCCAGAGGCAGAAGCAAATAGGCCAGGATCAGGTTCCACCGGCAGTTGAACGTGGAGCCCGAGGATATGAAGAAGGCCCCCAGGCAGATGATCAGGAAGCCTGTCAGCAGGGCGAGGGCGCAGAGGACTGCACCCGTTCTGTTCCGCATCCCTCCTCCTCGGGAACCGGCTCCCCGACCCTGCCACCCCCCTGCTCAGCGAGAATGCTCGTAGCTTTATATGCTCCGGGACCAATTGGCCTTTGGACAATTAAATGGAGCAGGCACTTAGAAGGTATTCATTAACCATTGAAAGTAACTATAATGTATGTTGGAGGATTAACCTAAAAACACAGCACTGTGTATTACAGGAAGGAGTGGCTTCTCATAGCCGCCTTGTTCTTCTGAGCTGGAGAGGACCCTCTGCTGACCCCACCTATTTGAGGGGAGGTCTCCCATCATTGATTACAAGAACACTGGTGTCTTAATCCTCACAGTGGGTAATCCCCCACGAATGCTAGAGAAATTAGCATTCCTTGATGAACTATCTTCTTTGTGGTTTAGCAGGAAGTCCTGATTTCTTATTTCTTTCTCTGTACTAAAAAAGACTTTTGAAAGGCTCTGAACATGTTTCGCTTACCTCTCTCACTGACTCTCCCTTTATTGCCTTTGTACTATGATATTGAAAAAAATTCCAAGAGAAAAAATCCCACGGGGTGACCTCCCTGATTCCTTCTCTGCTGACAAGCAGGAGGGGAAGAGTGCTGGAGAGAACTGTAATAGACAGAGCTTTGGGAATTGGGAGGGATTTCTGTGGGTAGTTGTAAGAGGTGATGATCTGGTGACTTCTGCTCTGATTCTGATTTTGTATCTTTCCCATTGTTGGTGTCCAAATGTTAAGGGTCATTTCTGCTTATTACATAGGTGTTGAATAAAAATATTTTGCTTATTGCCCAACCATTGGCCACCATTCTCGGCTTAGAGAAATGTTTGAACCAAATCCCACTCATCCTGCTTTAAAAAAAAAAAAATCCGCAGGCATTTGACAAAAAGAGCATTTCCTGAAATATATAGCATGTTACCACCTCCACATAAAACAAATTAATAAATACTTGTGAGAAGCTCTGCCTAGTCAAACCGCACCCTCCCTCACACACATCTTATTTTATTTAGACTTAAGAAAAGGAGAAAATCAGATGTATTTATTTGACTTCATTCCACATTTGAAAGCACATTAAAAAAATCATCTTAGGATCTCACAGAGCATACTAACATATTAAAGACCCTGAAAAGTCCTGTAATCTAATTCCCCTCATAAACTATGTATTTAAAAACTGTTTTGATAGATACTGCTAAAAAATGTCTCCTGTTCTCTCCCCCATACTGTTGCTCTTTGTAGTGTTGCCTCAAAAACTCTTCCTAGAATCCACTTCTCTTTTTTTGTCTAAAATGTGTTTCTTCCACCTTGACTGTCTTTATTTGAAGACACCCTATTCTAGACTTGGTTCATGCCCTCATTCTTTCATATTTTATATGTTGTATGTCCCTGCCCAGAGGGGGTCTATAGATCACTCCTATCCAGAGAGATTATCTTCAGTTTATCTTTGCTATTTCTCTACCCCCCCCCCATTCCATTACCATTATTTTCCATTTAACTTCCAGTGGAGAAAGCAGTTCTTTGCACAATAAATAAGTGTAAAAGTGTAGAAAACACTGGATCAAAAATGCTATAAGGTTTGTCCCCATTCTACCTCCTAACGTCTACCTTAACTGGCTTCAAACCTATAGCCTGAACTACTTTTATCTTCTAGTCTTGATATTATCCTTGAAGTCTTAAAATAACTATCTACATCTTCCTCTAGTTGGTCTTGAGGTTGGAAAATTTCTAAGATGACTCCCAGGGATCCATGTCCTTTTGAGTGTGGGCTGGACATGTTGGCTCAATTCTAACCAAAAGAATATGGCAAAGGTGATGGGTGTTACTTCCATGAATAGGTACAAAAGATTGTGACATCTGTCTTGCTAGCATTATCTCACTACCTCATAGCTTGCACTCTTGAGGAAGGAAGTTGCCATGTTGGAGAAGCCATAAGACAAAGAACTGAGGACAGCTTCTGGCCAACAGTCAGTGAAGATTCTGAGTCCAGGAGCTGGTGAGGAACTGTATCCTGACAATGACCACATGAATTTGAAATCAAATCCTTGCCCAGATGAGCTTTGAGGTGACTGTAGCCTAAGCAACACAGTGATTGAGAGACCTCAAAACCAAGCACTCAGCTAAGTCACACCCAGATTCCTAACACACTGGGTGCTGTTTTAAGCTGCCAAGTTTTGTGGCAATTTGTTAGGTAACTAATACAGTTCTTTCGGACTTAGAAACCAGAAGACACAATCAATGTTAAATGTTTACACAGTGCCTGACACATAGAAAATGCCCTATCTAAGTTAGCTAGGATCATCCTCACCATTATTGTTACTTTTATTACTGTTGTAATCCCAAAAAACTGGGGAAGGCCCAGGATTTCCAACTATAAGATGTGCCCCAGAAGTTGAGTCCCAAGAACAGATGAATGGTAGGGCCCCAGAGGTAAGTGTAGAGGAAGGAGGGGCAGCACTCTATTAGAACTGCTCACCCAAATGGTTGGGCTTCTTTGTTTTAGACCAAAACTGGGGGAGGGGTGAATCAGACTGGGCATTAGAACAAGTCAGGCCTAGTTCCTGTGATCACAGGAATATTTGAGCAAGCAAGTCTCTCTGTACTTGCCCTCCTCTAGTTCCAATCAAGGATAAATAGTGCCTCATAGTTTGTCAGACAGATTCTTCACTTCCATATCCCTTAAGGGGGACCCTTTCATTCCAGAGCAGTGGGTTTTGTTGGTGATGGGTTTTTGTTTGTTTGTTTTGGTGAGAAACTGGGTAGGAAAGAGCAAGATCCAAGAGGTGGCATGAGGATCAAAGGGAATAGTGACTTTACATGAGATTCCTGAGCTCAGAATATTTGAGGAGTTTACCTTGAATGAAGTGGGGCATCAAGGAGAATCATTGAAGAATCTGTAGTATATGAAGAGAGTAGATGAGAAAGGGGGAGGAAATCAATATGGAAATAGGAAGTATTCCTGGGAACCATCTGTCTCCTTCATGGCAATGGTTGAGACATACCTGGAGATGACTAATGTCACAGTTATTTTTGCATGTTTGTGTTTGTTTTATAAAATATATAAATTGTTAAACAATAAGATTTTCTTACTGTGATTCAGCTTCAGTTCTGAACCACACACACCACTGCTGCACGACCATTTATTCCCCTTTGATGCCTCAGCAATGACTACGGATAACTCAAACCAGTTGACTTGGAGTTTTAAATAATTTTTTATTACTTGTGGTTTCCCTGTTGTTTGTGTTGCGGTATACCCACATTCCCCACAACTACTAGCAGTGAAAAGACTTTTTGAAAAGCAGAAAATGAAAGTAGATCAGTGGGCTTGCTTCAGTGACCTTGAAAGTCACAGGCATTGAGAGGAAGCACCCTGGCCTTCATCAGTCTTGAAGGGGCAGAAACCCAGGCAGCACAGCAGACCAAAACCTCAGGGCCGGGAGGACAGGCAAGGAATCCAACAAAGAGCCAGCCACACACCAAAACGTCACCCTACAGAGTCCGTTTCAGGAGACCTGTGGGCCTTTGTCTGGGTTTCCTTATGTTCTCCCCTATCTGCTGGGTCTGCCTTCACTCCCAGGCCAACTTTTCTACCCTCTTCCACCTCCTTACATACCCAGCACTGAGTGTGAGAATAAGGGGCCAGTAATATTGACTCCATTTAAAGGTGAAGAAACTGCAAGAGACAGAGCCTGATGATTCATTGAAGTTGATATAGACAGTGTGGGACTGATGGTGAATGGATACTCTGGGAGGAATATGGACAGAAGCCCACCCTCAATAGGGGAACATTCTGGGACCCGTCAGAGGCCAAGCTAAAGTCCTCCCATCCCAGCTCCCAGCTCTTCAACAATAAAACCATCTGGGAAATGTTGGTTTGCCTTTAAACCAGTTTATTTATTTATTGTCATCATTCTTAAAAAGTCACCAGTCAGCAAAAGTGCCTGGCTTGGCAGTAGGCAGTAACATGTTATTTGGTTGACAGCCAAACTGTCTTAACACATAATCACTCTTTCAACACCCTGTTCCTGTGAACATGACCACCCCATGGGTGCTGTTCTGAACACGGAGCGAGCCGTGTTCCAAGCACCGTTCTGCCTTCCACGTTGGAGCCCCTGAAACCTCCCCCTCCTGTCAGTGCCTTGGAACTTCTAACGGCCCTCTGCCCTCTTTGTTTGCTGGATGCTTGGCCCGTACCCTTCTCTTGAAAACAGGAAGAATGCACTGCATTGGGTAAGAAGTCCAGGGGGACTTTGGAAGGAAGCTAATGGTGTGTGGAAGCTGTTGCATAGGAGGGGCATGGGGCCAAGAGCTGAGGCTGAGTGGCCAGGTTTCAGAAGGTCACTTTGCTTCAGGAAGTGAGGCTTTGTGGGAGATGGGGAAGGTGAGCGTGTGCGTAGCAAGCGATGTCAACAGGGTCTGGTGATTCCTGAGTGATTTCTGGATTAGCCTTTCACACGTCTGGGTTCATTGAACACCGGCCATTTCCTCCTCTTTTCCTTCTTGTTTTCTCTGCTTTGGAAACTCCCCCTCCACTACTCACCACTACCACCTCTCCTTTCCCCTCACTTTCCCAAGGAGGCATTTTTAGGTTGTCAGAGTACAGGCAGCCGCTCAGAAAACCAGTAGCATTGTGAGGTAAGGCGATACTAGATACCACACAAGACTCACACTCACCCTTGAATGAACCTAGTGGGTCTTAAATAAGAAGACAAGTTTTGTTCTTGAATACCTCGGCTTCCAATTTAATCCACAAATAAGCCAAAAGAAATTTAATTTCTTCGTGGATTCTTGGAAGACTGGAAGGAGACCATACTTCTGTGGCCACTTTGGTTCAGAGCAGAAGCCTCAAGCCAGGGCAGAATTGGACTGCCTGAGTTTACACTAGTTGGCATGACTGCCAGTGACTTGTGAATATGAAGTAGGTTCCGTGTTCCACCTAAGGAAATTTTCTTCAACATTGATCTTCTATTTCCCACCTACAAATAAATCCTAATATGCATACAGTAGTCTCATTGTTAGTAAGAATGTAGAGTATCCTTTTCAAGTTTTTGTATGTATATCTAGGATAAACCAAATAGGTTAATATCAGTACGGAGTAACATTCTCAGCATGAGATGCACAGCAAAATCAAGGAAGATCTGTATCATCTGAAATTTTAGCTTAAAAATTTGTTATGAGTTCACAATTTATTTTTCTTTTGCTGAAAACTGCATATAATCTATCACTGAAGGGCTTTTAGAAGCAAGGACAGCCCAGAGCAATGAGCGTTCACAGCATTCAGGTGGTGGTCTCTGTCACCAGTTCCCACCCCAAAGCCAAGCATCTTTATAGAAATGGCTGACTCTAGGTCTCAGGCAGAACTAGGAGACATAATTTTGAACCAGAAAGCAAGGAAACTAACAAAAACTTCACAAGTTATGCTAAGAGGTGTAGGAGCTAACCTGAAGGGCCACCCACTAGCCCAGGGTTTCTTATCCTCAACATTAGTGATATTTTAAGCCAAATAATCCTTCACAGTAGGGCTTTCCTATGCATTATATGCTGTTTAGTAGCAATCCTGACCTCTACCCACTAGATACCCAGTCATGGAAATAAAAAAATATATCATCATGGCCGTGTGGTTGAGCATCCACATATGAACCAGGAGGTCATGGTTCAATTCTCAGTCAGGGCCTATGCCTGGGTTGCAGGCTCGATCCTCAGTGTGGGGAGTGCAGGAGGTAGCCAATCAATGATTATATATACATATATATATATATATATATATATATATATATATATATATATATTATTGATATTTTACAGAGAGGAAGGGAGAGAGATAGAGAGCTAGAAATGTCGTTGAGAGAGAAACATCGACCAGCTGCCTCTTGTACACCCTCTACCGGGGATGTGCCTGCAACCAATGTACATGCCCTTGACGGGAATCGAACCCGGGACCTTTCAGTCTGCAGACCAATGCTCTACCACTGAGCCAAACTGGTTTCGGCCAATCAATGATTCTTATCATTGATGTTTCTATCTCTCTCTTTCTCTCCCTTCCTCTCTGAAATCAAATAATATATAAAATATATATATTTTTTAAAAAAGGTCTCCATACATTGCCAAATATCTCCTGGAGATCAAAATTACCCTTGGTTGGGAACCTCTGCACAATCCCAAGATGGGACAATTTGAGCACCAAATTTCAAAAACTAAAATGACCTGAAACAAATAAAATGTGTAAGAATTTATGAATTCCTAACGTCTCTTCAGCACTGAAAACCAGCCTTTCCTGCCTTGTGAATGCCTTTCCATCTATTCCCTTTGTTCCCTTCATTACAAACTCTTTAAAAAAAAAATTGGGTTCCCAAATATGCTTTTTTGGGGTATCTATTTTTTATATGTTTTTATTTATTTCAACCACCGATCCACACCGGCCAGGCTCCATTACATACTTTTCAGACAAATGTGTAGGAACTTCTGGGATCTCTTCATCTCTTTGCTCCGTGTTCTGGCAGAGATCCTTGGCCCAGGATTCCAGGTCACTCCTTTAATACTCATCTGTGCCCGTGTAGCTGGTGATTGTATTGTCAATAGTCCAGAAGCCTGACTGTGTCTTTGGCATGGCTGCTTCCCTGTGCCATCGCTGCAGCAGTCATTCCAGTGACTGAAGGTTCTGGTTGCAGGAGCCAGCTCCGAGGGTGTGTAGAGTAGCATCTTGTCGATGTGCTGGCAGATTGTCTTGGTGTGGGAGTTTCCTCTCCCCAGTACAGGAGGTCTGGGAACCTCTCAGATCAGAAGCATCTCACAGCGTCCTTTTCCGGGCCCTTCTCTCCACCCCAACTCTTGTTGTTTGTGTAGAATTATCAAGCCGTGCTCTGCCTCTATGTCCAGAGAGAGCCCTTCTGTGGGAAACCCCCAGGTTTCCTGTCTAAAGCTGTTATTGCGGTTTTAACATCGGAGCAGACAGCAAGGACACGAGTGGATGGTGACGGGCCCAGAAGTTCATAAAGCAATCTTTTAATTTCTTTATCGACCCCACCCATTGTAGTGATTAACCCTGACATTGAGGTTCCTCTGAAAGTTCGCATACAAAACAGTTCTTACCTCTGCAGTATCCTTCTCCTGTCTTTCCCCCCCTACTCTTTATTGGCCTTGTCAATCCAGTTCTACCTTCTTTTTGTTTTCCAGGAAATCTTCAAATTTTCTGAGCTTTGATTATAACATTTTTTTTTGTTTGGCATTTTCATGTAATCTGGGGGAGGGGAGAAAGTAAACAGGTGTGGAGGGGAGAAAGTAGACAGGTGTGTTCAGCCTGCCAATGTAATCCCCAATTCTTTCCTGAGGGTATATGGACATGAATGGGTGTTACTTACAAAATTAGGATCACACCATATATGTCATTTAGTATTTTGCTTTTTCCACTAGGACAACATGTTTTTGAAAGCATTACTTTTAATGATCGCACATTTTCAATGAGCCCTCTGGTTCATCATACTGGAGTATAAATACTAATTTTCTTTTATTTCTCCAGCACTAAATGATAAGGTCCTTGGGAAGATAGGAGAATGCCGGCTTTGTAGACTCTGAGATCAATTGAAATGCCTGGCATGAAGCAAGCTCTGTAAGTGTTCCTGATTCGATCTGATTTCCCCCCAGTTAAACAGGTGAGAACCAAGGCAGAGCTTTGGGGAAGAGGTGAGAGGGGAGAAGAAGGGAGGAAGGTTGATTTGGGAGTAAATAACATCAAATGGATGCCTTCCTGCCTTTTGATTAGATTTCCCCCCTCTTCCATTTTTGCTGCTATTGCAGAAGAGGATCCGTGGTTGAACAGGGAAATACGGATGTTGAGATTTTTTCCTTCCTCTTCTTAGTGCCTTGGAAATAAGAATCTATGTTTGGAACACCATGTTTCTTCTAGCACACATCACAACATGTACAAAATACTTCAGAAGGGATGTGTTCCCGAGTTCCAGGGCTATGAAGAAGTCTAAAGAAAGGGTTGCTCTACCCACATTGCTACTGACTGCCTCAGAAGGATGACTCACTCTTGTTCATTTTTGAGGGACTCAAGTTATGTCCCTTCACAGCCAGGAGTGTAACCAAACTGTGAATGTGATACAACAGAAACTGTAAGCTATTATGGGCCTGTGACATTCAGATGATTAGAAACCTTTATTTAATTTTTAAAATGCATTTTTATTGATTTCATTGAGAGAGAAAGAGAGAGATAGAAACATCAATGAGAGAGATACATCGATCAGCTGCCTCCTGCATGCACCACACTGGGGATCAAGCCAGCAACGTAGGCACATGCCCTGATTAGGAATCGAACCATTACCTCCTAGTTCATGGGTCGAGGCTCAACCACTGAGCCATGCCTGCTGGGCCACAGTGTCTCTCTTGACACCTGAGTTTAAGAAGTCATTTCACTGTATAAATATACAATTGGTAAATATTAATTGCTGCTTCTAATGGATTTTTTTTAAATTATAAACTTATAGTATTTACTGAGCACCAACCATTTATAAATGTATCGTGGGCATGAGCTGGGTTTTGCCCTTTCGCAAACAACCCCAGACTGAATGACTTTAAATAACAAAAGCTTATTTCTTGTACTCTCATTATGCCCATCATAGGTCAGCCTAAGGTTTGTTAATTCTTTTAACAGTTCCTCTTAAGTTTATCTCCCAATTCTTTAACCAAATTTATTCTATTTTTCAAGCCCTTTATGTGTCTTTTGCAGTCTCAGAACCTCAAACACTGGGCAGAACTCACTCAATGAAAGCTTATCCCAATACTTTTACTATTTGCTGGGTCTTGGGCTGGGGTTAGCTCCCACTGCCTGCGTGCGGATGTTCTTATGCAAAGTCTGAAATCCTTTGGACTCAGTGAAATGATTTGGACTATACTAATATATATATATATATATATATATATATATATATATATATATATATATATATATATTGTTCTGAAAGCACACGAACCCGCAGATCCTGCCTAGGGCTGTTAGAGAATACATGACTTGTCAGCCTTGGCTCGGAGCTCACACCTCATCAGAACAGGGTGACCTGAAGGAACAATATTAATGGTGTGGGCTGGTCACAGCCGGAAGCTCGCAGTGTTTATACAAAAACCCTGCTCTGTCCCCGTATGCAGACCATGAGAAGGAACCCTGTGAGAGCAAATGAACGCATTGCAAAGCAGCGTGAGTGCTCCTCCAATCACACGTGCCCAGGAGCCACCTGAGGCTCCAGAGAACGGGCAGATCCCGGTTCAGTGGGCCCGAGATGGGGCCGGAACGTCTGCGTCGCTAACAAGCTCCAGGTGTCCTTGGTCCCTGAATCACACTGTAGGTAGCAAGGAGTCTACGTGACTGTTTCCCCTCACCCCTCCCTGGTTAGAGGTATAGGTCAGGTGTCTGCCCTCCCCTATGCTAAACCCTCCGGCCCCACCGGGGGATGCTGTTGATCAGCCTCAGCCAAACCTGGAAAACCTGCTGCCTTTGCCAGTGATTGGCCGGGCCTGCCCAGGGGCCCAGCCTGGCCAAGGCGATGAAAGGGAGGGCCGCTGGGGGCTTTGGGAAAGGCTTCCTCGCTCTAGAAAGTGGAGCGAGGTGGAGACTTGGCCCTTGCTGGCTCTGGAGATGACTGGGTGCCGACATGACCCTGGGAGCTGCTTGTTCCTCTCACACGTGTCAGGAGAGCCCTTGCTGGCCCCTGGGCCTTCCCACCCCCTCTCCACCGGGTCCTCTCAGCTTCTGTAGGCGCCTCCTCCTCTGGTTGAGCCCTAAACAGTGGAATTCCTCAGGGCTCTGTGCTGGATCCTCTTTTTTTCTCGCCTTGCACTCTGGACTAGACTTTTCACACTGTGGACAGCAACGCATGGCCAGGTCACTAAATCAGCACAGAAGGTCGTGACCAGCTTTGGGAGGAGGAACAGAGGGTCGCTGAACATTACACATGACAACGGTAAGCATTTTCAGGGTAATGGTGCTTGGTTTGAGTGTGTGTGTGTGTGTGTGTGATGTAAAATACGTTTCTCATTGTAGATCCTCATTAACAAGTCTGAGAACTCCAGATTTACATCATCTCATTTATTTGTTTGGGTCCCAAACCTTCCTCTGCCGGCATAACTATATCAGTTCCAAACCGATATCTCAGCATGTGCCCTCAGAAAGCTCAGAGCGATCCATGGTCACGGCTGGGCCTGCCTCTCAGGCCTGACCCGCCCTCACCCCGCTGCCTGGTCCCAACCTCTCCACCTCCTGGCCTCCTGCATCGGGAGCAGACACTGCCATCTCCCCCACCTCGACAAACAAACCCTGGGAGTCATTCTTGGCCCTTCACATTCAACATTCTTTGCCTCTAAATGTTGCTTATTTCACTCCTGTAAGTTGTTCAAAAAGGCGTTTTGAAAATATCTTTCACCCCCTCCTTTATATGCTACCCGTTCTGATCCAAACATTGTCCTCTCCCTTCTGGACAAGAGCATTTGCTTCCTAACTCCCCTCTCCCCCTCGTCTCATCCCTTTTCAAAGCACGCTGCCGTCTGCAGACAGGGGATCTATTGACATGTCACCTCCCTGCTTATCTCTAAGGGTAAAGCCACAGATTGATAGCCCAGCTGGGAAGGCTCTCCGTAGCGGGTCCCTGACCATCTCCCCCGCCCGCCTTCCCTGCTTCCCACCCAGGGCTGCTCTCAGCCTTTCGCATGTGCCACGCTGTCTCCTGTTGGGGCCCCCGGAGATGATCTCTCTCCTCCCCTCATCTCTCCGTGTATCCAGTGCTCCCTTATGTGTGGAGTCTCAGAGGCTGTTACCTCCTCAGGGGGGCCGTCCTTGGCTCCTGAGTGAGATTAGGCCCTCCCAGCGCAGCACACAGCACACTTGGGATTATTGAATTGTTCGGAGGTCTGTATTCTCCAGAGACAATGAACCCCATCAAGACCAGGGCTGCTTTTGCTTTGCCTCCTGGCCTTTACACACAGTGTCAAGCCCGGGGTCTGGTATACAGCAGGGGCTCAATCTTTTTTAGAAGGGATAAAAGAAGGAAGCTGGTTTAAGATATTTCTTTAAATTATGGTTTCCAGTTGCAGTGTTACATATTGAAAGGCACACATGATTGCCAGAAAGTGGATTGCTGCCGTTTGAAGTGCTCTGGGACCGTGGTTGGTAAACTGCGGCTCGTGAGCCACATGCGGCGGCTCTTTGGCCCCTTGAGTGTGGCTCTTTTATAAAATACCACGGCCTGGGCGAGTCTATTTTGAAGAAGTGGCATTAGAAGAAGTTCAAGTTTAAAAAATTTGGCTCTCAAAAGAAATTTCAATCGTTCTACTGTTGATATTTGGCTCTGTGGACTAATGAGTTTGCCGACCACTGCTCTGGGAGGTTTGGACCCGTTTAATATTCCAAGTAAGGGATGCCAATGCCAGCTGAACTTCCTCTCTACCAGAAGCATATGTGCGCACCCGCCGTCAGATTGGGCCACTCATCTTAGTGTGTGATGCTGGCTAATCGGGTTCCTGGGATGGTTCACTCCCAGTCGGACTTCTCAGTATCTCCAGTCATCGGAAAACACATTCAAAGATGTGACTGAGTGATGCGTGTTCAGAGTGCGATCGTCTCTCACCCTTGTCCTGACAGTGGTTATTTTTCTGTCTCTTCTGCTCCCCCGGCAATGTCAGACCCACCGACAGACAGGAGCCAGCGAGGCCGCAGGCCCCTGATAAGAGAGAGGCCTCACCTATTTTATTTTCCGTGCCCTTCAAAACCTTATTCCTTAATACGTCCCCAGGGGATTCTACAGTAATCCCCTTGGCCCTGGCCTCCCTTTGAAGTTGAAAATTAAAATGAGTTTTCTCCAGCTGCTTCTAAGTAATATAGTTAAATATTACCGCGTGGTTGACCCCTGCCTCCCCACCACGTCTCCCCTTTGACGTGATCTGGCTTGTGCTGACCAACCTGCTGGTCAGCAAACGTGCTGAGTGCGGGAGGGGCCGCAGGGAAAGGAACGTGTTATCCTTTAATGAAAAAGCTATTTTATAGGCCGGCGAGGTGCACGTCCTGCCTGCTGTAGACCTGCAAAGGCCAAACCTGGCCCAGGCCCCTCGCCCCTCCGGCACCAGCCAGTGCAGCGGACGCGGCCTTCCCACTGCAGGTGAAGACCCCGGCGGCTGGTGCTCTCTCCTCTCCTCACTGAGTTAGCTAGGAGACACAGGGGGGTGCAGTGTGGCAGCTCCCCCTGCCTGGGCCTTCGCTGGGACTCTGTCAGCATCTCCCTCACCTGTAGCTCCAGCACTGCCCAAGAGGGAGGAAGCACAGGCACTCTGCAAAGGAGCACTCATTCCCCCATCAGGCTGCGGAGGCCCCTGCTGGTAGAGCAAGTTCAAGTTCATTCAGATGACATCCACTCAAGGGGAGGCAGAGAAGGCTGAGGTGGCTGCTGTGTCTTCCTGGCTCTTCCAATGGCACCCGCTGTGGGAAGTCATTGTTCTCCTAATGACTGCTTTGCTCCTGGGTACTCTTCACTTCCCCTGCACTTGACATTCCACACGGACTCCCCCATTACTCTCCCCACACCTTTGACCCTCATTCCTTTCCCTTCTTTTTTCAGTCGAATTATTTTGGTGAAATTGGTGTTTCTATTTTTTCACATTCTTCCTATACGGGTGCGATATCTGCTAGGTGTACTGGCTAACGGTGTGGATTTTGTGATCAAAGAAAACATAATTTCAAGAGAAGCATCAAAAGTGCTTTATTCAAAGTCATGTCCATCACTAGCTACACATGTCCCCCATCTTTCAGGTAATTTGTGGATACCGTCCCAATAGAACTTCTCTTGTTTTGAGGCAAACCATTCAGAGACCAGATTTTCCACTTCTTTGTGTGTTTTGAAGTGCTGCTCAGAAAGTGCGTGTGTGCCATCCATCAGAACAAGTGGTAATCTGAAGGAGCATAGTCTGGTGAATACGGCGGGTGGGTTAATACTTCCCAGGCAAGATCTTTTAATGTGTCTTTAACTGGTTAAGTGTGTGATGGTGTGTTATCAGGAAGCAAAATTTCTTTGCTGTGTCTTCTGGCACATTCCAGTCATTTTAAGATCAAAGCTGGTTCAAATGGGTTATTTGTTGTCGGTAGTGATCAGTATTAATGGTTTCACTTGGTTTTAGAAGCTCATCATACACCACACCTTCCTGACCCCACCAAACGCAGAGCAGTGTCTTCTTCCTGAAGTGATTTGGCCTTGCAGTCGATGTTGATGGTTGACCTGGATCAACCCATGATTTTGTGCATTTGGGATTCTCAAAATAAATCCACTTTTTATCGTCAGTCATAATTCAATGCAAAACAGACTTTCTTTTGCTCCTTTGAAGCAACATTTTACTGATGACTTTTCGGGTTTCCATTTGTCTTTTGTTCAGTTGATGAGGCACCCATTTTCCTTCCTTTAAAACCTTTCTCATTGCTTATAAATGATTAGAAGTTGTTTGCTGAGCAACGTTTAATCTTTCTGCAAGTTGTTGTTGAGTTGGACACACATCTTCATCCAATAATGCTTATAATTGTTGATCTTTAACTTTTTCGGTTAACCTGAACGTTTTTTGTCTTCCACATCAAAATCATCACTTGTAAAGCATTTAAACCAGTGTTCACAAGTATCTTGACATAAACATGTTCACCATAAGCTTCCCGAAGTATATGATAACTTTAGCAGCACTTTTCTTTAAAATAAAGTAATGAATTAAAATGTCTCACAAATGTTCTTTTTTGGGGGCATGAATTTGACATTTTCAAGAATAAAAATATCTATGATGTTAACACCTTCAGCAAATTTGACATATGAAGTTTTGAAGCTTGCTGTCAATACAACAAAATAGCATACATATCAAATCACATATGTACCAACATATGTATAACTCCATCTATTGAAAAAAAATCCGTATTAACCGATACACCAAGTATATACTAAACTGGAGCAGCCTTGGCCTACACTGGGTTCCCTGGAAACAGCCTGAGACGGAGTGCTGCATGCCACATGTGACCGGACGTTCTCTAGGGAGCTTCACCAGGAAGAACTTGAAGAGGCAGGTTGGGCCCTGGCTGGGTGGCTCAGTGATTGGAACATCCTCCCACACACCAAAAGGTTTCAGGTTTGATTCTGGTTAGGGCACACACCTCGGCTGTGGGTTTCATCCCTGCTAGGGCATGTGGAGAAGTCAGCCAATCTCTCTCTATTTTTTTCTCTCTCCCTCCTCCCCCTGCCCTTTCCTTCCTCTCATAGGTCAGTGAACATATCCTCAGAAGGCAGCAAACTGGGCAGGCGGAGAAGCTGACCCCGCGTGGGGCTGCAACCGAGAGGCCTTAGCCCATCGACCCCATGGGGAGCGCTGGAGCTGGCGGGCCCTCCAGCGGTGTCCCAGATGGAAGGGAGAGGCCAGGCCTCTGTTGCCCCGCCTCATCCAGTCATTGGCACAGGCTGCCCTCCCCCTCCTACCCCCCCCCCCCCCGAAAGGAAGGAGCTTATTCTTGGGCCAGGCTGTTCCCTTCCGTGGAGGGGACTGCTGGGGACGGGTGTAGCATCCCAATTCCCACAGATGATGTTCCCAGAGAGAGACGCCTTGCCTCATCTCTGGGTGTACTACTACGTCAGCTACACGGCTGAGTCTGGTCTTCAGACACCTCTTTCCTTCCCATAAAATTGTCTGGGCTCTTGGCTTCTCTTAAAATCAGAACTAGCTGGCTAGTCAGAGTCCAGTCAGGTAAACAAAACCCATGTGGGGTATTTCAACGGAGAGATTTAATAGAGGAAATTCACAAAGGTGGGGTTGGGAAGGCTATAAGCAAAAAATAAAAAATACAAAAGGGACGCTGAGGTAAGCTATATGTAGTCCCTGCAAGAAGGAGCCCCTGGGTCATAGGGTTGGAAGACTGAAGGGAATGAACAGGGGTTATCAACATCCAGAGGCTCTGAGGGGTGGGTAGCCACGTGGCAGCGTTGGGCGCAGCCAGGCTGTGGGAAGTGGCAGGAGGGAAGCTGGAATCTGGACCCAGCAGCTGCTGCTGGGGAAGAGGTAACTGCTGGGCAAGGCTGGTGGTTCTGGCGAGCGAGCGAATGGGAGAGAGTAGCTCCCCCATACCCCTCTCCTGCCATCTCAGCTGCCTCTAGTGCCCCCTCCTGGCAGAGCCTAGCAAGGGTGCTTGACAAAGGAGGAAGGCCCCAGCATCCCTCAGCAGAACTCAGAAGAGTTGGTAAGCCCGGTCAGCGTGGCTCAATGGTTTGAGTGTTGACCTATGAACCAGGAGATCACCATTCAATTCCCAGTCAGGGCACATGCCCTGGTTGCGGGCTCCGTCCCCAGTAGAAGGCGTGCAGGAGGCAGCCAGTCGATGACTCTTTCTCACCATTGGTGTCTCTATTTCTCTCTCCCTCTCCCTTCCTCTCTGAAACCAATTAAAAAAATATTTAAAAAGAAGAAGAGTAGGTGACACTGAGTAACCGGCACGTCTGGCGTTCTGCATCCACCTTCTCACATGTAACACCGGAAGCTGTGCCTCAGCTGCCTTTTGAAGAGACAGGCACCCTCTGGTTCGCTTGGTCCTGCCTGGCCACTGTCTCCCCCGCCCGGCCGCCTGAGCATGTGATTGCTGTGAAAAACTAAGAAAGAAATCCTTTCCCCAAACAGGATCCAAATCCCTTCCCAAGAAGGGTCCCAGGGTGCGTATGAGCACGGATATAACCCAGAACACGGCGTCTCAGCCAGGACCACCTCCCTGTCCTTTCTCCAGGGGCTCCCTCCTCCCCCCCTCCGCGCCCAGGCCACGAGCTCCCACCCAGCCCCTCTTGCTGAGCGAAGTCTGGAGCTTAGCTGCAGGCTCAGCGAGGCTTTGTAACCTGTCAGCCACACCCTGTTCGCTCCCCCTCCCTGTCCGCCCCTCTGAAGAGGCGCTGCAAAGGCCAGGCCATGTTCCGAAGCATGAGTCAAAATCCCCTGAGACACGAACGAACACTCCTCACCCCTGTCCCGCTGCCAAGTTGAACTGCTTCCCCTTGGTACAAATTTATTTTTGAAAAATTGATATAATCAAGACTTGGCACGGAGCTGCCTTTTTTTTTTTTCTTTCTGGTTTTCTAAGAAAGGCTACAGACGTCTTCGCAAATTAGTAGATAGGACTGAAGCCAATAATCACTCTGGAAATCGCGATCCCGGGGCCCAGCCCGTGGAAATGTGGGTTATAGGTCGTCAGTGCCTTCCGGCTCAGAGCCGGAGCGGCCTGGTCAGGGGAAGGGGCTCGTGGGGCCGCGGGTGGAGGAACAGTGTGGTTTGGAGGGGCCTGGGCTCGAACTGAAGGAGACTGGGGCTTGGGTCCGGCTGCCTCTCACGGCTGAGGGGCCAGGGGACAGGTCCTGCAGCCAAAGGTCACGGCCATGACCAAAGGGGAACTGGGTCCTGTGATCTCCCTTGTTTTGCAACAGCTTTAAGATGCTCACATGTGAAGTGTCCTCTCTCTCCTTACCACCCACATAGGACCCCAGCAGATGATTCCACATATCAACAGCCTCCCCAGCATTTTGCTTTGTCGCTGTGAATGAGAATCGTCACCCCCACCTCTCCTAGCCTGCCCTTGCTCTGCCGAAGCAAGAACATGGGAACTAAGTTCCCTTTGAAGCACGGGACTAAGATACATGGCTGGTCGTTTCTCCGCCCTCAGGAGGGACCGTTGTTCATAACGCTTTATTGAGTACGTACGGTGTGCCATTCCTGTATGTGTTATGTCTAAACTTTTGAGGGTGCCCTCATGTTAAGATGGAAAACGGAGGCTCAGGGCAGTCAGGTGACACAGGGTGAGGACGGAAGGAAATCGAGTCTGGAATCCATGGAATCCAAAAAACAGAAACACCATGATAGAAAAGTATGCTTAAAAGTCTTTCATTTTTATGACTATATTCAGGAGACTCTGGCATTGATATTGTAAATTTTATTTTTTGTATTTATACTTTGGTTTCAATATATTTTAATACCTCTGCAACCCATGCTTCTTCCCACTCTCCGCCTCTCCCCTAACACAGAGCCGATCTCTGAGGTGAGCAGGCAAGAGAAGCCAGGCAGAAGTGAGTGTCATTATTTTTATTCATTGCATCCATTTTCAATGTTGCCTCCTATGTGTGGCAAGTGATACTGATTTTCCATTTACAGTTGGAGACATGAAGTTTCCTTTGGAAGTAAAGTTAGTTTTTTTGTTTGTGTGTTTTTAATTCATCACCTTAAAAAAAAAAAGAGTCAGCACCTCACAGCCGAGGTGGCATTTGGGTATAAGGGCATGACCTTGCCACAGCTTTCCTGGGATAAGAATAGCGTACTGGAGGAATCCACAGGCAGCAAAATCTCAGACATATGCTGAAGCAATTTCTTCACTGATACTGCTCCTATGGAAACTAAAGAAAAAACAAATAAATGGAACTACATAAAAATAAAAAGCTTTTACACAGCAAAAGAAATCATCAACAAAAACAACAAGAAACCCCATTGCATGGGAGAACATATTTGCCAATGTTATCACTGATAAGAGTTTAATCTCCAACATTTACAGGGAAGTCATACAACTTAACAAAAGGAAGATAAACAACCCAATCAAAAAAAATGGGCAAGGGACATAAATAGATACTTTTCAAAAGAAGACAGAAGGAAGGCCAAGAGACATATGAAAACATGCTCAAAGTCACTAATCATCCAAGAGATGCAAATCGAAACGACTACTCAGTACCATCTCACACTTGACAGAATGGCTATCATCAATAAACGACAAGTGCTGGAGAGGATGCAGAGAAATCCCACGTGCACTGCTGGTGGAAATGCAGACTGGTGCAGCCACTGTGGAGAACAGTATGGAGATTCCTCAAAAAACTAAAAATGGAACTCCCATTTGACCCAGTGATCCCACTTCTAGGAATATATCCCCAAAAAACAGAAACACCAATCAGAAAGGACATATGCACCCCTATGTTCATAGCAGCACAATTCACCATAGCTAAGATTTGGAAACAGCCTAAGTGCCCATCAGCAGATGAGTGGATTAAAAAACTGTGGTACATCTACACAATGGAATACTACGCTGCTGTAAAAAAGGGGGAGTTCTTACCATTTGCAACAGCATGGATGGAACTGGAGAGCATTATGCTAAGCAAAATAAGCCAGTCAGAGAAGGATAAATATCACATGATCTCACTCATTTATGGAATATAATGAACAACATAAATTAATGAACAAAAACAGATCCAGAGACAGAGAAACATTTGATCAGACCATCAAACTTCAGAGGGAAGGTAGGGGAGGGTAGAGATAAGGGGGAGAGATCAACCAAAGGACTTGTATGCATGCATATAAGCCTAACCAATGGGCACAGACAACAGGGGGGTGAGGGTATGAGTGGGAGGTGGGGGAGTAATGGGAGAATAAGGACACACAGCACCTTAGTCAATAAAGAAATTTTTAAAAAAGAATAGCACCTACTTCCCACGCTGGTTGTGAAGCTTTATCTCAGCCTGTGTCAAGGGCAGAAAGCAGTGTCTGAAACAGAGTAAGCACCACGTGAATGCTGGACAGTGTTGTCATGCAAATCCGAGACAGAAGGTTCTCATGTGGTTCTTGTGCAGCAACTGAGGGCATGGAACTTTTACACGTAGATATGTGTCGGCAAAAGCTATTCCTACTCCCAGACTGTTCTGAAAAATTGCAGAATTTGGGGAAGCTTTTACTCTAATGTCTGATTGTTAGCGTGCACTTTTTTTCTTTTTTAATATTCAAGTTGTGTTTATTACCATGAGGAACTGCAAAGCCTTTGAAGTGCTTATTTTTACCATGCGTTCCTGCCACCACCCCCTCCTCCACATACCCAGGACACCGAGGACACGGACGCTTCAGTAATCATTTACCGCCTCCAAGGCTCTCGGTGGACAAGCCCAGGACTCTTCCATCGCGTGCTTTACTCACCGAGGGGGGCCTCGGTGTGAGGAGGGGAGCCTTTGCCTTCTAAGACACGGAACGGCAGGAAAGCGGAAGTGGCTCCTGCATGCAGAGGTGAAGAGCTTGTGGAACCTGTTTCAGTTCCTCGTGAGGCTTCCACGGGAATTGCAGCACCTGCCAGGTCACGGGGAGAGGTTAAGGCGGATGCGGCCATGGATTGGAGTGACGCTTACCCGGGCTCTCAGGTGTGAGAGACCCGGTAGTCAAAGCCACGGGTAAGGCCTCCGGATAGGAAGTAGAGTTGCACCCATCCTCGTTAAAGATCCAGGATTCCCAAAGGGCACAGAAGGAAAGGCGTCAGACACCGGTGGCCGTCATTGCTGAAGGGAGCGAAGGAAACCGTTATTCAGGGCCCTGTCCAGCGGCATCCGCGTGGCCTGGGAGACACTCTCTCAGCCCCGCCCCTCAGATCCACCGAATCAGGGACTTGGGGGGGAGGGTGAATTAGGGGGTCCCCAGCAACCTGCCTTCTAACAAGCTGTCCAGGCGATGCTGATGTCCATTAGCATGCGGTAGAATCACCCGTGTAGAGGAAAGGCAATTTCTTTTTTGTTTTTCTTCAAGAAAGAAACGATTTTAAATATAATAATATTCCCCAAATTGTACTGTCATAGTATGATATCACAAAAGTTGTAGGAAATGTTAAACATCTGCAAATAACAGGATTGCTTCTGTTATCTTCTAAAATATTTCTTTTTTTTTCCTCTGGCTCTATTTTTGTTCACCAGTTTATGTCGTTCGTTATATGCCACAACTGAGTGAGATGGTGTGATATTGATCTTTCTCCGACTGGCTGATTTCGCTCGGCATGGGGCTCTCCGGGTCCCTCCATGCGGCCGCACATGGTGGGCGTGAGGAGGGGCAGTGTCCGCTGTGCACGCTGCATCTGTCTAAAGATAGCCCTGCTGTCTGCTGACCACAGACATGAGCGAGCACAGAATGAGCGTTTGCTCCTTCCCTTTGCATCCCACGAGAATAAACGCAATCGTCTTCCAGGCCAAAGGAGGACAGCTTTCCACAATGACTCAGCTCTCCAGGGACACTGCGCTCTGGCGCCCAGGGCCCGACTCCAGAGCAAAGAATAAGAACATTCCGGATCCTCTCTTAGCAACTCAGTGCACAGCAATTCAGGGGGTAGGATCTGACACAGAGGACGATGCCCTCTAAAAACGATGGCCACTCTGCCATGGTCCGTGATGTAATCCCAGACAGCTCACAGCTCGGCCCCGAGGGAAGGCATGCAGGGAGAGGGGTCCCTCGCCTTGGTGAGGGTCTTGCAAAGAGGGCAGCTGGGCACCTACTCAGTGTACTGGTGGTTCTCACCCTTCGTGGCTCGCCAATCCGTTCCCTGGATGAAACGCTCTGTCTCTTCCCACCTCTGGTTTCAGTAAAAGAAGAGAACAGATATCATGGTGATTTATATATATATATATATATATATATATATATATATATATATATATATATATATATTTTATTGATTTTTTACAGAGAGGAAGAGAGAGGGATAGAGAGTTGGAAACATCGATGAGAGAGAAACATCGACCAGCTGCCTCTTGCACACCCCCTACTGGGGATGTGCCCGCAACCAAGGTACATGCCCCCGACCGGAATCGAACCTGGGACCCTTCAGTCCGCAGGCTGACGCTCTATCCACTGAGCCAAACCGGTTTCGGCTATCATGGTGATTTTAGCCTCACCCCTGCCCCTAAGGCAAGGAAGCCTGCTTTCCTCCTCACCACCGTGTCTCCAGGCCCAGAATACTGCCTGCTGCAGGGGTGGCGGATATTTGGAAACAATCGATGAGGCTGGTGGCGGAGTTAAGGTGGAGGTGGGGCAGGAATTTCTCCCTTAGGAAACCAGGCGGGCAGCAGAGGACCGAGGCTGACACTCCTTGGAGAGCACCTAGGTCCACCCAGGCCATCCGAGAGGTGGGAGCATCCGCAGGAAGAAGCCGGGAGGGATGGAAACTGGAGGCAGACAGCTGGGGGTCAGGATCTGGGCAGAGCTGAACTGAACCGGGATCCAGGGGAGGAAATGTGGGGGAGGGAGTCCTTTGTCCATAAATCGCCTGCTGTGGGAGTAGATGAGTTTGGCTTAGAGTTATGCTCACGATCCCCGCAGTCATGGAGCCGGTAGCCTGGCCCCCGAGGGCATATGAACAAGAGATGCTCAATGCTTTCGTAGCAGCCACGACTGCTTCCCATGTGCCAGGCGTTGTCACCGTCGGCTCACGCAGACCTCAGAGCCACGAGGAAACCGTGTCTGTGCTGACCCTGACTCACCTGTCCAAGGATGATCCTTCTCTAGGCCGTCACCGTGGGGCACAGACCTTAGGAGTGAGTTAGGACGGAGCTCACGGCCTGGGGTGTTACATTTCAGCTCAGTTACCTGCACACAGGCAGTCACCTCACCCCCTACCACTGGTCACCAGAGCCTGAATAACATGACTGCGTTCAGTGGAATGACGTGAGGCCTGGCGGTATGCTTATATGAGTAAGTAAAGGAAATGATTTTATTTTTTATTTTTAAAAATGTTTTTTTTTATTGATTTCAGAGAGGAAGGGGGAGGGAGGGAGAGAGAGAAACACCAATGATGAGAGAGAATCATTCATTGGCTGCCTCCTGCACCCACCACACTGGGAGTCGGGCCCGCAACCAGGGCGCATGTGCCCTGACCGGGAATCGAACGTGACCTCCTCATTCACAGGTCAGTGCTCAGCCACTGAGCCACGCCAGCCAGGCAGGAAATGGTTTTAAAAAGAATGAGCATCAAACAGTGTATCTCATGACAAGCTGTCAGAAGAATATGGATAATGAACGAGTCTATAAATTCTCTCCGTAGTGACTTTATAGAAAATTGTATATCCAGTTGACATGAGTTTGGTTAAAAATTCCAGATGGCGGTTACTGTTATTAAAAAAAAAATTCTTATCTGTTAAACATACATACACGTTCTTGTGTAAAAGTTTCCATCATAAAAATTAAACACACACACACACACATTCCAACCAACAGTGCCTGTAGGACAACAGTATCCCTAAATATCAAATAAGTTCTTCAGAAGTCTTCAACTTTATCAAGGGGTTCTCACTGCCTATCACATACCCATGCGTAGAGAGTTAAACTGACAAATGGTTAGGAAGCGACTGTACCAGCCGTGGGCAAACTACGGCCTGTGGGAGCCGAAAGAGCAGAGGGTTCTCTTGCTCTCCCCTCCGCTCCTTCACCAGCAGCCCAAGATGAGAGTGCCAGCATGGTCAGGTTGCTTTTGTTCGGCCCTCCGGTCCAGTTTAAGAACGCACTGTGGCCCTCGAGTCAAAACGTTTGCCTACCCCTGGTCTATACCATCCGAGGCGATAGGGACACACCAGGAAACAGGAGAGACGGGCAGTTCCATGCAGCGGGAAGGCAGACCCCAGACAAACTTCGGGTGTTTTAAATCATTATATACAAGGACAACCCCGGACACCACCTCTGGCTCCCATCAGGGCAGGGAGACAGAGGCAGGCGGCGAAGGGAGTCCAGAGGCATTCAGTGCCTACCGGGAGGGAAAGAGCAGCTGGGAGAAACGGGGACAGTGACAGCCAGGTGTGAGGCATCACCGAGGGCCCCGGGTTTCGGGCTGTGCGCACCCTCCTCGTGGCTCTCGTGGTTGCTTCTCTGTTCCTTGCACCAGACCGTGAGCACACCCTGAGCTCAGGGACCAGATCTCACTTGTCCTCGTCTCTCTGACTCTCAGTACAACGTCTGCTACATCTATACCGGAAGAATAAATAAAACATTCAGAATGTGAGCGAGGGATAGAGCCTAGAACAGTGGCCGGCAGACTGTGGATTGTGAGCCACATGCGGCTCGCGAGCCGCGGTTTGCCGCTCTGTTGACTAATGAGTTTGCCAGCCACTGTCATATACTACCCTTCATATACTACCTCTTTCATATACTACCCTTCACATATACTACCTCTTTGCACACAGTGTGCTACAAATGCCTAATCCTCACAGCTTCCAACTACACGGTAACATTTAGTCTAGTGTAGTGGTCAGCAAACTCATTAGTCAACAGAGCGGCAAACAGCGGCTCACGAGCTGCATGTGGCTCGAGAGCCGTAGTTTGCCGACCACGGGCCTAGAACATAAAGCCACTTGGACTCACGGTGGCCCCAGCCCGATCCAGCTTCCTGGATGGGCATCTGCCCCTCTGCCGCGTACACCTTTCTATGCATTTCTGGCGCTGCGCCCGGTGCAGACTTCCGTGTGAGAGGGAACAAAGCCCTGTGATTACGGGCCCAGCTTCAGTAGCCGCATTGCTTAGGTTCAATGCCTGGCACCCCACTGACTGGCTGTCTGATATTAAGCCAGTTATTCTACGTCCCCATGCCTTACTTTCCCCCTCTGCACAATGGAATAGCAATGGTGCATCGGTGATTAGAGAAAGGTCGGGTGTGCTAATAAGATGCCGAGCATGGCCTCTGACCCATGGTAGGGGTCAGCTATGTAAGGGACTGATATTCTCTTCTGCCAGTCTGCCCGGGCTGACCTATGCCCTCTCAGTGGGCCCTGGACTGTCCTCCCTCCTCATGAAGGCTGCCCCCTTCCACGCCAGATCATGCACTAACCAAGGTACACTGGTACCTTTAGAGCAGTGTTTCCCAAAGTGTGGTACGCGTACCCCCAGGGGTATGGGAAGAGTTTGGTGGGGGTACGCGCTGCACCATGCTTAGCTGTGCCTAATTCTACGTTCTCATGAGTCAAGTCAAGACAGTCTTGTGCCGAAACCTGTTTGGCTCAGTGGTAGAGCGTCAGTCTGCGAACTGAAAGGTCCCGGGTTCGATTCCTGTCAAGGGCATGTACATTGGTTGCAGGCACATCCCCAGTGGGGGGTGTGCAAGAGGCAGCTGGTCGATGTTTCTCATCGATGTTTCTAGCTCTCTATCTCTCTCCCTTCCTCTCTGTAAAATATCAATAAAATATATATATTAAAAAAAAAGACAGTCTTGTGATGCGTGAGATGGTCCGGTGTGCAAATAAATGTTATTTATAATACAACTTTTATTTATATTTTATTATGAATAATTTTATTTTTCATTTATTATTATTTTGTGTATGTACCAAAAAAAGAAAAAATAAATATATTTGAACATTATTAAAATACATCCATTTTTTTTTTTGATGAAGGGTACTCAGCGTTACGAAAATTATAGAAGGGGTACACATATGTCAAAAGTTTGGGAAACACTGCTGTAGAGGAACAGACACGGAGTAGCAGTGGTGCCTTCCCTCTCTAGCACGGGCGCACACCCGTTGTGGGTCCCTGAGCTCATTGCTTGGTCCTGGCCTTCTCGTGTGACCAGAGGCCGTTCTGCCCAGACGCCCAGACTCTGGGCCGCCCCACACCTGAGGTTCTGGCTCACCCTGGGCCAAGGCCCACCCGGCAGTGCTCATGCCCTGCCCCGCGGTGGACCGCTCCCTAGGACGGCTGAGAGGGGAAGCACCCCATCCCTCCAGGGCTGGCCCCACTGCAGTCCCAGAGGGGTGGGATCGCCCTAAGACCCAACAAGACAGGCCCATCAGGGTGTGGTTTAGAAGTTGCAGGAAACGTAATTGCATGTGGGCCCTCACCAGCCACACCAGGCTCCTCCTCAAAGTCTTGGGGTTCAGTCTCACCCCAGGGTCACTGGCAAGCCAGAAGAACTCGGGGTTCCAAGAGCCCCAGGTGCTGTGGGAGCGTTCAGAGTTCCCTGTTCTTTGCAGGACTGCTGTAACTGCATTGTAGTTTAGGGAAAATTCAGGCATCCCTCCGGGAACTTGGCTCTATTTATAACATTGTTTGTATGGGAAAAAGTGTTTCCCAGTTACATTCAATTTAAAACAGAGTTCTTAGAACACAGCCTGTTCGTGGGTGGAGGACCATTGGCAATTGTTTCTTCACTTACAGAGATTACGTTGAAGTTTGTTTTTGTTTTTTAATGCATCTAAATAGAACAAGAAAAATGCAGGAGTTGCTGGAGTTTTTTGGTGAGTTTTAAAAATTGAGTGATTTTTTATTAAAAGGAAACAATGTTTATTTCCAGAGATAGCATTTATGGAGGATTTTCTGGCCGCTGAGTTCAAGGCTACATGTGTGTCGTCCCATTTAATCCCCACAGCCGTCCTCTAAGACGGTGTGATGGGGGATCTGACCCCAGTGTTGGTCCGTAGCTGCTCACAGCTCTCAGGTTCCCACCACACCCCTTGTCTGGCCCCTCCTCTCTGCAAGCTTATAAAAAAAGCCCAACCAAGTTCTCCTTCCTCGATGAGGGCAAAGTTCAAACTATGTAAACCCAGCTCCAATCCTAGCCCCTCACTACCGTAAACCCCCAAAGCCAGCGTCCTTGCTCTGCCCCCTAAACCCTTCTTGAACCTGCTTTCACCTTCCTCTCCCCCCGAAAGCCTCATGGTGTGAGTTAGGAACCCTCTCGGGCCTTCTTGTTGTCCGTGGGCCTCCATCAGTCTCAATATCCAAGCCTGATTTGGGGGAAGGAGTTCCTCGCATCTCTGTGAGGTGATCACCACAAGCCGTACAGCATTCTCCATTCTCCAGACGAGGGAACGGTGGCCTGCGAGAGGAAGCTGCTTACGAAAGGTCGTAAAGCCAGACAACAGTTTCGCCGTAACCAGTCTGCTCTTTCTCTCCTCCAGGTCACATGAGCTTTACCTTTTGAAAGTTAGTGAATGAAGCTGCATTGAGGGCTCATACCTCTTGCTAATGTTTAACCCGTAGGAACACCTGCTTTATTGTAAGCCCTCCCCATGCGTTGACTCGTGATATCCTTTTAACAGCTCTGTTGAGCGAAATACCCCTGTGATCCCTCGTCTTGATTGGTGAGAAACCGAATAACAGCAAATTTAACTTAGGCAGGGTCCACCAACTAAAAGCCGGCAGTGTTTGTGTTTGCACACGGGAGGTCTAGCTCGGAACCCATACATGTGGCCAGAGGGTTCTCGTGCCTCGTACGTGGACTATAAGTAAAGAAGCTGATGATTAACCTGGCTTACAAGAATTGTCTTCTTGGCACTGCGTAGGTGGACAGCACCTGTTTAAGAAAGCCCTGTATTCATGGCGTGTTCACTGGTTTCATTCCATTATCCATTCGTACTTCATCCGATACTCTCAGCGCCTAGAAAGAAAAGCCAAGGATTTGTTGTCTTTGCTATCCCTCTCCCCTCTCCTCCCCCCAATAACTTGGAGACAGCTTTGTTAGGGGCCCCAAGAAAGGCCAGTGAGTAGCTCAACATAGGTGGGTGCTGCAGAGAGAAAGCTCTGCACCTTCACCTCTGCCTTAGATACCACTCCCCATGCACAATGTCGCAAAATAGGGCAAGGCAATCGCCATGGAAACGCTCTAGAATCCGTCTTCTCCGTCTGTGCCATCTGTCCGACTAAATTTATGACAAGGAAAACCTTGTCTCTAATGTCCCGCGGGAAAGTGCCCCCGTTCTCTGGGGAAGACGATGTTAAAAAGCCATCTGTTTCCCCTTTGGGCTTCCCAGCGACTTCTCCACAGCTGATAAGTAAGCGGCATGAGAACTTCCACGGCTGGTTCGCCCTCGTGGCTCCTGGGTCTGGAAACCCAGCTCCTGGGAAGGTTAGGATGAAACAAAAACGATGAATCAAATAGAATCAGCATGAGTGACAACACTAACCGTGGGAAACACGTGGTAAAACCCGTCGCTTCTTTCCTCACGGGAGGCAGGGCTTGATGTTTTCTTTTTTTTTTTTTTTTTAAATATATTTTATTGATATTTTACAGAGAGGAAGGGAGAGAGATAGAAAGCTAGAAACGTCATTGAGAGAGAAACATCGACCAGCTGCCCCTTACACACTCCCTACTGGGGATGTGCCCGCAACCAAGGTACATGCCCTTGACCAGAATCGAACCCGGGACCTTTCAGTCCGCAGACCGACGCTCTACCACTGAGCTAAACCGGTTTCAGCTGGGCTTGATGTTTTCAAACCCCGGCCCTGACATTGTCTCCCTCGAAAGCCGAGGGCTAAGAGGGTTAAATTTTGCCCACAGACGAGGTGAGCTGCATGATGGCTTCCATGCAGAGATGAGGGAGACTGTGAAGGGTTTTGAAGAAGAAAGCTTTATGGAATGAAGTGCCAAATATGGTCAGCCTTCTGAAGAAACTGATCAAAGCGAGAGGGGGGAGGGGAAGGCACTGTGGTTCTCAATCTGTGCTCCGAGGAACCCCGGGATTCCCTCCGATTTCCCTCTGGAACTGCCAGAACTAAGTGGTGAGTGTAGTCTAGACCCACCGACCTAATTCCTACAGAGCACCTCTACATTTATTCAGCTTTCTCCTATGGGTTCTCGTGAAATTGATTTTAACAAAGGACTCCACGGCTCAAAAATGGTTTGTGAAACCTCCAATGCAATCCAGCTCCCTCTTTTTGTAGAAAAAAAGAAAGGTTAGGTGATTTGCGAAGGCCTCAGAGGTACTCTGAGGTGTAGCTGGGACCAGAGGAGACTCCCCAATCCACTCTTCTCTGGGCAGTTTTTGGGATGGGAATATAACGCTACTGCACACCTGCCACTCAATGATGGAGTTCTGAGGCCCTTTCCCAGTCTGGATCCTGAAACCCACCTCTGGTCGACGAACCTCTGGCTTTATTTTCACCTGGTCATTTGGGTTTGCTGCCTGGCATGACTTTTTGCAGCAACAACGGATTTGCTCTTCAAGGAGCTAACCGAGTAAATGCTTACTTCCTAACCACTCCCAGTGCACAGTGTCCTGGGAGGGAGAAAGCCCACAGAAGCACTATTTTTATTCATGCCGTGGGAAAACCATTAATTTCTCTCTGGCGTTAAATAGCAACAATCATGACTTTTCATGGAGGTCTCCCAGGAGGAAAGTAATAATAATAAAGGGGAAGAGTCTATTTTGTCTTTGTTAAGTGGAACAGTCTCCAGATCACAGCTTTGGAATGGGAAGGGGCCACGGAGACCATTCCTCCTTCAGGAGAATCCATGGTTTCCAATAGGGATCATTATGATCATCTTTACTGTTGCTACCATTTCTCGAGCACTTACTATGGACCAGACAACTTTATAAGCATTATCATTTATTGTAACCACTGTGGGTTTTATTATTCTTCCCATTCTGCAGATAAGGAAACTGAGATTCAGAAAGTCGAATGTCACAGCCTTGCACCATCACAGGGAGCATCATTGCCTTTGTTTTCTTTGTAAATGGTACCTCCTAGACCTCAGTGCGGTAGCCCTGGGTTCAATGACTTCCAGCTTTACAAAACCAGTAAATGGGAGATTCAGGAATCACACAGGGACTGTCCAGGTACAAAGCCCACGTTCTAATCACTTATGCAAGCCTCTGCTTTGGAATCCATGTGTGTGCTCAGAATCTCTGAGTCTTGTACTAAAATAACAATTATTATTGACTAGTGGCCCAGTGCACAAACTTGTGCACCTTAAAAGGAACTGTGGGCTAAGAGACTGAAGTGGGAACAGGAGTGGGTCTCGGCCCATTCTCCTCACCCCTGCCTGGCCCTTCCTGCCACAGCCCACTCTCTGCTGGCAGCCCTGTTCCCACGGCCACTGCTCCCACATGCTGACAGTGCCAGCCTCACTTGCACACGCTGATGGCATGTAGTGATTGGGGCTGGCACCAGCAGCCTGTGTGAGCGGGGCATGTGCTGTCAGTGGGTGGATGTGGCGGCTGCTGCCCAGACCACCCCTCAGGAGCAGGGGGAGGTGGAGAAGCCCTCAGAGGTAATCAGGGCTGGCAGCCTCCACTCACACCTGCTGACAGTGCAGAGTGATTGGGACCGGCACCGGGTGCAAACAGCAGCTCTGGTGCTGACAGCGGGTGCGAGCAAGGCCGGCGCCAGCAGCATGTGCAAGTGTAGGGTGTGAGCGGGGCATGAGGGAGCAAAGAATTTTCTGTAACTACCAGAGGCTCACCCCAATGATAGCGACCAGCACCCCACCTTGGTCTGGTGCCCCACTCACCTGCTCCACCATCCCGCCATGGCCAGTGCCACGCCCCCTGATGTCGGCACACATCATGGTGACCAGTGGTTCAGTTGTTCTGGTTGTTCCACTGTTCAGTCTATTTGCATATTAGTCTTTTATTATATGGGATAATGTATTGATAACAATGAGTCAAGAAGGAAGTTGGCTGTTTAGTACCGAGCACGACTCAATCCCAAGACAAGTGCCCATGAAAGCATTATTCACACTGGTTTCCTTTCTCTTCTCAGATATTAAAATAGTGTCATGGTGCAGTTTTTTAATTTCTATTTTGGAAGAATTTCAAACTTACAGAAAAGTCACATTAAGAGTAAAGAACTCCAAAATATGTGTTACCCAGATTCACCAATTATTAACATCTTGCTACATTTGCTTTATTATTTGTATTCTCTCTCCCTCGGTAAATATCAGAAGTTCTTGGGGTAACACTCAGAAATCTGTGTCTTACCATCCCTCCAGGGAACTCGGGAGTTTACCCAAATTTGAGAGCCACTGTCTATGTAAAAACACTAGGGAAAATTGTTCTAAGCACTCGCTGTTTTTCTCAAAAAGGAGAGAAGTTGGAATAAGTTGGGGAGTGTTTTTCTAGGGTTGGCCATGACGTAAAAGAATTGTTGTTGAATTGTTCTTCGGCCCACCGAATTGATGAACATAGAGGGACTCCATGGGCTAAGGAAAGTCCTAGGATTAGTGCTTTAATTGTGTTTCAAATGCAACTTTCCAAATTATTGCCTGGAGTGGATTCATTTCTGCATACTCATTCCCTCTGAAGCTATTCTACCCTTACTGCTCACACTCCTAGCCAAAAATCTTACAGAGATGCAAATACCATTGTCACAGAGAAGCTTAACGATTATATAAATTGCTGTGCTCACCAAAGTGGCTTCTTTTAGTTTTCCGAGGAAGAGTTTGAATTGAATCCACCCTCTCTAAGCAAGCAGGTTAATAAAGCTGTCAGACGCTGAGGTAACATGAAATCATCAACCTTGTGAAAATTGCATTCGTCTTCACACTTACAGAACCATATTTCTCCCTTGAAATAACAACTCAGTGTTTTACAACCTGCAAAGTAAAGATTCTCAGCTTCAAAGTGTGTGAGTGTGTGAGTGTATGAGTGTGTGTGTGAGTGAGTGTGTGTGTGTGTGTGTGTGTGTTTGCAGTGGAGCCTGAGTCTTACAGTGGGTAGACATGGTTACCAATGATTATTTATTTCTGTAGCCTAGGCCAGTTACCAGCCACCATAAAACAGGCTGGTCATGATTGTGTATACAAAGCAAGGGATAGACTTCCAAAGAAGGAGCACTGGAAACCATGTGTTTGGGCTATTAACGTCTGGGTATATTTCTGTGAAGTAGCTCTTTCAGGGAGGTTTCTTCTTAATAAATACGGCAGGTCAAATTACAATAAATAGCTTGCATTTCAGAGCTTCTATGATGACCCATTTATTTCAGCCAGAAGTCAGTTAAAAAGAAGAGGAAGGTCACAGGAGAAAAGGGAGGAGGAAGGGGAAGAGGGTGTGGAGGAGGAGGAGGAGGAGAAGGAATTGAGGGTAGTTTATATTTAGATGTTTGAAATGAAATCTGCCCTGTATTTTAAAATTGGGGGATGGAGGAAAGAAGGTTTAATATTTACTTCCTTTAAATTACAAACTATGATTTAAAAAAAAAAAAGATTTGTTGTTAACTGGTAAAGGAAGAGGAAGGGAGAGAGCAACATCAACTTCCTGCCTCCTACACAACCCCTACTGGGGATGGAGCCCACAACCCTGGCATGTGCCCTGACCTGGAATAGAAACAGCAGCCTTTCTGTGCCAGAGGATGCCCAACCTGGCCACACCAGCCAGGGCACAAACTATGAGATTTTGATAGTATTTATGGATGTTTATCCTGAAACTTCACAAAGCTCCGTCTCACAGCCTCTCAGACAATAAAGATGGGAGACTGAATGAACAAAGGACACAACCCAATAATATATTTTGGATATTTTTACTTCACCCAGTCAATCATTTGGAAACTGGCCATCGTCGGTAATCTCCTGTGATCCTGACACTATCACCATCATTCATATCTATGAGTCTTCCAACCTCCTCCCCACACCAGTTGGGCCCCGTTTGGCTCCATCTCCTTATGGTTCACTTTGAAAGTTGGCAATTCCTTTCCCCTTTCTCTAACTTCAAGCCCAAGATCCGGCATGTGCAGTCCTGCCCCACACATTACATCTTTGATGTGCGATCGATGAAAATGCAGCAGTGTAATTGTTACAACAGTATAATCACAGGGGCTCTGCGGCTGGGATCCAGAAACCGGGATTTGAGTTTGGGTTTAGTTACTCATTTGTTTACAGCCTTGGGCTCATGTGAAAGCTCGTTGTCCTCATCTGTGAAATGAAATAGTTGGAGTAGGTGAGCCAGAAAACACCCTTAACTTCCAAAAAAATTCCCCCAATTTTATGGAGATATAATTGACCTACAGGGCTACATCAGTGTAAGGTACACGGCATAACGACTTACATATATTGTGAAATGCTTACCACCATAAGTTTAGTTAACATCCATCATCTCATATAGATTTTTTAAAAAGTTTTTCTCTTGTGATGAGAACTCTTAGGATTTGCCCTCTTACTAACTTCCAAATATACTATATAGCGGTGCTCATTATACGGTATGTCATTACGCGGTATGTTACATGCCCAGTACGTGTTTGTCTTATAACTAGAGTTTTTGTACCTTCACCTCATTCTTCCCTCTCCTACCCTAATACAAATCTGATCTCCTTTTCTATGAGTTTTTACAGAGAGGAAGAAGAGGGATAGAAAGCTAGAAACATCAATGAGAGAGAAACATTGATCAGCTGCCTCCTATACACCTCCTACTGGGGATATGCCCACAACCAAGGTACATGCCCTTGACCAGAATCGAACGGGAGACCTTTCAGTCCACAGGCCAACGCTCTATCCACTGAGCCAAACCAGTTTCGGATGTACTGAGAATTTTTACATCTGTATTTCTCAGGGACATTGGCCTATAGTTTTCTTTTTTTTTTGGAATGTCCTTTTCTGGTCTGGTATCTGAGTAATGCTGGCCTCATAAAAAGTGAGTTTGGGAGTGCTCTGTCCTCTTTGATTTTTTGGGAAGAGCTTGCAAAGAATTGGCATTAATGCGTTTTTTAATATATATATGTTTGGTAAAATTCACAAGTAAAGGCATCTGGGGTCTAGGCTTTTCTTCATTGGGGAATTTTTGAGTACTGGTTCAACCTCCTTACTAGTCATTGATCTGTTCAGAGTTTTTTCTTCCTATTCAGTCTTAGCAGTTTGTATGTTTTCATATAAGCTGCAGACCTGGGGCAGGGGTGGGGGTGGGCTGCAGGGGGTTGATGCGGGGAGAAGGGGGACATATGTAATATTTTCAACAGTAAAGATTTTAAAATAATAAATAAATGTAGGGAAGTAAAAAGAAAGACTTAAGTAAGTAGGAGTTGAAAAGGAAACCATTTTTAAAGCACGGTACACCAGAAGCTGTGCTAAATACACTTTTATGAATCATCTAATGTCTTCTCTATTAGCAATTATACAAGATGCCTGGTTTTATCTTTCTTTGACAGATAGAAAATTGAATTTCAGAGGAGGTAAACAATTTTCCAAGATCACATGGTTTAAAAGGACCAAATATGTCATTTGAACTGCTTGGGCTTTAGATTAAAAAGTTTTTTGATTCTATATTTATAATTTATAACAAAGGCTACCACGTGTGAGTTTTCTGTGAATATATACTTTATGTGCATGTATTAATGAAGGGCAGTTTAGAAAGGAGGGCCAGGCACCTCAACCATTCTAGAGAGTGAGGAACTTAACACAGAAAAGTAAGTAACTTGCCTAAGGATTAATTTTCTGGGTTGTCGAATCCGGAAGGAAAGAGACTTTCCATAAGGTTCTTCTTGGGTTTCACAAGGAGTCAAAGGTCCCACATTGGGCGTTGTAAAAGCTACGTAGCCGAAGCAATCTCATGGGGAGACTGACAAAATATACGCCTGAATTAAGCTTTTTAAAAAAGCTGTCCTTTCATATGTTTCCAAAGTGGACGCGGTGTCATCTGAGAGGTGCCCCTCCAGGGACGGGCGGATAGCGTTCTCCGAGATCCCTGACAGCCACACGGGAGCAACCGGGCTGCGAGGATTGGAGCATTTAATCCACGAGCGGCATGTGGCAAGGCTGTCACTTCATGAAAACGGATCGTTTAAAGGTGACAATCTTTCTCCTAAGACCAGCAAAGAGCGTTGTGCAAATCCCATCTGCCAACGGGAAGTGTCAGGTCAAATTGACCGTGTCAGAGGAGATGCTTCTAATGGGAGAATACCGGCCAATAAAACGTACCTGCCCATCTCCTCTCCCCCACCCTCCCCCACCCCGGCCTGGGCCCTGGTCTCTGCTGGGGGGGAGGGGGGGGCTGGTCCCAGTTGTTTAATCGAGCAATCAGCCCCATGATGCCACGTTAACCACGTCATTAGATATGCCGATAGGAGAGCTTCATCCTGGGTAAAAGGCCCGGAGGTAATGACTCCTAGACATTCTGATGGTTGGATGATTAGTTTTCAGAAGTTTAAAGAACAATAGCTGCCTATACTAACAGCTTTAGGGTTCTGTGACAAGTCTGGGGCATTTTGGACTTCCTTTCACACGTGTTCTCATTAGGGTCGAGCCTGTGTTAATTCTTCCCCCAGCGGTCCAGAGGCAGTGCATATTCAATCACAAATATTCTTTAAATCAGCGTTAACTTGTTTTTGGCATAAGCAGAAGGAAGAAAGTAGACTCTTTGGGGGAAGCTTTGTAAAATCATGTTTTGAAATGCCTTCTTTTCTAATTGTATTTTTTATATACACAGTTGGACAAAATGTCTGTTTCCCTTAAAGAAAGAACCGCCAGCCATCAGCCTTAGAGAAAGTCCCAAACGGGCTTCTTTCCTTTTTGTCCTTATTTCTTTCAGTCACCCATTTATTTAATGACTCGCTGGCCACAGAATGAAATGGGTGCTGTGAAGTACAAAATGACAAACATAGCTTTTGTTCTCAGAAAGTATAGATTTGGCTGGCAAAGGGAGATGGGTAAATGAATAATTACTAAAATATATGAAAGAGAAACTTAGTTGATGGAAAAAATGAGACATTGACCCAAGGGAAGGGGAACGGAGAGAGGAGGGAGTAATTGTGGCCGTGGGGTTGCTGGGATGAGCCTCTCAGACGTGGGGAAGAGCGGGGAGGAAGCGAGGATGTTACCAGAAGACTAGGATCGTATCCATGGCTGCCCCTGGGTCTTCTGTTTCACCAGAAAAAAACCTACAGGCAAAAAGCAAGGAGAATCACAGCTAAACCCGAGGGCCACTGTGGTGTCCACGCTGAAGAGAGCGAGCCCAAAAGCCTGAAGTGGACAGCAGAGACCCTTCAGAGACGAAGAGGTTAGGCATTGAGGATGAGCTTCCAGACAGTTAAGAAGGATCTGAAATGCCTCCAATTCTTTTTTTAAACCTTGAGTTTGACTGGTGACCTGAGATTAGAATAACAGTCTTTGTCCTTGGATAACAGCAGTTGGAGGAGAGAGCATCACCCACTTCCAGCTTTGCCACCAGCTCCTCGTGTGACCTTAGATAAGTCATTTCGCCTTCCCAGACCCCAGCATCTTCACATCCAGAAATAGAAGTTGGATTATCGTTTCTCTCAGCCTTAAAGTCAAGACTCCAAGAGGACAACTTTTTCCATTCCAGATTTACTTCCAAGTTACTTCTTGTGCAACACACACACACCACTCACGCAGACCATGAAGCAACTATTTTAAGATAAAGGAATTGACTTTAAGCCTTAAGCTGATAGCGGGGTTTATTTTGATAAAGTGGCATTAACAGTCTGACACTAACACACAGTGCTCTGTGACCATGTTTGGCCATAAACATGTGGGACTTCTGCGTCCGGGTTGGAGTTGTGTTTGGGCGAGGCCCTTCGCTGCTGCTTAGCCAAGGGTCCCATCCTTTCATTGTCCTTCCTGGTCCTTCCTTCTGGCTCTGGTGTCCCTGTTTGCTCTGCTCAACCTCCCTCTGTTTAACCGCATCCCCTGGAGTCTCGAGGGGTCTGGATTCCTGCCTGGCTGAGGGTCAAGGTTTAATTCTCAGCACGTGGGTCTAGAACTGTCAGAGTTTGCAAAGTTGGGTGGAGGGGAAAGGTTCTAGGGAAAGGAATGTCTCCTCCAGGCTGAATCTGAAATTCACAGCTGTGAGGTCTGGGGAAATGAGCCAGGTGTGTCGGATTAGGAAGGTACTGACAGGACCCTTGACAGGGTCTGCTCCGTGTTGGGCCTCAACCGAAAGGTATTGGTGGCACCTCCTGTTGGCTCACTCCTCAGCGCTCCTACTTCTGCGGGTCTGGGAGAGCAGCAGGCAGCCTGAGAGGGTGGTCCTCAACCCCAGACACACTAGACTCTTTAGGGAAGCTTTGAAAATTATTGAGGCCTGGACATTCCCTCAGAAAGATTCTGAATTACTTGGCTGGGGGGAAAGTAAGAACTCATTTGTGAGCATGTTTTACAAACTTCCTAGGTGATTCAAATGCACAGCTCAGGCTGAGAATCACTCCTCTGGGATGCCAGCCCTACAGAGACACTCTGAAAGTTGTCCCTGAAAGAAGGGATGGTCATCACCAGAGATTACACACTGGTGGCCCCTAGTTAGAATGTGGACTACAGATATATTTTGTTTAACCAGAGCAGTGAGTGAGTGTGTGTGTGTGGGTGTGTGTGTGTGTGTGTGTGTGTTTAAGGCAAGAAAACACACACAAAACTCTGTATTTGAATGCCTTGTCAGAAGGCCTACCACTCAGCAAGCTTTTATAATTTATGTTACTTTCATGACTTTTGTTGGTGTTTGGTCATGTAGCTCCTGGTCACGTTTTCTGTCCATAATGAAGAGTACTGTGGGGATGAGGTGGTGATAATGGTAATGGTGGTGGTGATGGTGGTGTTGGTGATGATGATGATGGTGGTGGTGGTGGTGGTGGTGATGGTGATGATGGTGGTTGTGGTGGTGATGGTGGTAGTGATGGTGGTGGTGGTGGTGGTAGTGATGATGTCGGTGATGATAGTGATGGTGGTGGTGGTAGTGATGATGGTAGTGGTGGCGGTGATGGTGGTGATGATGGTGGCAGTGATGGTGGTGATGATGGTGGTGGTGACGGTGGTGATAAACAGAAAATTGCTGATAATCTTCCTAAAACTACCACCTCTCTGTCCTTGGGTCCCCTCCACTGAGCACAAACTTTTTGTGGTTGGAGCAGGGCTCTAATTACGTGCATATATTACAAGAAGTCAAAGATTATATATGCACATAATTCTCATAGAATGGGTTGATGTTAAGGATGTTAATTGGGCCATGGTGCTAGGAGTTCATGCAAGGGAGGAGCGAAGCTCTGAGCCCACTCTGAGGAAGTCTCTCTCTGGACCCTTGGTTGGTGCAGTGAGTTGGGTCTGAGCAGGGCCCCCATAAAAGTTGTTTCTGCAGGCCCCGCCAGCAGCACTGGTTGGCCATAAAAAGTATCCCCCAGTGTCAAGGGTAGAGACGCTATGTACAGAAAACCAGAAGATGTGGACGGACTCCAGGCTGTGGCTTTCCTACCCACTGCGCTCTTTCTGATTACGTAGAAATCCTCTTTCTAGAAAACTACCTGCCCCTTCTTTCACAAATTCCCAACACAAATAATGGTACTTATTCATACTAACCCGTCCTTTCTACCACAGATGTTTACTTTCGTTACCTAGGGACCAGAGACGCCACCACAGGGTGGTTTTCTGGCCACAGCCCCTGCTCGCACACCCCCTCCCCGGGTGCAGAGCAAGGCAGGGCACAGGCGTCAGCGAGTGGTTAATGGGCCGAGCTCGTCTCCAGCTCCATTTTGTGTGCTTACCGGCTGGGCTCTAACATTCCACATGTCCCTTGGCGATAGCACATTGCCGCCCGTGGTCAGAGCTCAGAAGTAATAATAGCGTGGATTAGCTGTGCTTTCCAAACTGCAGAAGCCAGCCCAAGTTTGTGGTCAGGGCTTCTATTTCTGCTCCCTTTAGAGGGTGTGTTACCAGGGTCAGCTCAGTGCTTGCCTTCGGGCTTTCAAAAACCGTGCACCTGTCCACGGGGAGGAGGGCACGCAAGGCAGATGGGCCTCCCGATGCCAATAGGGTGGGAGGGGAACGGCCTGGGTCCCCCTCTGGGGGCGTGGAGCCTGTGGCACCTCAGTCCTCCGGGGCTCACTCCCCCTGAATGCTCAACCACGGGGCACACAGGCAAGAATCAGGGCGCACTATTTTTGGTTGCCTTGTTTGTCTCTAGGACTCTAAAACACACAGAGTTTTGTAACAGCGTCTGTGTACCAGGATCCTGTTTGGGGGATGATGCCTATAGCTATTTCTGCCCAGTCCCAGCGGGTGCTCCATGCGGTCATCCCCCAAGTTCACCGCAGCCCCACCCACCTGGGGGGCCTTTACCAAGGACGGGAGAAAGAAACGGGCCTTCATGTGAACATAACTACCTCACTGCGGGCAAACGTAACGTTTCTACTGAATAACCTGACATGATCCACGCAACTCGAACATTAGGAAGGGAGTCGTTCTGCTTTGCTTTTTACTCCTCCCCTTGGACTAGCGGCTAGTCACGGCCTTCTCTGTTCGTGAGGCGTGAGGACAGAGCCACCTCATAATTTGAGTTTTGGGGTTTTCATAGGCCCGTGTGTACCTTCCGTCTTCATGCAAGAGCTTTACTGCCATAAAAACGATGCCACCCGCTGGTTATGCCTGCTGCCAACCTGCGGCTCCTCCCGCCATGTTCACAGTGACCCCTTCTTCCCCCCTGCTCACGTTGTAGCCACTGACCCCTCCCCATGCTGTCCTGTGTATGGACTTGCGGGGTCTCTTTTCCTTTTGGTTACGGACTTTCTGGTAGTGACAGGCCCCGGGTCATGTGGGAGCCCGTGCTGTCCATTGTACTGCCAGGTCCGTGACCTCATTGGTCCAGGACCTCTGAGGGCACTCGACATACACTAGTGGTTGCAATTAGTTAGACCAGGGGTGGGCAAACTTTTTGACTCGAGGGCCACAATGGGTTCTTAAACTGGACCGGAGGGCCGGGACAAAAGCAACCTGACCATGCTGGCACTCTCATCTTGGGCTGCTGGTGAAGGAGCGGAGGGGAGAGCAGGAGAACCCTCCGCTCTTTCAGCTCCGAGGGCCGGATAGAACAGCCGAACGGGCCGGATCCGGCCCGCGGGCCGTAGTTTGCCACGGCTGATTAGACTCTCAGTCACCAGAAGGTCTAGGCCCTAACCCCATTGTCCTGGATGAGCAAACCTTAGCGCTCTAGCCCAGGAATGCTTCCTTACCAAAACCTGATCCAGAGAGCACTAGGTAATGAGAATGTAAGTACAAATTTACATGATAAACGTATATACGTTGTATATAAATGTATATTACTTTTTTGTGATGTAGAACAAGAAAGGATGCCCTCCGTGTCCCTGCAGGGGGGCGCTTGAGGCCTTTCCTCATTAGTTGATTCAGTTATGCACCACATACTTAATGAGGACTCCAGGGGGCGCCATCGAGACCCTTCTCAGCTCGCCACAGCTCCCTTGGTCTGTGTGCCCACACCCCAGCTTTTGAGTGCTTCCCTGCTAACCTCTCACAGCGTTGCCCTTCTTCCCGCCACCAGGGGGCAGTGTTTCCAGCCCCTGCACAGGAACCCAGGCACCCCCGAGGATGCAAAGCTCGAAACAAGAGGGCTGCTTCCAAAGTTCCCAGCACACGATTTTCTGTTCATCCTGAGAAACGTCCTCTAACACGTCTGTTCTTTTAAATATCTACTACTCACTGGGTGTAGAGTACACAGGACTAACAGGCCTAGATGTATTCAAAGGAGAGATTGTGTGCTTTGCAAAGAGAGGAACAGTTCAGGCGTCTGGAGTCTAAATGTGCTGCCTATGGCAGAGTTCCTGGGAGCTAGTCCCTTATTTCTGACGGAAAGCAGGCTGAGAGAAGGGTGGGTCAATGGTGGTGTGAGAGATGGGCGGCGAGGCAGTGAGGGAACAGGTGAAAATGGGAAGAGAATAAGAGCTCAGAAAGCATTGCAGGCGGATCAGATGCGGACAGACCATCAGCTTGGTGCACAAAGCAGGAGAGCCGTACTCAGATTTCAGCTGCTTCTCAGCATGTCACTGCTCTTATTAGCTCAGAGCTGACTTTTACAAGGAAAAACCCGCATGTCCACAAAATGGCGAGTGTGGTCATTGTGCTCAGTTGGAGAAAGCACCTTTCAACATGTCCACCTTCCTGGTTAAGTAGACATAGCTACCCCTGGCTCAGTACCGTGAGCTGGGCACTGTGCCAAGCACCTCACACATTCTCCTTGAATTGTCACAACAACTCTGCATGAAAGAAACCAAGCTTTTAAAATTATTATTAATTATTATTAATTATTATTTGTTAATTCTCACCGGAGAGGATATTTTTTCCATTGATTTTTAGAGAGAATGGAAGGGGTGGGGGAGACAGAGAGAAACATCAATGTGAGAGAGACAACAATTGGTTGCCTCCTGCAGACATGCTGTCAGGGGAGGGGCCATGAGTCAAAACCTGCAACCAAGGTACGTGCCCTTGACAGGGAATCGAACCCGAGGCCCTTCATGCATGTGCCAACGCTCTAACCAATGAGCCACAGGGGCCAGGGCTGGAGACTGTGATTTATCCTCATTTCACAGGAAAGGAAAGTGTGGTTCTGAGAAGCTAAGTCCACTGCCTTCTGCCTCGCAGTTAGCATGTGGCAGAACCCGCACGGGAACGAGGTATGTCTTATCAGAGCCCAAGTCTTTCGTCACTGTCTTCCATCTGCAAAGCCTGGCACCTGTTTCAGTGGTCCAGGGGTCACACCATCAGTTCTCTGTAGCATGCCCTTCATGCATAGGCCATGTGTGATAAATGCTATCATACTGTCTTTCTTAAACTGGCTAATTCCAACAGGACGTTCCAACAGAACAGGGTAAATGGAACAATAACAGAAGGTAGTACAAAACAGACACAGAATTCAATCATGCTAAAGAAATGAGAAATGATTCATTCTGTTTTTAGAAAATCTCTGAGGGAAAATAAAGCCGCGAGCTCTGGTGGAGATGATTTGGTATTCATCAGCCTCCTCCCTCCCTTTTTCCTCCCCCCAGTTCATCTTTGCCTGCTGCTGGCTTTTCTTTCCCCTGCAGTCTCCTTCTCAACCAGAGGCCTCCCCCTGCCGGCCACAAGAGGGCGCTGGGTTTCCCACTACAGGACCCGACTAGTGTCCAGAGACCCGGCAGAACCGGACATGACCACTAGAGGGAAGCAGTGAGAGCCTTCTGCTTCTTTCTTCAGTGAGATTCAAACCTGTTTGTTTACAATGTCACCATTTCAGAGATGCTTTCTACCAAGCTACATACTTGATCGTGTGCAGATGGTGCCGGTGGAGAATGCGCTCTGCACACCAGGGGGCGCACTTCCGCCCAGCACTGCCGCCGCCTCGAGGCTGGGCTGATGCCAGCAGGCAGCTTTGTGGGAAGCCCCAGGTACCTTCCCAAGGAGAAAAGGCATTGTCTGTGGGTCAGTCTGCACCAAACATGGGCCAGGACTTGCTACATCTATTCAAGTTTGCTGTGTTTTGAGAATTTGTGTTGATCACAAACAACTGCAAAAAATATTTTTATTTATTTACTTTTATTTATCTTTTTTTTTTGAGGGAGTTAGGGGGGGGGGTGTTAAGCCTGGCCAGAAGTAGCCCACACATCCCCTCAAGGAGCCATGCGTGTTCTGAAGGAGCTGTGGCACTTGATAGCAGCACCCTGGGACTCAGAGCTCGGAGACCGCTGAGCCCCGTCAGGGAGCGCTGGGAAGAGCCGGAGGCTGTTGGCTTCTGGCGACAATGCCGACTCCCGGGCTAATTTCCCAAGTGCATGCGGCCGAGGGCATAGTGCCTGAGCGAATGCACTTGCTTTCATCCACATCGTAGTCGGGGGTGGAGAAGGTTCGAGATGTTGTGCACCAGGGGGTAACAGCCAGCCATTTAAAATGACGCCACGGACTCTATTTAACACGGAGACACTCACAATTGCTGGCATATTGTGTTTTCCAAGTGGGTTCTAAAGCAGTGTGAGCCCATTTGTGGAATACGTGTGGATATACATCCATTGGAAATTTTATGCACACACCGAAGAGTCTGAATCATGTGTCGATTACCGCTGGGGGGTGGAATTATAAGTGATATTTCTTTTTCTTTTCCCTCCTTTGTGAGTATCTGCTTTCCAAACGGTTCTGGCCAACCATGTCTTAGCTGCATAACTTTTATGAAGTTAACCGTAATATGCGCAAGATAGCTTTTTCATTTTAGGATTTGTCTGGGTGGGGCCTCGTAATAATTTACACAGGGTGCTCTCATACTCCTCCCCCCATCCATCTGTTACCTGGATACACAGCTGGATTAAGAACAGGACAGATAGGATGGCTGCTTTCATGTCATTTCGCTCTCTCCTTTTTTTATTTGTTTTCTGTTAATCCTCACCTGAGGATAATCGTCCTATTGATTTTTGAGAGAGTATAAGGGGGAGGGAGAGAAAGAGAAAGAAAGAAAGAAAGAAACATCTATGTGAGAGAGAGACATCAATTGGTTGCCTCCTGCATGTTCCCCGACTGGAGCCAGGAATCCAACCTGCAACCCTTGGGTCTGTGGGCCGATGCTCTAACCACTGAGACTCCGGCCGGGGCCCTGTCACGCTCTCTCCTGCTTTCCAAATGCAGTGCCCCGTCTCTGAATGTCCCTGCTCGAGAAGCACTGGCGCCCCAACCCACCCGGTCGCCTTTCCCTGCCCATCGATTCCACTTCCCGAGCTCTGTTCTGAGACTAGACCTTTTCCTCTTCTCCATCCCCTGCGTGTGCGCCCCGGCCTTTGCTCAGTTGACACTCCCAACCCCACCCCATACACACCCCTGGTGCACCTTCTGCTGCCTCACCCGTCAGGGCCCAGCTCAGATGCCTCTAGTCTTGGAGCCTTTCCTGCAGCCCTGCAGGCCCGAGCTCTCCTGTGTGCTGGAGGAGGGTGTGCGTGTGTGTGTGCGTGTGTGTGTGTGTGTGTGTGTGTGTGTGTGTGTGTGTGTAAGTGTGCGGTGTGCTGGGGGTCCCCTGCTTCGCCCAGGGTGCCACCGAGTCCTCATGGACAGTAATCGCACCTGCAAACAGCCAGCAAGCCCACCCTCACCCCACGCACTATGGGAATTTATAAGGTCAGGTGGCATATTTCGGCTGAAAGTACTTTGACAAACAACAACTGGTCCTTCACCAACAGGCTCCGTTATGATCCAGAGCTTGTCCAGGAGTAAGAATTCCCAAAGCATCGGAGCACACCCTCCCTTCTGGAATCACCGACCAGGTTTCTTCAGAAACGGCTCCTGGCTGCGGCCGGGAGGGAAGATGGTCGGGCACATCCCCCACCGGGCCAGGCAGGGCACGGGGGTAGCTCCACCCTGCAGCCCGGGAGCCGCCGGCCGCAGCCACACCACCGCCCGGCCTCTGTGCCGTCCGTCGGGCTGAGGGACACGGGCAGCGGGCAGGCAGCTCCTGCTAGGCGCCCGCACCCCAGCTGATGTGGCGCTGGGGGACTCCCAGCCCCGTTTCCTCTGTCCCACAGCCCACCAGAGATACTTCCATTTTCTCCCCATTTCCAAGCTCCTCCCAGCCCCCCTCTCCTCGGCGCCCCTCTGCCAGGCAGTGGGGGTGGCACTGGGATGTACGCACCTGGTGAGGGCAGTTACCGGCACCGGGGAGAGGGGCAGGCCCTGACCCGCCTGCCTCAGCGGCTCGTGGTCCTCAGACATGCACGGCCTCCCCTCTCCCTGCCACAGAGTCCACGCCGGGCGCCTGCCTGCAGCCCTCTGTCTCAATTCCTCTCCAACCCTGCCCACCTTCCGAGGCCGGCTGAGGCCTGGCTCCCCTAGGGCTCTCCTGACACCCCCATCCCAGGGCGCCTGTGCCCTCGCACTCCAGCGGGGCTCCCCCTGTATCCGCCTCGTACAGGGCTCCCTCGTGTGTCTGCACAGTCAGGGGCCGGGTGCCCAGCCTCCCTCGCCTGCTTGCTGGCTGTGCCTCTGGGCAACTTACTCAACCGCGGCTTCCTCCGTTTCCCGTCTGTACCAGGGGGACAGGGGATACGCACTGTTTTCCCCATAGAGTTGTGGGGATTAAAGGACGAGGCCGTGGTGCTGATGACGAAGTAAGAACTTCACCAGTGTTTGTTTTTCTCTGGATGGCCTGCCTTTTCCAGTTTAGTGTATTCTTGTTTAACCTTCTGTAGTTTATTTACACCTTGTCTTCTCAATGAGGTAGCAGGTGCTGCATGTGCCAGGGCTGGCCTGCCTAGCTGCAGTGATTTAAATATATATATATATATATATATATATATATATATATATATTTTATTGATTTTTCACAGAGAGGAAGAGAGAGGGATAGAGAGTTAGAAACATCGATGAGAGACATCGATCAGCTGCCTCTTGCACACCCCCTACCGGGGATGTGCCTGCAACCAATGTATATGCCCTTGACCGGAATCGAACCTGGGACCCTTCAGTCCGCAGACCGACTCTCTACCACTGAGCCAAACTGGTTTCAGCTACAGTGATTGGTTTTTAGTCTTCCATAACCTACACACAGTAGGTGCTCCATAGGTCCTCACTCCTCGGCACAGAATGCAACATGGCAGGAGCAGTGCTTGTGGTCCGAGCCAACGTAAGTCACAAGTCCGCGCACCTAACTCTCAGAAGCACCCACTTCGGGCAGACTCTGCCGCAAACCATCAGCCTGAAGACTGGTGGCCTCAGCCAGAGGTGGCCCGTCCCCTCTCAGGATTCTGCGGGTTGTCTGGGGAGTGCTGTTGGCCCCGAGCACTCAGCCGGAGGGCCCGTGGGGGTGGAGGGCCGGGTGAGGCGCTCATGTCTCGGAGTTGGCGCGGGCCGTTGGCTGGGCTGCTTCATGTCTTCTCAGTTTGACCTCCCGCCCTCCGTAGGCTAGGCTGGGCTCCCTCACCGCGTGGCGGGTGGCCTCGGGACTCTAAGGCTGTTACAGTCAAAGCTACGGTGTAGAACCCTCGAGATCTATCCGGCAGCTTCGCAAGCCTCTCGGTTCCTCAGCACGAGACATGCTCCGTCTTTCCTCCCACCCTCGGCACGCACCGTTCCCTCTCTCTGGAAAGCCATTTCCATTAAAGCCACCTGGCCCCACCCATATCCAACTTCCCTAAGTCATTCTACTCACCTTCCACGTCTAACCCGACTACCTCTTTCTCCTCGGAGCCTCCTTAGCCCCCAAACCACCCCCCACCCCACCCCAGGAGTCAGTGGCTCTGCAGCATGCCCCTGGCACACTTTTGCAGGCACCTTCCCCATCGCAGCTTCCCCCCGCAGCGCTGAAATGACCTCTCTGCTCGGCTCCGTCTCCCACTAGACTTTAAGCTCCACAAAATGGGATGGAGGAGGGGCAGCGCCCATCTTGTTCGCTGCTGTCTTCTGAGCCAGTGACTTCAGCCTGTGAGCTCAGGCCATTGGACTGCAAGTTCCTTGCATTTCCTCCCATGCCATCCGAGACCAACCTTCTTTCTAAGTCTACAAAGGGCTGGCAGAGGGCCCGGCGGGCTGCCCACGTGACCCTCAAGGGGGAGGGGGGGATACCAGAGAAGAAATTTAGAATTGGGGCGTCAGATTATAGGAATTCCTTTAGGTTCATTGTGTCTGAAAGCCACTTAAGTGGACTCTTGGGTCTAGGCATGGGTGTCCACAGGACAAATCTGTATTGTGTCACAAGTGGGGGAAGGCAGGGGTCAGCCGGGACGGTCCTGTTTGTGGGCGCCTACCATGTGCAGCTGGGGCAACGGAGGGCACATCTGGAGATGCTCCGGAAGCAGTTGGCCATTCTAGAAACAGGATGGAAATAAAACAGAAAAGGTTGCCCTAGCCAGTTTGGCTCAGTGGGTAAAGCGTCGGCATGCGGACTCAAGGGTCCCAGGTTCAAGTCCGGTCAAGGGCATGGACCTTGGTTTCCGGCACATACCCAGTGGGGATGTGCAGGAGGCAGCTGATCAATGTTTCTAACTCTCTATCCCTCTCCCTTTCTCTCTGTAAAAAATCAATAAAAATATATGTTTTAAAAAAACAAAAAAACAGAAAAGGTTGATGTTAATGTCGAGAGACTAAAAATAGTCATGGTTATTTTGAGAGAATGTGCCCTAGGTTTTCGATACGCTATTTGAGACAAAAAGTGAGTTTGACAGATCCTGACAGCCCTCGCCTACGACTCAGAAAAAGGCAAAAACCACTTTGTTCTTAAAACCACCTGTAGCGACTCTGAGTTCCAGGCAGAACGGCAAAATCCCGAATATTGGAACCCAGCACCTTCCTCTGGTTTAACAGCGTGCCTGGCATCCCCCACGTCAGCGGTGCGCACGCTCAGGCCGCAGCGGGAGAATCGAAGGGCTTGTGAGGACGCAGGTCACTGGGCCTTCGGACTCACGGTCTGGGTGAAGCCCAGAATTTACTTCCTAAGAAGTTCCTGGAGCTGCAGACAGGAGCGAAGTACCAATGCCTGCTCTCACCTGGATGGATCCCCAAACAAGAAGAAGCCAGACACTAAAAGGTCACACGTCGTGCGATCCCATGCATATTCGATGTCTGGGAGAGGCAAACACGTGATCTTATTTGGCCCTGGGACCTGACACCGTAAGATTGGAATGATGTGAATGACAGGTAGGGTGGTCAAAGGGCATGCAGTGTGAGGAGACATATGCTACAGTAATGTAACCCCTCTAATGTGTGAAATAATTATCGCATGAAGTGTTTGCTGTATGGAAACCCCCAATACTCTGTAACTTCCAGAATTAATAAACACCCCAATATCTTTTTAAAATATATATATATATATATATATATATATATATATATATATATATATTATTGATTTTTCACAGAGAGGAAGGGAGAGGGATAGAGAGCTAGAAACGTCAATGAGAGAGAATCATCGACCAGCTGCCTCCTGCACACCCCCCACCGGGGATGTGCCCGTAACCAAGGTACATGCCCTTGACCGGAATGGAACCCGGGATCTTTCAGTCCGAAGGCTGACACTTTATCCGCTGAGCCAAACTGGTGTCGGCAACACCCCAATATCTTGATGTAAAAGCTCTGTGCCCTTAAAGCGTAAACGCCCTGCTCCCAGCATAAGGCTCACTGTCTGGCCCATGCTGATAAGGACACAACTTGCTTACGGCGGTCTATATAACCCCGGGACCAGCTTCAGCTGTGGTCTCCTGCCAGATAAGAGGAGGATTTGACATCGCTCCGGGAGACAAGCCCTCGATTGCTCTGTTGTGTGAGCCTGAACCAGCTGCGGCCGCCTGCCTGTCTGTTCTCGTCGTCCGTCCTTCAGTGTGCATCGCCGGGTGGCCTTTGCCGGAGCCTCGGACCCACTGGGAGTAGGTAACTAAACCCTGTGTGATCGCAGACTCATTCTGTCCTGTGTGTGATGTGTTCTGCTTTGGCTCAGCTGTCTTGACATTAAAGTACCAGGGGATAGGCCGTTTTCGCTGACTCCTGGTCACTTGCATTTGTCCCACTGAGTCTAGACCAGCCGTGGGCAAACTACGGCCTGTGGGCCGGATCCGGCCCATTCGGCTGTTCTATCCGGCCCGCAGAGCCAAAAAAGCAGAGGGTTTTCTTGCTCTCCCCTCCGCTCCTTCACCAGCAGCCCAAGATGAGAGTGCCAGCATGGTCAGGTTGCTTTTGTTCCGGCCCTCCAGTCCAGTGTAAGAACCCATTGTGGCCCTTGAGTCAAAAAGTTTGCCCACCCCTGGTCTAGACAGATAATCAATTAATTGGGGCATAATTGGGACAACATACTTTGCTCACCTGAAACTCATGTTGGAAATAAGTTCACACTGGCAGGAATAACACCTTTTGAAAATGATTCTTACAGTGATTGATAGCTAGCTGAGAAGAAAGAAGGCCTCACAGGAAGACTTTTTAAAGGTTAGCACAAAACACATCAATAATGACTCCCGGGCAATTTGGAATGTGCATGAAAAGCCTTAAAACGGTTCATCACATTTAACCCAGAATTTAAACTCAGGAAATGAAATGTAAAATGAGTGCAAGGTTTGCTGCTGCAGCAATGCTATTAGCAAGCACGTGGGAATGAACTCTGTGTTTAGGAAAAGGGGAGCAGTTGCAGGTCAGTAAAGAGAATAGCATAGACCCCTTTGAAAAATATGGCAGGAGAATATCTGAGAAAAATAGTCTGTCAAATAGGGCGCTTTCTGTTACCAGTAACAGGAGGTATTGACAGATAAACAGCCAGGCCATTTATCTTGCCGCCCAGGTGGGCTGTGAGGCCCTGGCTCCCATGCCTTTCTCTGATTGGCTGATCCTCTCAGGCTCCCTCCCTCCTCAGTGTTGTAAAATGGCAGTCATTGTTTCAGACACACCCAGGCATGGAAAGGGAAAGTTTCTTTTTGCAGGTCAGTTTTTGTGTTTGTTTATTTGTTTGTTTAGAGCAAAGATACTTCCCCCTCCCCCCCCCACAGAGACAAGGAATCATGATCAGAATGATGAAATGCAGAGGGAAGGTGGGGTAGGGGGGAGGGGGAGAGATTGACCAGGGAACTTTTATACAGAGTCCATGGACACTGACAATAGTGCAGTGAAGGCATAGGGGTGTGGGTGCGGGGAGGAGGGGGTCAATGGGGGAAAAAACAAAAATAAAGGGGACATCTGTAATACCTTCAACAATAAAGATAAATTTTTAAAAATATATATGTTTTTTTAAAACGTCATGGCATGGACCAATTAATTTTCATTCCCTCAGGCTGGAGAAGGTCCCAGCCTTCCCCAAGCACATGGCTGTCCTGTATCTGAACAAAACCAGGGTCGGGTGGCAAAGCAGAAAGAAGAAAAAATATGTTACCTGGGCTGAAGTCAGGTAACACAAACAGTGAATATAATGTAGATCAATTTTTAGGAGTTAATGTGAATATGAGTAAGTCCAGAGAAAAATGAATGAAAAGCTATCCATCTTCAAATGTAACCTCCAGTTGGCGGGATTAGAATCTTCCTGATTTATGACCACAGCCAGAAATATTTGGTGACTGGTACTAGGTACCAACCAAATGATAGAGCCAGAATCCAAATCTTTCTCATTCCAGAACTCATGTTTGTCATCTACTTGAAACTTCCTCTGTTGTCACTAACAGTATAGTAGTATTCGTCCATTCATTCTTTTGCCCATCCATCCATCCATCCATCCATCCAACAAGCATTTACTGAATCCCACATGTGTGGGAATCCTATTGGTCTAGCATGGAGATGTTCAATACGTATTTGTTGGCTGGCACTAAAAGGTACACTAGCATGACACTGTGGTCCTGCAGGAGTGAGACACAGGATAGTCCATTTTCGATCGGGAGTAGAAGGTAAAGTCTAGAAAACAGTGGAGCGACGTGGAGCCAGAGTATAGCTCCAGATGACTGCTGGAGTCGTGCCCAGCCCTACCAGTGAGGAAAGAGGAAAGTCCTGAAATGGAGAAGGTGGGCTTCGAAGAGAAAGACGAGAGGTTGCCGGGATACACAGCACCCTAAGCAGAAACACGGGCTTAGACCGCTGATAGCCCTACATTCCAGCCCTAACTTTGTGATGTTAGTCAAGTTGCTGAAATGCTTGGGGCCTGTTTTGTCATTTGCAAAATGGGAGCAGTAATACTTAATGTCTAAGCTTATTATGTGAATTAAATATATTCATATTATAATACACCTCAAACACTTTGAATAGTATCTGGAACATAGTAAATGCTCAATCATTTTTTTAATTATAATTAGTCATATTATAATTTTGCCTGACCCTCCATATTCCTGAGAATTTTTCTAATCCTTATGAATAATGTGCCACACAGAGTTTCAGAAGTCTCTCAAATAAATCGAGAGTTCTGGCCTAAGGAGAGACGGTCTAATGTGTAATTTGACTTTCTAGAGAAAACAGTAACCTGAGCTTTCATATTTCCTTTTCCATTCAGGGATGGGCAAGGTTTCTCATAGCATGTTCGTCCCGAAACCATGGATACGACTTAAAAATAAAGGCATCCGGCTGTCCTGGGAATTGGGATGCATGTGGTGGCCAGAACACATAAATAAATGCATCCAATATGTTTCCCAGTATCTTTTCTTTCAAGATAAAACGAATGTGGAACCCATTGCTCCCTCAAGCCTGTTGCAGGTCGTGGGGCGCCCTCTGGTGGCCCGTCCTCTTCAGTGGCTTCACCTGCCTGGTGAACAAACTTGAAGGAACCACTTCCTGGTGAGTACTTGTCTCTTCACCTAAAGAGGAGGGTCCACGGTTTGGGGGGGCGGGAGGGGGGCAGCATTCTACAGAGTCCTGGAAATGGCCAGGCCAGAGCTGCTCCCATGATTTCCTAGATGAAGTGTGCATGTGTGTTTGTATATTGAGGGTATGTGTATGCATATGTTTTTTTCAGAGTCACATTTCATGTGTATGTCACCTTGAGCCTGTCTTCATCTATCTGGCCAGAAGTGAGGCCGGTAGTTAAGTGAGAGGTGGATGAAAAATGTCGCTGGTGACGTGGACCGGCTCTGTGGGAGCCTTGCATACCCTGTTAGGGAGATGAGACTTGTCACTTTAACCACGTGACCCCTGGCAACGTGGAGCTACCAGGGGGTTTAATGGGAGGGGAGGAGAGCGGATTTATCAGATGTATACTGAGGGAAGATCACTCTGGCTGAAGCGAGAAGACTGGATTGTGGTTCACAAAACCTTGGAGGCAGGAGGACAGTCAGGAGGCGATTGCAGAAGAGCAGGTGAGGGATGAGGGGGCCCTGGACCAGGCGAGAGGGGGGCTGGCGAGAGGAGGTTCAGCAGTTGGAGGTGTTCAGAAAGTATCACCTCACAGGGCGTGGTTGGTAATTCGACGTGGAGGGGAAGGAGCTGTCAGGAGCGGAGAAGTCTGCCCAGATTTTGGGCTTGGGCTGCTGGGTAGATAGACAGTGGTGGCCTTCACTGAAACTGGAATATTGGAGGAGGCACAGGTTTGAGGGTCTCAGCCCCTCAAAGACGGTCAGTTCAGAACGTGTTCACTGAGAGGAGCCTGTGGGTGGGTGCTCAACCCCTGAGCCACATCCGCAAGGCCAGAGTTTATCTGTGCATCATTATTTATTATTGTATTATTTTCCACACGAATAGCTGTAAACTTACTATTGCCCTGTCCTGTGAATAGTCTGGGAATCACATGAAGATACAAATTCAGATTCAGCAGGTCTGGGTGGGGCCTGGGATTCTGCATGTCTCCTGAGCTTCCATGTGATACCAATGCCACTGAACTTGGACCACAGGCTGTACAGCAATGGGCCAACATGGGCCAAAGGCTAACATGGGCCAAGTAAACGAGGTATGCAGTCCATGGCTGCGAGTTTGACATGCTTGCTGTAAAGAAGAGTGAGCTCAGTGGTTGAGCATCGACCTAGGAAACAGGAGGTCTCGGTTTGATTCCTGGTCAGGGCACATGTCTGGGTTGTTGGCTTGGTCCCAGTGTGGGGTGTGCAGGAGGCAGTTGATCAAGGATTCTCTGTCATCACTGATGTTTCTGTCTCTCCCTCTCCCTTCCTCTCTGAAAATAATAACAAATATATTTTAAAAAATAGTTTGTGGTATCAACAGACAAAAGAAAAGAAAATGAAAATAGAGGGGCCCATGGAGTCTCCAAATGGAGATGCCAGTCCACCCAGGCTCTTTTTGTTGAATCAAGTGTAGCTCAAACTCTGGAATGGCAGGGAAGAAAGTGCTGTTAGGGAGCTTTAGTCATGTTAGCCCAAATGGTTTGCCTGGAGTATCTCTTTTGGTGTTGAGGGAGGAATAATTAAGAGGGGGTACAGGTAGGAAACCTCAATATTATAATATTCCCCTTTCCAAAAGCATTTACCTTTCTTAGTAACATTATACTTGATTCAAGCAAGGGTCATGCATCAATGGACGCTATAACCAGCTTGTTGGTAAGCAAGCTGTCTACACACTCTAAAAGTATCTCTCCACAGATTATTTATTCCAACTGAGGGAAAAGCTACCTTTAGAGTGAAGAAATATGGGTGAGACCACCAAAGTCTACTCACAGATGACTAATTATTAAAAGAAAGATTCCCCTAAAATGGTGAAATCACCCGGAAACCACTTTAACCCCATGGTCAAAGTAAACATCACCAATAAGGTGACACACTGACAGCAGGTGCCTCCTCGTGTGAAGTCCTGAGGACACAGCACGTGCATGATTTGAACCTCGTCCATGATTTGAAGTGCCAGACAAACCCAAATCAAAGATCGTGCGAGACATCCAAGGGCCTGTTCTAGCCCAGAATATCAATGCCAGAAAAGACAAAGGCTGAGGAACTATCTATAATAATAAAAGTGTAATATGCTAATTAGACCGGGCATCCTTCTAGACATCCTTCTGGATGCCCTTCCGGATGAAACTGGGCTGTGAGGGAAGCCCAGGTCCCGGGTGCCAGAGGGAAGCCAGTGCCAGCAGCCGGGGAAAGGAAGGCCCACTCTTGCATGAATTTTGTGCATCAGGCCTCTAGTTCCGAGATAAGATACTAAGGAAACATGACAGCTAAGTATAAATTTGCAATTCTAGATCAAGAAAACATGTTTTAAAGGACAATATGGGAAAGATTGGCAAAATTTGAACATGACTATGTTCACTAATAGTATGATATGGATGTTAAATGTCCTAAATTTGATCACAATTCTTGCCCTTGTCCTTGGGAGACGTCTGTCCGTATGTTGAGGTGGGAAGGCTCATGATGCTTCCTGTCTTCGTCCACGCGGGCTACAAACTGCCATCGGCTGGGCGACTCACAAGGAACAGAAGTTTACTGCCCACGGTGTGGAGGCTGGAAGTGAAGATCACAGGCCTGTCCTCATATCTTTACCTGGACAAGGGCCCACGGAGCTCTGTGGGCCCCTTTTATACGGACACTCACGGCTCCCCATCCTGAGAGCTCCACCTTTATGACCTGAGCACAAGGCTGTACAGCAGTGGTCAGGTCATAAAATAAAATATTCTAATATTGCTATATGCCCCATGGATGGAATTGGAGAGCATCATGCTGAGTGAAATAAGCCAGTCAATGAAAGAGGAACACCACATGACCTCACTCATTTATGGATAATAAGAAACATTATAAACTAGTGGACAGAAAGATATATATAGTGTCTGTAAAACAACAAGCAGACTGCCAAATGACAGCAGGGAGGGTAGGGAGATCTGGGAGAGATAAGAGATCAACCGAAGGACTGGTATGCATGCATATAAGTACAACCAATGGACACAAAACTCTGTGGAGGGAGGGCATGTATGGGAGGTGGGGGAGGGGGGCAATGGTAAGCTATGTACACATATAATACCTTAATAAATTTTTTAAAAAGAAACAATGAGTTAATATTTTTCAAAAAAAATTGCTATATGCCCTTTCTCAAAGGCCGCACCTCCTCACTCACTTGCAGGGGAGGATTTCCACGTGACTCTGAGGAGGGGGAGGAGCATTCAGCCCATAGCAGTGCCTGCCCATGAAGCTAATATACACACAGGGTGTCCCCCCAAAACACGTGCACACTTTAACAGCTGACAGTGTGTTTTACTAAACACTGCCTTTATAATTATTCAAAGTGTGGATATACAGTTTGGCGAATATATATATTTGCAGAGAGAGAAAGCAATTATGTTAATTGATGAATGTCATTAGGATATACACTGAGTGGCCAGATTATTATGTTCTCTGAACACATAATAATCTGGCCACTCAGTGTATATCCTATATAATAAAAGGCTAATATGCAAATTGTCCCCTCGACCAGGAGTTCCACCAGCAGGCAGGCCGGCCAACCGCCCATGCCCTCCCCCTGCCCCTGGCCAGGCTGGCTGAACCCCTCCCATGCATGAATTCATGTACCGCGGGGCCTCTCTCTATATATATAGCGTATACACACACACACACACACACACACACACACACACACACACACACTGAGTGGCCAAATTATTATGCATTCAGAGATCATAATAATCTGGCCACTCAGTGTATAGATGATCAATATACTCTTAGTGCCATGTTTCTGGAAGTTATCTCTTTGTTTTCAAGATAAAAAAGAAATACCTCTCTCTAACCTATATACACGCAGAGGAGATCCTGGTCACTATCAAACCCAACCAGTGTGTCTCTCTTAAGGTCAAATATAACAATGTTATCTTTCATGGCTACTGAATTCCATCTTGATGAAATGTCAAAACAGGGAACTGGCGAGGGAGTAATTTCCTGCCCTGCCAGGCTCTTCCGAGGGCACAGTATTTGCTGTCAGCGTGGAGCCTGCGGTGTTTAGAGAAGAATTTGCTTAGTTTTACATGGAGGCACCTACAGAGAGAGCGGGGACCGTGATGCCGTAGGCATTCCTGTTGTCTGCTTCGGGAAGCCAGAGCAGCCCTGGGACCGGCCTGGCTGCGCATGCACCACTGCTCCTGCTGGGGTGGAGGTGGGGGTAGGGTGGGGCAAGGCAGAAGGAGAGGGGAGCCCTTTGGATGCTCCTGTCCCCAGGGCTCCTCCTGGGTCTCGCTCCCTGACCAGGGCGTGCACAGGAAGTCAGGGAATCAGAGCGCTGAAATGGGTCTTGGAAGGCACCCAGTCCAGCTCTCCCGCCTTCCCTGGCTTTAATCTCCTCTCACATGTCCCAGCCACGTGGCCCACCAGCCTCTGCTTCCGTGTGGCTGGTAGCTAAAACTCCTAGACAGTCCCTCCATTTGTGAGCACCTTAAATCACCTGAACATCCTTTCTCTTTAAGAACAAGTGTCAGAGCCCCGGCCGGTTTGGCTCAGTGGATACAGCGTTGGCCCTCAGACTGAAAGGTCCCCAGTTTGATTCCGGTCAAGGGCATGCACCTGGGTTGCAGGCTCCATCCCTGGTCCTGGTTGGGGTGTGTGCCCTGGTTTGGTTGGTCTGTTTGTTTTTACAGAGAGCGTGTGCAATTTTGTCATTAAAACATTTCTCTCAAAAATAAAAAATGAGAGAGAGAGATAGATCACTTAAATTGAGCCAAAGTATCATTACCTGAAGTTTCCATTTTGCACTGCCCTCCGGCCAGTCCAAACAAACCTCTTCCTTCTTGCACGTGGCAGCAGGTCGGCTCTCTGTCACCTCCTTTGGGGCCCCTGTTTCTCTTCTCCGCACTCTCTGTCCCCACTTCCTTCAGCCGTCACTCCGCTGACAGGGTTTCCAGGCCCCATCCCGTCACCCTCCACTGAACCGGAGACTGCCGGGGGACTCAGAGAGAAATCCACGTGGGAGTTCAGAGGGCAGTGGGGCGTCTGCTGAGAACGAGCCAGTCCGTGGTCCCAGGGCGTGCGCACTCACTTGGCCTACCTTTGTGGGGTTCCAGGCGCTCTGCTAAGCGACTGCATTAGTGACATCAGTGAAGGGTAGAAGCAGGTCTGCAGGGCCCCCAGGCCATTCCTTATCAGAATGCCGCTGAGCGTGTACAAACCTGGCCGACAGCAGTGCCACCAGGACAAGAACAGCAGGCGCTGCAGGATGTCCTAGTCAGGCTTATCCAGAATAGACCGTGTCATAGCTTGAAGATGCTAGTCCCTGTGCCCATGTATCATTAGAGGGACCATACCGTCTGCTTGTATCTGTTGAGTCTTTGTTTAATGCCAGGGCACGATTTTAAAAAAAGTATTTTATTGATTTTCCACAGAGAGGAAGGGAGAGGGATAGAGAGCTAGAAACATCGATGAGAGAGAAACATCAATCAGCTGCCTCCTGCACACCCTCTACCGGGGATGTGCCTGCAACCAAGGCACATGCCCTTGACCAGAATTGAACCTGGGACCTTTCAGTCCGCAGGCCGGCGCTCTATCCACTGAGCCAAACCGGTTTTGGCAGCCGGGCATGATTTTTAATAACTCCCCCTTTTATGCTTAAAAGGACTGAAAATTAGATGATGACCCATATGGTCAACCCACTTATCACATACCCGATCATAATAAAATTTCAAGGTTAGAATTGATACATGCAATGTGTATGAGTTTTAAAATTACCTTTGGATTCAAATTAACCCTGTTTTTATAAAAATTCCTTATTGCAAAAATACTTGAACAATGAATGTACTGTACTATTTTGATGGTTGTAGATTTGTAGTACAGTTTGATATCAAGAAGCAAATACATCCTATACATCCTACTTTGTTCTTTCCTCAAAATTTTTTTACTTTTTATTTTTTTACTATTTAGGAGCTATTGTGGTTCCATATAAATTTAGGATCAGTTTTTCTAATGCTAAGAAGAATTTCATTGGTATTATACTAGGGATTGCATTGAATCTGTATATTACTTTATGTAGTAAAGACATTTTAACAATACTAATTCTTCCAATCCATGATCAAGGTACATCCTTCCATATTTGGTATCTTGTTCAATTTCTTTCTTCATTGTCTTGTCGTTCTCAGTGCACAGGTCTTTCACCTTTTTAGTTAAATGTATCCCTAGATAATTTATGGAGACTTTTTTTTAACATTAGAAAAGGAATGTATCTCTACCTTCAGATAAATTCAAAGCATTTGTGAACATTTCAGATCCCCAATGGCCACATTTCAGGGGACGAGAGCTGCTAGCATGGGTTTTCCTCTCTGAAGGTCACATGACTGTGAAATGGCAGCCCCTGAAATTCACACTGGGGAACCAAGAACTACATTCCTTTTTTAAAAAAATATATATTTTATTGATTTTTTACAGAGAGGAAGGAAGAGGGATAGAGAGCTAGAAACATCCATGAGAGAGAGTCATCGACTAGCTGCCTCTTGCACACCCCCTGCTGGGGATGTGCCCACAACCAACGTACATGCCCTTGACCGGAATTGAACCCGGGACCTTTCAGTCCGCAGACCAACGCTCTATCCAATGAGGCAAACTGGTTTCGGCATTCCTTGAGACGACGATTTCACCTGTGCCCCAAGGCTGCCAGAGTAGCCATGTCACATTTTATCTTTCCCAGCCCACTCAGCAATAGGATGAAACCACATCCCCACCCATTCCACTAGGGACCTGTGTTCCCCCCAGGAACAATAGTGCAGCCGAGAGGTGCAGTTACCCCGGCCCATACCGAAGAGGAGAGTCCACGACAAAATGCTCCCTGAGTTGAGCAACTTCCTTAGCCACCCCGTGCCTCAGTTTCCCCCTCTCTAAAATGAAAATGGTAGCGGTTCCTACCTCAGACGGCTAACAGGAGGTTTAAAAGTGTTGTTATTCTAACGCGGGGCCGGGCAGACAGTGGGAGCGGCCGAAGCATTTGGTAAGCAGAAGGTGAATGAGGGAACTTGACCTTGGCTCCACGCTTTCCGGGGAAGACTGTAAACAAGAGGTGTGTGAGTGGATCCGCTTGGCAGGCTCCAGAATCCAACTGGGCTCTGTTTAGGAAACATAACCAAAGGATGGAGCTCGAGCAGCTGAAGCATCCCCCGCGTTGCACGCACGGAGGAAATTGTCCTCTCATTGATCCGTGCTCTGGGCACCTGCCTGCCTGCCATTTCCTCCTGGTCAATACAGGCTGAAATAGTGCAGCCTCATAAGTGCCGGGAGGAGGTGGACAAGTGAGACGGTTGCTACACCGAATCCTGTGCAAAGGTGCAATGACTAAGGGGGAAAGCACCACCATCCTAGCCAGTGCCATTCTTCCCGTGACATGCAGCCCCGTGAATTTATTTGGGGTACAGAGTGCACTTTTCTATCCTTTTCTCAGAAAATGTACCATCGACGTTGGTGCGTGAGGCAGACTGCCTGTTTCAAGGAGCCAGCGTTCTCACAAGGCTGCACAGAACAAAATACAGATCTTTTCCCACTAGACCAATGTCCCGGCCCCCTGATCCCGTACTGCCCAGAAGAGCCAGATTGCCAAAACCCTCCTCTTCAAGCCCGCCTTCCCCAGGTCAGCAATTATTTTACCCCCTTTCTTATCGCACATTCCTTTCCTGTGTTTGCTAATATTGCAGATTTCCCTACAGCCTTAGGGCTGCTCTGGGAGGTTTCGTTAATTCAGTTCTTAGAGGGAAGGGCCAATCTTGTTTCCCTGTTTTTGGGTTCTGAGGAGGGGACATCTCGCTGCGCCCCCCCCCCCCCCCAATGCACAGGCACACACAGTATTTACATTAAGGAAGAATAAATCAAGAAGAAAAAACTACCTTTCCCCTGAATTTAGAACCAGACTCTTAATTCCAGGCCCAGTCTGAGATGCCCACAGGGAAATGAGGAATATCCTTCCATAAAGTGTTCCCGCTTGGATTTCTTTCAGATGCTTCAAAACAGTCAGATGTTGTAGGTCTTTCTCTGGTCAAAGTCTGGTTCAGGTAGTATATTTTCTCCGTGCCCGAGAATGGGGTGGTCTAGGGGGAACACATAACATTAGAAATCTAGTCTAACTAAAGTCCTCGGATTTACATAATGATATTTGAATTTCAGATAAAAACAAATACATTTTTAGTATGTCTGTCCCATTCAAATTGGCAAAATCTGCAATTTATGGGACATACATCAGCAAGTTGTTTCTTATCCTATATAATAAAAGGCTAATATGCAAATCAACTGAATGGCTGAACAACCAGTCACTGTGATGTGCACTGACCACCAGGGGGCAGATACTCAACACAGGAGCTGCCCCCTGGTGGTCAGTGTACTCCCACAGGGGGAGTGCCGTTCAGCCAGAAGCCAGGCTTCTGGCTGGTGAGTGCAGCGGCGGTGGCAGGAGCCTCTCTTGCCTCCATGGTAGCACAAAGGACCCCTAGGGGGCTGTCTGCCTGCCTGCTTAGGTCTAACCCCACAGGGAGTGGACCTAAGCCAGCAGGTGGATATCCCCCAAGGGGTCTTGTACTTGGAGAGGGACCCCCACCCAGTGCATGATTGTCATGCACCAGGCCTCTAGTTTACCTATAACTCAAATTAACTGAATATCCTATATTTGTTTGGCAACCCTAATTCCAACCCACAAGGTCAAAGCCATGAATCAGTGGCCCCCATGAGCATATATAGATCCCCCCCCCGTCTCTCTCTCTCTCTCTCTCTCTCTCTCTCTCTCTCTCTCTCTCTTCTCCCTTTTCTCCCTTTCTCCCTCTCCTTTTCCTTTCTCCTTTTCCCATTAGTCTCTGCATGTGGTAATGGATGAGGAGGGATATTTTCTGCAGGGACCGATTTCTGATATGTAAAGCCTGAGTCCCCAGCATTCCCCAGGGAGGGAGGAGCATCTGTTAGATCCCCGTGATCTTCCATTGGACTGTCACGTCAGCATCTGCTGGTAGGGACCAAAGAGGAGGAAGGTGAAGAAAACCTTCCTCTCACATGTGCTATGCGTCAGGTCTGAGGCTGAGGACTAAAATGTAGTCTATAGAGATAAAATGGAAGTGTCAGCCAGGATATAAAATAATTTCTCTGGTAAGTGAGAGTTATATGTGTATTCATTATTCATAAATGGAAATGATTTTGGAGACAATCTCCTCTCCTCTCATCATTTTACAGAGACTCAAAGCAGTTTCCTTTCTGGAATGAGATGGAAAAGGTGTGTGTGTGTGTGTGTGTGTGTGTGTGTGTGTGTGTGTGTGTGTGTTGGTGTTGTGGTAGAAGTAGTCATGGGAGAGGAGGAAGAAGAGGGTGGAGCTAAAAGTACCTGAAGTCCAAGTACCTTTTCACTATATCCCAATCTTGCCATGAGTTTGTATGTTTCTGTGACTTTATTTCTATAACCTAAAAAATTACATAATAAATATATGTTTTTGGGAGAAATTTCAGAAATATATACAAACAAAAAGAAAATTGTCTTCTGTAAACCCAACACACAGATGTTACTGCTGTTACCATTTTGGTGTCTGAAGGAAGCAGATTGGTTCGGGTGGTCCACCATTCACTCTGTCTTCTTCAGGGGCCACACCCACATTTTGCTCTGGGGAGAACCCCTCAACCAGTGGGAAATCCTTTCTAGTGGGACTGCCAGCCAGACGGCAGGCTCTCCACTGACAACGCGGTGGGCAGGTGGGCACAGGGAGACACCAGTGTCCCGCCACATGGGCCTCAGGGACTGGCACTCTGGCATTCCTCCCTCCTCTGAGGAGGTCACCCATTAGTTCCCATCACCGGCCACCTGGAGCACCCCTGGGCTCTAGCCCTTCGAGAACTAATTCTTCAGCCTCTCCTTCAATTCTGTCTTGGGAAGTGTATCGCATGGACGGTCCCAGCTGGTGACCTTCATCTCAGTGTCCTTCATACCAAGGAGTCCTAGGAAGGGGGGAGTCCAGCCCCACAGCCTTTGGATCTGCCTTGCCTGCGACTTGCCTTGGCCGATGGGCCGCAGGGACAGTGAGGGAGTGCCAGCTCAGAGCCCAGGCTCCAGGAGGCCCTCTGTGCCCCACACTCTCTCCGGGAGCCCTGACTCAACTCCAAGAACAGACCGGACCAGACTGTGGGGGATGGGAAACCTTGTGGAGGACAGCTCAGGGGGCACAGCCCACGCCCAGAAGCAGAGCCACCTGGTGGACTCGCAGCTGCCCTCAGGAAGACCATCCTGCATCACGGAGGAACCAAATAAATTGATGTTTTAAGCCACTAAATTTGGAGTGGTGTGTTATGCAGTAACCGCTAAGTGATAGTTGGGTGAAATTCCACGTCCTCCCAATACATCCCATTACTTGTGAGCCAGAGTGAATTTCTGTGGCTGGAAAAAAAAAAAAGAACCTAATGGACACTTCCCATGCTTTTACCAGGATGTGATTATGATTACACCCCACGTCTTTTTTTGTAACCTACCTTATTTTCCCGAGCATCTTCCCCAAGCAATTAGCTGGGCACTGTAATGAAGGGAGATCTACCAAGTGCCACAGCTGATGACATGGTGGCCTTTGACCAAGTTGCCGTTCTTAGGTCGGCCCAGCATGGTCTGTAGTCTCAGCAGGAAGGTTATTGGGCAGCACGATGGTTCTTCACAGCTTGATGACCAGACAAGGGCACAGTCACGCCTCAGAGGTAAATGAGGTCATTAACGTTTCCTGTCAGTGTGTCCCTCTTTGGCCAAAGAAGGTCGCGACTTCATTCACACATGCCCTGCTCTCGAAGAGGGAAGACAGGGAAAGAGACGGATATTCCCTCTCTCGGACCTTGATTTTTTGGACAAACACTGAGGGATGCTGCTCTCCAGGCCTGTCCTCCTGGCCATCCTGTTTCCGTCACCGCTCTTCCAGTCCCACCAAGTGGAGCTTGCAGCCGAGAGGTTATCTGCTTAGAAGAGTGGGGCAAGGGGAGGGGGGCATGCTTGCTCAATAAGCCCAGTCTTCATGCTCATGGGCATGAGTCCCCGTTTCCCAAGAGAAATGCGTGTTCGCCACAGTGGCTCCCCTGCCACTCCATGCAGGTGCACTGTGTGCGTGGGGTCCCGTCCAGCAAGAGGCATGACTGGAGGCCCGGTCTGATCGGGATGGCTCTCCCTTTGCTTTGATCTTTCTGCCGATAATAACAACAGCCACCACTTATAACACCCTTCCCCCCCCCAGCATTGACCTCACGTACCCCCCACAAAGACTCCATGAGGTAAATAAACATGGCTATTCCCCCAAGGCTCCCAAAGGCAAGTAAAGGCTGCAAGGGAATAAGCATCAGAGCTGGGGTTTCAACCCGATGGTCCGACTCCCACGTCAGAGTGCTTGACCCGAGTGTACACGGCCTCAATCACATGGCGTTTTAAATAAAGACATTTTTCAAAACCACATGAAATCACCAATAAGTGGCCTTAAAGAATTTCCTTCCCGCTGAAACCGGTTTGGCTGGGTGGATAGAGCGTCGGCCTGCAGACTGAAGGGTCCCGGGTTGGATTCTGGTCAAGGGCATGTACCTTGGTTGCGGGCACATCCCCAGTAGGGGGCGTGCAAGAGGCAGCTGATCGATGACTCTCATCAATGTTTCTAACTATCTCTCTCCCTTCCTCTCTGTAAAACAAAACAAAACAAAACAAAACAAAAAAAAAAAACAAAAAAAAAACCAATAAAAATATTTTTTTTTTAAAAAAAAGAATTTCCTTCATATCCTGAGAGGGTGTGATGTTGAAATGGTACCTGATCTTCCTTCCCTGTCTCTTCCACCCTAAGCAGCCTCCCCAGAGTTACACACACCACCCTGTATCTTACAACCTGATTCTGGAGGGACCGAAGTAAAGACACCTTTGGAACAAACTCGGAATCTCAGTGATGGACGCCATATGTCTTCCTTTTCCTTCCCATCACAGCCAGGGTCGGTCCATTTCAGAGACCCTGACCAGGACCCAGTGCTCCGGCCCCAGGGGCTCTGCATCTTCTTTGACATTTTCCTCCTCTGCCTTCAGCTGTGGACGGAGGGAGAATGAGCGCCCGGAGCCCTGGGAGAAGGGATTTCATGGGCAAGGCCTGGAAGCAGGACCACACACTCTTGCCCACATCCCATTGGCAGAGCTCAGTCACGTGGCCCCTCCCACATGCGGGGGAGCCTGGGGGATGTAGTGTGGCTGTGCACCATTACAAGAGGAGATGCCATTTCCTGCCACTGCAACTTACTGAGGTTTTGTAAAGCACTGTACAGGCCAAAGGAACCCTGGCTTTGGACCAGAGTCAGCTTGTGGGCCACCAGATGGGAATGCCTTACCCACCTTTCCCCCAAAGTTGACAAAAATTGCCAGCAAGTCACCCAAGGAGTTCTTAACTTACACAGAAAAAATGTGACACACTTTACCCAATTGTGGGCTCTACAGTCACAACCCACAGGTTGAGAACTGCTAGCAGGGTCGCCTAAGACCATCGGAAAACATATATTTACATTACAATTCATAACAGTAGCAAAATTACAGTTATAAAGTAGCAATGAAAATAATTTAATTTTAAAATACATCATCATGGTTGTAGGTCACCACAACATGAGGAACTGTATTTAAAGGGTCAAGGCATTAGGAAGGTTGAGAACCACTGCCCTAACCACTCCCCTGCAAGCCTGATTGATGCCTAACTGCTCCCCTGCTGGCCCAATTGCCCCCAACTGCCCTCCCATGCAGGGCTGTTCTGCCCCAACTGTCCTTCCCTGCAGGCCTGATGCCCCCAACTGCCCTCCCTTGCTTCCCATCTTGTAGCAGCCATCTTATGTCCACATAGGGGCAGCCATCTTTGACCACATGGGGGTGGCCATCTTGTGTGTGGAATGATGGTCAATTTGCATATTACCTCTTTATTAGATAGGATTCCTAAAATTTCTTTCATGAGCAGTGGCTCCCAACGTGATAGCTGTCTTCACTTCCTGCGTTCTCTGGGAAGTGATGATGTTTTTCTAAATAAAAGATCGTTTCTATGTAGTCCTACTACCACTTCATCTTCAACTGCTCCCCCCCCCCCCTTCTCTCTACACTCCGGCCATGCTGTTTGCTTCCCAAACTTGTCCCTACCTGCAGGTCTTTGCAGATTTTGTTCCCTACGCCAGTTATGTGCTCTTCCCCTTCCCTCTGCCCACCGTTATTCTCCCTTAGTCCATCTCTGACCATCCGACACCCCTTTGTGTATTTCCTGTCCGCCTTCTCTGAGACTGCTCACGTCAGCACCTTACCCACAGCCCTTGGCACCATGCCCAGCTCATTGCTGAGATTCGTGGAATAAACACATGAATATTGAGAAACTTCCACTGCTTTAAAGAATTTTATGGGAATACCTTTTATAATGAGAATAGCATACCCCCTCTGTTTTGAAAGTTTACTTAAACTTTATTGGGATTTAAGAGAGAATAGTATTTGTATAGTGGATGCTACCTGAGGCAACAAAATAAAATCAAAATTCTTTCTTTTATCCTAGAAATCCACGAACTTAATCTTTTCTGAAACTAGCCTGGATAAAACACAATGTGATCGCTTATGTCCACAGGAGTGGAGGGGTGAGAACTCCTTGAAAGAGTGAAAGAGGCATTGTTACAATGTAAGGGGTTATTTCCTAAAAGCACGCTTGGCCTAAATAGTCTACCAAGTTGCTCAGAAAGAAAAAAGTTAGGCGTTAACCTAGATTCTCCCCTTTTTCTTCTTTCCTCCACATACTCCGATCTGACTGGTATCACTCGGATTCGTGCTCTCAAATGTAGCCCCTTCTCCCCCCAGACAGTGGCCGGTACAGAAGTAAAGGAAGGACGTTTCATTAAAAGGCCGGGGAGTGTTTTGCTCTTCACGCCTGTGGTACATTTTGCCTTCATCTGTTCTACAACGGCCCAGGGGCACCACACAGGGGCTAGGAGGGAGCTGGTCGGGCCACTTGATGGCAGGTCCAGCGCTCGCCAGCTGTGGTGCCGGGCACGTCACCTGGTTGGGTCTCAGCCAGGATTCCTCACGTGTAAAAGAGGAATATTGGTACCTCCCTCAGGATGGTGAGAGCCACGAGTGACTATTGAGGGCAGCATGAGGACGCATTAATGGAAGGAAGGAAGGAAGGAAGGAAGGAAGGAAGGAAGGAAGGAAGGAAGGAAGGAAGGAAGGAAGGGAAAGAGAGAGGAAGGGAGGGAGGGAGGGAGGGAGGGAGGGAGGGAAGAAGGAAAGGAGGGGAAGGAGGGGAGAGGTAGGGAGGGGAAGGAGGGGAGGAGGGAGGAAGGAAGGAAGGAAGGAAGGAAGGAAGGAAGGAAGGAAGGAAGGAAGGAAGGAAACAAGAAAGAGCCCTAACTGGTTTGGCTCAGTGAACAGTGTCGGCCTACAGACTGAAGGGACCTGGGTTAGATTCTGGTCAAGGGCCCGTACCTTGATTGCAGGCACATCCCCAGTAGGGGGTGTGCAGGAGGCAGCTGATCCGATGTTTTTAACTCTCTATCTCTCTCCCTTCCTCTCAGTAAAAAAAAAAAAAATTATATATATATATATATATATATAAAATAAAAAACAAGGAAGGAAGAGGAAACCTTACCTGGAAACCACTGTAAATTAGTTATGTATGTAGGTACCTTAAACTCCGTGGGACTCACCTGTGTTTTCTGAAAAATCAATTGCCGCCGGGGGGTGGCTTACAGGACCTCGGTTGTGCTTTGGTGATGGCGTTCTACAGTTCGAGGTAAACGATAAAAGACCTGGGGGACTGCACTTTTGCCCAAGACTGTGTCCCCGGAGGCTGCCAAATACACAGTGAAGCTGTGTATCTAAGAAGTACACGTATCCGTTTGGTTAGAAATGTGACTTTTTGGTTGTTTTCAGTTTTCGTTTGGAAGGGATTTGTTGCCAGCTGGTGAGATTTAAAAGTATTTTCCCTATAGGAGGCAGATTTGGAAGTCTGGGACTCTTTTGGAAGCCGAAACTAATTAAAATATTTATGTTAGCGCCCGTAGCTAAGACACTGCAGGGGGAGAGAGTCCAGCGTTCATTTTTATGAAGGTGTAATTATATCCACCAGCCTCCCATGTGTCCCGGTCAGCACGTGCCCGGGGCCGCCCCGCCTGCTCAGACACCTGCCTGGTGTGTGTACTCAGCGGAGCAGTGTTTAATGCCTGACCCAGGAGCACCTGGGGCTCCCCGCCCCCACTGAACAATGCAGCCTTGTTCCTCCCCCTTTATTACCTGCAGACTCGCCTCTGTGGGAAGTCCTTTCCTAGTTTCACACTCAATGGGATCCATCAAGCTGCGGAAGAGAAAGAGAGAAAGGGAGAAGCTAAGAGACAAAGTAATTGAGTGTCGATTTGGGGGGCATGATACAATTTGTATATGATACAAAATATGTAAAAGTCCTCTGTACTTCCTGAATGCTTACCGAATCCTTGAAGTGGCCGGACAAGACAAAGCTAATGTGCACACTCAGCGCTTTAAAATATATATATATATTATTGATTTTTACAGAGAGGAAGAGAGAGGGATAGAGAGTTAGAAACATCCATGAGAGAGAATCATCAATCAGCTGCCTCTTGCACACCCCTTACTGGGGATGTGCCCTTGACTGGAATCCAACCTGGACCTTTTGGTCCGCAGGCCGTGGAATCCAACCTGGACCTTTCGGTCCGCAGGCCGATGCTCTATCCACTGAGCCAAACCAGTTTTGGCCACTCAGCACTTTTGAATGGTGAAAACTAGTAATGACTGAACTTGGAGGAAAACCGGTGCCTCACAGGGCGAGGCCGTGGCAGACTAAGAACTATGAAACCGCACCACGTCCACACGCGGCTCGATGCTTCCCTTCCGCAGGGCTCCTCCTCCTCTCCACAGGTGTAGGTTTTTCGAGTATCTTACAAATAAGGAAACTGGGATGCCATGAGGTTCAATGACGTGGGAGGCAGTTATTAGTGGACCGAGAACATAGACTTGGAGGTCACATGGACTTCCAAGGTTGGAGTCCAGGCTCTGCTCATGACCGAAGCGTGCCATTGGGTAAGTTACTGTGTCTTGCGACACCTACATTTTTCACCTATGAAAGAGGGGGTGGTCATAGTTAATGAACTACCTTTCTTGTGAAGATTCAATGACTTAACGCATGAAAAATGCTTGGCGCATCCCCTGTCATGGGAGGCATGATCAATCAAGGTTTGACATCATCATCCCCAAAGACCACACTCAGCAGGCAAGGGAAGTAGGGGCTTGTGAGCCTGACCCTTGATCCGTGTGACTCAGGGGTTGAGCATCGACCTCTGAACTAGGAGGTCACAGTTCCATTCCCAGTCGGGGCCCAGGCCCAGGTTGCAGGGTTACGGGTTCAATCCCCCAGTGGAGGAGATGTTGGAGGCAGCCAATCAATGACTCTCTCTCATCGTTGATGTTTCTGTCTCTCTCTTTCCCTCCCTTCCTCTCTGAAATACTACACACACACACACACACACACACACACACACACACACTGAGTGGCCAGATTATTATGATCTCTGAACACATAATAATCTGGCCACTCTATGTATATGTGTGTGTGTATGTGTGTGTGTGTATGTGTGAGTGAGTGTGTGTGATTAGATATATATATTAGAGGACCAGTATATGAATTCGTGCATGGGTGGGATCCAGCCAGCCTGGCCAATGGGAGGGAACATGGGCAGTTGGCTGGCCGGCCTGCTGGTCAAACTCCTGGTCAGGGGGACAATTTGCATATTAGCCTTTTATTATATAAGATATACACTGAGTGGCCAGATTATTATGCGTTCAGAGATCGTAATAATCTGGCTACTCAGTGTACATATCCTTTATAATAAAGAGGGAATAGGCTAACTGACTCTCATGCTGTCACAAAGATGGTGGCACCCACAGCCACAAGATGGCAGTGCCCAGTCCCCTCAGCTCCGTTGGGGTGGCAGGCGTGCGACAAGGCTGGGGCTGCCCCCAGGCTGGCCTGGTTGCTCTGCACGCCTGCCACCCAGGGCCAGCCTTAGGTGCAGGTAGCCAGGGAGGGCCGGCCCGAGACTTGCACTACTGACAGTGGCAGCAGCAAAGGTGTGATGGGGGTCACCTTCCCCTGATGGCAGCCTCTGAGGGCTCCCAGACTGTGAGAGGGGGCGGGCTGGTCTGAGAGACATTGCTCCCACCCCCAGTGCATGAATTTTCACGCACCAGGCCTCTAAAAAAAATCACATATATATATTAGATATGCTGGGCATTCAGTTTTCTAAAACTGAATTCAGAGAAAATAATTGGAATTAGAGGAGGATTGTCAGGGAACAGACCTGGAAAGAACCAGGCCAGTCCTGCTTCTGGAACATACCTTTATACGGAAAAAATCCGGGGGGAGAGGGGGAATCTCTTTGATGAGCTAAGAAGTGTTGTTTTTATCAGGAGCAGCACCTCTGTGAGGCTCCAGGAATTCCCAGCCTGGACGATGAAGAGAAATGACAGTGTACACATTACATTGGTACAGGTCAAATCCCATTTTCTCTTCCCCAAGACTTCCCTCACACCCTTTCCCCTTCCTCTTCTCCACCTCTCGGCATGAGCCTCGTTCTTCCAGGACCTGCCACCTCTCCATGCTTCTGCTCTCCTCTTTCTCTGGGGCTGAAATGTTTATTTTTTAGTGTAACATGTAATTGATTTCTTTGTTTCCTACGCACTAATCTCTCTCAAACAGGTCATGTGCTGGCTTTGTCTACCCCCGTAGGGTTCGATACTCAGTTGAAAACCCAGGAGGCTCTAAATAGCCATGTGCTTTGTAGCGATTCTTGTTGAGAAATGGGCCGATTACGGCAGCTGTGAAACACCCACGTGGTAGCCATGACCGGATGGTGAACTTGGCACAGATTTTAAGACGTGGTCCCCACCCTCAAGGTGCTTTCATCCCTTAAAGAGAACAAAGCTCACAGCATTTCCCACCTGGGAGGCGCTGTGGCAGAGAGGTTAGCAACAGGGATTCTAGCCTTTCCCTTGCCTTTCTTAGCAGCAACATGGGCACAGCAGTAGCGCCTACCTGATGGGGTCTTTGTTGGCTTGGTAGTAAATGAGATAAAGCAAGCCACCCTCAGGTAGAGCCCGGCATAGACACGGCACTAAGGGTTAGCTACGGGTAAGCTCAGAAAGGTGAAAAGCGTTTGTTCTCAGGCCAGGGTGGAGCACCAAACATCTTATACTCGAGAGGCTCACCTGGACATATTCCGGGTGCAGCTCGCGCTGCTGTGAAATTACTGTTACGGCGTTTTGTGCTAAGGACACAGCTCCCAGTAAGAAGGACACGTCTCTCCCAAGCTGGTTTCCATGCAGTGTGGGGGGGGGGAGGGGGGAGGAGGGGGGAGTGGACAGATGAGCTGAAAGATTGCCAAGGAGCTCCCCTCTGGCCTGTAAAGTCCCAGAAAGAGGTGCCTCCGGGAGGCAAAGCCACTCGTTGTCCCCTCCTGCCTGAGTCACCAGGATGGTTGCATTGGAGGATAAAGTGACAGAGCTTCAGGTAGTGAGCTGGAGGAGCTCGGTGGCCATGCGCTCTGTTCTGAGGGGAGTGGGGGGTGAGGGGGGTGGGGCTGTGGGCCCTGTTGTAGAACTAGGTTATATTTCCCCACAGAGGCCCCCTTCCACACAGGCGACACGTCCTCTTTCTAGAGTCTAGAATCTAGAGTCTAGACAGGCGTGGGCAAACTATGGCCCGGGGGCCAGATGGCTGTTCTAAACTATTGAAATAAAAAAATAAAAAAAAAGACCGTACCCTTTTATGTAATGATGTTTACTTGAATTTATATTAGTTCACACAAAACACTCCATCCATGCTTTTGTTCCGGCCCTTTGGTCCAGTTTAAGAACCCATTGTGGCCCTCGAGTCAAAAAGTTTGCCCACCCCTGGTCTAGAATCTAGATGACTTTGAGGAGAAGAAGCAGGCAGGCTGGATGCTCCAGAGCTGGAACCAGCCAGCCCCAGAGGCTCCTGGGAAAGAGCAGCCTGGCTCTGGGCGTGGCCGTGCCCTCTGGCACGGAGGAGAGGAGGTGGGCTCCTTGGGGAGTGACTGGTCCACGTGAATGCGCCCTAAGGGGGCCTCCGGAGTCCTTTGAATGGGGTCAGCTTGGTTTCCGGTGCTGGCTGGTCCTGTTGGCAGCACCCACACACCGAGATGAAACTCCCCCCGCGGCCGCACTTAGCATGAGGGGGCCACAAATAGCAAACCGGGGTTCTGGTTCAAAGGGCTCCTGTCCCAACTTTGACCCCTGTGTTTGGTGAAGTTGGTGGGGTGTGAGAGGGACACCTGCCAAGAGGGCTTCGGGTTGATCCTCTTAACAAGCTGCCCCACGCGCAGATGGGGCGCAGATGGGGAAGCTGCAGTCCATGCTCAGCTGCACTTGGTTGGTCTGTGGTTTTGAATGGGACCCTCCTCCTCGCCTGAGTGAGGAGAAAAGAGAACCACGCGAGAGCGTCTATAGACTCAGCAGAAGCACCTGCTGTGATACGTGGAGGGAGCTGTGCAGGCTCAACGCTGATGAGCGGGAAACTCTCAAGAAGGCGGTCAGGTAGCTGTCCTAATAACAGCTCCGCAGAGAGCGTCTCTCTGCCTCCTCTGCGCGCTGTGCTCAAGGTTGTACCTGCATCATCTCAGGTCTCGCTGTCACTCTGAGGTAGGGACTGCGATCTTCCTCTTGCGTTGGGGTGCCCGAAGCCCTGGCACGCCAGCCTCCTGCCTAGTTATCCTCCCAGAGAGGGCACAGGCAGGACGTGAGCACGATTTTTCTTCCAATGTCTCTCCTCTTTCCACCCAGCTGCCACTGTTAGTCCCTCACCAGGCGTCACTGACACCGACATGTATTGAACACCTGCTGGGTGTCCGGCAGCACACAAACTCCCTGGGGGGTGGGGGGGGGGAGGAGGACAGAAGACTGGGCCTGCAGAATGGTTCAGAAAACACCAGCAACTATTTGTGTGCTTATCAGCTGGATGAGACTAAGAGCCATCTCCCAAAGAAAATAGCAGTTCCTCCTAAGAAAATAAGGTGGAGACTGTATCTGCTTCCTATCTCAAGCGCGAACGTCTCCTGATGCTGAAGGCAGGGTCAGGGTGTCTGAGGACAAATCAGGTCTTGGGGCTGAGGGTCCTGCACTGCGGTCCCAGCCCTGTCCCCCAACTAGCTCAGTGCCCCGGGCAAGTTACTTCACCTCGTTGGGACTCAGTGTCCTGGTTTATAGAACAGGAATAATAAAAAATGGAAATGCAATGTATGCCCTGGCTCAGGGCACAAGGCTCAGTGGAGATCACTCAGTGGGAAGTCTATAAGCCTCCTGTAAAATGCTTTAAGGAAATTCTTTACTGAGTTGTGTTCCTTGGAAGGGCCGTGGGGGTCAGGGAAGGGCTCTCACTGGGGCTCAGTGCTTGGAGAGGACCTCCTACGTGAAGTGGGTGAAGGAAACGGTAACATTTTCTGGATTCTGGAAGCCTTAACCTGGCCAGTTTTCACTTCATAGTGAATCATAATCGCGTCTAAAGCCAGGGGTGAAGGGCGAGGCCCAAAATTCTGGCCAGCTCTGGGTTCCGCGAAAATGGCTTTGTGCCTTCAGAGTGGATTTGCCACCTTTGCCGCCTGCGAGCTTGGCTGGCTTCCTCCTCTGTGTGGCTCTCCACACCTAGCATTCTGAGTGGCATTCTCTGGGGGCAGGGTAGCATGATGGTCTAGACCCAGGGTCTGGATGGGAGTTCTTCTTATGACAAACAATTTCTCATCACTCTAAGCCTGTTTCCTCGGGAGCTGGGAAATAAATGTAGGTTACGAAGATTGTTATTATATTTATAATTGTGACTACTACTAGAGGCCCAGTGCATGACATTTGTGCATGAGTAGGGATCAGGGCTGATCGGGGCCTCCCAACTGCCTGGTGGGGCCTTCCTTTGTTCTGTGCCGCCCCCTGGTGGTCAGCACACGTCATAGCAAGCAAGCAGTCGAACACCGGGTTGGTCAACAATTTGCATAATCATGTTTAAAGCCAGGGGGTGAAGGGTGGGGTACAAAATTCTGGGCCATTCCAGGCTGAGGGGACAATTTTCATATTAGCCTTTTATTATATACTTATTTTCCTGCTCTTCTATCAGTCTCCTCCTCAGATACACTTATTTTCAGTGAGGGTTCAATGTCCCAGAAAGAGATTTTAGCCTTGGGAAAGGTTAGTGAAGTCAATGACCTAAAAAGGTATAAGGTAAGGAGGCAGAAGCATCATCTTCCCTGGACCCAGACTTTAACCCAATAATCTCAATTGAACAACATACATCAAGGCAGAAACCATCTGCCTCATAGGTTTTGAATGTTGCATATATTCTATAGCCTCTCACTTGAGAGTCTTGGAACAAAGAAAATATATTTTTTGTGAAGCAATCACTATCCTTTGTTATTAATTGCCTTCAACTTCTAGACTTGCATAATCCAAAAGTCAACCCCTTGGCACCCCATCCTCCAAGGGCACACTGAATAATTGTAGGCTTTCTACAGTTTCCCGATTCAACCTCCAAAGGCCATGAATTCCTTCCAACCAAGAAGCCTCAACCAAAAATACCCATTTTTGTTGTCGACAAAAGAATATCCAGTCAAACCGACAAAAATAGCTAAGAAACAAAATCTCAACTGGTTGAGACAATGTTCTGGAGGATGGCTGTTTCACTGCTCATTTCATACGTTAGATGCAAGAGACAGAAGGAGGGTTACATGGAACGCACTGGTGGCAGATTAGTGAGGAGGGAGGAGGCTAAGTGGGGAAATCTCTGAGAGTCACACACTTCTTTGCACTGGTGGCACGGGATAGTTACCATTTACAGCGCGAACAGATGGCACTTCGACAACAAGGTCGGGTCCCAGTGAGGGGTCCCAGTGATCCTCTGCTCCGTGGGAGATTGTGCCCTGAGGGGTCCCACATTCCAAAGATATGCTGTCATACTACAAAAGACGACAGACAGGCTCCATGAAGGTTAATGGTTGACTTTGTCAAGGGAGGTACAGCCTAGGACTGTGGTCGGCAAACAGTGGCTCTTTGGCCCCTTGAGTGTGGCTCTTCCACAAATACCACGGCCTGGGCGAGTCTTTTTGGGAGAAGTGGCGTTAGAAGAAGTTTAAGTTTAAAAAATTTGGCTCTCAAAAGAAATTTCAATCGTTGGCTCTGTTGACTAATGAGTTTGCCGACCACTGGCGTAGGACATGTGTACCCACCATGACCCACTTAGGAAGCTTTAGTTTCAGACCATCCTGTGTGGTGGCTCTAGGTCTCCGAGGTTGTAAGCCCACCAAGCAGGCCTCCCCTGAGCTCATGGGGTGTGTTGTATGTGGCCCCTTTTTCATCCACAGGGTTGTCTCATTCACGGCCTTCAGGATGTATAGGTTTGGGGAAGTTTTCTTCTTGGGTGGAGCGGGAGGAAGGAAGAAAGGAAGCTAAGAAGCATTTCTTGGATTTCTAGGAGTGATGGGGAACAAGCTCTCAAGAGGCGTCTTTTCTCTCTAGAAAACAACAACAACAACAACAACAAAACCTGCTTCTGGGGTTTCCCAGGAGAACCCGGGGCCTCTCACAAGCGGGCAATGTCTGTTACTCCAGTTTTACTGGCAGGTCACTGGAGCTTAAAGAAGAAGAAAACAATGGATGCACACCTCCGGCCACCTCTGGTCGAGGCTCACATTTCACTGAGGCCTATTGACAATGGCCAGACGCCTGCCCCTTTGAAACGCCCTGGGCAGCATTCTGTTCCACCGAGGCTGCCCAGCTCCAATGTGACCTAGTTCCCCCTGTGCCTCCTGGCGACTGGCACTTCCTGGAAATAAGCGAACCTCCCTGGGACAGACCCCAGGGCTGAGGAAAGAGAAGGGCTCCGGGGAAGCAGGAGCCGACATTGCCTTTCAGCGCCTGTGGAAACTGCCCTCAGGCTGCCCCGCTGGGGCCCGGAAACCCCAGAACAGCGACCCGACCAGGGAGTCCCACCTGGTCCCCATTTGGCTGAGCATTTTTTTTACGGTCAAATGGATCCTTTCCTTCTGTTTCTGCAGATAAACCTTAAATAAACATGTTCCCTTTGCGGGCGGCATTTCTTGTTTCATTTCTCTCCCCTTTCTGTTTCGTAATCATTTCCATTCCCCCTGACACTTCGAAAAGAGAAACTCTCAAAGGAGGGAGGATGCCGTGATGGCCTTCCAGCCACAAGCACAGGTGTTCATCCGAGAGGGGAGGACCTGCCTCCCTGCGCGGGCTGGCTGTGTGCGAACTGGTTGTCAGTCAGCATCCTTTCTGGGGAGGCTGCAGCCCACCCGGCAGTGGGAATCCTGCCACAGGCAGAGGACACTGGGAATACTGTCACCACCGAACAGGGATAAACTCAGCCCACTTACCTCGCCCCTCTAAACCTCTACTTCTGACCCTCAAGCCGGAGACTACAATAGCACCCACCTTACATGGTGTAGGGATTACGTGCTTTTATGAAGGTTCATTCATCCCTTACTCCAACCACAGTGCTTTATCGAGGTCTCGTTGAACTGGGTGCCTCTGAGAGAAAAGATGAAATGGAAGTGGCTTGCCATTTTATGGCAACTTGAATGTTCTAAAGATAACAGTGCTTGTGTGACTTCAGTTTCCCCAAGATGATCTAGCTGGGAGAGGATACGGACAAGATGTTGAACTGCAATATCCTGTCTCTGGGTCCCAGATCCTCATCTAGCCACCAGGTTTAACTACATATTCCCTTCAACCTCATTAGGGTCACCCTATGACCTATGCTTGGGACACTACACTCTCTCACCTTCCTTAAAAAGAAACCTTGGATGTATCTATTATCCCTTCTCTCCTCTCATCTAGGTCCTTCCCATCAGTATTCCATCTCCTCTGGACCCCTCCCTGGGCTACATTCCCTCTCCTGCTACTCCAAGTCTCTTTTCCTTCAGAGTCAGCCTTTGAATGACTTGGTTATTCATCGCTGCCATATTTCATACCATATTCACCCCTTGGCCCATTATAATCTGGTTCCTGACCCAAACATTCTTCCAAGAGTCCACACTGTGATCCCTAGTGGTCTCCATGTTTAAATCCAAAAGACAGTTTCAGTCTTCAGCTCATTGGTCCTCGTCAGCATTGGTCGTGGTCCCTCTTGCTGGAATGTCCTTGGCTCTGGGACCTTACATCTCGGTTTTCTTCCACTTCTCTGGCTTCCCCTAGTTTGTCTCCCTTTCTGGCTCATTCTCCTCCTTCTTTTATTAAACGTTGAAAATCCTCAAGTCTCAGGCCTAACCCCTCTTCTCACTTTTTGTACTATCTCTGGGAAATCGTTATCAGTTATCATTTCAATTATCATCTACACATCAATAGACACCAACTTGTATATCCAGAACAGGCTGTCTCTCTGTGGTCCAGACCTAGTGCCCAACTACTCATTACTAGTACATCTCCAGTTGGGAGGCACTCCTCACTTGCCGGTCCAACACCAAATTTGTGACCTTCCCCAGCAGATATGCTCCTCCTCCTTTGTCCTGTACCTCAATGAATGGCACCATTATCCATCCACCATGTACCATCCTTGATTCCTTCATCTCCTCACTCACTATGCCTAATTCATCATCAAGGCCTACTATCTCTTTCACTTCCAAAATATCTCTCAGAACAATCTCCATTTCCATAGTCATCCATTCAATCCATACTGCCATTTATTCTGCTTTCCCAACCCCATTACTTCCACTACTGCAGCCAATCCTGTCCTATCCTATATAATAAAGAGGTAATATGCAAATCAATCCTCGAAAGATGGCTGCCTATGACCAGGCGAGCAGGGGGGTTAGTGAGGGATGACTAGATACCTGAACAGCAAGCTGCTTGGGGTGACCAGGCCAGTGGGGAGGAGGGGGGCAGTTGGGGCGATCAGGCCAGCAGGGGGTGGCAGTTAGGTGCAACCAGGCAGGCAGGCAGGTGAGCGATTAGGAGCCAGTGGTCCAGAATTGTGAGAGGAGGGATCCCGGATTGGAGAGACTGCAGGCTGGGCTGAGGGGACCCCCCCCATCCCCATGCACAAATTTTGTGCACTGGGCCTCTAGTCTTTCCATAAAACTTGTCAATAACTTTCTGTTGATTACAGGAAAATAACCAAAATCCAAATATGATGTGGCAAAGACTGCCTTTCTACAATAACCATTTCCTTCTTCTTCCTTAAAAAAAATAATATATTATTGGGATGGCAATGTCTGTTTCTCTCTCTCTCTCTCTATCTCTCTCTCTCTCTCTCTGTCTCTCTCTCTCTCTCTCTCTCTCTCTCTCTCTCTCTCTCTCACACACACACACACACACACACACACACACACACATTTCCTAACCTCCCTTAGAGAGTTGAATAACCCATGAGATATAAGCAGAAGTTGTTATATAGAGTGGCTAGGCAAGTCCTTTTAATTCTTTATGTCTGAAGCAGATGTGATGACTGGAACTCCAGCAACCATTTTGAGATTTTGAGAATGGAAGCTAGAACCTCATCTCCTCCCATTTAAATCTTGAGCCTCAGCAGTGAATTGCAATTTTAATATTTTTTTCCAACTGCTCTATAACCATCCAATATATATATTAAAACTAAAAAGGGCCCACTAGGAAAGAAACTCTTTTTTGTTGTTGTTAATCCTCACCCCAGAATATTTTTTCTTTAATTTTTTAGAGAGGGTGGAAAGGAGAGGGAGAGAGAGAGGGAGGGAGAGAGAGAGAGAGACATTGATTGGTTGCCTCCCGCAACCCAGGTATGTGCTCTTGATCCTTCAGTTTGCATGCTGACACTTTATCCACTGAGTCAAACCGGCTAGCTCAAGGGAAGAAACTCTTAACATCACACACAACCCCTTCCAAATAATGCTTTCTGTAACTAATTCAATTCTCCTGACCTAGGATCCCAGGTGATGGTGACGCTGCCAGTTCAGGCACGCTTTGAGAACAGCTGTTCTAGAGGCTGCTCAAGGGAAGGGATGTGTTTCTTGCAAGGAGCCAGGCAGTGGGTAAATTTGCTGCTCTGCACTTTTAGTTAGCAGCCTGAAGAGCTTGTCAGCTTGGGTATAATTTCCAGCTCACCCGGGAGAAAACCATAGAGTGGTGACAATCCACTGAGCCACTGCACATCGCCCTGTGGGGAATGAGGAAGAGAACCATCAGACCTCAGCCGGAAAGCCCTGGGTTGGTGGGTGGCTTGCCCAGACTCCTGAACCCACCCTCTTCCTGAGACTGTGGGTCTGAGGAGACCACAGCCGCTGCTGTGCGGCCTGAAGCAGCCTGCCCTTCAGTCTCTGGTTCAGCAGCTCCACCAGCCCAGGCCCACAAGTACTGGCTCTCGAAATACAAACAGCATGAGGAAAGCAGGACGGAATCTCTGACTCCACTTGAACTCTACCGATGGCTTATAAAGTGGACTTGTTTCTTCTGTGATCCTGGCCCTCCACCCTGACCCGATCCCCCTGGCAGTCTTCATAGTTGTGCACGTTAACGGTTTTCTCCCACCCAGAGACTGGTGGTGTTTCCCATTTCCATCCTCTCTTTCCCTCCTAGAACAGCCTGGGGCAGTGGTCGGCAAACCACAGCTTGCGAGCCACATGCGGCTCTTTGGCCCCTTGAGTGTGGCTCTTCCACAAAACATCTGTGCGATTGAGATGTACAGTGCGATTGAAACTTCGTGGCCCCTGCGCAGAAGTCGGTTTTTGGCTCTCCAAAGAAATTTGGATCGTTGTGCTGTTGATATTTGGCTCTGTTGACTAATGAGTTTGTCGACCACTGGTCTGGGGGAATTGGTTTGTCCCTAAAGTATGGTTGTGTCTATTTTCATGACTGATTTTGAAAACCTCTTTTGGGTGTAAGATTCAGGACTAAAATGAAGACCTTTCATCCGGTCAATAAATCTTTGTTCCAGGCTATGGGTGGTACCGTGATGGACAGCAGGCACCCAAAGAAAGAAAAATGTCTTCATTGCTCTGAAGGAACCTCTCTGAAGCGTCTGTCTCCTCACCTGAAAAAATAGCAATACTGACCCCCATGTTGCACAGTTGTTGTGGTAGTTAAATGAGATAATTAGATATCAAGTCTTTGGTAGAGTGCTCGGTGCCCACAACACAAGCTTGCTCTTCAATTGGACAGAAAGATAATAATACAAATGTTTCATTTGATAGGCAGAAGCATATTATGACTTTATCATGGTTTGGAAGAAAAAAAAAAGTACTCAAACAGAAAAGTGTAAAATGTTATTACATCTCCCCTTACCAACATTACCATTCTAATACCTGCTTATGTGAATCCCCCAGGCCTTGGGGCATAAGGTAATTTGCCTCTTGCCTGTCAACCAGTATAAACTGTGTCTTTACAGCATTCCTCTCTGCCACGGGTATGATTGCTTCTACTGTCAAGTAGCACTAACGAATAACCCTTTGTGAGCACTTACCACGCAGCGCGCACTATTCCTACATGCTGTAAAAATGCAATCTCACTTACCGCGCAAGACCACACTGGAAAAGGCATCCTATTTTTCATCGCCCTTTTCCAGGTGAGGAAACGGATACCCGAAGACTTTAAGTGGCACAGAAAGCATCACGTGGCTCTTACCACAGCATGCGTGAACCCTGTCAGATATGCACATTTGTATGTGTCAGGAGGAAAACCATCCAGCAGGGACGGCCCCGGGGCTCACAATGAAGAGGATTCTGGTTCCACCTGCTCCCTTTCTCCTCCTTCTCTAGCCTCTGAGGATGGCCCCAGTTTGCCAGTTCGTCTGTTATGTTGGAGTTTTGTGCTGGGGGGAAAATGGGTGAAACAAACGAAAGGAGAGAAGGATAAGCAGAATTTGAGTTAGGATTGTAGGCGGAGCTTGAGGAGTGTGGAGAAAAGAAGTGTGGGGGTTGCCATAGTGCGTGTCGTGTCGAAAGAGAGCAGGAGATAAGAGAGGAATTCTGAGAGGTATGCCCTCTGATGTGTTCTCAAAAGACAAGTACATATCTCGAGTTATTTTTGAGTGATTTGTTTTTTGGATGCCAGGCTGTTCTTTGACCCAGGGCTTGCTTTGAAACCGGACAAGGAGGCTGAACAACTTTGAAACATTATGGCTGTATATTTAAAGCATTATAACTTGGTCAAAGTTGTCCTGGTTTTATGTGTGCCTTTGAAATATAATATATCTCTGGTGACAACGGATTTTGAAAAACTTTGTTTCTCTCGGGTCAGAACGCCTAGAAATTACAGTGCCCTTTAGCAGAATGCCATGAAGTACTGGCATGTCTAATTCCCTCATAGGAAAACTTTTAACAAAGTTACCTAGTTGGCTAAACATAGAGGAATGGAATTTGAGAGCAGGAAAGAACCTTATAGAGATGGAGGCACTCGAGATCATAGGAGAGTTTACTTACGGAAGTGAAGACTTGACTACGTAAGCTCCATGCAGGTCTCTGCACCTTCACAGATAAGAGCACAGTCAGGTGAGGGGGATGTGTTTGGAGAAATGCTCCGTTAAGCGATTTTATCTTCCTCCAAAGGCCACAGAGTGCACTCACATGAACCTGGATGCGTCCTGCCTAGGGAGGCTCTCTGGGATAGCTTATTGCTTCTGGACTACAAACCTGGGACCCATGCTACTCTATAGAATGCTGTAGGCAATTGTAACACAATGGTAAGTATTTGTGTATCTACATTTATCTAGACATAGAAAAGGGACTATAAAAATATGGTCAAAAGGATGAAAACTGCTATACCCGTATAGGAGCTTGTAGGACTGAAGGGTGCTCTGGGTGAGTGAAGGAGGGAGGGAGTGGGTGTGTAATGAGGGGATGTGAAGGCCTAGGACATTACTCTGCAGACGTCATAAGCACTGCACCCTCAGGCCACGCTCAGTGTAGAAGACAACTCGAGAGTAAAGCACGAGAGAAAGTGACGCAGTTAAGAGATGTGGTAAACATGAAGTGTATGAGGCTGGTGCCAGTGTTAACACCACATACTGTTTTACAGCAAACTTCTTTTTAAACAAATAGAAACAGTACTTTCTAATGATAAAAAAATATATATAGTAGATACATAGTCACTTATTATCATTATCGAGTATCACCGATGGTGCACAGTGACATGTGCTCTGCTTTTATACCACCCGCAGGGCAGTAGGATTGTTTTCCCCCAGCACCACCACAAATATGTGAGGAACGCATTGTGCTATGGTGTTAGGACAGCTATGACAACACTAGACGAAAAGAATTTTTCAGCTTGATTATAATCTTACGGGATTATTGTTGTATATGCAGTTCATCACAGACCAAAATGTCATCATATGATGTGTAACTATTATACACAGTATACTTGACATATCAAGTTTATGAGTTTTTCTGGTACTATAAGTTTCCCATGAACTCATCTATTTTTAAATAGTAGCCAACAAATAATTCTGGAGTTCACAAATATCGGAAACAAATACTGTGGAGAAATTTTTAAAATGAAAGAAAAATGGTATTGATCAGGTAAGAGTTTTCTGCAAATTGGGAATCCATTGTTTTATATTGGTGGCAGAACATGTTGGTTCAAATCACTGAAAATGAGTATTCTGCAGAAATATTATGAGAGCAATTTTGCTAGAAACAAAGAGAGTCACAAAGAGATAATTTGGGGAGTGTGCCAGTTGAATCCGGGCACTGATGTGCCATTCATCATATAAATGTTTTGAGTGTAGACATCTGACTGTGAAATGTAGTTAAGAACCAACATTTTCACTCTTGAGAATCCATTTAATTATTCTCCCCATAGGAATTCTAATGTCTAATTATCAACCATCAATCAGAATATCTGATCCACATGGCACATCAATATTTTTCCAGTCAAAATCTTGACAATTTTGGCTAGCTGGTTGATTTAGATGTTTAGACTGATATGGATTTAGATGAACTGTTTGCAAAAAGTAGACTGTCACTATGAGAGCTTGGAGAAGGGTCTCAGTTACTTGGGGTCTTGTAGTGGCTTTAGAGCTCTGCCAAGTGGGGAGCTGAAAATGAGATTCCCCATAAAGCCAAGACTCTAGAGGGCTGTAACTTTGCCTACTGGCACAGGACAATCACCAGATAGGTAAATGATAGATAGATAGATAGATAGATAGATAGATAGATAGATAGATGATAGATTTTATAGCAACATGCACACACATATATGTCCTCTAAGAATTTGTAATCATAGGAATGCCCACACAGGAATTAGACATGGATTAGGATTTCAAATTTACATGACTCATACAATTCAGGAAGCCTCAGGCTGAGAAATAAAAATGGAAGTGTTTTGGGGTGGGGGGGTCGTATGCCGATAGTGACTGGAAAATGCATCTGCAAATGCTCTTTGGAGACACACACGGCAGGATGAGACTCCCAGTCTCAGGAAATGGAATTATCCGTTAGTGACTATAAAATGTTTTTAAGATAATTAAGACTTAAAAGAAAGAAAATATATGAAAAGAACAACTATGAAATGTGAACATGCAGAATTGAAAATTGACGAAAAGAATTTCTAAAAATATAAATGTAGTCAATGCAATTAAAAATGTGAGGAAACAATAATACTTATAAAATGCTGATAAAAAGACATAAACAAAATGGAATGTAGACCAGAAGAAATTACTAGGGTGTAGCACAAAGACGGAATTCAAATATTAAAATTAGGATAAGAAATAGTGTTTATGGAATGAGAAGTCCTAACATACCTCTAATAGGTGTTTGAGAGGGACAGAATGGAGAGCAGGGAGAGGAATACCCAATGCAGGACACTTAGACACAACTTAGCATAACTGTAAAATAACAAAGGCAAAACTGAAGGGGCCAGAGATACTCTGGTGACTAAAAATGCCAAGAAATAATGATAAAAACCCCACCACAATAAATAAATACCCCAACATGCTGCCTTTTTTTTGTTGTTGTTAATTGTCACCTGAGGATATTTTTTCCATTGATTTTTAGAGAGACTGTAAGGGAGGAAGAGAGACAGAGAAAGAGAAACATTGCTGTGAGGAACTCATCAAAATGGTTGTGTCCTGCAAACACCCTGAACAGGACTGGGGATCGATTCTGCAACTGAGGTACGTGCCCTTGACCATAAAAGAACTCTCGACCCTTCAGTCCATGGGCTGATGCTCTAGGCCAAGGGGTGGGCAAACTTTTTGACTCGAGGGTTTTTAAACTGGACCAGAGGGCCAGAACAAAAGCAACCTGACCATGTTGGCACTCTCATCTTGGGCTGCTGGCGAAGGAGCAGAGGGGAGAGCAAGAGAACCCTCCGCTCTTTCAGTGTGGGCCGGATAGAACAGACGAACGGGCCGGATCCGGCCTGCAGGCCATAGTTTGCCCACAGCTGCTCTAGCTATTGATAAGGCACATTCTTTTTTTTTTTTTTTTTAAATGCAGAAATACCACTTTTCACTAAAATAAACCAGGCCACTTCCTTAGAAATATAGCTAAATCCAGAGTTTTCCAAGGTATATTCACAATGAACCTATAATGTCATATTATACAGACCACAAGGAACTATTGTATTAAAATGATTTAGGAGTCAAACTTAATGTCTAGCTCCCACTGGCCAAGATGAGACTATTTGAGCAAGAATAAGGATGATAACAGAAGTGAATTAAAATACATCTAATGTATTAAAATCTATGACTTCATACTAACACTTCCAACAAAACAAAACAAAAAAAAAACCACAAAACAAAACACCTCAGTGATCACCTTGGAGGGTGCCGGAACATGATGGTAGACTTATAGACCAACTACATTATTTTGAAAATCAGTAAACAAAGAGAAAGAATCTATCATTTATCCTAACTTCCCTGTATGAACTGAAACTTGAGGTAACCAAAAGTATTTACAGCCCTGGTCAGTTTGGCTCAGTTGTTACAGCATCGGCCTTTGGATGGAAGGGTCCCAGGTTTGATTCTTACCAAGGGCATGTACCTCGGTTGCAGAAGGCAACCAATCAATGTGTCTCCATCGATGTTTCTCTCTCTCTCTCTGTCTCTCCCCCTTCCTTTCACTCTCTCTGAAAATCAATGGGAAAAAATATATCCTCAGGTGAGGATTAACAAAAATAAATTTTTAAAAATTTACAAAAGAAACCAGGATGATTAAAAATATTACATTAAGGATATCATGATGGGAAAATACCATCTTAAGAGTATTCAAGTAAGCACAGCAAATTGCAGAGATTATGGGACTTTAAGTGTGGATTCTGAGTTAGGAAAACATTGAGATTATTTGGGGTTGATATGTTAGCAGCCAGATGTTTAGGTTGCTTTCTGATTTTTCTCCTCTCTTCTAAAGAGTTTTTTGTTTTGGATTGAAGGTCTTTAAATAATCATCATAAAGCATAACCTCATGATGTGCTATTATTCAGAAATAAAAACAACCTTATAAGCCAGATTTGGAATTATAGATGAGTCAACAAAGAAATTACAATGGAAATTAGAATTCTTTAGAATTGAAAGATAGTCGATAAAATTAAATATTCAAGGGAACATTACTACAAGCAAATGCAACTGAAAGGAACATGAAGTCATCCAAAGGAAGGAGGGAGCGCACAATACAAAAAGAGCACAAATTAATGAAATTGAAAACGAACGTTGTTGGGGTTTGAGAGAGCCAAATAAATGACTTTGCTGTTTTCTCTCAAACTTTGAATCCATTGAAAGGTCAACAAAGAGTTATAGACATGAAGATCAAATGATCACCATTATTAGTGATTAACTCTTTGAGGTTGTGATTTGGAGCAAGAGCCAAATAGATCTACTAGTACTCCCTGCCCACCCTCCATTTGTAGAATTTGGAACTACACACTAGACTAGAGAACTACACACTAGACTAGAGAGAGTCCACTCACCTGGAATGATTATCTAGCACTGGTCTGGAGGGTCGAAAGAGATCCAATGTGCTTAGGATGTTTGATGGTTTTCATTCACCCAATCAATAAACGAGGATCAATGCCTATTGCCCAACAACAGATATTGAAGCCCATCTTTGCAGAGGATAAAGGAAACAGGAAAGGAGTCAGGACTGTTCACATGTAAATCACGGGGGTAGGGAATTAGTATTTCCTACTGTAAAACACAATGGAGAAGATCAATCAAATCAAATATCTTTATTTAAACAAAATAGATACATTTAGGGCACAATTAGAAGGTAAAATAAAAAGAGGAAAATGCATAAGTAAACGTGTTAAGAAAAAGCTGGGAATGTAAACTAAGATAAAGCAGATATTAAAATAACAAAATAATAAAAGAGTAATGTAAGTTTTATATGAAGAAATTGGAAATTTTAAACAAAATGTGTAATTTCCCAGGAAAAAATATAATTTTCTATAACTTAGAAAGAAATAGAAAACCATATGAACTTATAACCATTAAAGAAAGAGAATCTATAATTTATATATATATATATATATATATATATATATATATATATAAAAATCTACCCATCTCCTTCCCTGCCCTCACCCCTGAAAAAAAAAAAAGAAAGAAATGAATATAGAGGAAGAGAAAGAGGAGACGGGGAAGAATCATCACCAGTTCAAAATTATTTTAGTGGTGAGTTCTACCAACAGGCAAATCCAATCTTGTACAAATGGTTCCAGACAATTTGACCCATCCAAAAATTTTTCAAGGATGACTTAAATTTCTTCTCTAAGTGGGAACAATTTTGTTTTTCTCTAATTTTTAAAACTTGTTTTGGTAACTTTTGCTCTCCTTTTTATTATATGTACTAAAAGAGGAGAACAGGCTGTAAACATATTGTTTCTTCCTTGTTGGAAGGATGGCCAAGGTGAAATGGGAGCTGTCATTGCTGGTGGAAATGTAAGACGGTGCAGCCACTTGGGAGACAGTTGATACCGTGTTTCCTCGAAAATAAGACATCCTCCAAAAATAAGACCTACTTACAGGTTTCCTTCTGAGTGAAATATAAGGCATCCCCCCTGAAAATAAGGCCCCCAGGCTCTGTCTCAGAATGAAAATTAATTTACTGTGTCATTTTGATTGGGAGAAAATCACTGACAGTTGCATTGCAAATGCACTGCGAGCAGGCTACCTTGACAAGAAGTACTCATTTAAAGACAGTGCTATTGCTACACATGAGAGATTTGATCCACAGATTCTGAAAGAAATGCAGTCACAAGAAATTCACCAGGAAATTCAGGAATTGGATTGTTATGATGATGTCCCAGAAGATTATGACATGATTGTCATTGAATAAATGAGTAAATCTCGATGCTGTAGGATTCACAGTTTGTCTGGTTTGTGTTGACAACTACCGTACTACCACACTGTATACAGGTAACAAATTTCCTTTATTTTCATTTAACAATAAATGTGTACCGTATTCTTCTTCATGGAAAAATAAGACATCCCCTGAAAAATAAGACCTAGTGCATCTTTGGAAGCAAAAATTAATATAAGACACTGTCTTATTTTCTGGAAAACAGGGTAGGTTTCTTACAAAACTAAATGTACTCTTACTGTACAGCCTAGCAACTGTGTTCCTTGTTCTGTACCCAAAGGAGCTGAAACTTATTTTCACTCAAGAGCCTACACCATGTTTATAACAGCTTTATCCAAACTGTCAAGACTTGGAGGCAGCCAAGATGCCCTTCAGCAGGTGAATGGAAGTATACAATAAACCAGTACATCCAGACAACGGAATATTGTTCAGTGCTAAGAAGAAATGAGCTGTCATGCCATAAAAGGACATGGAAGAAACTTAAATGAAAGAAGCCAATCCATAAAGGTTTCCTACTGTATGATGCCAACGATATGACATTCTGGAAAAGGCGCAACTATGGATACAGGAAAAAAAGGTCAGTGGTCACCAGAGGTTGGGGGCGGAGAACAATGAATAGGCAGGACACAGAGTATTTTTAGAGCAATGAAACTACCCTGTGTGACACTATCATGGTAGCTACACATCATTGTACACGTGTCTGTGAACGAAAAGAGCCACTTGCTGACCTGATGAGCTCAGGGAAGGCCTGCGTGGCAGTCTTACAGACTCAGAGACCTGAAGTAACCACAAAGGATGGTCTGAAAATTAAATATCTAACTACAAACAGGTTATAGTGGGCAGTCATTTTCTAGGCCAATGTTTCCCAGACAAAGATCAGCTTGATCTTTACTGAGCCCATCTGCCTTCCTGCCTCTAAGATAACCTATCTGTGAGATGTCTGAGTAACTTGTAACTTCCCTTTTCTCTGGAGCCCCTGGGGTACAACCAAATGTGGTGGGCGCCAGGACAGATGCCTCAAATTCCTTCGTTATCATGTTAATCGTTCCTGCACTCACCTAAGTAAGCGTCCATCATTTTACTTTTTATCCAATCCCAGGGCTTTCCCACAGGCTTGCTTTCTCCCGCCTCCTTACTCCATCACCAATGAATTTCATGTAACCCACCTATGTCCCTCCTTTGATTGCAATGTATAAATACAGAAATGTAACCCGCCATTCTCTGGAGCGTTATCTCAATCCGTTGAGGTTCTGCTTCCCGGCAATTGTCGACAGTTTGGCTCAAATAAACTCACAAAAATTCCTTTACAGGTTTCAATGGTTTTTTTCCATTAACATGTCCAAACCCATAGAACGTGCAGTGAATAGCAAGGGTGACCCTAATGTAAGTAATGGACTGTGACTGATAACAGTGTGCCAGTGTAGGCTCAACAGCGGTAGCAAAGACCCCGCTCTGCCTGGGGTGTTGATAATGGGGAGGCTATGCACGGATGGGGGTGGTGGGTTTATGGGAAATCTCTGTAACTTCTGCTCAATTTTTCTGTGAACCTAAAACTTCTCTAGAAAGTCGAGTCTATTAAACTTTTATTTATTTCTTTTAAAAATATATTTTATTGATTTTTTTTTTTACAGAAAGGAAGGAAGAGGGATAGAGAGCTAGAAACATCAATGAGAAAGATCAATCTGCTGCCTCCTGTGCCCCCCCACTCCCCCCCCCCCGCCCCCACTGGAGATGTGCCCACAACCAAGGTACATGCCCTTGACTGGAATTGAACCTGGGACCCTTGAGTCCGCAGGCCGACGCTCTATCCACTGAGCCAAACCGGTTAGGGCGAGTCTATTAAACTTTTTAAAAGAGGAGACAGCATAGTCATTTGAGTACATGTTTGAGGCAAAGTTCAGGGGAGAAATCAGAGAAATCAATTTTGTTCATTCTTCATTGAAGAAAAGCCAAGAGCCCAAAGCTATGCACCCTGAGCTTCCTGAGATCTGGGCAGAGTTAACACCCCACCCACATCCCCTAGGCACACCCACAGGTTCCCTTCAGCTTCGCACACACCTGGAAGCCTTCCTCTCAAACACCTGTCTCCCTCCCCGAGGGTGTTCTGTGGCTGCTGGAGCAGGTTGGCCTAAGGGCAGGGCAGGTTGGGATAGCTGGACAATGACTCTACAGCCCTTAATCAATAAAGGGCAAGATTCGGTGGAAAACCACCCAGCTTTTTCACCCCTCGGAGGGGCAGTTCTAAGGTAATTCCGCACGTGGTCTCAGAGGACCTCCAGCAGACCAGTGCCCCTTACACGCAGAGGCACCACTAAGCAACACAGCGCTTTACTGCCTTTCCTCCCTTTATTGATTGCCTCCCAAAGGATCTGTACCCAGATCCCTATCTCAGAGGCTGCTTTTGAGGGAACGCAGATTAAATCAGTGTTCACAAACCCCTGAAACTACATGCAAAAGGAGGCATGCCTGTGTGTTTTTCTGGGAAAGGGTACAGAGCTTTCATCAGTCCTCAAAAATTCTTACCCCAAACCCTCAGAAAAAGTAAGAACCAGGGTTCATCGTTTCGTGGATGGAAAGTTACTTCTTCCTGGTCTAATCTAATCGCTTTCAGCCTGGGAAACCAAAGGGAATGGAGGGAACATTTTAACTTGTTGACAGATCAGTTTGATGGGAACCGGATGGCAAAGAGAACTGCACCCGTGCGAGCGTGGGAGCTCAGAACAGGAAAGATCTTTTTTGTTTGTTTTAAACAGTGTATTCCTCCCCACCATATATATATATATATATATATATATATATATATATATATACACACACACACACACACACACACACACACTGAGGGCCAGATTATTATGATCTCTGAGCACATAATAATCTGGCCACTCAGTGTATATCCTATATAATAAAAGGCTAATATGCAAATTGTCCCCTCGACCGGGAGTTCTACCAGCAGGCAGGCCAGCCAATTGCCCATGTCCCCTCCCCCTGTCCAAGCTGGCCGGACCCCACCCATGCACGAATTCATGCACCAGGCCTTTAATATATATATTTGACAACTCTAGGTACTTTACATAAATAGAGCCTTTTTTGTGACTGGACTTCTACTTTGGACAGAACATGCTCCCCCCGCCCCCCATATCAGATTAAACTCAATCAGTGTGTGTAGGGGGTGGGGTGGAGCGTGTTCTGTCTAAAATAGAAGTCAAGTCACAAAAAAGGCTCTACTTACAGAGAGTACCTGGATTTGTCAAATTCCTGGAAACAAATTAGAATGGAGGTTGCTGGAGGTGGGAGAATGAGGAGTTATTGTTTGCGAGTCCTACCTCGGGGCCTGATGGGAGGAGAAAGGGGTAGCTGCTGTGATGTGGAAAGCACTCGAGAAACGTGGGTCCCCCCAGGTCTCGGGGCTCAGTCTGAGCAGGAGGGAGACGGCCGGACGTTTCCAGGGCAGCGTCTTGGGCTTCCGCTTCTGGGGTCCAGGCCGCACCCTGTTTAATACGTTTAATACGTTTAATACGTGTAGAATCTAAGTTTTGTAAGAAGGAAAGATTTCAATGTGAATGTACTTCACACTTTAATATACACTTAAAATGATTGAGATGGTAAATTTTAAAAGCCACGGATCTCAATAAACAAAAAATGGGAGGAACTGTGGCACTAATGCTTTTCAAGGACTGGTGCTCACAGGTATATAGTAGCCACTTCAGGGACAGGCAGATTTTAGGGCCTTCAATGTTCAATAAGAATATTTTAATGTTATTTTTTCTCAGTTATGGTAATCAAAACTATTGACATTTATTCTGCATAATATGGTATTTGAAGACAGGGAAGGGGTCAACAAAGGACTTGTATCCATGCCTATGAGTGTGACCAATGGACACAGACAATATGGAGGTGGGGCCATGTGCTGGGGGGTGGGAGCGGGTGGGGAGAGGTCAATGGTGGGGGGAAGGAAACATATACAAAACTTTCAACATTAAAGAATTTTTTAAAAAAAGGATGAACCCTCATTAAAAAAATTAAAATAAAAATCAAATTTGGATTATGAAAAAAAAAGTTATTCCATTCTAAGCACCTTTAAATTTTTTAAAAATATATATGGCATTTGAGTATGTGTAATTGCTAAGCAATTGACTTTTATTGACTTTGGCCACTGCTAAATGGGTATGTCTTCATGACAAAGTATCATTAATCTGTCACCATCCTCCTGTCAAAGTCCTGAGTAGTATTAGTTTGCTGGTAGAAACCCCTTTTTCTTTAGTAAGATTTTTCATGTTGCTGCTTGTAAGTAAATTGAGACTTAAATTTGCCATCATGGAAGTGACCGGAATGTACAGTAATGGAGTACTGTGATTGGTGCAGTGGGTATAAAACGTGAGGGGCTGGAGCCAAATAACCACTAGAGAACATGTGATCCTCCTGCACGAGCAAAGGTTTCCCAGGAGTTTAAGTATCCTGGGTGCCCTGGCCAGGTGGCTCAGGTGGTTGGAGTGCTATCCCATACATCAAAGGTTGCAGGTTCCATTCCCAGTCAGGGCACATATGTAGGTTGCAGGTTTGATTCCTGCTTAGGTACAATGTTTCTCTCTCTCTCAAAAAAATAAAAAATAAAAACATATTCTTGGGAGAGGAATAAATAAATAATATCATATGTTGAAATCAAAGAGACTATGATATAAAGAAAACGTATTAGTAAGATCAAGTTGTTAGGTCCTCTGTTTCAACAATCAAATACTTAACTCCCTAATAAAACCAGAAATTTGTTTTTGACATCTGTTAGGAAAAAGAAACTTCAGATATGATTTTCCTATACTAATGCCAATAATTAGATTAGAAAAACACATTTAGTCCAGATTGTTGGTAATTCAGTAGAACTAACAAATGTCAAGTGGATATGATAACTTTTTAGAGTTTATAGAGCACTGCAACGTTAAAATTGCCTCAGTTTTGGTTAACTATAAAATATGATTCCATGAATTAGCAAACAAAACCTTCTTGTTATTAATATAATTTTGTATCAAATATGAATAGCCATTATGTAAATTGATATTTATGAAAATCAAAGAGCAAGAGCAGAATAAGTATAGATTTGGACTTTTTTTTTTTTTTTTTTTTTTTTTTACATTTACCAGTTTGTTATAAAGTATCGGGAAGAACAGCCAGGTAAGAGTCCCCTAAGTTCAAGAGCTCTGTCTCTGTGGGACTGGGGTGCACCCAACCTCCCCTATATGGATGCAGTCTGTACCCCAGAAGCTCTCTGAACCTATCCTTTTGTGTTTTATGAAGCCCTCATTACATAAGCATGATTGGTTAAACTAGGGACAATGAGCAATTGATTCAACTTCTAGCCCTACCCTCCCTGAAGGTTGGGGGAGGGCTGAAAGTTGCCATTTGCTTTTTTAACTACCAAATCCTACATCAACAATTTAGTTTTATCCAAACAATAATTTCTATTTTTTAAAATATATTTTATTGATTTTTTTGTAGAGAGGAAGAGAGAGAGATAGAGAGTAAGAAACATCGATGAGAGAGAGACATCGATCAGCTGCCTCTTGCACACCCCCTACTAGGGATGTGCCCACAACCAAGGTACATGCCCTTGACCAGAATAGAACCTGGGACCGTTTAGTCCGCAGGCCTACGCTCTATCCACTGAGCCAAACCGGTTTCGGCCAAACAATAATTTCTATAATTTGATGTTATAAATATGCAATTGGTTATTTTTCTTGTTTGGGTTTGCATTTAATTTATGTCCTTTTCCCTTTGTGTACTTAAATGAGACTATTGCTACGTTTACTTATGCTTAAATAATGCTACAGTACAAGTACTTAAGTGAACCCTGGGAGTGCATCAGATTTGTTTTTTTTTAAAGGGCTTTGCACATCACTCAAGCTAGAGAAATACTAGCTTAAAGTCTCAGAGGAAAGCAACATCCGTGTTGGTGGGTTATCCTTTCGGGAGACCATTCTCCATGGGAGTCACATTTCCGCCCATCTTCTGAGCAGAGGCTGATGGCCTTTGTACTGGGCTACCTTGTCAAGGATATTAGTATAGTGAACAACATTTGAAGATGGAGATACTATCTCTCTGAAGCACAGTACAGATTTGCTTCCAGTGTTGGAAGACAGAGTAAAAGGGAGCATGCTTACTATCCATTAGAAAAGATTTGAGCTCCCCGGAGCTTGTGTTCCTCTCTTACAGCGCAGCCTCCTGTGTATGCAGTGCCACCCGGCCCTCTTCATATCCCCCTTGGGCATGTGGACGCGGGAACTGGCACATCAAAGCAGGTGCTCTGACTGTTACTGTTGCTGTGAATAAAAATTATCTTTTGTCTCTGCCCCAGGCGTTCCTAGTCTTTTGCCACACGCATGGAGCTGTGGCTGGCTAAATTGTGATCTCTCTCAAGTAGGGTGAACTCTCAGGTCTTTCATAATTCTAGACCGCCATGTCGGCCTCATGAAGGAAGTGGAGTTTGAGATGTGACCTAAAGAGTAGGTATGATTTTTCAGGTGAACGTGAAGCTGGCGTTCCAACTGGGTGACTGTCACAAACAGGTAGAATGGGGATTGGCCGCGGTCTGTGTGGGGTGGCGACTAGATTAAGGTGACTAGAACAGAGGGTTGGGGCTAAGAAGTACCAAATATCAGATTGGAAAATTAACTTGGGGTTACATTGTCATGTGTTTCAATATTAGGATCAAACAAATTCGGTATGCCCTCCCCGCCAAGTTATTCATATATATATATATATATATATATATATATATATATAATCTAAGTTTCTAAGTAGGGAGATGACATATTGAATGTCAAAGGAGGATGTCATAAAAGAGTAAAGAATTGTTTAACAAAATAAGGTCGTCATGTTTCCTATCCTGACTCTGCCACTTAACAACTGTGTGACCTTGGGCAAATTATTTCTCTGAGTTCAGTGTGCCCGTAGGTAGCTTAGGGAGGTAATGTGAAAATCATAGACAATGTCTCTAAAGTGGTTAGTGCAGCACCCAGGACATAGGGGTCAACAAATGGTGAAGGCTCTCAGCGAGGATGCGCAGAATGTAGAAGTGAGGGCAAAGGTCGCCTTTGTCTGGGAGTTATTCCATTACATAAGGATAGTAATGCTGATAGGTGTCCGGGGATGGGAAGCATTCCATCCTCCTATGATCAGGTCTTAGCCTGAGTCTGTGCCTCTGGGCCGTGAACTTCCCGAGTGTTTCTGAGTCTCCCCCAACTCCTAAGATGGGACAGGATGGCCAGCTGGGCTGGATTTAGGCATTTCCCTTCTCCGGGGACAGTGGGCTCCGTTAGTACCTCAGCAGGACAAGCTCCCGTTAACAGTTTCTCCGGAGTGGGTGCCTCTTTAAGAAGAGCGGAGTGCTGGGAGTATTTCAAATTTGTTGCTTTCCCTTCCTCATTCCAGAAGCCCAAGGGGTTTTTTCTCAGCAGGGACGATGAGAGCCTGGTTGAATCTGACTATACCGTGGGGACCCCAAGTAGGTCCCCCTGGAGTTTGTAACTCTCAGAGCTGTCTGCAATGAGCTTGTCGCTCGCCAATTATAGTTCAGGTTTTCCTCCTGGGTCTGGCTCCCGTGCGGGTCAGAAGTCTCTGGGAGCCGCCTGTCCCTCTGTCTGTCCGTCTCTCCAGTCTCGGGGACAGTGTGGTTTGCCCTGCGTCCTCCCTCTGCCACAGGTGAGAGAAGAGTTGTTGATTTTTAGGGGGGGGGGGCTCCGCTTTTTGCCTGCTGTTGGATAGAGGGGTGAGTTCCTGGCTCCTTCTCTGCGGGCCTGGGACCTGGACGCCTTGCTCGCTGGCCGGGGGCTGAGGGCAGGAGGAGCAGGAGGAGCACTGAGGGATGAGGCTCTGCGTCCCAGTCGGTGAGTCTGTGGTGAGGGACATGGCGGCGAGGCCACCTCCAGGTGCCGATGAGAGAGGCTGGCAGGCCTCTGCCAGGTGTTATTGTGGCGTCATTTTTTCCTTTTCAGAAAAAAAAAAAAACAGCTCCTTACGGCGGATGTCTCCTGAGTTCGGTGTGACACCTCTGTCCCTCCCTCCCACAGAGCTGGCACTCACCGGCGGGAACCAGAATAGCATGCAATGTTCTGACAGTTCTCCCAGCAGCGAGGCTAAATACAAACCATTCTAAATCTGTATCTGCTGCGAACATGAACGGGGACACAGTGTCATTCCGCCGAGGTTCGTGGGGACAAGTAATGGGCAAAGAAGGGGTCCGCGTGCTCCGTCACTCCCCTGACTTTTCCAACATCGCACCTTTGTGACCCAAAAAATAACTGGCTTCACTCAGAGTCTCCTTTGTGTGGCAGCTCTGTCAGGAAGACAGTGAGTGCAGACTGAGAAAGAAATGGGAACTGTGGAGGAAATACAGGTTTTTCTGGCGATCCCGGTTTTGTGTCTTTAAATCAGTCCAGTCTCTGTCAAAGGGGCTTATTGGGTAGTAACAGAGAGAAGGACAGAGAGCAAGACGTTTTCTCCAAGTGGCAAACCCAGCATCTCGTGGAGAACGCGTGCAAGTGTGAAGCACAGCGGTGGCTCTCGCCCTCCACCCGAAGGTCTGGGAACCTGAGCGGCAGTGAGCCGTGCTCCTGACAGCTCCTCCGTCCGCCAGCGGCCTTGCCGACTCCTCTCTGCTTCTCTCGCCTGGTGGCCTTGTCTCATCTTCTGTCTTCTTCCTCGGCATCTTTTGGCTTATTCCTCTGCTGCCAACTGCTGATGCTTTCTTTCTAGATCTCTTTTTAAAACCCCATGTAAGAGCCCTGGCCCATGCTCCGGGACCAACAACCTATCTTGCTTACACTCCAGTCCAGTGTCCGCCAGCTCCCTGACTCTGAATCCTCTGTAGTTCATGACTCCTGACTGGGCCACTCATATGGGTATCTTTCTCTCTGGCTTCTGACACTTCAGTACCCTTCGAAGGCTTTGACTCAGACTTTGTCAATTCTGTCCATTTCTCATTGCCTCAGAAAGGAACCCTGACCCAGTGGGCCCACTGGCAGTGAAGGGTGCAGGCTAAGCTGCTGTATCAAAAGACTTTAAAAACAATAGTGGCTTAAATAGATATGAGCTTATATCACTCAAGTAACAGTGCAGAGGTACATGGTCTATCATTACCTGCTGTTGTTAACACATAGTGTCCTTATTTTTTTTTTAATGTATTTTATTGATTTTTTACAGAGAAGAAGAGAGAAGGATAGAGAGTTAGAAACATCAATGAGAGAGAGTCATCGGTCAGTTGCCTCTTGCACACCCCCTACAAAGGATGTGCCCGCAACCAAGACCGGAATCGAACCTGGGACCTTCCAGTCTGCAGGCTGACGCTCTATCCACTGAGCCAAACCAGTTTCGGCAACAGCATCCTTCTTTGGATTGTAGGTGGCTGGTCCCATTAATGCCTTTTGCCAGCCCGCAGGGAAGAGAAAGAGGGGACTGCACACCTTTAGAAAGTGCACATTGCTCGGGCTCACATCCCACTGACAAAATCCTAGTCATGTGGCCCCACCCAACTTCTAAGGAGCCTGGGAAATAGAGTCTCTAGATGGGCAGTCATGTCCCGTTACAATTTGGAGGGGGTGCCTGGGTGGCTCACTAAGGAATGGGGTGAATGGATCCTGTGCAACAACTAGTGGGCTCAGCCAAGGGAACAACTTGACCCAAGCTCAGGGGCAGATCCAGATCTTATGGGGCCTGAGGCTTCAGCAATGTTTAGGGTTCTCTTTAAGATAAAGAACACCAATTGTTAACCAGAAAATTATGAATACAGGACCTTAGAAGGGCTCAAGCTAGTGAGGAGCCCGAAAGCTTAAGCTTCACCTGCTTCCTGGTTAAGCCCTCTTTGCTCTGGTCCATTAATCTACAACCCTAATCAAGTTCTCCCAACTCCTACAAAGGATAGTCTGGACCATTTCTATAGGATGGGTCTCCTTGACTTTCAATGCCAGTGTCAAAGGTGGCAGCAGCATTTTGCTAAATGGCAGGGAAACAAGACATGTCTTACATTTCCACTTCCTGATGCTCTCACTGCCGTCCCTACCTACCCGTGCAGTGCCATTTGTGGTGAGCTGCCCCAGGCAAGGGATGAAAAATGCTCTGCCACGAATGGTGTAACTGGGTTGTAGTCATAAAACTGCTGCTGAGATTTCTCCTCGGGAGCAGCCAACTTCCCGGCCCCTGATTGGTGGAAAGAACTCCTTATTTATGGACAATTATTTTGTGCAGACAAGATACCATAAGAAGCCTGTTTGGCAGCTGCTCATGGAAACTCTTACTGTGTCTTCATTTTCATATCAGTAAGCACGCTGTAGGAGATGAAGAACAGACTGTGGACCATGGCATTATCCCGCACTGTCAATCAAGACCAGGCTAATTAGGTTTTCCAGGTGCTTGGAAAGTGTGGGACTGCATATCACATAAATATATAGATACACATCCCCAACTGCACACACATCCCCAACTGCAAAGACCAAAGAATTGCTACAAAAGGCATTAGGAAATAAGTCTTTAGAAAAGGCTTCAATTATCTTCCTTGCATTCATTCTCTCTCTCTCTCTCTCTCTCTCTCTCTCTCTCTCTCTCTCTCTCTCGGAAACAACAATAAAACTTCAGTACAATTGCAATGCTTGGACTTGAGTATTCTTAATGAGTTTCATGGGGTATAGGAGTGTTGTCTCCGCAAAATGAAAATCTGAAAATATACATGCTGGAGGTTAGATGAATTTAAATATATAAATACTAGCACATTAAGGGAACTATTCAGGAAGAGTTTTCTGCAAGGGATAATGATTGCTATTCATATCTGTGTCATATCATACCATTCCTCAATTATATTTAATGTCCCTGACTTTGTATCAGAGATTTATTTTTAAATCATGTTCTCCATTCATGAAAGCTATATATAGACTACTTCTGGCTGTTGAAAGTGCTAGGTCACTGGATGGCTCACACACAAGCATCTTGCTCTTTGGTGGTCTTAGCATACCCCTCTCCTTAGATTCAGGCTCCGGTATCTATGTATCTAAGAGCATGCTGACTTCCTGACTTCTTTTCTGTGGAAATGGACATCTGAGCATTTTCCTGGTCACTTCATTAGCATGTCCTCTTATTTTTTAAATGGATATTCTTCAGGAGGTCCATCCTTAGTCCCCCCCACACACCTTTCTTTAATTTAACATTTATTTGTTGATGATTTTTTCATGCTTTATCTCCAACTCAAACCTCATTCCCCCCCCCCCCCCAAACTTTGAATATACCATGTTTCCCCAAAAATAAGACATCCTCTGAAAATAAGACCTACTTACAGGTTTCCTTCTGAGTGAAATATAAGGCATCCCCCGCCCCCGAAAATAAGGCCCCAGGCTCTGTCTCAGAATGAACATTAATTTACCTTAAACTGGTTGTAGGGCTGCCCTGACTGGCCTCTAGCAACCAGTGACATTACGTGGAGTCCTAACGTCACTGCTGTGTGAATGGAGAGAAATCAGCATGGAAACTTTGTGAAACCTAAACTGCAAGAAGTTGTGACTTGGATGAAGAATTCATGGAAGAAAATCACTGACAGTTACATTGCAAAAGCACTGTGAGCAGGCTACCTTGACAATAAGTACTCATTTAAAGACAGTGCTATTGCTAAACATGAGAGATTTGCTCCACTGATTCTGAAAGAAATGCAGTCACAAGAAATTCACCAGGAAATTCAGGAATTGGATTGTTATGATGATGTTCCAGAAGGTGATGACATGATTGTCATTGAATAAATGAGTAAATTCTTGATACTGTAGGATTCAGTTTGTCTGGTTTGTGTTGACAACTGCCGTACTACCGTACTGTATACAGGTAATAAATTTCCTTTATTTTCATTTAACAATAAATGTGTACTGTATTCTTCTTCATGGAAAAATAAGACATCCCCTGAAAATAAGACCTAGCGAGTCTTTGGGAGCAAAAAATAATATAAGACACTGTCTTATTTTCGGGGAAACAGGGTAAGAGCATGCTGACTTCCTGACTTCTTTTCTGTGGAAATGGACATCTGAGCATTTTCCTGGTCACTTCATTAGCATGTCCTCTTATTTTTTTTTAAAATTTAAAACAAAAGGGTAGATTTAATGCAATGACAACATTAATCTGAGAATAAATAAATCCACAACAGACATGAAAGTTTGACTTTTTTCCCCTTTGCAGAGAATGGTTTTCTGAAAGCACATAGGACTGAGGAAGTCAAACAAAATGTAATTTCTCAATGTCCACCCTGCTGCCCTTCTAATAGCTGCTACTGGCCACGGTGATAGCTCCTCTTGTTTAAATCAGGATGGCCATCTGCTTCAAGAATAACTGGATGGCTTGTTTCCAGAATCATCTTCCTGTGACCCCATGCTCTTCTGCACAAACTGGGGGTTCACTGTGATCTCCTGGTCCTTCGCCTTCAGCCACTCATCCAGCTCGATGCACTTCAGCATCTCCTGATCGATGTTATGAAGCATGGCTGGGTTGTTATATTTTTCAGGGTTATCCTGGAAACTGACCATACCAGCCTTCTGATTAATACTTGCAAAAATTTCACCATCTTCCATCATGTGCAGGACATATTTTTCTGCCTCCTGTGGTCCAGATAATTGCACACGACTTGCCATATCTTGTAATGATTGTGTTAAAAAGGTCTGAATGTTCTTCTTGTAGAGCGAGGACAAGCACTGCTTCACCAGTCCCATGTTGTTGTCACGGGTAAACGTTTCGCTGTGCTTATTCACCAGGTTGCGGCGTTCTGAGGGGTTATTGGTTGAATAAACTTGTGCTAACTCGTGGTATGCATTACTAAGAGGCTTAATGAATCTACCCACAATTTGAGATGTATATTTTGGTAGCTGTTGTACTTTTCCAAGTAATATCAAAGAAACTAGAATAGACTTCTTATATGATTCCAACATGATATGACTGACCGCCATGGCAGGGGTAGTGATAGCCTGCTCATAAAAGTAGAGTGCTCTTTCGAAGTTCTTCAGCCCAGTATAGATCATGCCTCCATAATAATAGCAACATAAAAAGTGCTTTGCGTCGTAGGCTCCATCCTCTTTACAAATATCCATCATGTTCAGGTCAAGATATGGAAGGGCAGGCTTAAAGCATTTTGCTAGCAAACAAAGCTGGCAGAGATCGGCATGCACCGAGGTCAGCTGGTTTTGTGTTCATCTGCATCTTGTCTATGGCTTGAGGATGCCGATTCCTCACAGGGGCTGTTCTTTCCATAAGGGCATTTGTCAGCTGATGGCAAAGCCCAGCAAATGTGTCTGTTGCATATCGAATGTGCTCCCCATTACAAGTACTGATAAAAAGCTGAACCTGTGAGAATAATGTTTCGAAGTCAGGAACACTTCGCACAGAAAACTTCACAAATAAAACAGCAAGGACGCCCAGGGAGTGCTCCTGTACATCCAGGGCCCCAAGCACATTGTCCAGGTGGGACAAGTTCTTTGCAAGGAGTTCCCGCTCTTGTTGAGCAGCTCACAAAGCTGCGTCATCTGCCCTTGAGCCTAGCGAGAGCTGCCGGACACAGTTCACGAACTGCTCCAGGGCCGAGGCCATGCTCCCCTGGGCTCTGAGGAGGGAGCCCGCTCTGCAGGAAAAAGCCTCACTCTGGGGTGGACGCCCGCGAGCCGCCGGGTGTCCTCTTATTTTTTAAATGGATATTCTTCAGAAGGTCCATCCTTAGTCCTCCCCCCTTTTCTTTAATTTAACATTTATATGTTGATGATTTTTTCATGCTTTATCTCCAACTCAAATCTCACCCTCCTCCCCCCCCCCCCAACTCTCCACTTGGATGCAATGCTAAGCACCATAATCTCAGACATTTCCAAACATGAACTCATTCCCAGCCCCTCCCCTTTCCCAACCAATTTGTTCCTTCTCACACACCCCACACCTCCACGAATGGCTCTGTCATCCCACCAGTCTGGAAGCCATACTTGACTCCTCCCTCTCATTCTTCTCACTCTCCATGTTCAGTCACCAGGTTGTATTGATTCTACGTCACTAATTTATTTCACATCTACCTTCTGCTCATTCTCTACTGCGAGGGCCTTCAGCCAGAACCTCATTCTTTCTTGCCTAGGTGACTGAACAACTTCTTGTCTCCCTGCTTCCCCCTGCGAGGGTGACTTTCCTAAAGATCATATCAGTTTTAGAACTGTCTGGTCTGAGGTTATTCACAACTCATCACAATTTTTAGGATAAAACCAAAGATCCTTAGTGTGGCATACAAAGCTGTCTTTTGCTTACCTGTTGGGCAAAATCAATTTACATTGGAGCCCAGAAAATTCAGTGCCTTCTTTGTTCTCTGGAAATTTTTCACTTAGAGGTCTCACTACCACCCCCAAGAAGCTTCTCCTCACACACCACACAGAGTTTGATGTCTCCTCTCTGCTCTCATCACCCACTGTGTCTACCTGTCCCATGGTTTCTGCCATATTTCATGGGTTCTACCTGTTCTTACTTGAATTCCCTACATTTAAGGGAACAAATCTGAAAGGATTTGTTCTTATAAGAAATAAACACTGTACCTTGTTCTTGTTGTCCATATCTTAGCAGGGTACTAATTCATAATAGGCACTGAGGAAGTGTCTATAAAATGTGTAGGAGAAAATCGAATATTAGATGGATGATTGGACTTGATGGCTAGAAATTTCTAGAAATTCAGCTTGTAAAGTTTGCTGGGCAGATTCTACTCTAGTATTTAAGCTATCATTTTCCATACTCTCAGGTCCAAGTTTCTTATCCCTTAAATCATAATTAAGTATTTAATGAATACCTACTATGTGCCAGAAACTGCATGATACATCAGAGATGTATAGTATGTAAAGCTGTCTGTGGCATTCTCTCTCCCTCAAGAATATTGCAATCCAGGTTAGAGACATTGCTAATAACAATTCTATTGCTATGGGACAATTGCTTTTAATATAATGCAAGAGATATGGGAAGTCAATGGAAAAAAAAATGCCTTATTTTCAGAAAAGGAAAGAAGAGGAGGTGATAGTTGAATCAGAAAGACTGGATTGGTGCTTATCAAGATGATAAGATTTTGGGTATGGACCTGGGAGTAAATTACAGAGGAAAAGATCAGCTCCTAGGTCAGGTGATAACTGAAATCCAGGGGTGGGGCTTGGAGAACTCGCTGGAAGGGCAAAGCCAATCGTGCCTAGAAGTTTGGATTTTGCCTTCCAGGAGATGAAGAACCATTGAACAGTTTTCAATAAATTTAACCTGATTTGCATTATTGGGGATCATTTGGGTGCCAGCATGTAGGAATGCAGAAGGATAAGAAGAGGCAGCAAGGACACCTAGGACACTATTGCAGTGCCCCAGGCTACAGATTATGGAGGCTGTGTACCCTCAGGGCATGCATGTTGATTCCTGCATTCAAACCCCAACTGAGTTCATTACTGGCTGAGACAAGTTAGTCAGCTTCTCTGCGCCTCAATGTCCTCATCTGAAAATTGGGTTTATAATAATAATAATAAATAAGGTAACTGTGCACGTTTAAAGGGAAATTTGTGCAAGGCTCTTAAAACAGTGTCCATCTGAAAGTAAAAATATGTACTCTTTCTTTTTTTTTTTTTTTTTCTGTGAGGGCCTGAACTAAAGAAGAGAACATAGACTAGAAGAGACAAGTCCAGTAAATATTCAGGAAGTAGAATAGAAAGCATTTGGAGTATGACAAGATATGGAGGTAGAAAAGATGGGTAAGTTAAGAATGACCCCTAGGTTTCTGGCTTAAGAAACTGGATTGAGTGATGATGTCCTTCATAAGAGGAAGAGCAGAAATTTCCCCCCCCTGAATTGCACTTTGTCCTGAGTAAATTACCTACCCATGAACTAAACTTCCAATCATACTTGTCTATTACAGGAAAAACAATATATTGTTTTAAGCCACTGAGATTCTTCTCTGTTTCTTCTTATATTTTTGTTAAAGCAGCATAGCCTCGCTTACCCTGACTAATTCAGTCTGCATCCTGAGGGTAAATAGATACTGTCCTTCTGTTACTCAGAATTTATTACATACTTTCAGTCACTCTCATATTGAAAGACTATTTTCCCAAACTTAAAAAAATATATATTTTATTTATTTATTTATTTATTTATTTAGAGGAAGAGACAGAGCCAGCATCAGAGACACAGTGACTCTCAGCTCAGCAGAACTGGACACAGAAACCTGGAATGTGCCAGTCACTTTAATAGGAGCCATGGATCTTCCTAGCCAGTTTGGCTCATTGGATAGAGCGTTGGCCTTTAGACTGAAGGGTCCCAGGTTCGATTCTGGTCAAGGACACATACCTCAGTTGCAGGCTCCAGACCCCAGCACATGCAGTAGGCAATCAATCAAAGTGTTTCTCTCACATCGATATTTCTCTGTCTTTCCCTCTCTCTTCCATTCTCTCTAAAAATCAGTGGGAAAACATCTTCGAATGAGGATTAAAAAAATAGGAGCCAATTCTAATATTTTAACTATTTTACTGTCTATGCCCCTCAGTTTCAAGTACGGTACCTACAGAATGAAGAGGCATTTGATTGGAGATACGTGTGTCTCCAAATCAGATGCCTCATAGGAGTCTGCCCAGAGCAGGAAGTTTTTGAAAACTTCAGGGGTGGTTATTGAGTTTGAGGCTGGAAATGTTGAATCTGAGTGTCTTGCAGCACATTCAGTGGAACTTGTTTAATAGGATATTGGGTATATAGGCCTGGGGTTCTGGGGAGAGATCCCCAACTGAGAATGGAGATTTGCATCCTATCAGCATCTAGGTGAGGATTGAAACTCTGAAATTGTATGGCAGGTGGTTCAAGGAGACAGTACAGACTGAGAAGGGGGTTGAGGGGAGAGCTTAGGAAACACTAACACAGCAGTTGCTGGAGGAAAGATCCCAGAGAAGAAGGCTGAGCAAGACACAATGGAGGCACAAGAAGAGAATGACAGTATAATAAATGAAAGAATGGATGAAGCTACCTGTGGCTCACCAATGTCATGAATAGTAGGGGCCTGATGATACCCAGTATGAAAGCAACACTGAAATTCCAAATTTCATGAAAATACTTATTGGTCTGTAGCCCTTTTTTGTTGTGTTCAGCCTCAAAGTTTTGAAGTTGAAGATTTGTTCTAATTTGCATGGAGAGTCCATAATTCAGAAGCAAAGCACAACTATGATATTGTAGTCGTGAGACTTAGCTGTTCTATTTCAGGAAGCAGACTGTAAGTAATTCAGTTTTCTAAAAAACAGTTGTTTGTGAAATTGAGAGCTAGAACGCCTACAAGAATTAAATCTTTGACAGGGCAATTATGCAAGTGATAAGGCAAGAGCCACGTGATTCTTTGTTTGGCCTTTTTGGTAGTTCAGGAATTCAGAACAAATTCTCCCCTGTGATTCGTTTGGACCAATGCCTAGTCTGTCCTACATGGAAAAAAATTATCACTACATGATGCTTGTTCATGAGGAAATCAGTGAACATAGCCCATAAAATCCTCATAATTAGAAATTATCCTACTGAGCGTCTAATAGAAGATAGAATTAAAAAAAAAAACCCTCTCTCTATACAAATGCATCTGTCTACCTAGAATTTTAAGATTTTAAGCAATCCCAATTCACCCTGGCTGGGTAGCTCAGTTGGTTAGAGTGTCATCCCAAGATGCCAACATCGTGGGTTCAACCCCTGGTCAGGACATATACAAGAATCAACCAATGAATGCATAAATAAGTCAAACAACAAATCTCTCTCTCAAATCAATAATTAGTAATAATAATTAATAATATAAATCCCCACTCACTGTTAGAGCATGCAGTGTGAACCTGTGTAATCTTGACGTTCATTTTCCCATCATATATGTATTGAGCTACTACTTTTGCCAGGCTCTATGTGGAGTGCAGAAGCACCTGGCAATCAGGGCGGAGAGCCCCAGGCCTGCATGTGGCTCACACGAGCGCCAGGACAAAACTCTCAGAGCAATCAGAAAAACACACCAAAATTGGCTTAATTTGTAATTCGTGCTGTGATGGGAAGAAGGGGCTGAGCAGGAGGATTACAGCGAGAACCTACTTTACTTAGGGTTGAACTTAGAAGTTCAACCTGAGCCGGAACCGGTTTGGCTCAGTGGGTAGAGCGTCGGCCTGCGGACTGGAAGGTCCCAGGTTCGATTCCGGTCAAGGGCATGTACATTGGTTGTGGGCACATCCCCGGTGCGAGGTGTGCAGGAGGCTGCCTGTGGATGTTTCTCTCTCATCTAACTCTCTATCCCTCTCCCTTCCTCTCTGTGAAAAAACAATAAAATGTATTTTTTTTTAAATAAAAGAAGTTCAACCTGAGCATAACGACAAGAAAGAGAGCTAACCCTGGGAAGGGTAGGGGGGAGCATTCCAGAAAGTGGGAGCAGCCTATACACAAGCCTGCTGGGCAAGGCGAGGAGGAGGCCCGTGCAAATGGCACTTGGTAGCTGAGAGCTTCTAGAGGAATGTGGGGGAGATGTGAACACCTCCCTACATGCCCTGGGGAGGGTTTGCCTGGAGGAGGACCTGGGTGAAATGCTGCGGCTGTCCACAGCCCACAGCACGTCAGAGGCCATAGCAGCAAGCCCGCCCGTAGACGAGGCATTTCCCGCATTGACGATAGATGGTTATGAATCTAAGGAGCAGTGAAGGGCATCAAACATTCCTCGGGAGCCCTGCAACCCTTCGCACCTCATGCTGGGGAGTCGTCTACTCCTGCTCTTGACATGTCTGAGCAGATTCGGTTGCTCTGAAGGAGAGCTTCTCTGATGTCACTGTGACCTGACGTGTACGCCTGGAAGGCTGGGCCTCTATCAACCCACCTGCGAGAGGCTCACATGCAAAAAAAAAAGTAGCATCTGAGAACTGGAGTGGCACTAGCAGAGCTATACACAATATTTTGAGAAAGTGACTGGATTTGAATAGGAGGCAGGTTTCTCTGCCACTTAGTGACAGCTATTTTCGTTGTCACAGAGCTGAGCAGTTAGTGGGTACTAGCTGGCTGGCCAAATGAATCTTTGAATAAACTAGGCACAAATTGGGAGGCAGCTTGGGGTGAGAGAAGGCAGCTTGACGCTAGGGGCAGCCAGACCTTGCCACGCTGGGGTTCTGGGAACCTCTGCTCTTGCATCTGAACTGCAGGAACCAGGAGGCCCGCCTGGGAGGCTGGAGGAAGCTTGCAGATCATGTATTGAAGCATCTGGCACACTAATTAGCATTGATCCTTGGTTGCTATTTTTATTACCATCATCCCGTTTCCCTACTTGGTGCCTTCGCTTTCATTCATCTTCTAAATCACCCAGTTGGGATTCTACCCCGTCCTTTCTTGTTGCCAGCTGGTCGTCTCCTGGGAGGGTTGTTCCACTCATCTCTGCCAACCCATGCTCCCCCTCCACCCCAACCCACAACGCCCCCCCTTCATCCCTCAGACCCCCCAACATCCCTGCCATTTCTCCAAATAAGCCAGTTTCCCTGACAGTGCCTTCCCATCTAGAACCCTCTTTCCTTATTTCTTCACCTTCTCATCTTCCAAGAATGGATGCAAAGGCCTGGCATTTGAGTCTTGAATGAAGACAAGGAGGCAACTCCAATGGAGCCTCCACCCCCATCCTATTTACCCATGGTGCCTCTGCAGGTCTCCCGTTCCCTAGGACATTTTCATGATCAGTGACTTCCCGCATAGAGTCATATTCAGTTTGGTTATTTCTCAGATTCTTCCTCATCAAGCTGTGCTTCAGAGCCTATAGTTATGGGAGGAAAAAAAAAATACTGTTTCTGGGAAATAGGAGGGATCCCTGGTTCAGGTCGGGGCAACATGACTCTGTGAGTCACACTCCCTTTGTGAACCCGAGACCCATCAATAATAAATTGATTTGGTGCGCTCACCTGCTCACAATACTAGTAAACAAGTGGGTGTGAGGCTTCAAGAGCCGGAGGAATGCGCTTGCAGTTTGTAAAAACGAAAGAGCTTTGTCAAATGATAAACCTCTTACACTGGGTGGTTGGGCTGATGGATGAAGCCGCGGGGAGGTGGTCCAGGAAAGGGGTTTACTGGACAGCAGTGTCCGCAGGAAACCCTCCTTCCTCTCGGTCTCAGGGTCCTGTGTGTTATCTCAGGGTCCTGTGTGGTTCTCTGTGTGTTATCTCTTTGTGGCAGGAGATTTGTAACTCATCCAGTAAAAAAAAAAAAAAAATCCCTTTTTCCCCCCTTTCCTTTAAAATAGGAATGGGAATCATGCCAATAACAGGGAAATTAAGTGACAGTAAGTGTACCAAGAACAGAGACCTCAGGACCTCTCCTCCCACTCTGCTTCCAGAATATTGGGGGCCAGACCCTTACCCTACAGAAAGGATATCTGGCCAGCCCAGGAGGAATGACTCTATGATACCCTAGAACAGTGGTTCTCAACCTTTCTAATGCCTCCACCCTTTAACACAGTTCCTCATGTTGTGGTGGCCCCAACCATGAAATTATTTTCGTTGCTACGTCGTAACTGTAATTTTGCTACTGTTATGAATCGTAGTGTAAATATCTGTGTTTTCCGATGGTCTTAGGCTCTACAGCAGCGGATCTCAGGTTGAGTTCTTTGGCCCCTTGAGGGTGGCTCTTCCACAAAATACCACGGCCTGGGTGAGTCAATTTTGAAGAAGTGGCGTTAGAAGAAGTTTAAGTTAAAAAAAAATGTAGCTCTCAAAAGAAATTTCAGTTGTTGTACTGTTGATATTTGGCTCTGTTGACTAACGAGTTTGCCGACCACGGCTGGAGAGACGCTCAGTGGTAACAAGCACTACACCCACTCAGAGATTCCAATCAGCACTGTAGCTCCCCCAATCTTCATCATGACAGACAGCCAAGATCATCAGACAACCTAGGAAAGCCTCCAATCATCAACACGAACAAATAAAAACAGGACCGGGAAGAAGCAGGCTGTTTAGGGAGCAGGAAACAACATCTCCATAAACTGTAATACCTGCCTGCAGAGAGAGAAAGCATTGCATCGGTGAAATCAGCACAGGATGTTATCATAAAGGAAATTTAGAAAACAAAATGAGCTTTTGGGAGAAGAGCTTTTTCAGAGGCAGAAATAAAAGCAATTCAAAAGCAGGCTTAGAAGATAAATCTGAGAAAACCTCCCCAACAACAGAGCAAAATGACAAGGAGAGAAAAAGACAAGAAACTAGAGAAGAGGTCTAGAAAGCTCAGCACTGACGTGAGAGGACTTTGGGAATGAGGGGGAATAAAATCATTGATGAAATAATTCAGTTAAAAACTCCAGAACTGAAACTGATGGGCTGCCAGATTCAAAGGATTCACAGCATCAGGAATGAGACTAGACACCATGTTCATTGTTACTATGTCAGGTCTCCGAAGTGGATCTACAGATTCAAAACAATCCTAATTAAAATCTCGGCAGATTTTTTTTTTTTGGTAAATATCAACAAGCTGATTCTAAAATGGATATGAGATGACAAAGGAATTAGAACACTCATTATAGTTTTAAAAAGGGGGGACAAAATGAGTTGTCATGCCGCCTGATTTTAAAAATTGCTATAAAGTTCCAGTAATCAGACAGTGTCAATTAATTCATTTATTCAATACATTTATTGAGCAACTACTATATGCCAGGAACTAGTTTAGTTATGGGAGATATAGCAGAGAGGTTTAAAAAAAAAAGATCCCTACTGATATGGAGGAGAGAAACAACAAATAAATAATGTGGTGATGGCAATGGATAGACATGTAGATCAAAGGAACAGAACATAGAGACCAGAAATAGACTCACACATTTATGCCGACTGATTTTTAACAAAGATGCAAAGGCAATAGAGAAAGATTTTTTTCAACAAGTAGTGTTGTAACAACTGGCATCTACATGCAGACAGAAACAAAAAAAGAACATTGACTCATATCCTATATTATATACAAAAATTAACTAAAAATATGTAATAGGCCTAATCTAAAAATATAAAACTCCTAGAAGCTAACATTTTTAGTCCATATGACCTTGGGTTAAGCAAAGATGTCTTAGATATGTTGCTAGAAGCAAAATCCATATAAGAACAACTGATGGATCTGGCTTCATCAACATCAATTACTTCCTCTCTGTAAAAGACACTTCAAAAAATAAAAGACTAGCTAAGAGAAAATATTTGCAAATTGCATATCCAACAATGTTCTCTCTCTCTCTCTCTCTCTCTCTCTCTCTCTCTCTCTATATATATATATATATATATATATATATAGAAAATATTTGCAAATTGCATATCCAACAATGTTCTCTCTCTCTCTCTCTCTCTCTCTCTCTCTCTCTATATATATATATATATATATATATATATATATATATATATATACACACACACACTAGAGGCCTGGTGCATGAAAATTCATGTACTGGAGTGGGGTACCTCATTCCAACCTGCCCACTCTCACGGTCCAGGAGCCCTCAGGGGCGGGAGGCGACTTGTGATCAGAGGAAGTTGACGCCCACATACACCTCTGCTGCTGCCACTGCTGGCAATGCAAGCTCGGCTGGCCCTGGTTACCTGAGCCTTGAGTGGCCCTGGGCAGCTGGGGGTCTGAGGGTGGATCCAGCCATACCATGCCCTGCTGCACCCCCCCCAATGGGCCTGAAAGGACTGGAGGACTCCAGAGGGGCTGAGGGGACTGGGTGCCGCCATCTTTGTGATGGTGTGACAGTCAATTTTCATATTCCTTCTTTATTAGATAGGACTAGAGGCCCAGTGCACAAAACTTTTGCACTCAGGGGAGGGGGCCCTCAGCCTGCCTGCATCCTCTTGCAGTTCAGGAGTCCTCTGGGGATGTCCAACTGACAGCTTAGGCCCCCTCTCTGCAGGGATATTCTTAGTACTGCCACAGAGGTGGGAGAGGCTCCTGCCATTGCCGCTTGCTCGCCAGCTGTGAGCCCAGCTTCTAGCTGAGCAGTTCTCCCTCTGTAAGAGTGCACTGACCACCAGGGGACAGCTCCTGTGTTGAGCATCTACCCCCTGGTGGTCAGTGTGCATCATAGCGACCTGTCATTCTACCGTTTGGTTGATTTGCATATTAGATTTTTATTATGTAGGACAATATAAACTAATACACACACACACACACTGAATGTACAAATTATTATGATCTCTGAATGCATAATAATCTGGACACTCATTGTGTGTGTGTGTGTGTGTGTGTGTGTGTGTGTGTGTGTGTGTTAGAGGCCCCGTGCATGAATTCATGAATTCATGCATGGGTGAATTTGTGCATGGGTGGATTCCAGCCAGCCTGGCCAGAGGAAGGGAACATGGGCCATTGGCCGGCCTGCCTACTGATTGAATTCCTGGTCAAGGGAACAATTTGCATATTAGCTTTTTATTATAAAGGATATACACTGAGTGGCCAGATTATTATGCGTTCACAGATCATAATAATCTGGCTACTGAGTATATATATATACTCAATACTCAATAATAAGAAAGAAACCCCAATTTTTAAGGTGGCCAAAAGATTTGAACAGATACTTAATCAAAGAGGATATATGAATGGGAAATAATCAAATGGAAAGACGCTTCTCACATTTAAAGGAAATGCAGAAGAAAACTATAGTTAAATATAATTTTATATCCACCAAATTATAAATATAAGTTTGACAACTCCAAGTGGCATGGAAGACGTGGCGAATCTAAAACTCTCCTGGCCAATTGATAGGAGTGTAAATGGGAATGATCTCTTTAGTATGTAATTTGGTATAAATCTAGTTAGGTTGAAGATTCATATACCACATGACCCAGAAATTCCACTTCTAGATAGATTGAGATAAACTCTGAACATGTGCACAAGAAAAGAAATGCATATCAGAATGTTAAATACAGCTTTATGTAGTAAGGGGAAAATGTTGACAATGTCCATCAACAGGAGAATAGATAAATTACGTTTTGGTTTTTTTTACATAAAGGTATACAATATAGCAATGATTAGTACACACTAGCCCATGGATGAAATCCAGCTCAGTGCCCATTTGTGTAAATATATCTTCATTGAAACCTAGCCACTAAGATTCCTTTACATATTGTCTTTGGCAACTCTCATGCCATAATGAATTACTGAGTAGTTGCAACAGAGACTGTATGACCCACAAAGCCTAAAATATTGATCAACTCTTATAAGAAAAGTTTTCTGATGCCTACTATACAACAATACAAAGAAATGGGTCAGAGTTACATGTATCAGTCAGGGTTCAACCAGAGAACTAGAACTAGTGGAGGATGTACGGTAAGAGGTTTAGTGCAAGGACTTGACATAAACGGCCGTGGTCCGGGAGAGACAAGCCTGGAATCCCGGGGCAGGCTCCCAGGAAGGGCAGACTAGGACTGCCAAGCAGGAGCTGAACCCGTATCTACAGTCACAGTTTCTTTCTTCAAAGAAGCTTGGACTCTGTTCTTAACTGAATCAGATCCATTTGACTGGTCTAAGAAAATTTTCTTGACTTAAAGTCAATTGATTATAGACTTTAATCATACCTTCACAGCAACACCTAGGTTAGTGTTTCACTCAATATCTGAGGATGGCAGCCTCGCCATATTGTTGTAAAAAACGGATCACACGTATAAGCAAAGACAAATCTTGCAAATGGAATGCTGAACAACAAGAAAAAGTTGCGAAATGTGATGTGATGTATGACAACCTTTATATGAAGGCTGAAAACAAGCAAAACAATGTGATGAAGTTGATGGATACATGGCTATATAAAACCGTGCAGAGAAAATGATGAATGGCTGCTTTATGATACTGACTGCCACTGTGGAAGAGAGAAAGGATTGGAACTGGGGTTGGGTAAACTCTATAATTATTATTTTAAAATATATTTTTTATTTATATTTTACAGAGAGGATGAGAGAGGGATAGAGAATTAGAAACATCGATGAGAGAGAATCATCTATCAGCTGCCTCTTGCACACCCCCTACTGGGGCTGTCTGCAACCAAGGTACATGCCCTTGATTGGAATTGAACCTGGGACCTTCCAGTCTGCAGGCCGACGCTCTATCCACTGATCCAAACCAGTTTCGGCACCTATAATTATTTTTTAAGAAGAGGGACTCCAAAGAAAGTGAGACACTTTCTTTGTATAGATTTTATTAAGCTTAACTCTGATATTGCAATTGTTTGCTGTATTCTTGTTAATACTTGTATTTATGTTTGCAATACATCACAATAATTTTTTAAAATGTATTTTTATTGATTTCAGAGAAGAAGGCAGAGGGATAGAGAAACATCAGTGATGACAGAGAATCATTGATTGACTGCCTCCTGCCTGCCCCCACTGGGGACTGAACTCACAACCCAGACATATTCCCTGATTGGGAATTGAACTGTGACTTCCTGGTTCATAGGTCAACACTCAACCACTGAGCCATGCCAGCCAGAACACAATAACTTTCTAAAAGGTATGTTCACACTGGACAGTCAACTTTGAATCAGACCTACATGGATAAGACCAGAGAGTAGAAGCTTCTTTTTAAAAATCTCAATGCCAAACACCCTTTTCGTAGCAGCTTCAGGGGTTTTCATGGATCTGTGTTTCAGGGAAGGAGTCCCACCTCTTGGGAGCCAAGCCTGGAAAATCACAGTGACCACTGTGCTCAGCGAAAACCATGGATCCGGGTGTGAGTCATTCTTACCAAGCCCTGACCTTGGCTGACCTCCACAGCGTCAAGGTCTGTAGCTAAACAGAACTCCTGACTTAAGGAGCTAGAGATAAAGAGGTGGGGGGCTGACCACAAGATCCGCGGCTGCTGATGGAATGAGAGGTGTCAAACCTCCCAAGGGGCTTTCCCCGGGGCCTGCATGTGTGTTCACACACCAAGGGACATAGCACTGACTCTTCCTGAAGAATGTCAGATGACTTCTGATTTTAGAACTGGTTATACTTATACCCAGGGCCAGAGATCGCAACCTGCCGCACGCCTGCAGAAACTGACCAACTGGCATTCCATATGCCATACGAATATAAGTCTTTTTGCAAATTAATTCTTTCTTTTTACATTTAAAAGGAATACATGGTCTATGTAAAAACAGAATATCTGAAAAACTAGAGAGAGGAAAACAAGAGTCTCCCAAGAATCCCACTACTCAGAGTGATTGGTGGCTTTATTCCAGTATCTTTTTGGTCATAATGTATGTATTTTCCCTATAGTTAGTTTCATCTCTTCAACAATGGTTATTGAGCACCTAGCATGTGCCAGGCTTTTTTCTAGGTTCTAGAAACTATATAAACGAACAAAAAAATCATAATCCGTGCCCCTATGAAGCTAACAATGAGGAGAGGTAGACCAACCATAGAAAAGTAAATGAATAAATGCACAAGATAAATGTAGTTAATATGTGATTTAAAAAAAAAAGGGGGAGGGGGAATAAGACATAATAATACTGAAGACTTGTAATGTGCTGTTCTAAGCCCTTTATCTCATATATATGAATAGTACTGGAGTGTGTGTGTGTGTGTGTGTGTGTGTGTGTGTGTGTGTACATGCTAGAGGGAAGGTGGTGACCATAAATCTCTCAGCGCAATGGTCAGGAAAGACCTCTTGCAGGAAATGACATGGAGGAGTCCAGGTTCACATGAACAGAGAAGACAGCCGGAGAGGATCCAGGTTACAAGCCTTTGCAGCCAAGGGGACAGCAAGCGTAAATTCCCTGAGCATGAGGTAGTTCAGCATGTGTGTGGAAGAGGAAGAAATAGACAAGCATAACTGAGGCCTTAAGCAGCAAGGGGCAGAGTGGTCTGCAGTGATACAGAAGACGTGTGTGCTGTGGTCTCAGCATGCAGGGACTTGAAGGCCACAGTGAGGAGTTGGCTTTTATGCTAAGACAGAGGAACGCCTTTGGAAGATTTTAAGCAGTGTGATAGACATTGTTTTAAAGATCACACACACTGTGTTTGGCAAATGGACTGTAAGGAAGTAAGAACCAAAGCAAGGAGACTAGTTGACAGGTGCAGTGGTCATCTAAGCAAGAGGCGATGGCCTGGGGCCAGGGTAGTGGCAGGATAGATGAGCAGAAGTGGAGAAAGTTAGGGTTTTGTTGAAGTGATACAGTCCTTATAGTTCTATGTATGCTTTGTTCGTTTTGCTTAAATTTATAAAATAAAAAGGGCTTGAAAAATTCTTATAGAATGTAATTTAATATGTATATCAGCCATAATTCTGGATCCCCACTGGAGAAAAAGCAGGGAAATCTAAGAATGATGCATTCTGAGAAAGTCATCCTTGATAAGAACAAATATTATGCTTGATCTTAGCCAAAAGGCCAAGAAGCAATGGGATTGTCTTCCTTGTGGTGAAAATGAACTCTTAACAGAAGCAGGCTACATTTTTCCAACTGCTTCATTCTCTCCCCATCACAACCCCTATTTTTAAAAAAATATATATTTTTATTGATTTTTAGAGAGAAAGAGAGAGGGAAAGAGAGAAACATCAACAAGGTAAAGGACTGAGCTTTTGCTACAGCTGCTCCTTGAGGAATAATTGAGATGGTTCATGATACCCTCTCCTGTGCCTGTCTTGTCAACATCCTATAGACAGAGATGGAAACTTAGGGGCCTAGCCGGTTTGGCTCAGTGGATAGTGTTGGCCTGTGGACTGAAGGGTTCTGGGCTGGATTCTGGTCAGGGGCACATGCCCAGGTTGTGGGCTTGATCCCCAGTAGGAAGTATGCAGAAGGCAGCTGATTGATGATTCTCTCTCATCATTGATCTCTCTCTCTCTCTCTCTCTCTCTCTCTCTCTCTCTTCCTCTCTGAAATTAATAAAAATATATTTCTTTTTTTAAAAAACAAAAGAAACTCTGGCACTCTCTTTGCTAAAACTCCACCCACCCTTAAGTCCATGGAAAGTTGAAGGTGGCTGCAATTGGGTTTTACCCAAGACTGAAAAGCCCGCATTATTGATTGCTATGCGGAAGCCATAATTAAGCAGAGCAGAAGGCAGTCTTCTGTCGATAGGACTCAGCATTCCATTCATTTGAATGTCTCCCATTGCAGCTTATTGTTCAAACATCCAAGATCTACCTCCTTCTAGTTAACAAATGATATCTAAAATTGAAAAATTATAAAAGACACATGAATATATTTTTTTAAAGTTATAAAAGTAAAAGCTACAACAACAATAATACATCACAAAAAATGGGAGGCAGACACATGAGGATTTTGGACATAGTAAACCGTGTTTGTTGATGTCTTTCTATTTCTGAGTAGAATGTCAAATATGCTTTTACAAAAACTATAACCATATTATTTAAACTTAAAACAAGAGCCATTAGAAGGACAAAAAACCCGGAAACTTTAAAAAAGTGCTCTTCTCTGAGACTAGAACTAGAGGTTCATGGATGGTGAGTGGGAAGGGAAATCTTTAATTGTAGACTCTTTCATATGGTTTGAAATTTTTTGAGATGGACATGTTGTGTATTTGCTGTTTCAAAACAACTCCTTTCTTGGGATTGATTTATATACCATTCAATGCACTCATTTGAAATGTACAATTCCATATTTTTTTCAGTCTATTTAGAGTTGTATATTCATTATTGCTATCGATTTTAGAAAATTTTCATCATCTCCCCCTAAAACCCAGTACCCATTAGTAGTTACTCCCCATTTCCTCAGCAAGGATTCCTCTTCCCAGTCCTAGGCAACCACCAATTTATTTTCTGTCTTTATGTATTTGCCCATTCTGAGCATTTCACATAACTGAAATCATATAACATGTGGCCTTTCCCAGTTAGCATGGTGTTTTCAAGATTCATCCATGTAGTAGCATATATCAGTACTTACTCATTTTGATACTCCATTATAGGGATATACTACATTTTATTTATCCATCCATCAGTTATTGGAGATTTGGCTTGTCCCCCCCCCTTTATTTATTTATCTTTATTTTTTGGCTATTGTGAATAGTGCTGCTATGAACATTTCTGTACATGTTGACATGTGAATACATGTTTTCATTTCTCTTGGGCAAATACCTAGCAATGAAATTGTTGGGTCATATGGTAATTCCATGTTTAACCTTTTGCGGATGAGTCGGACTGTTTTCCAAAAGATTTAATATTTCCCCAGCACTGTATGAGGGCTCCAATGTCTCCACATCCTCACCAACACTTGGTTTTATGTCTTTCTAATTTTAGCCTCCCTAGTGGGTGTGAAGTGGTATCTCACTGTGATTCTGATTTGCATTCTTTAATGGCTAATGACATTGAGTTCTGTTTCATGTGCTTATCTTCTATTTGTATATCTTCTTTGGAGAAATGTCTGTTCAGATCCTTTGCCCTGCACACATGTTATTTTAAACTAAAAAATAGTATAAATTTTTTTTTAACACATAGTAAGCAAATACCAAATGTTGGAGGTGGCAATCTCTGGGTAAAGGAAATTAAGTAATTTCTCCTGCCTTCATAAAATTTTCTAAAGTCTTAAATCACACATACATTTTTGTCATCATTAAATGTTAATGTATTTCCCCAATTGTTTATCATTTCCTGATTTGAAAAATTGGCACAACAATAATCTGAAAAGGCAACAATAGCTAACTTTTTAGCCATTTCCCCAAGGACATTTTTCTAGACTTGCTGTACTTTTTTGAGATCGTACTATATGGTCAAGTTCAAATTATGCCTTTTAATATTGTCATGGTATCGTGAACAAACCCCACATATTAAATAAACCTCTTTAACCATTTCTTCTTAAAGTCTCTGGAAATAGCACCGTGTGCAGAATGGTCACAATAGAAGGCTTCTCTCTCAACACTCACTACTTTAAAATTAAGGAAAATAGTAAGTTACACACACATATACACAATGTCCACAGCCAATGGAAAATACAAACCAAGGAGAGACAGTAGAACGTGGAGAGGATGTAGCCTGGTCCATTGCTTCTCCCCCCACCCGACCCCACTCCACCCCACCCGACCCCACCCCTTATACAGTCTTATGCAGTAAAAATACAATGGGCAATTCGCCAACATTTTTACCCTGTTTCCCCCAAAATAAGACAGTGTCTTATATTATTTTTTGCTCCCAAAGATGCGCTAGGTCTTATTTTCAGGGGATGTCTTATTTTTCCATGAAGAAGAATACGGTACACATTTATTGTTAAAATGAAAATAAAGGAAATGTATTACCTGTTTACGGTACGGTAGTACGGTAGTTGTCAACACAAACCAGACAAACTGAATCCTACAGCATCAAGAATTTACTCATTTATTCAATGACAATCATGTCATCATCTTCTGGATCATCATCATAACAATCCAATTCCTGAATTTCCTGGTGAATTTCTTGTGACTGCATTTCTTTCAGAATCAGTGGACCAAATCTCTCATGTTTAGCAATAGCACTGTCTTGAAATGAGTACTTCTTGTCAAGGTAGCCTGCTCGCAGTGCATTTGCAATGCAACTGTCAGTGATTTTCTCCCATGAATTCTTCACCCAAGTCACAACTTCTTGCAGTTTAGGTTTCACAAAGTTTCCACGCTGATTTCTCTCCATTCCCACAGCAGTGACGCCAGGACTCCGCGTAACGTCACTGGTTGCTAGAGTCCAGTCGGGGCGGCCCTAGAGACCAGTTTATGGTAAATTAATTTTCATTCTGAGACAGAGCCTGGGGGCCTTATTTTCGGGGGGATGCCTTATATTTCACTCAGAAGGAAACCTGTAAGTAGGTCTTATTTTCGGAGGATGTCTTATTTTGGGGGAAACGTGGTAACTTACCATCTTCATGGTGTGGCTTTGCCTTTTTGGTTTAAGTGTCTGTAAATCCCACAGTAACCCCAACTTCTATAGTTTTCTTATAGAGTATTTGTGCTAAAAAAAAAAACAACCAAAAAAACCCACATGCCCCTTGCTCACTTGTCCTTTTTTTCTTTCCCTCGTTATAACCCTTTCTCCTGCGATCACCTGCGCCTTCTGGATAGGGTGAGTGCAGGTGGAGCATGGATTTATGTTTCTCTTTCCCACCCCTAAAGGCTCCAGAACAGGGGTGGGCAAACTTTTTGGCTCAAGGGCCACAGTGGGTTCTTAAACTGGACCGGAGGGCTGGAACAAAAGCATGGATGGAGTGTGTGTGAACTAATATAAATTCAAAGTAAACATCATTACATAAAAGTGTACAGCTCGCTCTTTCGACTCCATGTGGGCTGGATACAACAGCCGAACAGGCCAGATCCGGCCCGCGGGCCGTAGTTTGCCCACGACTGCTCCAGAGTGTCTAGTGGCAGCGGAAGCTGGTTGCGGGGATTCTGTCTCCTCCCAGGATGACGGAAGCAGTGGCGCCCTCCTGGTGGCAGAGGCTCTGGAAGACCCCTCTTCTCCCACTTGCCTCAAGTATTTGGTTTTTCTAACCATGTAGGCAGTTGACTCCTTATGTGTTCTTGTATGTCCACAGACACTTGCAAGACAGCGATGCCATCCAGAACGCCACACTCACGATAGGCTGAAATTCTGGAGGAAACACCCAGATACAAGTTCAGGAGAATAGCCTGACCACTGAAGATGTTCCCTCCTGGGTCTCCAATCAGAGCTGTTCAAGAACCAACCTCAGATGACTGGTCTTTAGTGTAGACATCGGGCAGAGAATACAGTGCGCACCCTACGGGGGCTATCCCCTCCTTCCCTGGCACAGCTATTACACATACACCTCCAGACTCCCTGTCCTCGGCTGGGGCCATGGCTGATTTCTGGTCAGTGGGACGTAGGTGCAGGTGATCTTTGCCATGTCCATACCAGGCGTCTTCCATTTTTTTTGCTTCCTTCCAGTTCAGCAGGGATTTTGGAGGCCAAATGTGCAAGACAATGGCGCCACAGATGGGAGGAGCCAGGGTCCCCGAATGACCGCCTGAAGTCAACCCTATTGCCAAACTGTGTCGAATAAGAGATGAGCCTTTATTGTATTAATTCCCTGAGGACTGAGGGTTGTATGTTACATCCGTTTGCTTATTTCCTTTTTCTACTTGCAACCCCAGCAAACTCTTCTAGGTTGCTGGGCCAGCTGGTAGACAATGTCTCTAGAGTGGTGGCAAAATGAGAGCCCTGTTTGGCCAGCCAGGCAGAGAAATGCAAATGTCACCAAGAGGAGAGGCTTGCTAGGGAGGTTCTACCTAAATGGTTTCAAGGCCAGGAAAGTCCCTAAATGTTGGGAGAAGCAAAAGCACAGGTCAGCGCTGTCTTTCAGGGGCATGCACAGGTGGAGGGGTCATGGAGACACCTTTTTTGGGAAAGCTTCAAGGGGGCTCCACTGGATGATTAAAGTCATCGTTCAGTTAGTTCTCTTCTAGGAGTCCTGTGCCTTTAGCCCAGGGGTGGGCAAACTACGGCCCGCGGGCCAGATGGCTGTTCTAAATTGGACCGGAGGGCTGGAACAAAAGCATGGACGGAGTGTTTGTGTGAAATAATATCAATTCAAAGTAAACATCATTACATAAAAGGGTAAGCTCTTTTTTTTTATTTTTTATTTCAGTAGTTTAGAACAGCCATCCGGCCTGCGGGCCGTAGTTTGCCCACACCGGCTTTAGCCCATGTGCACCCCCTCCCTTCAGATAGCAACGGGGAGAAACATCTGGCTCATCTCGCTCCCGGCCAGCACCTGAGCCCTTCCCCAATGGTGACAGACAGGCTGAGCCCTTCCCCAATGGTGACAGACAGGCGTCAGCCGCACAGATGTCCTGAGTGCCACGGCTGTTGCCTCCATTTAGGAAACTTGAGTGTCTTTACTGAATTCATTTCCTTCTTTCCCAGCATTCCCCGTACGTAGATTCCTTTGTTTCTTGGTATTCTTTCTAGAGGTTTCTCTTTTATGGCGACCCGTCTGATGTCAAATGTATTCATCATTGATAAGAAATTCTTTTAATGTTTTAAAGAGGAAGAAAATAGCTGAGTACTTCACATATTAGGACATAGAAGAGCGTCGCGTGGCAAACCTATGCTGAGGCGTGATGAGTCCAGGGCAGATTCGGCCGACCCTCTTCTGCTCCAGGGGATACATGGCAGCCTTGGGTTTTAACCCTGGTTCTACAGCTTGTTTTTTGTGACTTTAGGTTGTCTCCACACACTGTTCCCCAGGGCATAATAATTGCAATAGATCTTGCCGTTTTTGACTTGAGGAACATTGCTGACTCATTTCTGCCTTCTTCACCTACCTCGAGCTTTAAAAACGGCCTCTCCAAACAAAAGGGGGTGCTTTCTCTCATAGGAAGATCTTGACTTTTGGGTTCCTCAACACCCAAGGTCAGACTTGATATAAAGACAGCGTGTCTGCATGTTAGTGTCTTTAGGACGCTTTCTGAAATAAACCTTGGTTCTCTGTGCTGTACTAACAGTTCTCTACTTTTCCCCTTCTTTCTCCCTTCTGTTCTGATATTCTCTCACTTCTTGTTTATTCTTCAAATCGAACACTATTAAGTTTATATTGTTGTTGTTGTTTTTTAATAATTTCTGGGCAAAGTAAAAATTCAGCTGGAAAATGTATGGGAGTCTGTTTCTAACAAGAAAAAAAATGTTCAAGAGTAAAGGATTAGCTGAACTCAACAGAAAACATTTGTATAGGCTAGTGGAAATTAGAAGTTTTAATAGCATATGCGTTTTGAAGTGTAAAAACAACACAACATTGAAACATTTTTAAATCCTAGAATTCCCCCACCCTAGCATAAGAACTTTAATTTCAGGAGTTGTTCATGTGCATTTTTTCACATAATTATAATCTCAATGCATATAATTTTGTACTTTGGTGAATTTGTTAGGGAAACCCTTTTTTAAAGTTCTTTTTCATATTTGTAGCTGGATTACCAGGGATATTGGAGAACATTTTTAGGGTCAGAGTGGAATGCCTGACATTGGACATCTAGATGTCATAGTTTCTGGCTGAAGAATGAGCTAATCTTGAGAGCTAGAATGACACCAACCTCTGGACAAAGAATGATGAGTGAAGTGGGGCTTGTAGCTGGCAGAGTTGCATGTTTTCTAACTGAAAAATGAAAAACTTAGTAAAACAGTACTTAGGTGTTGGGCACTGTTTGAGAAAGGCTGAGGTGCATGTACACCTCTTCTAAGGGGTTCCGAGGCCTTGACATTCAACCTCCTCCAGGTTTTGCTACTACTGTATGTGTTGAAAGGGGTTTGTAAGAGTCGTTGTCTGTTAGGTTTATGACTCTTCAGTGCATCTCATCAAACACCCTCATGATAAAGACAGGAATCTGAATCTGAGGATTCTGAAGCTCAGAGAGAACACAGACTTCACTGGTGCAGGGACAGAGGTGGGTGGGGTGGGAAAACAGGTCTTAGCACTCCTAGCTCAGTGCTCTTTCCAATCCTGAGAAGAAGGAGGAACAAAGAAATGAACAGGATTAAGAGAACCCAGCTCGTGTTGCTCAGTGGTTGGGCATTGACCCATGAACCAAGAAGTCCCCAGTTCAATTCCTGGTCAAGGCACATGCCCAGATTGTGGGCTTGGACCCCAGAGTGGGGCATGTAGGAGGTAGCCAATCGATGTATCACTCTCGTTGACCTCTCTCTCTCTCTCTCTCTCTCTCTCTCTCTCTCTCTCTAATTATTTTTTTAAAGGATTAAGAGAGAAAAGATGTAGCAGAAAAGAAAAACAAAGATAGCGGAAAGGAAGATGGCACAGGGAAAAAGAAGGAAGGCATTGGGATGAGGGTTTCAAGCCCTTGCTAACCTGAAGAGCAGAACTGAAATCAGAGGACACAGAGTCCTCTGAACTGAGCATCTCATTTCAAATGTACCGAGGGATTCACAGAGGTATACAGGGGAGGCAGCTAAGCAGTGACTTTTCATGTCTGCTTGGAAATCAAGTTTCCAGAAAGAGAAGACAGTGTGATGGGAGGCGGTCATTCGGGGGCTGTGGAGAAGGCACCTCTCCTTCTGTTTCACGTCTGTGGAGGCAATGCATGCCTTTATTTTTTTTCTTTCATAATTGACATTTTATCAATTGTTTTGAGGATAAATACACAGACATTTCAATTTGTACACAATTCTTAACATATGTACCAAAAACTTAAAGTTACGTAGTTGTGATTTTTTTCTTTCTAAACAGTTATTCCAGTGAATTTCCAGCTTAAAATATGGAGGCTAATTTTCCTTAATGTAACAAATGCCTATATCTTCAAATGTTGATTTGCTATAACATCAAAGTCCCACTGATTTGCAGTGTAATATCATGTATACTACGTGATGAAACGTTCAATCGTTCACATTTAACAAAGTTACAGGGAAACCGGACTGCCTCACCAGAGCTGTTACAGATGCACAAAATTCTGACAGGGAGAGCCAAGGTCGAGGAGGGGTCTTCTTTAGGAAACAATGCTACCAAAAACATGGGAATAGAAGTAGTTTAAAATGTTCAAGACATATGAAATGCACAACGGATGCCATATGGCCACTTAGTATGCTTTGTATGATCCCCACCTATGGAATGTTAAGATAAAGCCTCCCATATTCAACATCGCACTATTTTCTGGTTGTCCCCCCTCCCCCCCAAAAAAATAAACAAACAATCAGCAAGTTATTTCCTCTTTTAAAAAAGCATTTTCACTACAAAATAGTTGATAAAAATATCCCTCTGGATTGTATAGGAAGGGAGACGGGAACCAGTGATAAGACATGGTATTGGATGTCTTATAATTAATATTATTAATATGAAACTAAGCAGACTTGGCTTCCTTCTTTGCTGCCACATTCGAGGCTGGATTCTCATTTTTAGTTTCTCCATTTCCCGCGGGTAGATCTTCAAGTTCTTGGTCAGCCACTTCAGTCTGTCTTCCCTTTGCTCCCCTATTCCCTTTGTCTGTACTTTTTTTGTCTGCAGATTTATCCTTTACTGCTTCCTTTTAAAATAATTATTTTTCTTCATTTCCATTTTTGCAGGAGCAGGTATAGCTGACAACCCATGGATCTCTTCACCACCCCCTCCGTGGTGTGGTGCTGGCCATCCTCTTGGGGAGGGTGCCTGAGGGCCAAGGCGGGCCGAGTCTTTTGGAGCCTGGGCTGCTGGCCCCTGCTCCTTCTCCCACCACCCACGCTGCTTGGGCCCACCCCACTGCATGCCTTTCATGTGGATTCTTGAGGCTTGTGTCTAGTTGAAAAATAGATACAGATGACCTACTAGAAGCACCCATAGTTTGACTAATGCTGCACAAATTCCCCCTGGCAACCCCTTTCTGAATACCTATGGGACTTTGGTTTGCCCTTGAGACGTCACTAAAGAAAAATTTAAATATACAAACTCAACCTCCCTCACTTCATTGAAAATTCCAGGCAAGTTTTATAACTATCCCAAAGTCCCATAGCTTAGAAAATTTTAGCTAAAAAGGTATAACCACCCCCACCCCCAAAAAACTTAGCAGGTGAGATAGTCTCCCCAAAATGGCTGTGATAGGGCCCTTTTATTTTTGTACATACATGCTTCCCCTCAAACCAAAAGTTGTGAGTCTCTTTCCTCTCCTCTTAAGTCTGGTGGGTCTTGTGACTGCTTTGTCCAATAGAATGAAGTGGGTGTTCTAGAACTCCCAAGCTCAGTCCTTAAGAAGACTGGCAGTGTCCTGTGCCTCCCTGGAAGCCAGCTTCCAGGTAGGAAGTCTGGCCACCCAGAAGAAAGGACCACGTGCTGGAAGGAAGCCCAACCCAGTGACCTGGAAAGGCAGAGGTCATGTGGCGGGAGACTGAGGTGCCTGACGTGTGAATGAAGACTTCTCAGACCTTCCTGCTCAGGTGCCAAGTGAGTGACTCCGGCCAATGCCCAGCTGAGTCCAGCTGTCTCACAGAATTATGAAAAATAGTAAATGGTGGTGGGTTTTGGCTACTGGTCTTGGGGTGGTTGGTAATGCAGCAATAGGTAACTGAAGTGGTGACTTAACATAGTAGCCGTGTATTATTTCCAGTGAATATATCCTTTGGTGGGGGGGTCTGCTGATCTGGACCAAGCCTGGCCCATCTCATTTGGGCTTGCTTGTAGCTCTGCAGTCACCTGAGGGCTGTCTGGTCAAGGATGGCCTCAGCAGTGACGGCTCAGCTCTGCCTGATGGGACCTTTCATTCTCCAGTGGGCTTGTTCTCATGGTGATGGCAGGATTCTAAGAACAGGAGCAGAAATGCACAAACTTTTTTAAAAAAGACTTTCTCTCTTTTAAAAATATATTTTTTATTGATTTCAGAGATGAAGGGAGAAGGAGAGAGAGATAAACATCACTGATGAGAGAGAATCGTTGATGAGCTACCTCCTGCATTCCCCACACAACCCACAACCTGGGCATATGCACTGAACAGGAATCGAACCGTGGCCGCCTAGTTCATAGGTCATTGCTTAACCACTGAGCCTGCAGACCCGGCTGGACTTTTTTTTTTTTTTTAAGTTTTATGTTCAAAGCATAAAGAGATTACAAAGTCAGAGGAAACGGACCTGGATAAGGAAGGGCATTACTTAGGGGCATTAACGCTATCAAATCTACTACCAGGAATCTATGCTTATTCCTCATCGGGGAGTATTGTATAGCATTATTAAGACTTTGGACTAAAATCTGGAAACACTGGAGAAATAATACTTGAAATTAAGTTAAAAACAATTAGGTGAGCATTTTCTGATTGTTAAAATGTTTCCAGATTTTCTTGCCAAGTCATTACAGCTAGTGATATTGATCTTGGTTTACTTCCAACAGAGGGTGACTTTCCCAAATTCTCCTTAATAGATTTAGAGAGAATAGGGAAGAAATATCAGGTTTCACACTATGTGGTTCCGTGTTCCCTGAATTAATTCACCGGAATGATGATATTAAGACTCTTGGTACAGCGGTTTAGAATCTGTTCAACAGAGGTAAGCGCTCTAAGTAGCCAGCGGTCGGTCTGCCCTGTGGCGTCTCTCTGGAAACCGAAGGCTGTTGGCTTCTGTGCTTTACAGAAAGGGATCACTCAGGTTCTTCGTGGGAAACAAGGGCTTGCGTGCACACAGGTATATGTGCACACATGTATGTGTGTGGCCATCTCTGATCCACTGTGATTTAAATTTAATTTCACCTCTCCCGAGTTCCCAGGAGATATTGAGAACTGAGTTGCCTTTTCACTTACTTCTCTGGGAAGCAGATTCATCTTCCCCTCCTGGGATTTCAGGGCAGAGTCTGAGGGGAACAAAGGGGAGACTGGGATTCCCATTCCCGGAGCCCCGCCTCCAGCTGCTTCCAGCGGTGTGCTGCTGCCCCCTACACAGTGCTTCACGCCAGGCCAAGGAAGGTTCTTTTGAGCAGTTCCCTTCCCTCCACTGCCCCCTCTATCGACTCCTGGTTGAACTTTATTAATTCCAGTGTTTATTTCCTGTTCAGGAACTGGGAACCAAGGAACCTGGGTTTTGGCCCTTGAGTCACTTAATATCTTTCCCTTCTGCAGAATCAGGCTGCCTGGATAGAAGTGTGTGGCTGCTCTGGGCTTTGAGGGTTTAGGATGCCAGGACAAAGCCAGACACACTTTACAGGTCCTCACCAAGCGATGCCCTAAAATGCCAGGCACATCTGGAAGAAGTGAGCTGGCAAAAGTCTAAGCATGTGGGTTATTGATCTCCATTTTGAGCTGAAATTAAACTTCCTCACACTTCCTCAATGTGGGGGAGGGGGGGAAGGGGGAAAGTATAAAAAAGATTTCAGAACTGAAAAAAAGGGGTTTCATTTGCTGAGAATTTGGGGAGTATCCTTTTAAACAGAAAGTCATGGTACTCACCAAGTCAGTGATTTTGACAATAAGGACCATGAATTGTTGGGTCTTCATCGGGTAGACTGTATCCATCCCACCTTTTCCATGAGTGGGTTGTAGTTGTTTGTTTTAGAGAGGAAGGGAGAGGGAGAGAGAAACGTTGGTGTGGTGTGAAAGAGAACACAGATGATCCTTTGCCTCCCTCACGCGCCCCATGGGAACCGAACCCACAACCCTGGGCTTGTGTCCTGGACAGAATCGAACCCGCGACCCACCACGGGGACGATGCTCCACCGTGAGCCACACCAAGCAAGAGGAAAGTGGAAGGAAGTAACGGGGGTTAGAATTACCCCCTCGCTTTCGGTTCATCTGGGAGAGATCCGCTACCTTTTCGGTTCCTGTGGAGTACCTACCTTTAGCTACAGCTGCCATGGCAGCATTTTTCCCCCTAGAAGAGTTCTTCAGATCTGCCCTTTCTGTAGCGACACCGACAGCAGGTGAGAAATGCAAGTGCCACACGCCCACTCAGTGGGGTTTGGTCCCCAACCCCACCCATCACAGCCCATAGGCGCTGCACGCCCCTCCCGCCTTCTCTCCGCGTCTCCGCGGGGGGCCCCCTCGCCAACTCTTCCCTACCTGTGAAGTGGGTCTTATTTCCTGGGAACACCTGCTGTCCCGAGGAGGGGAGACAGCGTCGCCTTGGAATCCTGGCCTGTCCCTTCCAAGCCGAGTCCAGCGATTAAGCGACCAGGCGTTGCAGAGTTCAACTGCCTGAAGGGGTGGTGGTGGTAGGGGGGAGATCCCCATCCCAAGCAGCTTGCTGAGCCCGGACGCAGCCTTCGGAGAGCCCCCGGGAAGTTCCCCCCGGCTAGCTCTGGAGACTTGGAGGGATCGGCCAAACCCAGGGGCTCTGCTGCCCCTGCTCTCCGGCCTGGGCACCCGGGACGGAGAGCCGCGTCCCTAGGAAAGGAAGGACTCGAGCACCCAATCGGACTGCGGCGGAGGCTCCCGCCGCCGCAGCTGCTGCTGCAAACCGGTCTGGTTTCCCTGCAGGGCGTGCGGGATGGAGCAAGGGGGTGGAGAGAAAAGGGGAAGAGCTTGGGCGGCCGGCGGGCGGGGCCTGCAGCCTCCCCGAGCCGCGGCAGGCAGTCACCGCGCGGCTCGCTCGCTCGCTCGCTCCGCGCCTGGCTCCGACTCGGGCGCGTCCTGCGCGCCGGGACCTGCGCCCCAGCCCGGGGCGCCGCTGCTCTCCGGACCCGGCCTGGGAGTGCGCGGCGGCGGCGGCGGCGGCGAGGCTGCGCGGGCCGCGGAGCCGCTCCGAGAGGCTGGGGCTGTGCTGTCCGCCGGCTGCCGAGTCTTGACCAGAGAGGACCGGCGGGGGAGGAAGGGGAAAGCGGGGACACACACACACTCGCCGCGGCGCGCGCGCATTGCACACTTGCAGCCGCGCGCCCCCGCCGCGGCGCGTCCGGGGCGAGTTTGGCCCCGCGGCTCGGGCCCCGGCACCTGCGAGCTCGGCGCGCGCGGCGCCCCGGCCCCGCCCCCGGCCCGCCGACCCCTCCCCCCAGCCCCTCGCCCTCGCGGCTCTCCCTGCGCCGGGGGGAAAAGCGACAACAACACCCCAATAACTTGCAGACTGTGGCGCAACTGGTCTCGACCGCGGAGGCGCCCGAATGCTGCCCGAGTGAGGTAAGTTTCCTGCGCGCCCGTGGCCCCTCCTCCCCGGACCCTCCTCTGGCGCTCGGGGTCGGGGACTCTGAGCCTCGGACGAGCCCCGGCGGCCGTCTCTCTACGCTCCCACTTGGTCCGCGTTGTGCTGGGGGGGGGGGGGCAGGGAGGAGGCAGGGCGCGTGCTACCGAAGCGGGACCTTCATTCCGCGGGGTCCCCGGCTGCGCGCGCCCCGAGGGTGCCCACCCGCTAGCCACCCCGCTGACACGGGGCTGCGGGGACACCCGGGGACCGTTCTGGGTTCTCTTGGGCAGAGCGCCGTCCCCTTTTCGGGATAAGGAGCCGAGTTTGGCAGTAGCCGGAGGCATCTCCCACCACCCTAACTAGCGGCGAACTTGGTAGGCGCCCGGGGATCTCCAACGAGGGGCTTTCAAGTCGCTGTTCTGGTCATTTCTGGTACCGGAGCCGGATTGAACAGGTGCGGTTCGGTTCCAGCCGAAATGCTGCACCAGACGAACGCGTTTCCTCGGCTTCTCTCCCCCCCCCCCCCGTGTCTCTCCCCACCCCTGTCAACTGCCCCAACAGCTGGGGCGGGGGGAGAGGGGGCAGGTGAGCGTGTGGGGGCCACAGAGAGGGAGAATGATGACCGGGTTTGATTTGCCAGGCCGGTGCCTGGAGTTGCCAGAACCGAAGACAACAAATGTCTGCTTATCGCTCATCTATGCAAATGAGCCTGTTGTCATTTCTTATCCTCCCTCCCTCCCTCCCTCCGCAGTTTACCTGTCTCATTTGCCCAGCGTGGTTGGGTAGAAACCTGCTCCAGAGAAGTTGTTGGAGTTGGCTGATGAGTTCTCTCATCATATATACTGGAAACCAGGGCTCTCAAACCAAGAAATGCGAGTTATTCCGATGCTTTCTATGAGCCGCAGAGGGTTGCAGACCACAAATGCTATGCCCCTCTCCCTCCCCGCGTTTCTGTGACAGTCTCAGCCGGCTGGAGGCCCGAGCTACCCGGTGAATGACTTCTAGAGGGAGGCGTTGGGCCTTTGGATGAGTTAGTCTGCGAAGGAGAGGCTGTCCCCTGATCAGTACTGAGGAGGGGAGGTTTGGGGAACCCCTGTGGCCTCTCCGGTGACGATCACCCACCCGGCTTCTCTCTCCTTCTCTGGGAAGGCTGGCATTCCGCAGTCCAGTGGAGGAAAGTGGAAGGGTTGGTTTCGTTACCTCTCTAATGTGAGGTAGCGCGGTGTTCATGGAAGCTTTGGTCAGAGCATTTCTAGCTGAAAGGAAGCCCCGGGGGCAAAAACCTTTCTCGCCCGGCTTCATGCCAGTTGAGTAAGCTTCTGACAAGCTCTGTACGTGGTAATGTGAGTGGAGACCGAGAGGACTGATGGGGAACTTGGTAGCGTCTGAGACTGATGTAACATGTAAGAACTGGTAAGTCTGAGACTGATGTATCATGATGTCTCTTACTTAAGAAGGAAACTATTAAGAACCGAATGATCGAACGGTGGCGCAATTTTTTGTCCAGATGAAGGCTAGAGGGATTTAATAATAACACCTTACGTTTGCATCAGTGCCTTACTACTTGCAGTTGCTTCTCAGTGTTCTCGTGTAATTCTGACCCCTTCGGAGAGAAGCAGGGCAAAGACCGTTAACCACATAGGAGGAGCGTGAGGCTCCCACGTACGGGGGGTAACAAGTGACTGGAGGTGGAGTCACAGCGAGGTTTTCTAAAATACCCACACTACCTCCACTCTCACCAGCCAGTGCTGGTTTGGTGCTTGTGAGACATTTTTCACAGTGGTCCAAGCTTCTGCCTTTATTTTGGTCCGCACAGTCTCCCTGTGACTTACCGTTCACACTTGACAGAGGAGGGGGCTAGACAGGTGATGGGGGTTGTCCATGCTTTCATGTCTAATCCAGTGAAGTGTGCAAGACTAGAACTCTGAGCTCCCTGCCTGCTCCCGATGCCCTTGTGGATTATGCCATTGTTCCACTTCCGATAGCTGTTAGGACACATCACAGGTGGTGCGGTACCCTAGGGACTGTGACCCTTGCATGCTGGTGACCTGGGTTCTAGTTCTGACACTATGTTTGTCTGTATGACCTGGGCCAAATCATAGCACCTCTGAGCCTTCAGCCCCCACATATAAAACACGAGGTCTGTACTGAATTATCTTCCGCTTTCTAATTTAGCATTCTATAATGCTTATCAGTGTGTTTGTAATCCAATTTTTCTATGGGGGAGGGGGAGAAAGGGCTTTATAACTGTATTAACTTAAGGATTTAACTAGTTCTCTATTTCATTTGTAGTTTACTCCTCCCTCCCCTTCATCACATACCGCTTAATGAATGGAAAGAAAAATTCCAAGTGTACTTCAGCTCAGCATCTGTATTATTTAGTATTACTAGTTGATTTGAAAATATTCTGAGGAGCTGAACTCTTCTAAAATACATGTCAGGGTTTACTTGGAACCACTCCCCCCCCCCCCCCAAAAAAAAAAAAGAAAGAAAAGAAAATTCCAGTCAGTCAATACAGTCCCTTTAGTTTTTTATTTATTTTTTTTTAGCTTTGGGGTTTACATACCATTAAATACTCAATAAATAGCTGTTGAATGATGGAGGTGAGTGAAGTGACTTTAAGCTCAAGCATCTCATCCCAACACCTGCTGACCCAGAAGATAATTTACCTACAGAAGGTGTGCCCCCCGAAGCTAGCAGGTACCGATGCCCATTGTTGCGCTCCTTCTTGAACACATCACATAGAGAAGAGCTGTTCTTACTCCGTGTAGACAATAGATTCATGTCCTCTATGCCATGCTCTTTTGCTTGCCCCCGCCCCCCCACAACTTAGTTGCTAGTAATGTGTAGCCCCCCTAAAGGATACAACAGTAGAAATTGACTTGTGCCATTTTATGGAAGAGTATGTCTTGAGAGGGAGAAACCAACCACTCTTTTTTTAAATATTTGAGTACATTTCAGCAGATGCTAATACCAGCTCATGGCTTCAGTGGGGGAACCTAATGAGCAACACCAAACCAGCGCCTGTTCCCTTTAAGAATCCTCTTCTCTCTCCACCTCTCTTTACTGGAAAAAGTGGTGTTTAAAAGAATGATGGCAAAGGAGTAGAATGGGTCTTAAATATTATTAACAGAACCAGTCATTGGGGATTTTAGGTGGTTTCTTTCTGATAGAGAATTCAAGTATTAACTAACTAGTCCAGACACTGGCCCCTTTTATGGGTAAGCCGGCTGCGGCTTAGAGAGGTGAGATGGCTTGCTCACGGTCACACAGATGTTTAGCAGGAGGATCAGGACTAATGTGGAATTCTTAAGAAGGTTCATATTCAAGATTGCGCCTTGGGTTTTTTATGGTAAAGGTGCATTCCTTACTTTTAAGAAGACAAACTTGTCTCTTTTTATCTATCCACTGTGTTTCTCTTGGCTAGGCAGATCAACAGACTCAGAATTAATACTTGGCTTCAACCAGAGCTTGGAGACAGGGAACTTTTGAAAAGAAATACAAGTGTATGCTGGGTTTCCGAGCTTCTCTTCCTGGTAAATAAAGCCAGAAGCCAAAGGTGGCCCTGTCATACAGCTGATAAAGTCATAAATCTGTATTCATTTCATTTGCATTTGCATTTTTGCTTGCACTTCTGTTAAATGGTGAGTCAGAATACTTAATATCCTGGAAAAGTCATTTTCCCCCCTATGGCTAGAGCCCTCATTAGTTACTCTGTAAAACACCACGTTCTAAATGTATTTATTGCAGAAACATGTTCTCTTTGTATCAAGCACTTTAACTGGATTTGGGAGGAGTCCTTTTATTTTTGTAGAAGCTGCCCAGTTCCAAGCGTACATTATGTAGCTCGGCTGTTCAGTGGTGGATGGATCTGGCAATTCTTCTAAATGGAAGTCTAGCCTTTTGTTTTGTATTTTTCTTTTTAAAAATAAACTTTAAACTTAATCTATTGATGAAATTTTTGAAGTGTACTGTGTAGTAAACAACCAGCTGCTTTAATCAGTCAGGTCCCTTCCGGCATACAAGGTTCGGCCAGGAGAAACAGGCTTGATTCTGTGTATTGTATTTACTCCTGTCCGACTTCATCAGAGGAGTGTCGAGGAGCGGTGATATAAGAAAGCACAGGAATCCTATCCAAACTAGATTACTCTTGGGAAGATTTGAAACAGAAAACACAGGGACACAGTTACCTGTTTAGTTAGCTAGAAACACCTTGGTATCATTTAAGTTAAGATAGCTCCATATTTGAATGGAAAACAGCATGAAGTGTCTTCTATTTAAAAAAGTATATATATATATATATATATATATATATATATATATATATATTTGACTTTTTACAGAGAGGAAGGGAGAGGGATAGAGAGTTAGAAACATCGATGGGAGAGAAACATCCATCAGCTGCCTCCTGCACACCTACTACTGGGGATGTGCCCACAATCAAGGTACATGCCCTTGACGTGGGACCCTTCAGTCCGCAGGCCGATGCTCTATCCACTGAGCCAAACCAGCTAGAGCTGAAGTGTCTTCTTATAGACAGTTTTCTGTATGGTTTATGGGGCTGAAGAAACAATGGGTGTGCAATTTGTTTAGGGGAGTCTACATAATGGGTGAGCAGAAAGTCCCTGAGACTTGTTTTCTGTAGGTGTTGTGGGAAGTTGGTTGTGAAATTATAATGAAACATAAAGAGTTGGGTGTGCAGTATCGCTCCCTAACATTGGGAGTGTGTGTGTCTTTCAGTTGAGGTTCAGACCATGGTTGGAATTCTGGGGGCTCAGGGAGGATAACAGACTTGGAACTAAAGTTCCAGGACTAAAGACAAGAACTGTAGAAATGTCATCCATTTTGGAAGGAAAAGGTGACATTTAAATCTTTGCCATTCAGTGATGCTGAGTAAAGGGTTTGCGAACGGATACAATTATAGCTAACCATAAAAATGCGCTTCTCTGCTTCACACACAGGCACAAGAAGTGCAGTGGACTCAACATGGTGGGTAGAGGGTTTTCAATATTTAATACACACCTTTGTCTTAAGAAAATAAAAGTCATGCCCACTATCAGGATTGTTGCATCATTTAGTCATAAAGTAAGGGAACAAAACAGGATCAATCAAAGGAAGCGACACTAGAACCTGTTTGAGGGAATGATGAGCAGACCCTAAGTGTTCCACTAATATTTGTCAGTGTGAAAGGTTAGGCATCATGTTCTATTTGTCTTTGTATGCTTGGAACTCAGCCCTGTGCCTGGCAAGTGGTGGGGATTTAACGCACGTGTATTGAACAATGTATGCGTCCAAAAGGAAATCGCTCCTCGCCTTGGGACATTTCATAATTATTCTAACAATTCTGTTATTTTCTAGACCATTTTAGAGATGCCAGGCAAGCTGATAGATACTAGTTTCAATAGTTTATAGTAAACTTCATTTTTTTGTAACAAATGGTATTTACCCATCAGACCTCCAACCTTTCCGTAACCAACATGCCTAGGAATGATTTTTTAGTTTTCTTTCTTTACAGAAGTTATAATATAAGTATGAAATGGTTGCTCTTTTTATTATTTACTAGAGACCCAATGCATGGATTCATGCATTGGCGGTGGGGGCAGGGGAAGGAGAGAAAGGGAGGGGTCCCTCAGCCTGGCCTGTGCCCTCTCGCAATCTGGGACCCCTCGGGGATGTAGCTGTGTACCCCTTGTGCTCATCCACGCCCGCTACACCTGCTGTTGGTATGGAGTTGGGAGAGTCTCCTGCTCCTGCAAATGTACTTGCCAGCCGTGAGCCTGCCTTCTGGCTGAGCAGTGCTCCCCCTGTGAGAGTGCACTGACCACCAGAGGGCAGCTCCTGCATTGGGTGTCTTCCCCCTGGTGGTCAGTGCATGTCATAGTAACTGGCCAACAGGTCTTTTTGGTTCTTTGGTCATAAAAGTTGCTTAGGCTTTTATATATATAGATAAGCACCAGCTAGACATATTTTAAAAGTAGCCAGGATGACTTAAATGTGAATTTGGCTTGGAGAATACAGATAAGAATGGATTTTAAGCTTCTCTAAGTTAATCATTTTAAATGTCACCTGCTCTCTTTTAATAATAAAAAAAAGTTTGTGTGTTTTTTTAATTGGTTTTAGAGAGAAAAGAAAGGAGAGGGAGAGAGAGATAGAAATATTGATGAGAGAGAAGCATCAACATCAATTGGCTGCCTCCTGCATAGCCCCTACAGGGGATGGAGTCCACAACCCGGGCATGTGCCCTGACCAGGAATCGAACTGATGACCTCTTAGTGCATGGATCAGTGCTCAACTATTGACCCACACAAGCCGGGCAAATTTCACCTGCTCTTGAGGCCTTCTCTGATCATCTATCCTGAAGAGGACCCTCTTCATAAGTTTTCTTCACTTACCCCAAGGGATACTTATACATTTAGGTATTTAACTTGTTTTTCTACCTCCTCTGCCCAAGAAACTCACACTCCACCCAAGGTAGTAAACTTTTTGAGGGCAGAAGTCATGGTTGTCGAACACTCTTTTTCTGGTGCTTAGCACATAGTAGGTGCCTAGTAAAGTTTTAAATGAATGGAGAAGTCCCATCCACTCTGCAAGATGAACTGGGCCACCATTAAGCTAACTCAAGCTGAACAGGTTTAGCCATGAAGACAGTTCTTAAAAGCTACTGATGGCAACTCCATGAGAATGACAGTCATGTCCTCTGGGAGGAGGAAGCAATGCTTGGTTAGGTGAATGGATTCTGGCATGAGTATGATGCATACGACTGGATCGGACACCTAGGGCTTCTGATAGTACAAAAAACAAGCAAAAACTCCATAGAGAGTTGCTGGCCCTGTCAAATACTAGATACTTCCGAGCCTGGGAGCTAGACCAGGGTATGTGGATGATGGGAGTAAGACATGCTCTGTGCATAACTTACGATAGGGTGTCACTTCAATAGGATGCCAAGTGGAAGAATGATTTCGAGAGCAAGTGGTTTTCTCGCAAGAGGAAACGGTGGTTGACTGACAGTTCTCAGAATATTTCAAGTCAGTTTGCTATGCACGATATTCATGGACCTCCTTGGCCAGGACAGTACCGGGTGCTATGGGGTAAACAAAAAGTATGGACATGGTCCTGGCTTGGCTTTGCTGAGAACTCACACTATTCCAGGCACTTTTCAAGTACTATTTCTTTTCATCTTCAACGTGTTCTCAGATGACAGAGGAGGAAGTGGAAACCAAGTCAGGTTAGGAACATGCTCAGGAGCACAGAGCCAGTAAGGGATGGTTCCAACCCTGGCTCTTCTCGTTGTAAAGCCCACATTCTTTTGTTTGCTTCAGGCAGTTGCAGTTTGGGAAGAAAAGTTTAAAAAAAATAAAAAAACATAATTTAGAATTTTTATCTATGAGCTCTAGATTACATAGTTGACATTATACATGGATCTCTCAAAGGCCCCTCAAATTCTACACGCCCAAGACCAGATATTTTTTCTCTCCATACCTGGTCCTCTTGCAGTGTTGCCTAGCTCTGTAATGGGCACCCCTAGTCACTACCTAGCACGAGGCAGAAACGTAGGAGCCATCTTTGACCCTGTCTTTTTCATCCACTGCATCGAATCCGTCACCATTTCTATTGATTTTGCTTCCTGAATATGCCCCCTATCCATCAGCTTCTCATTGTTTCTGCTGATTCTGTCCTAGTCCAGCGTCTCATCTTTCTCTGGATGCCAGCCATAGCTTCCTTGGGCTCCTGAGTACATTCTGGCCCTCCTCTAATCCATCATCCATACCGCAGCCACAGCAGTTGAGATGGCTGGACTCTGATGGACAGATCCCTACCTCCCACACCCGGGCAATCCCCCATGGAAGTAGATACATTCTGGCCTCTGGGGCTTCTACGTTGGTGGCCTTTTGAACTCTTGCACAACCTCTGAGGACTTCCCTCTTCCAAACAGCCATCTACCCCAATGCTTTTGCTCTTCTGGAGTTCCCTCAAGCCCACAGTGGTAACTCAAGTCAGCTGCTCTCATGGGCACAGGATGAAGACCAGTGAGATCCCAGGGGTCTGCCCAACTCAAATTTTCAGAGTGCCCTGGGAATCCTCAAGGTGCACTCACTCATTCAACCAGGAACCAAAGACTGCTAATTAGGTAAGAGAAAAGCAGATGTTGAGAAAGGAGTTAGTTGGAGGCTAAAAGCATTAGCTTTTATGTTCTAGATATCTTTAGGATTAAATAAAAAAAAGGGGGGGAGGGTTTTGTAGGATTCTGTAGAAACCAGTTCATGTAAATTGGCCTATGCTAAGCTTGCATTTAATCTTTGTGCATGGCTTTTTCAGGTACTCAGTGTCACTTGAACTGCAAATAAAAGAGAAATAGCAAACTGTCTTAGTTCAGGCTGCTGTAACAGAGTTCTGTAGACTGAGTAGTTTATAAACAACAGAAATTTATTTTTCACAGTTCTGGAGGCTGGTGATCAGAGTGCTCATATGGTTGAGTTCTGATGAGAGCTCTGTTCAAGGTTGCAGACTGCCTGCTTCTCATTGTATCTTCAGGTGGTGGAAAGAGGGCAAGAGAGTTCTCTGGCTTCCCTTTTTTAAGGGCACTAATACCATTCTTAAGGGCCCCACTCACATGACCAAACTACCTCCCAAAGATCTTACTTACTAATACCATCACATTGGGGGTTAGGCTTTCAACTTTGGGGACACGCATCCAATCCATCACACAACCCTGTATGTGTTTGGCTAAGCCCTTTAAGAAGTATGTTATACATTGTAACCCATTATAGACAGACATAGAAATAGATTTATTGAAAAATCAAGTATTCATGGAATGCTACTTAGCTACATTACATAAAACATGTTGGCTAGTGGGCTTTCAATACTTAATACACACTTTTGTCTATTTAAAAAAAAAGTAAAAACATGCCCACTACCAGAATTATTGGATCAGTCAGTCAAAACATCTGTTGATAAAGTAAGGACACAAAAAGGAGTGATCAAAAGAAGCAATGCTATGACCTGCTTGAGGGAGTGGTAAGCACATCCTAGGTGTTCAGCTAGTATTTGTCAATGTAAAAGGTTAGGCATCATGTTCTGTTTGTCTTTGTGTTCTTGGAACTCAGCCCTGTGCCTGGCAAGTGGTGGGGATTTAAAACATATGGATTGAACAATTTTTGCGTCTAAAAGGAAATCACTCAATAATTTTATAACTGTATGTTGCCAGATGGGTACTGGAAATATAGGGGGAGATACTTCATAAAGTATATGATTGGCTGAACACTGTGTCGTACACTTGAAGGTATCTGACTGCCTGAATACTGTGTTGTATACCTGTGGTGCTGACCATAGCTTCTCATCGAGTGCTCTTTCCACCCTGTGGGTTCATGGTGGGTTGTGAGTGAACATCTTCACAAGCTTCCCCTGCCAAGTTTTATTTCCATCAGGAAAGCCTTGTGAAGTTCGGAGAGCAGGCATCTGATAGAGTTGGGGGGAAAGTAACTCCTAAGGCTGCCCTATCTATTACACAGAATAAATGACTACAGTGATGAAATATGGCCTTCAAGCTGGGGCAAGTCTATGTTTTTTTCAAATAACGCTACCCCTGAAGTTCATACTAATTTAGTTTAACAAGAACCTAAATACTGTAGGAAAAACATGCTTAGTTGCAAAATATGTTAAGAACAATTTGACAGCATATATATTTTCCTGCCTGAAATACATGGAGACATCAAGCCTGCCCATTTTATTTATTTATTTATTTTTCTTTCTTTCTTTTTTTAGTGTCCACACTTTTACATATGTCTCCTTTATCCCCAATTGTCACCCCACCCCCAGTCATTTCCACCCCGGGCAAGCCCTCACCGCCCCAGTGTCTGTGTCCATTGTTCATGCTAATATGCATGCATATAAGTCCTTTGGTTGCTCTCTAACCCCCCTCCCCTACCATTTGTCTCTGTATCTATTCTTGTTCATCAAATTATGTTGATCATTATATCTCACATATGAGTGAGATCATGGGATATTTATCTTTCTCCAACTGGCTTATTTCACTTCGCATAATGCTCTCCAGTTCCATCCATGCTGTTGCAAAGGGTAAAGGTTTCCTCTTTTTATAGTGGCATAGTAGTCCATTGTGTAGATATACCACAGTTTTCTAATGCACTCATCTGCTGATGGGCACTTAGGCTGTTTCCAAATCTTAGCTATTGTAAATTGTGCTGCTATGAGCATAGGGGTGCATATATCCTTTCTGATTGGTGTTTCTGGTTTCTTGGGATATAGTCCTAGAAGTGGGATTACTGGGTCAAATGGGAGTTCCATTTTTAATTTTTTTGAGCAAACTTTATAGTATTTTCCACAGTGGCTGCACCAGTCTGCATTCCCCCCAGCAGTGCACGAGGGTTCCTTTTTCTCCTCATCCTAGCCAGCACTTGTTTGTTGATTTGTTGATGATAGCCATACTGACAGGTGTGAGATGGTATCTCATTGTTTTGATTTGCATCTCTCTGATGGTTAGTGACTTTGATCATGTTTTCATATGTCTCTGGGCCTTCTGTATGTCTTTTGATAAGTGTCTATTTAGATCCTTTGCCCATTTTTTTTATTGGATCATTTATCTTCCTTTTCCTAAGTTGTATGATTTCTCTGTAAATTTTTGAGATTAAACCTTTATCTGAAATATCATTGGCAAATATGTTCTCCCATGCAATGGGCTTTCTTGTTTTGGTGATGGTTTCTTTTTCTGTGCAGAAGCTTTTTTTTAATTTGTGTAGTCCCATTTGTTTATTTTCTCCTTAGTCTCCCTTGCCCTAGGAGCTGTGTCTGTAAAGATATTGCTATCACATATGTCTGCTATTTTGCTGCCTATGGAGTCTTGTAGGGTTTTTATGGTCTCCCGTCTTACATTCAAGTCCTTTAGCCATTTTGAGTTTGTTTTTGTGTATGGTGTAAGTTGGTGATCTAGTTTCATTTTTTTTGCATGTATCTGACCAATTTCCCAGCACATTTATTAAAGAGGCTGTTTTGACTCCATTGTATACTCTTGCCTCCTTTGTCAAATATTAATTGAGCATAATGGTTTAGGTAGATTTCTGGGTTCTCTGTTCTGTCCCATTGGTCTACGTGTCTGTTCTTGTGCCAGTACCAGGCAGTTTTGAGAACCTTGGCGTGGTATATAGCTTGATATCTGGTATTGTGATTCCTCCAACTTTGTTCTTCCTCAGGATAGATGTGGCTATTTGGGGTCTTTTTTTTTTTTTTTTTAATAAGCCTGCCCATTTTAATTGTCCATTCAACCACCACATGGAAGAAGCTTCAAACAGGGGATGCTTGGCTACTCAGAACTTCGGGGCAGGCTTTTGCTGATTACGAAGGGTTTGCTTGCTCCCTTAAGTGTCAAAATTTATTATAGCCAATTTTTGCATAGAAAATTTCCCCCAAGTTGTCACAACTTCCCCGGTTTTTAAAAAGATTGTACAGAATAGAGTGTATTTTTTTTTTTGCTATGATACATTTATAGCATTATTATCCATTCAGGGATGCAAGGCTCTTGCCCCTGAACTAAATGGCCCCACGTAAAATCTTATCTTCCTTTCCTTGATTATTTTTGGGGTGCTGTCTTTGTGGCTTTCAGCAGTGATTGCCCTTTTACTCATTGTTTGCTATTGAGACTCTGCTGTAACCTTGGGAGCCAGATGTTTCCATATTGTCTGAATCGTGTCTCTCAAAGAGACTCATATAATGCATTGAGCTTGACTTAAAAAAAAAAAAAAGGCAGAAAAAGCAGTTTTTGAAGTAGAGCCTTAAGAGGTCTCATTGTAAGGCAAGCAAGCAAGCTTTAGATCTTTCCCATTCACTTAATCCATTGGCCAATAAAGAGCATGTTTTTCTTATGTCCCGATTTTGTGCTGTTCAGATAAAGTGCTAGCTTTTTAAACTGAGATATTTATTCATGATTTCTTTTTCCTTTTTATGAAATATTTATGTGCTTACCACACTATGGCCTAAAGTTGTAAACAACAGATTTAAGCATGCTTTCATAGACTTGTTCTTTTAACTTAAACAGAGTGATAATTTATGGGTGATTGGTGACAGTCCCGTTTTTAATGCTCTATTCCTTGAGAGGTTGTAGATTACCAATGGTATTTCTTTTTTTCACTGGAGAAATTGCACAGAAAAATGTCCCAAGTTTCCTAATGCCCATCTTCCATTAGAAAACAAACTGGAATGCCCTCAATAAAACAAGAAAAGTGAATGTAAGCAATTTTCCTAATTGTTAGGGAGTGACATGTGAACCAGACTGTCCTCAGGTTTATGAATTCATTATATGGAAATAACAACAACAACAAAAAAACCCCCTAAAAACCCCACAATAGCAGTATTGCTTTGGCAAGCTATATTGAAATGATGCCCTTTTATTGTTTTCCCCAAGACATGTAGTTTAAACAGAATGGTGAAGATTTGTGGGAAATCAAGTAAATGGGAAATCAGCCTCTCATTACTCAGGTTTAAGAGAGAAACATAACTATTGCTTGTGGCCGTTTATAGAAAACAGAATGGAAATTCGGCTCTTAGCTTTGTGTACAGTTGGGCTTCATTATTTGGCTTTGCAGTTTCTCAGAAACTCCCTCTCCTGTGTGGCAGTTTATAATGTAAACATGATGCATCGTTTTATTTTGTGCAAACTTTATATAAAGAATAGTCACTTCCCACATTTATCAGAAGACTTCTGGAAGCTTTTTTGTTGTATTTTAATTATTTTTGTTTCTTTATTGGATGCTTTATAGATGCTACACAGGTCTAAAAGGTATACTGTTAAATAATTATTTGAAAACTGATCCGGACTAAGGCCCTGATCCAGAGTTCCAATCCAGAAGCAGAAAGAAAAGGGGATAGTGGGCTGGAGGATATTCCTCCAACTTTACCAAAACCCAGAAAACCAGGATCCTAAGCTGCTTCACTGGCCAATCAGGGTGTTGGCATTGTCAGGAATCAGCAAGGGGCTCGTAAGAACAGCCAGCTGCGTCCAGACATGGATAAAAGTAATGGGAAGGAGAGGGGAACGGACTGGTACTGCCCAGCTGTCGATAGGGTTGCAGAGTGCAGCTAAGGCAGCTGGGGGGAGGGGAGGGCTTGGGAGGAGGTATTGCAGCAATGCAGGAAGGAGAGTGGCCCCAGGGGCCCTCAGATTGTGGGTCCTTCTAGTGAACTGGAGTTCCTCACCCACCAGCCTGGACTTAAGCTCTCCCTGTAGACCAGGATGCCTGGAGGCCACTTGGGGATAGTCTGCTTCTCACACACCCAAATTTTCTTGTGCTACCTGCTGAATGCATCTGAAATCATGGCTGAACAGCATCATACCACCCTCAACGTCATGGATGGCATCCGCCAGGGTGTCGATGGTCTCAGTATCCACGTGATCGGTAGGCTTGTCCAGGAAGAGCATGTGAGGGTCCTGCAAGGCCAGCCAGGCCAAACACACTTGGCATTTCTGCCCATCAGACAGGTCCTGGATCTGGCTCGCCTGCTATTTCCCACTGAGAACATATTGCCCAATGGTCTTTCTTAGTTTTTGTTTTTTGTTTTTTTCTTCTCCTTGATCTCTGGGTAGCAATTCATCATGTTCTCCAAAGATGAGAGGCCTGAGTCCAGCTGCTCGTGTAAATGTTGATGGTAACACCGTGCAAGTGTTTTCACTTCGTCCCATCTGCGGGTAGTAGTAGCTCTCCAGGTGGCCGCTTCACAAAAGTTGATGTCTCCGCTCCATTGGACCCTACCAGAGCCACTTATGTGCCAGATCCATGCCAAATTCTAGATTGTTGCAGATGCAAGGCCCATCTTTTGTATACTTGAAGCTCATATTCTGCACCATAATGACGGGGGGCGGGGCGGTGTGTGGGTCTGGCCTCGTGGTGGGTAATGGCATGCCACACTGTAGGTCACAGCCTTCTCTGTCAGTCCTGATGCCACCATTTTCTGCATTCTCCTTGCTCTGGGCCCACTGGGCCAGCTAAGCACTGCCTGGCAGTGTAGCTCTTCGTGTGAACAGTCTGAGCTTGCTCCCAGTGAGACCTCTTTCCCTGGTTCCTCCAGCTCCAGCCCTGCCTTTATAGAGACTGATCCTAATTGCACACGTGCTACTCCAGTTTCTTGTTGTGCATGTGAATGACGTTGGTGTAGACACCATTCAGAATGGCAGTCCAAGACCAGAATGTACTTAAAAGTCTTTTAGTTCCTCTTCCAAACGCACACAAGCATTGAGGCCCCGGTGGTTGGAGGCCCACCCAGCAGCACCAGGAAGGGCTGAATGAAGAGGGCTCTGGCAAGGACAGCCCTCATTCTCCAGCCCCGACTGAGGTTTTTTTAGCTTCTTGTGTGCACGGCAGGGGTGAAACCCAGCCTGTGCAGGCTCCGTGAGGCCCTCACGGCTTCAAGGTCCTTTCCCCATGAGCAGCCTTATTTCTGGCTAGATTTTAGTATTTTGCCATCTCTTGCTTTCTGGCCCATAACATTTAGAACAGTTTGATAACTCATGCCTCACTCTCTTTTAGTCACTCATCTGCTCTTGTGATCCCAACTCTTACCTCTATGAAAAGTACCTCTACTATGAAATATATACTTACAACTGTCACCTTTTTAAAAACTCTAATACATCCCCCTCCCCAAATTCTAAATTTTTATCAGATATTCTCATTTTTTTAAATCTAATTTTGTAATTTTACTTTTCTTTTTTATTGCTTGTTTTTGTGCACTTAACAAGTCCTGAGGAATTGTAAAAAAAAAGAAAAGAAAAAAGAAAAAAAAGATCTCTATTCTCACTTATATTCCTCGTATTAACACTTCTTACCTGGACCATGGTAGCAGCTTCCCAAACAGCTTTCATATCTCCCTCTATGACCATCATTAATCAATTATAGTATCGGGTACCAGAGGTTATAATTTTGTCCCCACTCTGGCCCCAAATCCTTGGATACTTTACGATGTCTAAAATCTAAAGCCCTGGTTTGGTTCGTAAGACTATCCCCAGTCTAGCCCTAGTTGACATTCATCATTGTCACTGTGTGATTGTTGTCCTTGTAGTGGTATAGTAATGACAGCAACTGCCATTTCTAATTCTTTACTCTGTACTGGGCGCAACACATAAAAATACACGAATTCAAAAAAAATTATTGTATTTTGGAGCTGTGCAATGTGATATTGAGGAGGGCGGTGTGGATGGAAAGAGATTGGGCTAGAGGGGTAGACTGGAGCCAGACCATGGACATCTTGTCAGACATGCTAAGGAGTTTGAACTTTTCTTCTATAGGCAACGAGGCAACAGCTGGAATATTTTCGTGGACGAGGGTTAAGCTCATGTTTTATGTTAGATCAGCAGCATGGATTATAGTTTGGAAGATGAATGAGAGGAGAAAGGAATTGGAGACAAGGAGACTGGTGTAAGAGATATTATGAGGATCTAAATTAAGATAGTGAGGATGGGGAAAGTGAGCAGATTTGAGATTTAGGAAGGGGGGGGTTTATAGTTCTTGGTGACCACTTCCTGTGAGTTTTGAGGGAACGGGAGAAGTGGAAGATGATTCTCTGGCTTCTGGCTTGAGTGGCTGGAGAGACTGGAGAATGATGATGAACTGAGAGTGTGCACAGGGAAGAGGCAGCATATAGTGGTGGCAGAGCATTTTGATGATGCGTCCAATTTTTTTTTCAAAGTTTGTGTCTTTGCCTTTTTAATTTTATTTATTTTTAATTTTTTTAAATTTATTAAGATATTATATGTATACATAGCTTACCATTGCCCCCCACCCCTACCCCACACACACCTAATGCATCCAATTTTGAACATGCACTTGGTAAACCTGTGGGATAACCAGATTGGGTGCAACTGTAAGGAGAGAGGTCCATGATGGAGATACTGATCTGTGGGCAGTGATTCAAGCCATGTGAGTGGAAGCGGTCAAGATACCCACAGGACATCCAGGTGGAGGATCTAGAACAGCCGTGGGCAAATTATTCGGCTGTTCTATCAGGCCTGCAGAGCCGAAAGAGCGGAGGGTTCTCTTGCTTTCCCCTCCGCTCCTTCACCAGCAGCCCAAGATGAGAGTGCCAGCATGGTCAGGTTGCTTTTGTTCCAGCCCTCCGGTCCAGTTTAAGAACCCATTGTGGCCCTCGAGTCAAAAAGTTTGCCTACCCCTGATCTAGAAGGACGGGTGTATGAGCATGGATGGAAGAAGACAGGTCCCTGATGGAGGCAGAAAGTTCTGTTCTCTCACCAGTGATTATGGCCATGGGATGAAATGAGACTTCCCTGAAAAGGTTTATAGACTAAGAAGAGAAAATATCTGAGAACACAATCATTTCCCCATTGTTATTTGCAATATCATTTCTTCATAGTCCACTTTTTTTCTTATCAAATCTTCTGTGTTCTTTTCTGTTTAAGGAAATGACATCAGATTTTCATGATCCCACGCATTTATCACGGTTTTGGAAGGCATCTCTGATCCCCACACTTTGCCTGGAGAGGTTTCCCAGGCACACATCCCCTGTGGAAGTCTTGCTCTTATGACTCTTTTTGCAGCTTTTCTTTGAGGCTGACTTTTCAGTTGCTCTCTACTTATCTCTCCCAGCAGACCGGAGTCCTGACAGCTGAGACCACATGGCCCTCTTCAAGTTTCCCACCCCGCCTCTCAGCTCAGCGTCCTCCGCACACTAGCTGCTGCTCCTCCTTTTCGATTATTTCCTTTTCTCCTTTAGCCGAACGATGTGAAAAGGGAACAACTCAAAGTTCTATTAGGATTTATGTCAGTGAATGTACCTGAACTAAATTGAAAATGCCTGCTTACAGTGTGTCTGTAAGAATATTCTATTTCTCACTAAAAAAAAAAAAATTAAATAAAGAAAGAAAAGAAATTTAATTTGAAAAAATGGTCCACAAAACCCACTTCTGTTTATCCCTCTTGTCAGAATTCTTGTCATTTATCATTCCCGCTATTTGAAACGTTCAGAGGAAGAGAATATATCTTTTGGCAGCTCCACCACTATTGCTTATTGTGAGCCGAGTTTATCTCCTGGTTTCATTGGGTCGAACTTCCTGTTGTTTTTAAGTGACACTTTGCACAGGCTGAATCTGGATGCAGTGAAAACGGTGGTCCACGAAGCAGGTTCTCTGGCCCACCCTGCCCCTCTCCTGACGCTTTAGTGATCCCTGATCCAGTGACTTGACCTCTTTTGTACCTTTTTTTTTCTTTCCTCATCTGTGGTCTGAGAATCTGTGCACTGGCTTCTGGACTACTTCAAAGGCATGATGTGAAGCAGACAGAATGATGGCCCTTGAGGTCCTTTAGAACAAAAGCATCATGCACATTAGAGAATTTATTTCATAAGGATTACAGCAGGAGGTCAGGCTCCAGACAGCCACCATTATAACCCCTGGGTAAGCAGATCTGAAGCAAAGCATGAAACATCTGCTGTGATGAGATTCCCATAAAAGAAGAATTCTCCCCCACCCCCTATTCCCAGAGGCCAAGGGTACAAGGAGACACTTTGCGAAAGTTCTTATCAGCGTTCCACAATTTAAACATACCTTCATTATGGATGAGGAAAGCAATGATCTTTTATCTTTAAAAAGAAGTGAATCTTGGATATAGGTTTGTTGAAGAAAGCAAAACTCACATTTACATGTTAAAGAAAAAACAGTGCCGGTGGGCAGCAAACAATTCATATGACAGAGTCCCAAGTAAGAAATGATGCTCAATGTATTAGGCAAGTTCATGGCTTATTCAGTTTAGATGATGTGGTTTGTGGTTGTCATCATCATACCTCATAGAGTGCTTAACACTATGCCTTACATTCATAGAGAGTCAGTGCTTCAATTGGTTCCTATTTAGATGGACTAAGAGAAGCTCCTAGAAGTCATCTAGAAAGCACTTTTAACACCTGTGGAGTCTTAAAGGCTGTTCGAGGTTAATTGGACACCCCCAAATGCTAATGAAACCTTCAAATAAGAGTAGAAATATTTGAGATCCTGTGTCAAATGGCAGAGGGGTTTGACTGGAGTTAATAACATAGATAATACCTGACCAAAATGAGGGGAACTCGTGGAGTTATTAAACTCATGTATTAATTCTAGTAACGTTTTGTAGCACCACAGAATTTATTTTTGCATAGATAATCATGTTACCTAAAAAAATTTTTTTTGTTGGAAACATAAATGAAAATTTAGCAGTAAGCACTTAAAATTGCAAAGGTAATGAACAGAGGAATTAGAATGATAATTGATAAACCTTTGGGTGGAGGCCTGGGGGCAGTAGGAGTAAAGTCCCTGATAAGAATCATGAACAACAGATTTAAGCATGTTATCAAGAGTTAAAGAGATAACTACCCAGACATCGAAACAGAAAAGTTTTTGATTGGTTGTCTTGGGTGGGACTAGTGGTAGGAACAGGAAAATCAAGAAATGGCTGTTCTAGACTCCGACACAGAGAGCTGACAGGTGGTTGCCAGAGGGGAGGAGTTTGGGAGGACTGAATGAAAGAGGCGAAGGGATTAAAAAGTACCAATTAAGAGGCAGTCCCTGAACTGGACGACTCACAAAATAGTGAAGATGTAAAGTACGGCATAGGGAATATCGTCAATAATATGGTAATAGTTATGCGTGGTGCCAGGTGGGTACTGGAGATATTGGGGGTGGGGGGACACTTTGTAAAGTATATGTTTGTCTAACCACCATGCTGTACACCTGAAACCAAAACAAAATAATACTGAAAGTAAACTTTAATTGGGGGGGGGGGGGGGGAAGAATGCCAGAATTACACCTGAAACTAATGTAATGTGTGTCAACTGTCATCGGAAGATAACAATTTATTTTTAAAAATAATAAATAGCTGTTCTCAAAAAAGTCCTTTATATCATTTACTATATTGCCTTATAATATATGCAATATATGCGTTTTTTATAGAAACAAAGCAGTTACATTGGTAATTAAAACATAAAGATAATAATCAACATGAAGTAACTAAAACGGGTAGCGGGTAAGAGCTGAATAGTATAAAATAAGAAATACTGAGGACATAGTCTATGCTTAGAAAGCTGTGTGAAGGAAGGAAGGCCCCTAACATGACATTCATTGCTGATGATTATCTAACACTTATTTTGGTGCTTACTTTACTCCAGGTACTTTCTAAACAATAAGCAGGCATTAACTTGTTGAATATTTACGGCAGCCTATGGGATAGGCACTGTTGTCGTCATTTTGTAAGTGAGGAAACCATGGAACAGACATAGTAAGTATGTTACTTGAGGCCACACACCCGGGTGTCTAAGCCAGGTGGTCCAACTCCAGAGCCGTCTCTCTTAGCTGTGAGGCTGTAGGTTATGTCTCGGGGTAGAGCCATGGGTGTGACGCCTCACAGTGTATACAGTGCATGCTCCTTGACCCTAAGGTGACTTGACTGTTCCTCTGAAACTGTCTCCTAAAGAGGCACAGGAGCCCCTTTTCCCCCTGGGAGATACGTTCCAAGACCTCCAGTGGATGCCTCAAACCCTATCTATACCTTTTCCCCTATGCATACATACCTTTGATAAAGTTTAATATATACCGTATTTGCCGGTGTATAAGACGAATTTTTGGCCCTGAAAAATACCGCATTTGCCGGCGTATAAGACGACTGGGCATATAAGACGACCCCCTAACATTTCCACTCAAAATACAGAGCTTGTTATATACTCACCGTATAAGACTACCCCCACTTGGAGGCATATTTTTCAGGGCCAAAAAATCGTCTTATACGCCGGCAAATACGGTAAATTAGATACAAGAAGAGGTTAACAACAATAATAATGAAGTAGAACAATTATTACAGGATACAGTAATAAAAGTTATGCGAGTGTGGCATTATTAAGTAAAATAAGGGTCAGTTGACCACAAGCCCTGCAACATCCCAACAGTGGATCTGATAACTGAGATGGCTACTAAGTGACTAATGGATGGGAGCGTGTACAGCATGATACACTGGACAGGGCGATAACTCACGTCCCAGGTCCCAGCGGGACAGAGCAGCAGAGAACAGGATTTCATCACACTACACAGAAGAGGACGCAATTTAGAATTTATGAGTTGTTTCTTTAAGGAATTTTCTGGAACTCATACAAGTCAACACCAAAGAAACAAAGAAACACATACTATCAAACAATCCAATTTAAAAAAAAATGGGCAGAGGACTTGAGTATTTACTTCTCCAAAGAGGATGTACACTCCAAAGAGGATGGTCAATAGACATTTGAAAAAATGTTCAAGGTCACTAATCATCAGAGAAATGCAAATGAAAACTTCAGTGAGATATCACCTTACACCTGTCAAATGTCTATCATCATAAACCTACAAATAACAAGTATTGGTGAAGATGTGGAGAAAAGGGAACCCCCGTACACTGGTGGTGGGGATGCAGATCCGTGCAGCCACTGTGGAAAACAGTATGAAAGGTCCTCAAAAATTAAAAGTGGAGCTACTTTATGACCCAGTGATTCCACTTCTGGTTCTATATATTGAAGAAACCCAAAACACTACTGCAAAAGAATATATGCATTTCTGTGTTCATCGCAGCATTATTTACAATAGCCAAGATAGGGAAGCAACCCTATCAATAGATAAGTGGATAAAAAAAAGTGGTGGTACAGCCCTAGGCAGGTGGCTCAGTTGATTGGAGCATAGTCCCATACACCAAAAGGTTGTGGGTTTGATTCCTCATCAGGGCACATACATATAGGTTGTAAGTTTGATCCCAGGTCAGGGTGTGTACAAGGACGAAGCCAATCGATGTCTCTCTCTCCAACTCTCTCTTTTCCTTTCTCTAAAAAAAAAAAAAAAAAAAAAAAAAAAAAAAATCAATGGATAATATCCTTGGGTGAGGATTTTTAAAAAGAAGTGGTGGTACATATATGCAGTGGAATATCACTTGTCCATAAAAAATTTTTAAAAAAGAAATCTCGCCATCTGCAACAGCATGGTTGGACCTAGAGTGTATTATGCTAAGTGAACCAAGTCAGTCAGAAAATGACAAATACCGTGTGATTTCACTTATATGTGAAATTGAAAGAACAAAATAGATGAGCAAATAAAATAGAAACAGACTCGTAGGTACAGAGAAGCTTGATGGTAGCTAGTGTGTGTGTGTGTGTGTGTGTGTGTGTGTGTGTGTAGACTGGGTGAAAAAGATGAAGGGATTAAGAAGTACAAATTGATACTTATAAAATAGTGACAGGGATATAAAATAACAGCAATAGGAAATAGAGTCACTAATACTGTAATAACTGTGTTGCCAGGTGGGTACTGGAACTATAGCGGGGATCATTTCGTAAAGTATATAATTAGCTAAATACTATGTTGTACACCTGAAACTAATACAAAATAATATTGAATGAAAAAAATTTTTTAAAGCATATGTGAAGTAATTGGGAAAGGTAGATATAATATTATGAAAGAGTATTAATAATCAAGTACACTGTTAAGGATGAGAAAGCAGAGAGTACTTTTGTACAATTTGCTTTATGATTTTATCTTTTTGTGCACTTGGTTGCATGTGAACATGATCTGAAGAGTATGAGAATATAATTCACATTTGAAAGCATTATCAGAAGAAGTAGAAAATAATATGCAAGGTCAAATGGGTAGCGGGTAAGAGCTGAATGGGTAGTGGGTAAGAGTCCTGATACCAATAGTCAGGAATTGGATGTCAGGAGCAGTCCACTCTATGCTTCCAATAGAGCTGAAGATAGTCACGTCCAATAGAGGTGAAGATAGGGTAATTAAAGAAACCCATCTCATGTCTAACTGGAACTAGCATCAATTCCCAAAATGTGCGCTCTCCTAGCAGATGAGATTTATTTTTTTATTAAAAACCCTAAGAAGATGTTAGGTCTGTTTCCATTGCCCATATTAACTAGAACATTTTTTTTTATTCCATAAAAAATTTCTTCATTTTTAACTGATATCACACTCTTAAAGTACGGTCATGTACAACTGAATTCTAGAAAAGCAGAGAATTTCAGTAAGCCCAACGAAGGTATTAGAATGGAATTTGACCTGGACTATGCTGAAAAGTGCAACTCCTGAGCTAGTCACATCCGGCTGTATTGAAACTAGATAGTAAATTCCAAGGATGTCATTAGGTCTTTAAAACGGGCCCCACCCATTCTCTGTATACACAAAGCACAAATACAAATCAGCTGGGGTGGAAACGGGGGAAGGAATAATGGGTTTCCTGATTGCTTTGAATTTAGGATGTGCCTCCAATGTTCCTCCTCTTTTCATGAGAAAGGATCAGCCCTGAGATGGGGCCAGACTGGGGCACTTTCCTTTCAGTCTTAGGACCGGAAGGTGCCCGGGTCTGGGCTTGGAAGCTGTTCTACTCACCTTTCAATCATTAACGAGGTAACAGATAGGACCTCCGTAGTCACCACTGTTAAGGAGAGTTACCTTTAGCACAAGCCTATGCATCCTTCTTAGGATGTGTGATAATTGAGTTTCAAGGGTCATGTGTCATGTTTGAGTGCTGTGTTAGAATCTTAGAGGCTGTTCTAGAACTCGTGTCTAAAAGGTGTAGTATTTCCACTTGACCTCAGTTTATGAATATCTGATCCACCAATATGATTTCTAATAATCCTGATGCCTAGATAAGAGGAAGGGCAAGTTGAGAAGAGGTGAACTTGACATTCCAGTGTGTACAATGGACAAGCTCTAAGGTGATCCAACCTCCTTTGCCCCACAAAGAACAACCTCTAAATTGAAGTTGTGATTGCCTTGTTCCATAGTGTTTGAGAGGATTAACTGAGATAAGGTGCTATAGAGAGCAGGAACTAACTAAAAGCTATTTTCATTCACTCTTATGAAGAAAGCTTTCTGTAAGGTGCTGAGGGCAATGGGGGATGACATTTGGAGTGAGGGGCTGGGGTGAGGAGACAATTACAAAACCAATTAGTGGTCTTCATCCTCCAGGAACTTATAATAGAATAATGACCTAGTGCACAGATTCTTGCCCATTGAAAGGAAATTAATTAGAAGGTGGCAGCGGGTGGGACTGGGCAAGATGGGCGAGACACACTTGGAGCCAGCCTCCCATGATCCCTCCCCAGCATCTGTGGAGTGAGTAGGGTCCTTCTGGCAAGTGGGGCCCCTCGACCTGGCCTGTGGGGATCGGGCGGAAACCAGCTCTCTGACATCCCCCGAGGAGTCCCAGGGTGTGAGAGGGCACTCTGCAAAGTTGCTGTTGTACAGGGTGTGCAGTAAACCAGATTCAGGGCCGACAGTGCCCCAGCAACCGCACAACCCACTGCCAAAGGTGGAACTGCGTGGCCCAGCGGCGAATCAGGCTCCCTCCTCTGGTTTCAGGGGGTGCATCACCCAAGAACCACTGCTGCCAAGTCACTGCAGCTCTGCAGCTCCTGCATTGTCTGCCCCCTGGTGGTCAGTGTATGTCATAGCGACTGGTTGGATGGTCAGACACCATATTAGCCTTTTAGATAGATAGATAGATAGATAGATAAGAGGACCCAGGCAAACACATTTAATTAGGGGAAGATAATGCAATCAAAAGAAGGCTGGCAGCCCTGTTTGGTGTTGCTCAGTGGTTAGAGTGTTGGCCCAAGCACTCAAGGGTTTTAGGTTCAATTTCTGGTCAAGGACACATACATGGGTTTGGAGCATGTGCAGGAGACAACCAGTTGATGTATCTTATCGATATTTATTTCTCCCACTCTCTCTGAAAGCAAAAGGAAAAATATACTCAGGTGAGGATTAACAAAACAAAACAAAACAAAAGGTGGCAAAAGTGTCCAATGTGGCAGAGTTAGGGCAAAAGCCAGCTTCTGGGTTCCAAATTAAGCTTCTGGTGTGTGTGGTTGTTCTCTCCAGATCTGAAGATAGACACAAGAGCTAACACGTGCTATGAAATTGCTCTGAAAATTACACTTTAAAAAGCTGTAAGATGTTAGAATTATACTCCTTGCTTTTGAAAATGGCCTGTTTTTCACTGTTCTTCGGGAAGTATTTCATAATAAGCAAATTGCAACCATGGTTATAATGTGGGTAAAAGGAGGCTGGGAAGTGAGGAAGCTGACTTTCAGCTCCTTCCAGCCCACTTCTCCCTCCATGGACTCTGCTCCCACAACCATGCCCTTAGACGGCTCTGGTGAGCTCGTCCCAGGGTAGATTGCTTTCTAGAAACTCCTGACACTGGGATCAGTAGTGAAGTGGTGGAGATAAGCACTTTATGTATACCTCTGTTATGGGACTCACCGCCTTTCAGGTAGGTTTTTATCTTCTCGGCTGGATTCTAAGTTCCTGGAGGGAAGAAGGATCTTTCTTGTCTATTTTCAATAAATAAAACTTTGTCCAAAACAATTCCCTTTATTTAAAAAAAATGACATGAATCACTCTTGCTTGTGTAATAATGCTGCTATTCAGGTGTTTATGAACTTATGTATTCATTTGGTTTGGGCCTATTGGGTATTCAAAGGAAATTCATTCCTTTATCATTTCTAACTTATACTCTGCCAGTATTTCCCCTTGAGTCCACCTGGGTATGCGCCATCGTAGGTTTCATGTAGTCTTCATGCGTATTTCTTGGGAGACTCAGAGCTGTGGCCCTCAGAAGAGAAGATGCTGGTCTCAAGTCTGATAGCTAACCCGGACACGTGGGCCTGGTAAAACAGAAGACAGTGGGGTCTGAAAGAAAAGAACATGTCTTACAGAGGTAGGAAGGCCAGGGTTCTGCTGGTCAAGGCTTTCTGGGAGAGCTCAGAGCTGAGTAGCAGCTGGCATAAGCATAGTGAAGAGGTCCGTCTGCCCCCCAGGCAAAGCCTGGTAATTCTTGGTTGGATGGAGTGGGCATCAAAATTGCTTGTTGGCGCCGTGTGCAGGTATTCTTTAAAGGCTCAGCATCTCCCATCCAAGTACTAACCAGGCCCGACCCTGCTTAGCTTCCGAGATCAGACGAGATCGGGCGTGTTCAGGGTAGTCTGGAATGCAGTGACAGAGAGGAATAGACAGAAGTGCTCCAGCCATGAAGACAGAAGAGACACAATTCAGAGATGGAAGATGCTGACGACGCCTCACCATACCAGCAGACAGCAGCTGCGTGTTGCTGAAGGATGCCCAGGACCAAACCAGAGACGGTTGGACCTGCATTACCACCATTTGTCCACCAACCAGATCTGAAATATCATGGCTGACATGCACACATAAGCAACTATTTGACATTGAAATTGGGACTCAAAAGAACTGTTGGCCCGGAAAGGAACTCACTACAGACTGATTCATTTGCCTCTCAGCATAACCATTAAGGCTTGTCGCAGTTTAGGTTCTTACAAGGGTATTTCTTGGATCATATGACCTCACACATCTAGAGGAAATAATGAACAACATAGACTGGTGAATAAAAACAGACCCAGAGAAAGAGAAGCAGCGATCAGACTCTCAAACCTCAGAGGGAAAGTAGGGGAGGGTGGGGGTAAGGGGAAGAGATCAACCAAAGGACTTGGGTGTATGCACATGGGCCTAGCCAGTGGCCATGGACCACAGGGGGGTGGAGGAATATGTAGGGAGGGGTTTGGGATGGGAACGGGGGGGGGGGGGGAGATAAGGACAATTATATGATACCATAATCAATAAAAAAAATAAAAAAAAATAAAGGCTCAGCATCTGCTGGTGGTGCTGCAGAAGGAATGGGAGCCTTTTCCCAGTTTCGATGCTTTGCACCTGCTGCGGAGCTCAGCACCTTTTCCCCCCGGAGTAGAAGGAAGGTTGTTGAATCTGGCCGTGGGCCAGCAGGCGAATGTCAATACTTGTGGGTTGTGGAATAGAATTTGGTGGTGACTTGCTTTTAGAAATCTTTTTAAGAAGCTGATCATCCAAGCACAAGCTCGCCAGTGGGAAATGAGAAGCAGAGGACGGAAGAGAACCTGGCTGTATGTTGTCCATGGCCACACCGTGTGGGGCTGGGCTCTGATTATTCCTCTCGCACAGTGCCTTCTCTCTCTCTGCCAAGTTTCCTCAGAGCATATGAGCCAGCCTGGCATTGCACTCCAAACTGAATAGACTTGCCTATTTTGGTTTTCTCTCTTTGTTCATTCTGTGTCCATAAGTCCTTCTAACCGGTCAATGTGTGAACAATGAAGACCAGCCACAGTACTTTCTAAAGACATTTAAAAAAAAATACCTTCTTGCCCTGGCTAGGTAGTTCAGTTGGTTAGAGCATCATCTCAATATGTCAAGATTGCGGGTTCAATCCCCGGGCAGGGCACATACAAGAATCAACCAATGAGTGCATAAATAAGTGGAACAACAAATGGATATTTTGTTTCCCTCTCTCTCACCCATTGTTCCCCTCTCTATCTCTCTCTAAAATCAATTAATCTGGAAAAAATATAAGTACTATCTCCCTTGAATCCTATAGTCTGTGCTGTACATAAACTCTGTGTGACTTTTAGGTTTGGAGGGAGGGGTTGAATCAAAATTTTATTAGTCAGTGTAGGCTCCGCAAATCCAAGGTTTTTAACTTTCCTTCTGCACTCATCACTTATTAAAATACCTAGACTCTGTACGGGATCATTTCACTGGGCAGTATTTACTCGGAGGCAGACTAAAAGCTTGAATTTGGGTCCTAATTCTGGCCCTAACTTCCCTGTGACCCTGGAAAAGCCACTCAACTCCTTTATTTCTCACTGTTTTCAGCTATAAAATGGGGTGATTATTTCCTACCTCAGTGATCTGTTGCAAAATAAACACTCAGGAGTAAACACCCAAATATTTACTAATGTTTACTGGACAATTGTATGATCGATAAATACATAAACTATGTGTGGAAAGGGAGATTAAGTTCACCCCAGTGAAGAGGTTACAGTGTAGTTGAGGAGATGTGCTCCTGAGCTATGACCAGTAGTGCTGGGAATGCAAAGTAAGTAAGGCATGATCTATACGAGTTCAGAGGGAGTCCTGGCCAGTGTTGCTCAGTGATTATAGTGGCACCTGGCACACAGAAGGGTCTCAGTTCAATTCCCAGTCAAGGGCATATACCTGGGTTTCAGTTCACTCCTTGCCCCAAGTCGGGGCATGTGTGGGAGTCAACCAGTCAATGTGTCTTTCTTACATTGATGTTTCTTTCTCTCTTACTCCCTCCTTCCACTCTCTCTCTGAAAAGCAATGGAAAAAAAAATTCACATGTGAGGATTAACAACAACAAAGAGTTCAGAAGAAAAGATCACAGCAGTGTGGGAGTTGCGGGATCAAGGAAGCTAGAAGAAACAAGAGAACAGGGAAATGTTCTAGGTGGGAGGCAAGGACAAGAACAGAGGCTCAAAGCTGCCGCCAGCTTATCTCTACTGCTTAGTTAAGAACTTGGCCGTGAGGAGTGGTGGTAGCAGGCAGGGGAGGCCAGACTGTGTCCAGTAGACCGAATCTAGAAGGTCCTGCTCCTTTTCTCCATCCTCTTTTCTTTCACGTGGTGACTGATGTTTGTTCCCATGGCTTCCTGCTCAGTTGGTCCTGAGACTACACGAATAGGAATGTCTCTCCATCTGTGGAAGAGAAGAAGAGAAACAGGATTGATAAAGGAGAAAGGGCATGTTTATCTGTAAATCTACACTCTGATGAAGGAACCATTCTGAAGAGCTTTGGTGAGGCTAAAGGGTAGAAAAAAAAGCCCATCAGTTTGATTGATGTGGAGGCCTTCTGCTAACCAGACAGATGGAGGCTAAGGCGGATAATACCTTGTTGACACAGACTGCAAAACTGAGGAGGCAATCGGAGATGACCATCTCAGCTTCTGCTGGCTGGGTAATTGGGCTAAAACAAACAAACAAACAAAAAAACTAATATCTTTTAGACTTTTTTTTTTTGGTCCCTTCTCAGAATACAATAAAGGGAGGTACTATATTGGACTTAACACCGACCACTAAGGAAAGAATTACTTTACGATGTAGAAGATGGAGGAGCCTTTGAAGATAGTGATCATGATCTCATAGAATTACTTTGAACAAGCTTTTTATTTTAGGGAAGACTTTTGGATATGGAGAAGTCTCTAGGACATGGGATGGAGGATCCTCCTATAGTCCATACCCAGTTTTCCCTATCATTGTCTTACATGAGTATTCTACTTTTGTCCCAACTCATTAACCACAGTCCATGCTTTATTCAGATTGGCTGGTTTCCCCTCCTGCCCTTTTTTCTATTGTTGTTGTCTGGGTCCCCCTCCGGGATCCCACATTACATTTAGTTGTCGTGTCTCTCTAGGCTCCTGTTGGTTGTGACAGTTTCTCAGGTTTTCCTTCTTTTCAATGACCTTGACAGTTTTGAGAATCACTGTCAGGTTGTTTATAGAAGGCCCCTCAGTAGAGATTTGTCTGATGCTTTTCTCATGGTTAGACTGAGGTTAATGTGTTCTGGGGAGATTGGGTGCTGTTCTCATCATACAATATCAGAGGTATACTCTATAACATGATACCACTGTTGATGTTGATCTTTATTACCTGGCTTACGTAATGTGTACTACCTTTCTTTCCCCTCCCTTTCCATGCTGTTCTGTGTGGAAGGGAGTCACACCTCAGGGATTGGGAGTTCTCTTCCTCCTCCTTAAAGGAGGAGTATCTATAAACGTAGGTGATGGGAGTTTTGTCTGTTCTCTCCCTTTGTCTATTCAATCACTTACTATATATCTACTAGAGGCCCAGTGCGTGAAATTTGTGCATGGGGTGGTGAGGCGTGTCCCTTAGCCCAGCCTTGCACCCTCTCCAATCTGGGACCCCTCAAGGGATGTCTGGCTGCCCGTTCTGCATTACTATTTATCACTTAAAGATGTGTTTTCGTGGTTTGTTATAGAGTGACATTTTGTATTAATTTATTTACTGGCTAGATTGAACTTTGTGTGTGAGTGTGTGTGTGTGTGTGTGTGTGTGTGTGACTAACTGTGTAGTATGTGTGGTATGTAATTATATTTGAGAATAGCTTTAGTTTACTTTGCTTTTTAGTTGTGTATGGAGCTATTAGAATAGAGACAGAGGAAGGGAGTAAGGCTAGCAATAATAGATGACATATACAGAACTGATTTGCTTTTACTTTTCTAGCAAAGAGAATGATCTTCAAAATGAAAAGGAATTAATTAAAAGGGATTTAGAAGATGGATAAAGGAGCGTCTGGGTAATTTTAATGAGTTCACATCTCTAGAGCACACTAGATTGCATCTCAGAGTGTTGAAGGAATTAGCAGATACCATCTCTGAGCTACTGCGGTGATCACTGAGTAAATCTTTGTGAGTGGGAGAGGATCCAGAAACCAGAGACAAGCAAATGTTCTGGAGATATATATCCAGAACAATTATATATATATATATATATATATATATATATATATATATGTGTGTGTGTGTGTGTGTGTGTGTGTGTGTGTGTGTATTGATTTCAGAGAGGAAGGGAGATGGGGAAAGAGATAGAAACATCAATGATGAGAGAGACTCATTGATAGGCTGCCTCCTGAATGCCCCACCCCTGTCAGGGATTGAGCCCACCACTCAGGCATGTGCCCTGACAGGCAACCAAATGGTGATATCCTGGTTCATAGGTTGACACCCAACCACTGAGCCACACCAGCCAGGCTGGATAGCTTTTGAAAAGGTTGAATTCCTAAACCTGTCAGTGTAGAAATGCTCCCTTGCAAAAATTTTGAATTACCATCATGTAAACAATTTATAAGGCCATAGAAGAAGTTGCATTGATCCTTAGGAACCAGCATCATTTTGCTAATATGTAGTGACCATTCATTTAGTTTTCTTTTTAGGTAAGGGTTTTAGATTGGTACTGGAAGAGAAGTCCATAGATATCAAAGCATAGGTCTCCTTAATGCGCATAGCAGAGAAGAATCGAAGGATGAGAGGGTCAAGAAATTCACAGCTGATTCTATTCCTTTGCCTAGCCCAGTTACTGAGGGTCGGCAGCCTGCACAGAAGTTTACAGTGGCAGGTCCTCAGGTTTTTGTTTTGTTTTGTTTTGTTTTGTTTTGTTTTTGTGCCAACTTAAGAAAGATCCTTCAGACTTGCATAGAAATCTTAAAATCCACATATTTTGTGTGGCTGGTGACACAAACTTCAGTGGGGCAGCTAAACCTATAGACTAAATAAATATTCATCCATACAATGAAATAAACACCCTTCAGCTATGAATATGGGCCAAGACAACTAGGTAAATTTAACAGAAATAATGAGAATTTTTTAAATGCTGTAAACGGAAACCAAAGTTGGTTTTCTTCTTCTTATGGCTTTCCTGAATGTGCCCCGATTATAAAATAAAGCAATAGTGCTCATACAGTGAAAATGATCACTTCAAGTCAATTCAGATGTAGTTGAGAGAATTCTGGGTTCGTCGGATCAGGTTGATGTGAGGGTGTGGCATAATGTACAAAGTGCTGGAATGAGAAAGACCTGCTGTTAGCCCTGGCACTGCTGTGAGCTGGTCGTCATCGTGGGCAGGCAGTTGGAATGCCTTTCTGGGTCTGGGTTTTCTTATCTGAAAGTGGGGGATGGCAATGGGTGGGGCGGAGCTAACCACTTTGCCCCGTTCCCGCTCTTGGGTTCTATCAAGCAGCTACAAGTTCACTCTCACGTTCCTCAGTAAGTGTGGCCACATTTCTAAATGGAACCTTCTAGATATTTTTTTTTTGTATCAAACAGACCCTTACAGGCTTCACTTTCTTTTAATCGACAAGTTCCTTCACATCTCCCTCCTTCAGGGTCCCACAAGACCATCCTTATATATATATAACCTCAGCCCTGCAGCCCGAGGTTAATTTAGCGCTGTACTTGAGCCCCGCTTGACCGAAGGAAGACTACAGCTTTTCTTGGTTAGGGCTCAGGCCCACCTCCTGAGATTCCACACGAGACAGGGGCCCCTCCTTCACAGCCCAAAACCAGCTCAGGACTTCACCCATGGGGGCACCTGCCTTCAGCACCTCCATTCTTCATCTGCCTACCCCAGACCGTCCTGGGTACCATCGGCTCCTGAGCCTGACACCCCCGGCAGCTTCCCCCAGCACCGCTACTTTGATTTCGTTGTACCCACAGTGAATGTTCAATTTAAAAATTTTAAAACTTCACATTTCCCCCATGTGTATCTTCATGTGATCATTTCCAAAAGGGTTGAAAATACTTTCCATGCCTTAATTTTCTCTTGCCTCATCTAATTTCCCCTGATGTTAGTCATCCAATAGGATCCAGGGTTTTTATGTGTGCTCTTAGAGAACACAATGTATTATATATATCCTTCTTCATGCAAATTTCTAGTCTTTTGCTTCCTTCTTATTTACTTGGACTGAATTCTCAGAGTTGAGAGTCTCTGGTTGAGGGGGTGCATTGGTATGTACCTTGCTCCATTTGGGGGACCTTTATTTTGACTGATAAAGAAGAGAGATCACTTTAGCATATTTAAGAATTTAGCTAATTTACAGCTAAGCATAAATTTTAGTCTCTTTCTAGGGCTTTCCTCAATGGCCTACTCCCACTTTTGGTGGGAGGAATGTTGGCAACCTGAGATACCCCAGGTTGCAGCACCTTACAGCGTGCTTTTCCCTAAATTTCTCCGTGGGTTGCCTCTGCCATGAATTCTTCCCAGTGCCAGCATTTCCACAGCTCACCTCAGGCGCTCCCTGCTCTGCTGCATCTAGGCAGGCTCTAGGCTTTGCCTGCTATCCATGTGCCATGTACAACTAACCTCAGGTTCTAAATCTAGTTAATTAACCGTTAACAGGTGGCCAGCGAGCGTATTGCCCAGACGCCTGCATGCTCTCTGCCTGCCATAATATATTATCCTGGGTTCATGTAGCATGTTTTCGGTTAGCACATTGAGCAGGAAATGAGAGCTACCTGCTGTGGCCACGGGTAGAGTCTCTTTGCTTATCTGAAAAACTGTTCTCTGGCTTGTGAAGTGCGGCCTGTCCTCGTTTCCTGTGTCCCTCCAGGCCACCGCCCACCCCTCGCCCAGAACGCGCTCCCAGCCCAGCCGGCTCTCGATAAGCAGGGCAAACTAGGAAGCCACTTCCCCGGCTCCTCTGTTTGCCTGTGTGCATTGAATGTCTGACGTTTATCCCTTAGGAAAAGGAAGATCTTAGAACTGGTCTTTTTGTCAGACTTAAGCAGTGCTTTGTTGTTCATAAGGTTTCCTATTTATAAATGGGAAGTACTTAAAGCCCTTTAGGATGCAGGTGCTTTTGAAGGAGGTCTTCAGACTGTCTGCTTTCTATACCTATTTTGGAGCTGGATAAAGGTTAAGTAGTTCTAATGCAGCATGATATTGTGGGATGAAAGTTATGTGGCTGTTATATGTGTAGTAACAGCAGAAGACAAGAAATAACCCGTCTCTTCTATATAGTCATAGAGATGCCTGCCATCAGGACAGAGATGCCTTCTGAAATGTTTTCATCTTGCAAGTCTCCAAAGTGGGCTTCCATGCGAGGCGGGAGTGAAAACTTCGTAATTGGAACTCTGGTTCAATAGCTCTGATGAGGTCACCAGAGCTCCTTTAGCAACCGAATTGTTTGCATGTCATAAAACGATGATATGACTCTAGACAAATATTGACTTAATGAGAAGTGTAGGTGTGCACAGTAAAACTTGCTCCTTCCTTATGGAGCATTTCCTTATGAAGTTCATTAGTCTCCCGCTCCGGGACACTGTGAGATCATGGGAGCGGCACAGACGGTAAATGTCACAGGATCTAAGTTCAAGCCACCGTGTGGCTAGTTGTCAACTGGTTGTAAGACGTCAGGCTCATAAGTCATCTGAGGGGCCAGAGGAGGTTGTCCTGCAAAATGAAGAGAGGCTGGGGGAAATGCTGAACGAAGTCATTTTTAAGGATTCTACCTTCTAGCTTTAAAACGAGCCCAGCCGGTGTGGCTCAGTGGTTGAGCATCGGCCTATGAAGCAGGGGGTCACAGTTCAATTCTCGGTCAGGGCACACGCCTGGGTTGGGGGTTTGGCGCCCAAGAGGGGGTGTGGAGGAGGCAGCCAATCACTGATTTTCTCTTATCAATGATGTTCCTATATCTCTCTTCCTCTCGAAATAAAAATATATCTGTATTTTAAAACTATTTAGTTAGTGTTTCTAAATGCCATTTTATCTCTTTTTATATAATTACTAATTTAACCAAACAGAGACAATATAAAAATTATAAAGTAAAAAATATCCTGTATTTTCCTAACACAGACAAAATAATTGTTAAGGTTTTCGAGTATTTCCGTCCATTCCAATCTTTTTTTTTTTTCTAAATGGATATAAATAAGAATTTGTAAGCTATCCTGTGTATATGCAGGGTAGGGCAAAAGGAGGTTTGCAGTTGTGAGTGCATGAAACACAGTTTATTCTTATATTCCTATTAATTATTGTATTCCTTTCCATAGGAACAGCTGTAAACCTACTTTTGTCCCACCCTGTATATTTCAAAATGAGAATCATAAAAGCCGTTTCATAAAACGGTTTCACATTTACAATATATCAGGAGTATTAGTCATGGCATCTGAGTCAAGGCTTCGAGCTTTTATGCAAAGTCAGATTCCCCTGGTCATGTCTGCAGTTGCTTCTGAAGTTTCCATGTTGGAGACAAAGTTGTAGGCGCTCTCCGAGCTCAGCACACGTGGCTTGTGAACGCCCTGCAAGTCCAAGCAGCCAGCTTAGGCCGATCAGAGAGTGAGCGGGAGGGAATGTTCCAGGGGTCAGCGTGAGGAGGACGGAGGACCCCTACGACGTTGCATGCCTGGGGCCCACCAGTGTCTCGGGATGTCCGGGAATAGTTGTGTTTGTGCACAACCAGGTGAGAGGGGCTGAGGCTGGACAGAGCAGTAAAGGAGGGAAACTTGGTGGCGAGGGCTTGTGTTTCTGTGTCCTGCTCATCCCACATGCTAATGGTGCCTCCTCTCTCCGCCCCCAGTTATCTCTCTCTCCCCCCTGGGCCCATGGCATTTTGCTCACTCGGCAGATAAACTTCTTATCGCACGTTAACTGGAAGTTTTTTTGCGGCAGTTGTAGGGTGTGGGGAGGGCTAGGGGTAGGTTATAAGAAATAATAAATGTATGTCCTCATGTTCTACATCAGGGAATCTCAGAGTTGGAAGATAATCTTAACTAAGGTGAGAGAGAATGGGTGAACATGAATTATTACTGAATATTTTAAAAATAATGTTCTACTCTTTTGTGTGTGTGTGTGCATGGAGTATTTTTGTTGTTTCATTGTTCAATCACAGGTCACATTCCATATTATTTCGCATCAGTTTCCTGTGTACGGCATCGTGGTCAGATAATCAGATCCTTCACAAGGTGATCCCCTGGATACTTCCTGTTCCCCCGTGGCACCACGCACAGTTACTACAATGGTATGGACCCTCAGACTGGTTGGCTGTGAGGAGTGACCCCCAACCACAAGAGACAGGCTGCTCTGCGTGAGGGGCTGACCCCACGAAGCAGAATGGGCCCTGGCATTGTGTGGTGACGGCAGCAATTTCCCCTTTGGGTGTGCCGCGTGTGTGGATCCAACTGGGCTATGCTCTGGTGTGGTCTGAAGCCTGCTCTTGGCGTGTGGGTTCTGGTGCCTCTTGGGAGGGATCCCAGTGCAGATCAGCGTCAGATGGCCCTGGGCTACCTGTGAGGTGCTACAGAGCAACCCAAAGACTGTGGCTGTGTCTGCGGGGCCTGGGTGCATGTGGGAGGGGCCTAGCTGCGTACTGAGGCTGGCTTCCACCAGTACGAAGCCTGGGGGGCAGGTCAGCAAGGCCCAAGGCACCCCAAGATTTTCCTCTGCCTGCCTTCTGCCTGTTTGACTCAGTCACCGAAAGAGCCGTTGGAGATACATGAGTTACGTGAGGTAGGTTCTCCGTGAGTCACCGGGTACAGGCAGGCGGCGTTCACCAGGTTAATACAGAGTCAAACTTGGCCCTAGGCCCTTCAGCAAAAGTCTCAGGACAGACCGAGGCCAGCTGCCACCCACCTGGGGCCTGTGGCTCTTTTCCTTGGGGCCGTTTGAGGGAGCTGTCAGGGTGAAGCCAGTAGAATTCATCAGTCTAAGCAGATTAAGATGTGGCCGTGTGAGCCGAAACCGGTTTGGCTCAGTGGATAGAGCGTCGGACTGCGGACTGAGAGGTCCTGGGTTCGATTCCAGTCAAGGGCATGTACCTTGGTTGCAGGCACATCCCCGGTGGGGGGTGTGCAGAAGGCAGCTGGTCGATGTTTCTCTCTCATCGATGTTTCTAGCTCTCTATCCCTCTCCCTTCCTCTCTGTGGAAAATCAATAAAAAATATATTTTTAAAAAATAAAAAGATGTGGTCGTGTGGAGGAAGGACTCTGCACAGGAATATGAGTGCCAGTCAGGGTGCTTGGGGGGAGAGGGTGGGAGGTGGGATAAGTGGTTTTCGCTCTAGAGCCAAACAACTCTGTCTCTCTCTCCCTGTTCATCTCTGACTCTGCTGGAATCTGCTCTGACCTCCTCAAGAGCCTTCCAAGAAAGACAGCGATGCGGGCCCAGGGTGGCCACAGCCAGCAGACTCCTCTGCAGTGTGAGAGCCGGGCAGGGTGGGACCACCGGGAGTGGGTACGGTGGGGCTCGTGGATCTCCAGTGGAAGGACGGCGCTGGTTGGGTGCATGGGAAAATCAGCCCTTGCCCTAAAGCCACTCTATTCAGTCTGTCCATGTGTGTCTCTGACATCCCCTGTCTGCCCAGGCATCATTGAGAGCCCCCCCGAGAAAGTCTGCCGCCCAGGCTCAGGCTGGCCCCAGTTAGCGGGCTGCTCCACAGGGTGGGAGCCAGGCTGCAAGGGCCACAGAGATTCATGGGGGCCAGGGAGGCGCTAGTGTTCTCTCCCAGGCCAGTGCTGTAGGGAGTGCTTGGCCCAGGAAAGGTCGTGTCTGTGGGTGGTGTGGGAGAGGGACTCAGCACACGGTCAATGGTGGCTACCCTTCCAGCCCATTCCCTAAAGCCATACGACCCTGTCTCTTCCTGTATCACTCCAGTCTGCCTTCCTTTCTCCAGAGTCCAGGATAAGTTGACCCAAAATGGAATTTTATGCATTGGCCCTTTAAGAGGGCATCTGGGTTTCTTTCTACCCTATTTCCTTGAAAATAAGACAGTGTCTTATATTAATTTTTGCTCCCAAAGATGCACTAGGTCTTATTTTCAGGGAATGTCTTATTTTTCCATGAAGAAGAATACGGTACACATTTATTGTTAAATAAAAATAAAGGAAATTTATTACCTGACTATGGTACGGTAGTACGGTAGTTGTCAACACAAACCAGACAAACTGAATCCTACAGCATCAAGAATTTACTCATTTATTCAATGACAATCATGTCATCATCTTCTGCAACATCATCATTACAATCCAACTCGTGAATTTCCTGGTGAATTTCTTGTGACTGCATTTCTTTCAGAATCAGTGGGCCAAATCTCTCCTGTTTAGCAATAGCACTGTCTTTAAATGAGTACTTCTTGTCAAGGTAGCCTGCTCGCAGTGCATTTGCAATGTAATTGTCAGTGATTTTCTCCCATGAATTCTTCACCCAAGTCACAACTTCTTGCAGTTTAGGTTTCACAAAGTTTCCACGCTGATTTCTCTCCATTCACACAGCAGTGACGTCAGGACTCCACGTAACGTCACTGGTTGCTAGATGTCAGTCGGGGCGGCCCTAATTTTCATTCTGAGACAGAGCCTGGGGTCTTATTTTCGGGGGATGCCTTATATTTCACTCAGAAGGAAACATGTAAGCAGGTCTTATTTTTGGAGAACAAAGTAGCAGCCTCATACCTGCATCCTGTCTGGTAGGCAGAATCCCCACTGACTTTCACCGTTATGCGTGCTCCTCCTCTTGGCTTTGGTGCTCCTGTTGGGGAGCCTGGCATGGGACTGAGACCCCTCCCCTCGCTCCTCAGGGAGGATGGTTGCAGCTGAGAGACCTCCCCTGATTCTCAACTGGAGCACATGGGTGCAAGGCCAGCCCTTTTTGCATATCTGCCAGTCTTGATACAGCTTCTTCTCTAGCTCCTGGGTCATAAGACTTCTGTTAGCTAGCCTTCGGGTGGCCGTTCAGTTGATTGTTCTGTAATTTAGTTGTAATTCCAGTTTGGTTCAGGGAAGAAGGTGAGCGTATCTTCCACCTATTCTGCCCCTGTCTTGGATCCCTGCATGTGGTATTTTGGCTACCTTATAGGTCACATTGGTTTTGTGGGGCTTGCTGGATCTCCACACCACAGAGTCTATATTCGGAAATACTACAGTTAGTGGGAAGTTTTCCTACATCATTATAGGTACTTTGAGGCTCTTTGTAATTCCAGAATTCTATTAGTTACATTTATTGCTTCTATGGGAAGATGCATTCCCAATTCCAAATGCCCGAGTTTGTATCTCAGCTCTTGCAGAGTTGCAGACCGCCTGTATATATAAAGCCATCTTTAAATATGCTGAACAAAACATGATCACAAACCTGTCCACCTCCAAATCATGGGCCCTTTTTATAGTGCCTGATGCCTCCCAGCCCTGGGCTAGCAAGCCTTCCCTCTTTCTGTTTCACCTGCAAAGGGATTCCCACAGGAGAGGAAGATTAATGTGTTTAAGTATATGTGTTTTAAACAGCGGTATCCCCTTTGAGCAACCTGGGTCATTGAATGCCTTAGGTGGAGTCGCATACCGTAATGGATCTTCACCATTTCTCATTGGAGGTGAAAGGGCAGACAACATGGTCTCTGCACCTGTAGGAAGAGTAGCCTGAGGAAAAGCTTTTCTGTAAAATGGCACTAACGTACAAGATTCACATAAATCTATTAAAAATCATCTGCAGAAAATAGAATAGTAGTCCACAATGATGGATAGCACATTAATGAACCTACTTATGTACAAGATTCACATAAATCTATTAAAAATCATCTGCAGGAAATAGAATGGAGTAATCCACAATGATGGATAGCACGTCTCTCTCTTTATTTAAAAACATTCAATTACTGTATTCACATAATCTAACTTAAATGTGAGCCAGGGTATTCATTTGTTTGTTCATTCACTTCCCACCCAAAGGACTTTGATTGAACCCACTTACGTGCCAGGTTCCATGCGAGGCCCCGGGAGTAGAGGAGACACAGTCCCTGCCTTTAAGGAATTCAAAACCTGGTGGACGTCAGGCCCAGAAACATCTTTTAAAATGATCTCATTTTTTTCAAACGAGCTCTCCTGAGAACAGGGCATGTGCGTGAGGAGAAATCATGTCGTGTGGATCTGGTAAAGCGTTATTTCCAATACAAAGTCAGCCAGTGTGTTGATTTGTTGAAACCCACTGGCCTCTGATGATGCTGAAACTGCTGACGTTTGCACATGTGCTTGATCCAAGTGCTAGTGTATGGAAGATGAGTTCTGTTTCATGTTTTACTGCTCGCTTCTAATGACACATAGGACAAGGGAGAATGAATGAAAGGATGTCGGCCTTGATATCCTTGGGCTACTGCTGGCTATGAGTTGAGGCTCTGGGCTTTTCAACTAGGTCCCAGGGGAAGGAATTCTATTAGGGTGACTTCTAAGGAGAAGACTCGTGAAGCTTGAAGCCTGTTTCATGCAGATCAGAGCTGGGCCTGGTGCTGGTGGTGGTGGAGGTGGTGTGTGTGTGTGTGTGTGTGTGTGTGTGTGTGTGTGTGTGTGTTGGGGTGGAGGGGAGAGGGTCCTGGTGGCAGGGATCTCTTCCTAAACCATGCTTGTGTTTCTGGAAGAGTAGGATGGTGTAGGAGAGAGAACCTCTGCTGTGGGCAGGAGGTCAGATGCAATTACTGTAGCTGCAGAAGGCTCTGCATGGCCCCGCAAAGGATGGAGGTGTTACAAGGCGAACCCAGAAACTATGGTGATCTTAGTGTTTAAGCTCGGGCATTTTTGTGTATGTGCTGGGGGGGTGGGTGGGGGAGGGCATTTTTTGGAAAGTACATTTTCCATGAGAAATGCTGCCATAAAGACGCTCCATGTGTAGTCAGCCTGGAATAAATAAATGTCATGGGCTGCCATCAACCCCCCCACCCCACCCCCCCCACACACACAATTTTATCTCCCATTAAAATGTATTCAGCGGGAAGTATTTCCCCTGCTTCTGTCTGAAAGTACATCACATGACTATTCTGACTCCTCTTCCATAATAAAACGTCCCACTTCAATTTTCCAGGTCGTTAAAATGTCTAGTAACGTGTAGTAGTCAAAGCTCCCAACTTCCCTCCTGTTAACAGCAGCTCTCCGTCCTCCCGCGGGGGCCTGTGGTGGGGAGGGGGGAGGGGGGCGGGCTGGATGTTTTCTCTCTTGCTCAATCAGTAGCTGTTACTGTTGGCTTAGGGCGGGGTGGGGAGGGCAGAAGGGGGGGAGAGGGAATATGTTATTCGCAAGTGGCATCACTGGAGAGCTGTGTTTGTGCTGTGGGTGTTTAGAACGGACTCCTCCTCTTGAGGGGACCCTTTTGTAGGTCGCTCAGAGATATCCCCTCACCTATCTCTGGGGACTTCTGACCTCCAGGCTCCTCCGTGTGGCTTACCGCACTCTCTCCTTCCTCCGTCTCTAGAAAGCCCACTGGTTCATTTGTACTCCTGTCTGCTGGGTTCCATTGCTGTGCAAGAGGTAGTTCTTAACAGGCAAGCATGAGATAGCTCGGTGGTCGGCAAACTCATTAGTCAGCAGAGCCAAATATCAATAGCACACAACGATTAAAATTTCTTTTGAGAGCCAAAATTTTTAAACTATATAGGTAGGTGCCTTGTTACTAACTTAAATAGGGTACTCCTTCCATTGCACTGGGACCTTTTTATAGTGCCCGGTGCCCGCACATGGTATTTTGTGGAAGAGCCATGCTCAAGGGGCCAAAGAGCCGCATGTGGCTCACGAGCCAAGGTCTGCCAACCACTGAGATAGCCATCCTGGGGCTTGTGTCCGGCTGATCAGAAATAGTCGCACATCCTTTGCTCCTGCAGACTGGCGGGGTGCAGGCTGATCCCAGCGCAGGTGTTGTTTCCTTGGGCTTGTCCATCCGCATCCTGCCAGCCCACAAGTCACCTCGTTGTAGGAGCCTCATGCTCTCCAGCTGGTGCTGTGGGGGCCCCTCACTGGGCTAGAAGAGGAAGGGCAGGTCCTCCCACCTGTTCCCTTTGGGTCCCGTATGGTGTGCCGCCACTGGGAATGCACAGGGCTGGCTTAAAGGGAACCCTCTTAGCCAACAGCCTGGCCTGTCTTCCCCTCGCTATGCATGAGGAGTTAGTGGCGGGTCAGGGAACATGGTGTGGGGCTCTGTCCTTTGAAGAGCTGCACGTAGCCCAGGCACTTCCCTTTGCAGTCTCACGCCTGGGCTCTCCTCGTAGCTTGGTTGGCATGTCCATTGTAGCCTCCTGTAACACTTTACTTGGGAAGCAGTGCTTCGCCTACCCCTCACTCTTGGAGATTCACGAGAAGCATGGCATGGAAGAGGCTCCCGGGCCTCCTGACCGCTTTGTCCTCACCCCTTCCTCTCCTGACCTTGTGGCGTCTCCCTTCGGGATCCTCCCTGCCATGCACCCCACTCCTCTGCATTAGCTGGACCCTTTGAGCTTCAGGATTCTCAGTGTTGATGCCCCAGAAAAGATATCCTTGCCCCCGTTACCCAACAGATCTCCCCCTAATGTTCTGCCGCTGCATTCTCTTTATTTCCTTCACAGCATGTATTACACCATCAAATTGTAAATCCCGTAAAGGGAAATCCATATCTGTTTTTACTCTGTCATATAAAACCAAGTCTGTTTATTTCGGCATTTCTCATCTAAGTGATGGCTTAAACACTCATAAACCCATATAAGCCACCGCTTCCCAAATTTCTCTCTCCTTTCAGGCTAACTCTTGACATCTAGGGTCTTGGCTACATGGGATGCTGGGGACCTAGTTTAGGGAATGCTGATACGAGGCTTACGTTTTGTGTGCTTCTTTACTGTTTGTTATTGTCTCCGCTCCCCTGTCCCCACCTTGACTCTCACTTTTACTCACGCTCTTCTAACAAGACCCTGTTTGAGGCCAGCAGGCCAGCTGCTATCACCCCTTTTTGCAGATAACCACACCCAGGAGGAGAGGTCAGGTGTGAGGTCACCGGAGGGACCAATGGCAAACATGGCCCAGCGCTCAGCACCCCCAGCTCATTTCGTGGGGTGTCCTCTTCTGCCTCTCCTGCTGTCCCTCTCGTCACAGCTGGCCTTGCGGCAGGACTGTGGCCTCACTCACCACTCCCCCGTGCACAGAAGCCACGGGGGCCCGGTCTCAGTTTGGAATGGAAAGATGAGTTCCCAGCCCAGAAGCCATACTGCGTGGCGCAGAGCAGGAGACGTTCTCTTGAAGATTCAGTCCTATGAAAGTCATGCGTGCACCGGTGCCACATCCCTGTCCTGACCTCGACCCACACAGTGAGAGGTTCGTGGGCAGTGAGAAAGCCTTCCTCCTTAGTTAGGAGGAGAAGCTGGATTCTGGAGGGCGGTGTTGGCTTGAAGGAGGCTTGGCGATCGATCGCCTTACCTTTCACTCTTTCCCTGGCTGCTCAGCAGACTCTCCTCACCCTGGCCACCCGTCAGAACCGCACATGCTTCCTCTGGCAATGCTACCCCACCCGGGGCCCCTCGGGGCAGTCCAGGCTCCCTGCGGGGACAATCTTTCATTCGGGAGCGGGAGGCTTATCTCACGCACGCACATTCTTCTGGTCGGTCCTATCTGGTTATTAGCACATCGAAACTGCCGCTGTTGACATGTGTTGCCTAATTCCTGGCTGCTGATTGTAAGGCAATAGACCACTAATTTCCTGGGCTAGTTATTACTGCCGTGGCTTTGAGACCGCGCTGTGGCAGGGCAGCGTTTTTCCTTGATGCTGTCTGTTTGATGATTATCATTATTTACACTAATAACAAGGCCTTACGTTTGAAATGTGCTCCGGAGTGCACAGGGCGCTTTCATTTTTATTCTCTCTTCCGCCTCTTTCATTGGCAAATCCAAGCAGGCACCATAATATGTAGGGGAGTTGGAAGTAAAGTGTTTGTCCTGGGTATTCCTTTAAAATAAATGTTGGCATAACATAGCCATTTTTTTTTACAACAAGTTTTTTTCTTATTTCAGTAGCACAAATTAAAGAGTGAGTTTATGATTTTTATAACTTCCCATGCTTTTGAACCTTTTTGTCAAAGTCCAACAAGTACAGTGGTAGAAAATGGATTCTGCCCAGGGTTACATAAAATCAGTCAACTTCTTGGCTAGGAGCTGCCCCTAGGATTCAAACCTGAACAATACCTAATGCTACATTGCAAAGAAATGGGTTGTCTACCCCATGTTTGCTCAGAATAGAGGCCCCCATTTATTCATTCCTATATGCATCGAGGTAGAATCCACATGACATGAAATGAACCATTTTAAAGAGGAAAAAAACAGAGGCAACCACGATCTCTATCTGATTCTAAGACATTCCATCGCTCCAAAGTAAAACTTCATACCACAAGCAGTCACTCCCCGTCCCCCACTCCCTGTGGCCTTTGGCAGCCATTAATTTTTCTTTCTGTTTCTATGGATTTTACTATTCTGGATGTTTTATATAAATGGAAGTAGACCTGTGTCCTTCTGTGTCTGGTTTCATTCACTTAGTATACTGCTTTCAAGGTTCATCCACATTGTGGCACTTCATTCCTTTTTCTGGCTGCACACCCAGCATTTTTAACATGAAAAATATTCTGGGGTTAGGAAAACTCCAGCACCTACCCACACACAGACCCACCACGTCCTTCCCTCCATTGGCAATAACTTCCACGCACAGTAAGCTACACATCCTAAAGAAGTATGTGTGGGCAGTTAGAGCTGCAATTACTGATAAATACTATGTAAGACTCCAAAGGAAGACTGTATGTTGTTCTATGCAAGGATGACAGGTAATTCTTTGTGTAAAAAGATGCCTCCATGGGATGAGAAATGTTCACTAACTTATGTAAAGAAAATAATGAATTAACACAGATATTCTCCAGACCCTTGCGTCCTGGAAGTGGGTGCTTTCATGATTTTTATGGGCAGCGCTGGGAGCACGTGTGGATTTTTAGTCTCCTTTCAAATAATCTCCACTCAGAGAATGGGACCTGCCGAGTTAAGGTCTTTTCCTCGGTCTTTGTAGGGGACGTGACACAAAGAAAAGAATATGAGGCCTCGCGGTGGGGCAGTGCCCACAGTCGAGGACTTAGACCAGGGGTGGGCAAACTTTTTGACTCGAGGGCCACAGTGGGTTCTTAAACTGGACCGGAGGGCCGGAACAAAAGCAACCTGACCATGCTGGCACTCTCATCTTGGGCTGCTGGTGAAAGAGCGGAGGGGAGAGCAAGAGAACCCTCCGCTCTTTCAGCTCCAAGGGCCGGATAGAACAGCCAAACAGGCCAGATCTGGCCCACGGGCCTTGGTTGGCCCACAGCTGACTTAGACTCTGAAGAAAAAAGAATGAGCTTTAGAAGTAGGCAGGGCTGGGTTCAAATCCCACCTCCCCTACTTTGTTAGCCTTCTGTCCGTGGGCACACAGTGCTAAACTTCCTCCTGGGTGAAATGGGAGCAGACATTAGTCTGCTTGTGGTGGGCTGAAGCGTGGCTCCAAAGATACCCATGTCCCAATCCCCCCACCCGCTGCTCCTCCACACTGAGTCCAAGAAACTGAGGAATCGTGGCTCAGTTTGAATGCTTGGATGGCCTGTCAGTCATGCTAACTCTCTGAACTCTTCATATAACTCCCTGCGTGATCCATAGCAGCAAGAAAACCCCCTGCCATCTGCCAGTGATATTTCTGTTGTTCCCTAATTACAGCTTTCTCCTCTGTGATGTTGCTCTGTCGGATTCACTTATGGATGTGTCAATGTCTCTATTCAAATGCGCGAAATATTTAGCAGCGTTTAGCAGTTTTGGTGAAATGTTAGAAAGTGTTTTGAATAGATACCATCATCTGCTTTTCTGACGAGGAGGAGTGTGCTCCCACTGCAATTTGGGCCATTGTGTCTACACGCACTGGGGCCACGGCAGTGAGACCCAAAGATTCCCTGTTCTCAGTGAGCTTGCATTCTAGCATAGAATGATAATAATATGCACAGTGAATAAGCCAGCGGTAGAGTGTATCAGATGGCTATAAGACCTATGGGAGAACAAGAAGTTTAGGGAAGGGGGGGTTGCTGAAGTGGCACTGGAGACAAGATGCTGCCTTAAGTACGAGTGAGAACATTGTTACCATCTCCCTGCTGATGAGTGGAAACGTCTTTGATGTGGATTGAAACCAGAGTTTGCTAGCACACTTCTGCTTGTGATGAACAGTCAGAAGGCCCGAGCCTTTCACAGGTGCCAACCCTCTGCTCCTTCCCCACGGTCCTGCCTAGCCGTGGTGTCTTTCCAAGTTAAGCCACATGGCTTTGGTTAATCCCAGCTGGAATTCTTTTTTTTTTTAAACATATTTTTATTGATTTCAGAGAGGAAAGGAGAGGGAGAGAGATAGAAAACTCAATGTTGAGAGAGAATCATGGATCGGCTGCCTTCTGCATGTCCCCTACAGAGGATTGAGCCCACAACCCAGCATGTGCTCTTGACCAGAGTCGAACTTGGGACCCTTCAATCCACAGGCCAACACTCTATCCACTGAGCCAAACCAGCTAGGGCCCTGCTGGAATTCTTGATAGAAGTGGTTCAGGGATCATTGTTGGCAGTGCAGTCCTGGGGAAGGGGTGTGCCTAGCAGATCAGAGTACGTTTTTGGTTTTTTTTTCCCATCAAATAGGTCAACTTTTAAATTCTGGCTGTTCTCATATAAAGCAAATGACTTTGGACATGTCACTGAACTTCTCCAAATCCCAGTCCCCTTATAACCTTTGTCTGGATTAAATGACATAAAACACTGAAAGCACTTAGGCCCGTGACAAAGGCATAATGAACCCTCGGAAGATGCTGGTATTGTAATGTTACAGTGAGCACAATAGCCTGTTTGGAAGGTTGTGTGTAAACATTCATGGTAATTTTAAAGCATGTCTGCCATTATCAGGGTCAAATATATGCAAACCTGTCTCTATTAAGCCCTGCCTGCCAAAAAGGTATCTACATAGAGAGCCTATGAACTGGCCTCTTGTGAGCCTGGGCTCCAGACACACTCTGAGCATTCTGCAAGCTTCTGCAAAGGGAGGTTGGAATGAGGGAACAGAGGCAGCGACATCCCCCAAGGGATCCCGGATTGGAGAGGGTGCAGGCTGAGCTGAGGGGACCCTCCCCCATGCACAAACTTTGTGCACCAGGCCTCTAGTTGAGGTAATAAAAGTCCAGCTACTAAAAATGTGATTAATTAGTTATCATGGATGGTTCCACTGATTGACTTTTCTAGGTAATTGTATGGCTATTCACTTTGCAGATAGACACTTGGACAGACATTTGCTAAAGAGTTCTGGAAGAGAATGAGCTGCCCCATTTTGCTGAATGGCATCCAGAGTTCCTCAAGGAGTCCATGGCTTCATTGGGAAGTGGTCAGTCAGGATCAGGAATGGCACACATCTGGGATATACTCGGAGTGCATCGCTGCACTGCAGAACAAGTTCCAGAACTAGTGGAGGGGGTGGATGCCAGCACTGTACATGTACTAAGTGCCACTGAATTGGTCATGTTAAAATGGTTGGTTACACATTACTTGAATTTCACCTTAATATGTTTTTTAAAGAATAAAATTCTGATAGTGCCAGGACTAAAAAGCCCAGATACACCATTTCCTTGTCTACTCTTCAAAAGAGTTATTAAAGAATATGCTACTCTGACTTTTATTTATATGGAACTAGACGTCCAGTACACGAAATTCATGCACTGGAGTTGGGGGGTCTCTCAGCCTGTCCTGCACCCTTTCCAATCTGGTACCCCTCGGGGGGTGTCTGACTGCTGGTTTATGCCCAATCCTGCAGTCGGACATTCCTCTTGCAATCCGGGACTGCTGGCTCCTAACCACTCACCTGCCTGCCAGCCTGATCCCCCTAACTGCTCTCCCCTGCTGGCCTGATCACCTGTAACCACCTCTGCCTCGGCCCTGCCACCTGGGCTTTGTCCAGAAGACATCCAGTCTAATTAGCATATTACCCTTTTATTAGTATAGATAACTTTTCTTTAACTTTACAAATGTATGAAAAGTTTACTATTTCAGTATAGCCAATGCTTTGTGTTTTCTCATTTATAAAGTTCAGTCCTTCCAGCTGTAACATTTTATGGTGCTATGTTGGTTACAGAGATAGAGGTCAAAGTTACATTCCCACAGTATCTATCACAATAGGTGCCAAGTAAGGTGCCATCTTGATCTGACAAATAAATACCTTTTATTTTAGATTCTAAGTGATTTGCCTGCTGATCTTTAAAAAAAAACTGTAAGAAAAACTTGAAATATACCCATGTTAGAAAAGTGGGTCAAAAACTCATGTCACATAAAGTCTTAATTTTTCATGCAGTATTACCAAGGACTTAGCAGTACAGTGTAACTGAATGGTTGATGTCTACACTCAGATGTCAAAGAAGAAACAAGTTTTAGTGTTAGGGTGTGCTTCTTTGGAGATAACTTTACGAAAGAATCCACTTTTGTTTGTACTACTGATGCTAGTTTGGGGATTAGCAGTATGGCACTTTGAAAGCACACTTACAAATATACCTCTGCTTAATGATGTCACAAGTGTTTTACAAAATGTATTAGGTGTTCATATCAAGGAGCATGCTAATTCAAAATATATTCAAGTATATTTAGTAATATGGGCACTTTTTATGTTTTAACACTCCCCTTATACAAAAAAGAAAGAAAGAAAGAAAGAAAGAAAGAAAGAAAGAAAGAAAGAAAGAAAGAAAGAAAGGGAAATTGGCCTGTATAAGTAATACAAGTTTTGCCCCCACATGTGGAAAACATCGAAAAATACAAAGGATAAGGCTTATCTGTAAACTTTTGGCATTTGCGATTATTTTTCTGGATCCCACATAATTGCTGTCACACTGCTTATACATTTATATATTATGCTTTTATCTAAACAGTACAATCACATGCGTTTTTTTCCTAGAGCTGGAGTGGCTAAATAGGAAAACTAGGCTGTTGGGTCGTGGGAATCTGGAGAATGAGATGTCTCTCGCAGCCTCAGAGCTGGCCAGAGTCCCAAGGACCAATCTCAGGTTGACCTCCCCTTGGCCCACCACAGTCCTCAACCACTGCCCCGGGTGTCGTCGGGAGAGCCTGGAGAACAAAGCTGAGGTCATCCCACATGGCCTCTGGAGGCTTAGGGTCACCTGAACAAAACCCGCCCTTTGTCTGAGCGGCAGGGCGGCCTCTGAAGCCTGGCCTCCCCCTCTGACCCACAGCATCGGCGTTGCCGTGGCATCTTTGATCAGTGGCCTGGCGCACGGGGCTGTTCCCAGCGTAGGCTCATTCCTGTTGTGCGTAAAGAATAGCATGCAGAAGGAGGTTGGACACATTGTCTTACTCCTGAGGCCAAATTCCAGGCATGTTTTAGGCCCTTTGGCCACGCCATGTGACATTTTATATAAATGTTCCCTAAGACCTCTGGTGCCCAGATCTGCCCGTCTCCCTCCCTGGTGTCATGTTAGTTCTAAAACTGATAGCTGAATCCATTACCAAAGCCAGAAAAAGGGAGACCTTGAATTAGAAATTTAATGCAAAGACTTGGTGAATTGCTTTGCGTTCTCATTTTGTCAGCCTGACATATTTAAGGAAAAAATAAATTTCTAAAAATGTGTAGGGGCTGCTATGCAGTCTGTGTACGCGACAGTTTTCTTTTACAAGGTCAGCTGTGGATTAAGAGCCAACAAAAAAACAAGGGAAATTTTGAGAAGAGTGATTTTAAACGTCTTTTCATCCCAATCATTCTTGTATTCCAATTGATTACAAATAAAATGAGAAAATAATTTTATTTTATCTTTGACTTTGTTACAAGTTTGAGAATTCTGATCATGTATACATATTCTGTCACATGTTTCTCTGTAATGTCTTCTTTGCATCAAATAGATAATCTTGTACTTTTTTCCTGTGCTTCCATTTTCTAGAATTTCAGGTTAGAATATTCGTGTATCTCAATCTATTCCTTTAGAACAGCAGTTTCTGATTGAAATATAATAAGAGCCACATAACTAACTTTGAATTTTATAGTGGCCACATTTAAAACATAAACATGAACAGGTAAGACTAATTTTAATGATGTATTTTACTTAACCTAATACATATAAAATATTATCATTTCAACCCAGAAGCATCTGAAAAATTGGCATGTTTATATTTGTCTTCAGGTGAAGTCTTCCAAATCCAGTGTGTATTTTGTACTGATAGCACATTCAGACACTGGATGTTCATCAGAAATATTTGAGCTGTATTTAGATTGTACAAGCTTTGCCATTGAAAAAGTAGATTCACATTTCCAGATTGTTCCAAACATATTTAAAAGTTTCCCAATAACACAAACAAGCATCAGGTAATTTTTTTATTTAATTAAAATTAAATAAAATTGCCGAAACTGGTTTGGCTCAGTGGATAGAGCTTTGGCCTGCAGACCGAAGGGTCCCAGGTTCAATTCTGATCAAGGGCATGTATATTGGTTGTGGGCACATCCCCAGTGCGGGGTGTGCAGGAGGCAGCTGATCAATGTTTCTCTCTTATCGATGTTTCTAGCTTTCTATTCCTCTCCCTTCCTCTCTGTAAAAAATCAATAAAATATATATATTTTTAAATTAAATAAAATGAAAGATTCACTCCCTTATCACTCTATCTGATATCAAACTATTATACAAGGTTATAGTAGTCAAAACAGCATGATAATGACATAAAAAATAGACATATAATTCAATGGAACAGACTAATGATCCCAGAAATAAACTCACACCTGTATGGTCAATTAATATTTGACAGTGGAGGCAAGAAAATACAACAGAGAAAAGACGGTCTATTCAGTAAATGGTGGTGAGAAAATTGGACAGATACATGAAATAAAAATGAAACCAGACCACCTTCTTACACCATAAACAAGAATAAACTCAAGGTGGATTAAAGACTTATGTGAACTATGTAAACTCGAAACCATAAAACTCCTACAAGAAAACATAAGCAATAAAGTCTCTGACATATCTCTCAGCAGTATTTTTGCTGACATATCTCCTTGGGCAAGGGAAACACACACACAAAATAAACAAATCAAACCACATCAAACTAAAAACATTTTGCAAAGCAAAGGAAACCATCAACAAAACAAAAAGGCAGCCCTAGTCTGTTTGGCTCAATGGATAGAGCATCAACCCATGGAATGAAGGGTTCTGGGTTGGATTCTGGTCAAGGGCACATACCTCGGTTGCAGGCTTGATTCTCTGGCTGCATACGGGAGGCAACCAATCGATGTGTCCCTCTCACATCCATGTTTCTCTCTCTCCGTCTCTCCCCCTCCATTCTACTCACTCTAAAAATCAATGGGAAAACATCCTTGAGTGAGGATTAACAAAGAAAACAAAAAAATGAAAAGACAAGCTATTGACTGGGAGAACATGTCCCCCAATGATACAGCTGATAAGGGGTTAGGATTCAAATTTTATAAAGAACTCATAAATCACCACAAAAAAATCCCCCAAACAGTCCAACTAAAAAGTAGGCAGAGGGCCTGAATAGATACTTCTCCAAAGAGGACATGCAGATAGATGCCAATAGACATCTGAAAAGATGTACAAATTGGTAGTCACAAAATAGTCACGATGTAAAGTACAGCATGGGGAATATAGTCAGTAATACTGTGATAACTATGTATGGTGCCAGCTGGGTACTGGAAATATCAGGGGGAGGCACTTTGTAATGCATGTGATCTTCTAACCACTGTGCTGTCCACCTGAAACCAATGCAAAGTAATATTGAAGGTAAACTGTAATTGAATAACAGTTTACCTCAGTTGCACACACTTAGTGTGCTGGTTTAGTCTTATGCACAGCATTCAATTCCAGTTACTAGTAGCACAGGGAATTGAAAGAGAATTGGAGACAGAAGGAGAGGGAGAGGGAGAGGGAGAGGGAGAGGGAGAGGGAGAGGGAGAGGGAGAGGGAGAGGGAGAGGGAGAGGGAGAGGGAGAGAGAGAGAGAAGAGAGAGAGAGAGAGAGGAGAGAGAGAAACAAGGGACTTGTATTGACTCTGCCACTAGCTGTGTGACCTGGAATATAGTACTGCCCAAGGCCTTCTGGCCTGGGTGTCTTTAATTGTACATTAAGTTGTAATGGGAAATGGGCCAGATGTTCTCCTCTGAGGCCCCTTTGGCGCTCATAAAATGTTACAAGCCTTGTATGCACAAAGGTGCAAAATGCCACACCACGTGAAATGTATTTCTGTGAAATGGAGAGCTATGGCCCTAGCCGGTTTGGCTCAGTGGATAGAGCGTTGGCCTGCAAACTGAAGGGTCCCTGGTTTGATTCCGGTCAAGGGCATGCACCTTTGTTCAGGCTCCTTTCCAGCTCGGGTCCTGGCTGGGACGCCTGCAGAAGGCAACTAGTGGATGTGTTTCTCTCACATCAATATTTCTTTCTGTCTTCCCCTCTCTTCTCAGCCTCGGGAAAAGTCAATGGAAAAAATATCCTCGAGTGAAAATTAAAAAAATAATAATAAGATGGATAGCTATGAAGTGTTTTGTTTTGTGATATATAATTTAGGTGGGAGTGGAGAAGTAGAGAAGAGAAAAGCCACATCACATATGGCCGTCTGCCAGAGTTCTTAGCTCTCCTTTGGGGGAATGAATGTTCACGTTATAGAAATTATGGAAATAATCTCCTCTCTCAAGTGAAATTGCCTGTATATGTTTCCTATTGTTGCTGTGACAAACTCCCCCAGTGTAAGTAAGTAACTTGAAACAACAAACACTTATTTCCTTATAGTTCTGAAAGTCAGAAGCCCCGAACTGGTCCCACTGGGCTATAAGGAAGGTGTCAGCAGGGCTTCTTTCTGCCTTCTAACCTGCTGTGCTGTGTTTTTCAGACTCTGGAGGCCAGCAGCATCCCTTGGCTCGTGGCCCCCTCCCAGCTTCAAAGCCAGTATTAGCCTTCCTCACTCGGCATCCCTCAGACATCAAATTTTATGCCTCCCTCTTTCATGTAAGGACCTTGTGATTAATATATAATCCAGATCAGTCTTATGTTAAGGCCAGCTGATTAGCAACCTTAATGTTATCTGCAATCTTAAATCTTCTTTGCCATCGTTGCAACATAGGCCCAGGTGCTGGGGGTAGGATGTGGACATTTTTGGGGGGACCATTTTTCTGCCTGCCATGCATGGCCAAATCTCTGTGGCTACACCGTTTCTACCAGTGATTTCAGAGCTAGCCGCTTGTGTCTCTTATTTTCCCATTCCGAATTAGAGACAGCCATTAGGTAATAAAAGACAGGAGTCGATTAAAGGAATTAGGGCAAAGGAGTGACCTTGAATGACCAAATAATTTCTCTTCATGGACACCCGCCTCAACCTCTCGCTGTGTGTTAAAGCAAGTTATATAGAGAAGGTTCTTTTTACCTACGGCTGTGTTCTCATCCGTGGGAAGGTAGAAACCGCATCTTTCCAAAGAAATAGGGGTCTATTGCCTGAACATTTTTTTAAAAATCTCTAATCAGAGATATAATAAATTTTTGCCAAAGTTCAGTGTGTATTTTTTTCTCTCTTGCTGAGCAGGTGGTTGAAAGTTGTGGAATGATGTTGTTTTTCCGAATATAGAATCATAATGTCCTTAGGAACATGCTCATTAAAATAGAAAAATTGGATGGTATTAATTTGCATTTTAGTTAACTCTTTTGGGTAGATTTGTGTAAGTGCCTCTCACTCTAATTATTTGCATCTCTGGTGAAAATGCCACATCCATTTGCAGACTGTTATACCATTATCAGAGGCATAAAGGGAAATCAAAACTCACGCTCAGCATTTAGAGGAACTGTATAGGAAGCTGATGTAGAGGAGACCAGGCATGGGTTTTCTAGCCCTTCTTTAGGTGGACAGTGCCATTTACACTTTCCCTTATTGAGTGTTGGTTTGGAGGATAATACACTGGTAATACACTGGTTGGGAGACCTCACTGGTTAACCTCCATTTCACATCTATGGTGAGATCTGTCTCACCCAGTCAGCCGCCTAGAAATGTTTATGAGTGCATCCTCGGTGTCAAATTCTTTGGAAGGCAGTGGGGTGCTGTCCTTAGAGCTGCCATATTGCACAACTCCAGGAGTGGCCACTTATGCCACTCTGCAGTTTATACGAATGGCACCCCTGGAGTCGTTCCGTGCATGACTGAGACCTTATTCAGTGATCCTGGCATTGCCCACAAGAAAGCCTGTAGCCTGGTGGGTGGGTGGGTGGGAGGGGGTGAGGGGGAGAGAACAGATTCACAAATGGACTCTTAAAATTCTAAGGCTTTGTGTGAGTAGGTACCTCCATGAGCACCAAAAAGGGAGCATCTAACTTTTCTTAGGAAACTTAGGGTGTCTAGAAAGTTTCCTCAGACGAGACCCTCCCTGAGATGGCCAGTTAAAAAGCTGACCAGTTCTGGGAAAAGCCAGCAGTCCACGAAGAAACATGGGTGTGCCAAAGCATACGGCATTTGCAAGACGTGCCCTGCACGTATTTCCATATGGCTGGAGGGTGACATTCACTTGGGAATGTGAGGAAGCAAAGCATTGACCTTTCTGTGCCTTGATGCCCTGTTTAGTAAAACAAAGAAAACAGCACAAGGTACCTCGTGGGTTTTCGTTTTAAATGAGATGCCATAAATAGGGCGCCTAGGACAGGGCCTGACATAAAAAGCACGTAAATGCCAGCTGTTGATGACGCCAAGCATGGTATTACAGGAGCCTGGATAAACATTCAAGGCCTGCATAGCTCCTGCCGAGGGGTTTTGACATAATGCTGTTGGCCTAGGGAAAGGGTCAAATGATTTTTTTGTTTTTAAATGGCGAGTTGCAGCGTGGTAGATTTATAAACGGTAAGCCATCATGCTGCAAGGCTGATTAGACCCTGGAGAATTGAGTCGTCTTACTCAAAACCATCAGAGACGGGTGGAGAAAAATGTCACTTCATGCATGTATGGTTCCACATGGAAACCACGAAGCATGATGGGATCGTTACGGCAATGAGGTAGGAACCTCGTGTCTTCCTCCCTCGAATCGGTAAATTTCCTTCAGTTCCCCTGTCAACATGGCACAGTCTCCTATGTGAGGATGAGGAGTCAGAGCGAATGCAGATGAATGCTTTAAAGGGCTGGTTTCCACCGAGGATCCCGACCCAGCGAATCAGTCCGGCTTTTGGGTCAAGGCACCATCTTTTCTGGAAATGGTGGGGACGCTCTGATTTTTCTCTGCTTGCTCCTCTGACAGAGAGCCCTTTTGTTTTTTTGACACACCCCTGCCCCAGCCTCTTTTGTCATCATCACTTTGGTTTTCTGCTGGCTTTCAGGGGGTGCCACACCTTTCCAGCTTCACCTGCTTCTCTTTTAGGGTGGCTGCTGTTTAATGGGGTTTACGTAGTTTCAATAATCCACACTCTCCACAGTGGTCATTTTATTCATTGCATTTAGGAGCTAAATAGTGAGTTATTTCTGGGAACCGTTAGTCATTTAAGCCCATCGTTGTGGGTGAATTCACAGAACTGTTAATGACATGGAATGGCTTTTTCTTTCTTTCTTTCTTTCTTTTTGTTAATCCTCACCTGAGGATATTTTTTCCCTCACTTTTTCAGAGAAAGGAAAGAAGGTCAGGGAAAGGGGAAGAAGAGAGGGAGAGAGCCAGAGACATTGATGTTCTGACATCTACCGGTTGCTTCTCACAAGAGCCCATGCCTGGGGGTGGGGAGCAAACCCGAAACCCGGGTAATATGCCCTTGATGGGGAATCGAACCCGAGAGCCTTTGGTGCTCAGGCCGACGACGCTCTGACCTCCGAGCTACACCAGCCAGGGCTGGAATGGCCTTTCAATTTCTTCCTATCTTATTTTCTTAACCTGTTGTTTTAATCATCTCTTACACTAGATGTTGGAATCTGTTGTATTTGGAGACCCGTGCTGTAATGAATGCGTTGGGAGGATAAGATTTGTCTCTTGAAGTTGCTACATTGGTATAGAAATAAACCTTCTTTTTACCAAAGTACTATTATAGGGCTTTAGAAGTTTGGTATCCTTTTACTGAATGCTTTAGGAGTATACATTTCCTTTACTAGATTTTTATACTTTCATTTAATGCTATAGTGTTATTTTATGCATTCCGTCAAGGATTCCAAGTTCAGGCAGATCTTTTATCAAAACAATAATAATGTGAAAAAATACAGAAAATTTGCTCTAGTTATGCTCAATAAAGTACATTTTGTCTTGCCCTCACCTTTATTATGTGATTCCTTCATCACTAACATCAACGAATCCCCCAAAATTGATTATACATTTTGAATTGTAATTGCCTGGATCTCTTTAGTGATAGTTATTAAAAACAAAACAAAACACTGGAGCATCTTACATGTTTGGCATGTGCATTTTTAAGTAAAACTAGAACTTTATTTTTTTTTTCATTTTTAAAAAAATTTATTAAGGTATTTAAAACTTTATTTTTAAAGGTGGAGAAGGGCCACGTACATTCACTGCCTTGTGGAATATGTATTCTTCCTGTTGTCTTTAAACATTTAAATCAAAATGCTTTGATAGAATGCTGCAATCACTGCTCATTATCTTGAATTCCCTTGCAGGTCATTTCTTCTTAACTATTTTTTTTTTAAAATGTGAATGTCCACCATGTTTTGCTCCATAGGAAATCAATCACAATTGTTCATAATGGGTAGTTATTTTTAAGTGAAAATGCTTAAAAAATAAAAATGAAAGCTCTGAGAAAGATTGCACTCCTAAATTTTAATGCTTCAAAGATTACAGATGTTGGCATCGTGATGAAACAGAACTTGCCTCTGGCAAATCTGTTCCATGGAAAGTTAGAGCTAAGGCTATGTTATAATGAAATATTTATTAAAACTCTCACACTGAACTGAAAAGCCAGGGATGTACCTGTGCTGTTCCGAACTCTCTGCTCTAGGAAAACATTTTATGATGATGCACATATTTGCATTGATGCAACATGGAGAAAGAGGTTGTTCTTCCTTACTTGGAATAAACTTAAAGCAAAATTCCAGCAAGAGCACCAGAGCTATTTCTAAAAATGCAAGGCATGTTTTTCTTTTTCTTTTTAAAAATCCTCTAGCAAAATAGGACCTAAGGCTGTAAGAAAGAAATGTAATTTATATGGCTATTTTGTTTATAGAGAGGGAATAGATCATTTAAAGTGATTTTACTCACTCACTGTACAGGGCCAAAAAACACATGAAAAACATGCCCGGTTTTGTCAATAATTTTGAAAATGCAAAAAAAAAAAAAGCCGCGTTTTTATTATCTAATTCTAAGAAGCACTATATTCTGAGGTTGAAGTGGATGTGGATGTGGAGAACAAATACTTGGACTCTGTTGGGAATGTCGATTGATGTAGACTTTCTCAAGGGCGAAGTGTTCATCAGTAGCCTTGAGGTTCATAACCTCTGATCTCGCAGTCCTACCTCTGGGAATTTAGCCCAAGGAAATAATTGAACAGTGGGGCAAAATATAAACACAATATTTATGGTAGCATTGTTTGGAATAGCAAACACTTGGAAACATTTCAAATTTCCCTCAGAAAAATAAAGTATGGTTCTTTCATCCAGTGTATATCTTATAGTGATATAGCATGATGCTGTGCAGGAGAAGACAGCATGATAGGGTAAGTTGCAATCTGGTATATAATCTAGTCTCATTTATGGTTGAAAAATGAGTGTGCACTGACTCGGTGAATGCATAGTTTACAGAATGTTAACAGAAGCTAACACCGCATAATGGATTGTGGGAAATCTTTATTTTGTTCTTTGCTGTTCTTTTAATATAAGACATATAGACGTTTATACAAGCAAAAAAATGTTTTTTAAATGTACCTGTTTGACTAGCACTTCTACTTTTACTAATCTGTCCTACAAGTACAACTTAAATAATTTTGAACACAGCATTGTTAGAAATCATTGTTAAAAATTAACCTGTCTACCTATCCCCGATTGTCAAGAATTTAAGTAAGACAGTCACAGTGTAATCATACTTTATAGCCATTGAAATTGAAGATGTAAATCTGTATTCATTAATATGGAAAAGATGGTCCTAGCCAGTTTGCTCAATGGTTAGAGTATGGGTCCTTGGACTGAAGGGTCGAGGGTTCGATTTTGGTCAAGGGCACGTACCTCAGTTACAGGCCCAATCCCCAGCCTAGTTGGTGCGTGTGCAAGAGGCAACCAGTCAATGTGTCTCTCTCACATCAGTGTTTCTCACTGTGTCTCTCCCCATCCCTCTCTCTCTAAAAATAAATAAATAAATAAGCAAATAAATAAAAATCAGTGGGAAAATGTCCAAGGGCAAGGATTAACAACAAATCAATCTATGATAAGAGAAAAAAATTGTCCAGCACACATTCCTGATTAAAAGCAAACAAATAAAACTTGGTGCATTTAGAATAAGTAGAATTAGTTATGTCTTTTGCTTTATTTTAAATCTGTGGTCTCATGCCAAATCAGCATGATATCTTGTGAAACACAAGAAGCATTCCAGTTGAAATGTAATGTATGATAAGAATGCTCACTTTTTTAAACCTGACTCAGAAAGTACCAGCCAGGAGATAACATACCATAAACATTATGAGTGGAAGTTGCAAACGTAGTATTATTTGTAGATATTTTAAGTGCAGACCTAGAAAATAGAGAATCAACAGGAAAATTGTGAGAAACAACATGAGAAGTCAGATGCCTGGCTAGTAATAATGTTGCCGGCAGGGATGCAGGTGGGAAGAAAGGAAGAACTGGGTGTATGCATCACCCACTAGAAGTTTCAAAGGTATCACCCACCAACAGGCATTCACAGGCACGTGGCATAAAGCAGGCCCCAAGCAAAGCACCACAGGGCATCCTTTCACCTAAACTGCAGGCTGCTGCCCGCTCAGCATGTGGCCACTGGTTGAATCGTTAATAAAAATGACAAAGGACATTTTGGAAAGCAAAGAAGGACGACAATCCTGGGAGGAAAAGGCTGAGACTATAGAGTAAGGAGAGAAAGAAATGAGTTCTCAGGAGTCTAGACCAATGGTCGGCAAACCACAGCTCTCGACCCACGTGCAGCTCTTTGGCCCCTTGAGTTTTTAGCAAAGGCCAACTTAGGAGTACCCTAATTAAGTCAATAACAGTGTACCTACCTATACAGTTTAAGTTTTAAAATTTTGGCTCTCAAAAGAAATTTCAATCGTCGTACTGTTGATATTTGGCTCTGTTGACGAATGAGTTTGCCGACCACTGGTCTAGAGCTTGAGCCTAAGCCAGCTGTTATACTCTTTTGATGGGGGCTACTTAATGTGTTAGCTTCTTAATTTTTCTAAAGTTGACACCTATGAGTTGCAAGAGTCCACATTTTCACAAGCCTGGATCTTCAGCCTCTCTTGAAAACGTAGAAGCTCCAGCAATGAATAATGTCCTTTTCTGCAAGAGCAACAGAGGCTGGAACGGAGCTGGCTGTCTCCTGTGCGTGCTCAGGGACTCCTCAGTCAGCTACGTGCCCAGCTCTTTCTCTTGGTGCTATCACTCCATCTATCTGTGGCCTTTGGAAGCATTGCAGTTGGAACCCCTGGTGCTGATAATGAACCGGGGAACTTTCGAGGCTCTTAGTGGTAAAGCAGTGCCTCTAGGAGTTGGTGACGGGTCGCCCTGTTGGGAACAGTGAACAAAATGAAGAAAACTTGGCTTAATTAAATGTACAACTTGTTCATACCCAATGTAACCCACCCAAATTTCCCCCTTCTTATTTTTTTTTATTGAAAAATTGTTATTTTAAACGTTAAAAGATTGCGGGCCCGCCTTCAAAGGGAATTGGTGGTTGTCTACATGATCCCCAGTGCATTCTTCCTTCTGAATTCTGCAGCTTGTGGAGAATTCTTTTTGGCCAGGGAAATCTTTCTGGTCTTGGACACATCGTTGAGATGAGTCTTCACTAGTAAGTTTTACAGAGTCCAAAAGCAAATTAAGTAGGAAAAATGGGACAGGCTTTCACTGTCACTTATGCTGTTGGCTGTGTGTGTGTGTGTGTGTGTGTGTGTGTGTGTGTGTGTGTGTCTGTATTATTGTTGTTGTTGTTTCCTAGCTTATATACCATCTGGCTGCCAGATCTGCTAGATATTCTAGAAGTAATAGCATTGATTGTATTTCCCCTTCATTTTTGCTGAAGAAAGTTGGGAACTTCTTCTGTTGGTAGTGATGGATCTGACTAAACATAAGCAGCACTGTGAAACTAACTAGCTAATATACATGATAAAAATAAAAAAGGAAACTCCTCAGATTTGGCTGTTCTAACGCTAAAGGTTATCTTATTGACTTCCAAACAAACAAGTATTTATAACCTGTTACCTGTGCCCTTAATCCCATCTCCTCGCCCCACTCCAGGGCTTTCTGTCTCAACGTCTTTTCTTTCCTATCATCAGTATTTCTTTTCTTACCACTAGCCACTTTTCAGGAAAAAAACAAAGTTTAAGTACAGAGCCAGAAGCCAGGGCAGCAAAGGCTCAAGTTACCTCAAGATTTGCCTCCGCTTGCCGGCTGCCTATCGGCTTAGTTCCCCCAAAGAGCCTCTGGAGGTACAGTTATGTGAGGGAGCTTCTCAGTGAGTCACCAGGAACAGGCAAGGGGTGTTCACCAGGTTGATGCAGATGCAGGCTCAGTGCCAGTGGTGGGCCTCAGGCCATGCAACAAGAGTTTCAGGGTTCACCAAGGCCACCCGCCAGCCACTCGCCTGGGGCAATGGTGCTGTCCCTCTGATCCTCCAGACACAGTCTCCAATCTTGCCCTGTGTGTCTCCCCCAGTCTACTCTGAGCTCCCTTCCCAGGGTGAGTTGCTGTGAACAAGGTTTTGTGCATTGGCCCTTGAGAAGGTGCCTCGATTTTTAGCGGGCTCCCATCTCTTTCTGGTGGAAAAATAAAAGTCTCTGCTTATTTTCAGAGCCTGATATCATGTGAGGTCCTCTTCCTGACTCTGGTGCTTCCATCTGGGGAGCCTTTTATGGGGTTGAGATCCCATGCTCCTCAGAGGTAACTTTTGCAGCTGAGATATCCCTTCGGATTCTCCACCACCAAATGTGGGTGGGGGATCAGCCCTTTTTTGTTTCCACACTTAACCAGTTTTGAGGTGGCTTCTTCCGTGAATCCTGGGTGATAAGACTTCTCTCCAGCTAGTCTTTGTTGGTTGGTTATTCATGTTGATTGTTCTATAATTTAGTTGTAATTCTAGTTTGATCCTGGGAGGAGGGGGGTTGTAACTTCCACTTATTCTGCCCCATCTTGGCTGTCTCACAGTCCTTATTTTCTTCAGCATTCTGCCGCATTTGACAAGTGCTGTATGTGTAACAAGCAGCACTCTTGGGATATAATCAGAACTCTCTTTTTTTTGCCTCTCCCTGTAATTTTATTCAGTGGGAAAGGTCAACTTCTGGTACCAGATGAAAACCCAGGAAACTTTCTGCTCACTCTTAGGCAATAAAATTTCCTAGTGCCACTTTAAATCTCTTTTAAAGCTGGTCTCTCAAATGTCAGGTACCATATAATTGGCAAGGCCGGCAACTTCATTTCAGCTCTCTCTTCCCTTGGCAGGGGCCTTCTGGAGGCAAAATATCTCAGCTCCTAGAGAGGGAAGCAAGTCCTCCTCTCTTTCCTGGCCTTTGGTCATCAGTCCTTTCCAACTTATTGAGGTTCTAACTTCTTGGGTTCAAAACAATGATAGGAAGAATTCCAGGTAACAGAAAAACAAAAAAATTTCACTCTAAGGTCTTACTCAACTAGTACCATTGGTAACATGACTTCTTATACTCCAGATTAGGTTAAAATTAATTCCCTTGAGTGCTTCATATCAAGGGTTCTATTATTATTATTATTATTATTATTATTATTGATTTTCCACAGAGAAGAAGGGAGAGGGATAGAGAGCTAGAAATGTCGATGAGAGAGAAACATCGACCAGCTGCCTCCTGCACACCTCCCACTGGGGATGTGCCCGCAACCCATGTACATGCCCCTGACCAGAATCGAACCTGGAACCCCTCAGTCTGCAGGCCGATACTCTATCCACTGAGCCAAACCGGTTTTGGCTCAAGGGTTCTTTATAAACCATCTGCTTCTTCTCCCTTACTCGGTTGAAAGCAGTCTCTTCATCATCTGAACCGTTAGGACTCAGTCCTGGATGCCTTTTTGACCTTGAAGAAATCACTGGCTCTGTCTTAACCTCAGTTTCCTGGCTGATAAAAGTGTAGGTGATTTCTAAATCCCCTTACTGATCTCACATCCTGCACTTGTTTCTAATCGTTAGCACTTGCTTTCATGATTGCTTTGGGGGAAGATAGGGCATTTATTGCTTGCTTAGTTGTGTAACGTCGATGTATGTGGAAGTCCATGAAATTATATGTACCCTTCATGTCTTTCTCATAATCATGATCCTGATCCTGTACATGTCAACCCCATCAGTGTTATTCAAAGAGAACTTGGAGCACCACGAGCATGGTAGGTTTGAGGAACCCAAGTGGATTTCATGAGAGGCAGCAGAGGGTAGTGATTAAGAGCTCAGCCTCTGAAGCCAAACCTATGGGCTTTAATCCTTCTACCACGTACCTCGCTATGTCACCTCAGGCAGCTCAGTTCATGCCTCTGTTCCTCCCTTTCCTCGTCTATAAAATAGGGGTAGTAATCCTAGAGCTGGTAGAGAAATGAAATAAGTTGATATACACACACTACCTGGAAGGATACCGGGCACATCTGCCCTTAGTGAATGTAAGCTGCTATTGTATGATGGTGACAGTGGCAGCATTGTCTGGTGAGAAGTGTCTTAATTGTAAGGGCTGAAGAAGCCTAATGTCTTAGACCAGTGGTTGGCAAACTGCGGCTCGTGTGCCACATGCAGCTCTTTGGCCCCTTGAGTGTGGCTCCTCCACAAAATACCACGTGCGGGCGTGCACATACAGTGTGATTGAAACTTCGTGGCCTGGGCACAGAAGTCGGGTTTCTACTCTCAAAAGAAATTTCAGTCCTCATACTGTTGATATTTGGCTCTGTTGACTAATGAGTTTGCCTACAGCTGTCTTAGTCTTTTTGTTTTCAAAAGGAGAGTCAAGAGGAAAACTTATACCACTTCCTAACAAGTGGGAACTTTCCAATGGCAGAACTCCAGGGTGGCAAACCTATTTCTGGTAACAAATGAAGCTGCAGGTGAAAAAGGCATAAGAATACTACATGACAGGGTCATTCAGTTGATAGATTAGTTAGTATAAAACAGGAGTCATTAGAGCGCCCCCACCATTAGTACTCTTTCTTGCTTTCCCTTGTCATCTTAATGTAAAGATGGGCCAAAGGAGAACAAATGATGCACTGCCCTTTCTCAGTAATAAACCTCGCACGCTCAACGTGTCTTAGAGGTTGGGTGGCTCTCGGATGTGCAGTTGCCACCCTCTAAAGCCAAATATACAGAGAGGGCACATGCCTTCTGTTTCCTTAATGCGTATGTGGTAGCTTGAGAACCTTGCAGGTTGGGGCAGCGGGTTCAGATGTCTTTGGGACCTTGGACCTGCTCCTCAAAACATGCCTACCGGGTATCAGCTCTGTGGAAAGATGCATCTTGAGGGATGGCAATTGTTGAAGCATCTTGAACATTTTTTCCTACTTTCTTCATTATCCTCATTTTTCTGAGAGAGGCTGGATACCACTTGTCAGGCACAGCCCAACGAGTGTCCCTGTCTAGTACATGCCAGCCAGGACAAGGACAATAGCAGTCATTCAAAACAGGGTTTCCAATGAATACATGAGAACAAACCCCTGGGATTAGTCCCCATGGAAAAGTTCAGTGCGGCCAGGGAGGGTGGCTGCTGCTGCTGGGGATTCACACGCAGCTGAAGGGAATGGCATTCACTGATCTAGACACATTTTCAGTGACTGGTGGCCTCTGTCTGTCCCATGGGATCTACCGCTTAGACAGACTTACAGAGTAAAATTTTTAAATAGGATGGCTTCTCTTCTTTTTTTCTTTCCTGGAAACTGTCTGCCTGATTGCGTATGAACGTTTCGGTTCATACACTTCAGACCACAGAAATGCAAGTCTCTGAAAATCACTGTGGTCTCAGGGAAGAAGCCGAAGAGCGAATTTTCTTCTAGAGAAACTAGAAGCAACAGGACAAAGGAAGCCCTCTGGTGAGAGTGTGGGAAGGAGGGTGGGATCATATTAAGTTCAGAGCACTGAGTGTTTTGTTTTAGATGTGTTTTTATTGATTTTAGAGAGGGAGCGAGATAGAAACATCAGCGATGAGAAAGAATCATTGACTGGCTGCCTCCTACATGCCACCCCCCCCCCCCCCAGAACTCCCCCAGGAATCTGACCAGGTATAAAATGGACTGCAACCATGACCTCCTGATTCCTAGGTTGATGCTCAACCAATGAGCCTCAGAGAGAACCCTGTTTGTATAGGGCCTTTGCTGTTTGCTGGGCCTATTATGTGTGTTGTATCATTTGACCCTTACAAAGAGGTAGTGTCCCCACTTCATAAATGGGAAAGGTGAAGCCCAGAGAGGTTGGCAGACTCCTTCCAGGTCACAGGGCTGGAAGTGTGATAGTCTGACTCCAGGTTTCATACTTTTTTGCTATAGTTCTTGTGCTCTCACCTGTTGAGCCCTTCAGTATATAATTCAACTATATGTGCAGCTTTTGCATGGTTTGAAATTAACTGGATACATTATCCATGGAACATCAGTCCCCTTTTCCTTCTTGCCAGATGCATTAATCTTTCAAGTGAAAGACAGCAGAGAGAAGCATGTAAGGATACCGATTGCAACCTTGGTTTTTAGCATAGAAGTTCAATGCCAAAAAGAAGGCACCAAAAATGGACACTGCCTAACATGTATAGAATTAGTGAGGAACAAATGATATAAACTAGATTTTCTATTCTATTAAACACACACACACACACACACACACACACACAAATAAACAAGGCAGTAGAAGAGGAGAGGACTAGAAGCTATCTACACTAATAAAATAATAAGATGCAAATTGACCATACCACCAGCCAATCAGGAGTGAGTATGCAAAGTAACCCAACAAAGATGGCAGGTTTATTTGCATACTCAGGTGCTGAGCAGCCAGGAGGGTGTTCCATACCCACCCCAGCTGCCTGGGCCTCTGGGCAGCCTGAGAAGGTGAAAAGGTGGCTCTGGCTGGAGCAAAGGCGATGCTGGCAGCCAGGGGAAGGAAGGCCAATTCTTGCACAAATCTTCGAGCATCGGGCCTCTATTTTTTAATATATTCTCCTTGGAAAAAACTGAACAAAGTAACTACAATTCACATTTGTTTACTTGACCTTTGCTGAGGGCCTAGGCTGGGAGCGTTTTCCATCAGGTCGTTGAGGCCCCTCTCTCCCTCTATCCTTCCTCCATGTGATGGGTGGCTCCATGGCAGTGGTGTGATGATTTTTAGTGGCTATAAAAGTTGAAAGGTGAGAGGGGTCAGAAGCCCCTTTTTAAATGTCTGCTTTGATTTTCTATTCTGTGCTGTTGCTTTAAGGATTTCAGGGGTGGGCAAACTTTTTGACTCGAGGGCCACAATGGGTTCTTAAACTAGACCAGAGGGCCGGAACAAAAGCAACCTGACCATGCTGGCACTCTCATCTTGGGCTGCTGGTGAAGGAGCGGAGGGTAGAGCAAGAGAATCCTCTGCTCTTTCGGCTCCGCGGGCTGGATAGAACAGTGGAACCGGCTGGATCCGGCCCGAGGGCTGTAGTTTGCCCACGGCTGGATTAGATCAAGCAACTCAAGGGTAAACACTACGGAGAGCACCTGCATTTAATGGGCTCTCCATAATTTTGGAGTGAATAGTTGATAACAGTTTCTGAGATCATACACTGCTTTTCTTCCATTACGATCACAAAGTAATTTCTTTGTGGCCAAAATCATATCCTTAAACACAAACTCATTCTTCCCATGTGTAATAACAGCTCCCACTGAGCTGCTTTGGTGTTAATTTAGCTCTGTTCCATTTCATGAATTATGCTTGGGAAATATTACAGAGTCATTTTTTTAATGAACACAAAGATGACTGTTGAGAAAGTCGAAGGCTATGAAAGGGGCTTCATTCCTTCCCTCATGCCTTCTTAGAAATAAGTTTGTGGGCTCTGTCGGAACAGGACCAGGGAGAGCTGGTGGTTCTGCTGGTGACCTGTAACTGGCTTCAGACAAGTAGCCAGGGCTTATGTGAGGCTGCTGGAGACTATCCGTGTTTATGGGCCCAATGAAATGTAGCTAAAGGTGTGTGTGTGGGGTGTGTGTGTGTGTGTGTGTGTGTGTTTGTTTGTGTACATGTGCTTATGCGGGTGTTCCTATCTCCGGCCTTTCTACTATCAAGGCCAGGTAGCTGTGCTTTCACTGTTTTGTGTCAGAGAGATTTAGAAGCTTGGCATTCCATTTAAAGTTAGGCTCATGGTTAATGCTTGCACAAAATGCCTTTCTTCCAGTGAAATACATTCGTATTCTTTTCTGTCCTCCATTTACATTCCAAGTTCCCATTCTCTTTCTTCATATCAGTAGCATTTTGAGGTCTAACAATAGCATTTTGAGGTCATATACACTAAAGCATATACATTTCAAGTATTCAGCGTAGTAAGTGTTTACACATGTGTTCACCTGGGTAGCCAGATCCAGGTTATGGAACATTTCCTTGTGCTCCTCCTTCCAGTCAGTGGCCCCAAGGGGGTAACCTCTATTTTAACTCCGACCTCCACAGATTGATGTCAGCTGTTCTTGTAGATCACTCAAGTGGAGTCATAGGGTTGTTTGGTTTCCTCCATTCAACATTATACTGTAACTCAAACGTGTTGTTGAGTCGAGAGTTCCGTGGTAGACTGTATTCATCATCCATTGGCGTGCTTATGGGCATTTGGACTGTTTTCAGTTTGGGGCTTTTCCAAATGCTAATGCACGGGACATCCCACGGCCCCACGCCACCAAGGGCCTCTCGGAGCTCTTATTTTATAAATATATATACTCCGGAGTATGCTAACTTTATTAAGGAGCAAAAGAGCCAGCTTGTGCTCAGCAGCTATTTGCATAAGGACCACCCCCTTCTCGCCCTTCTCCCTGAGGCTGCGGGCGCGCAGCTCTGACGCATGAAGCCGGCGCCGCGACACATCTCGCAGGGCGCCTGCGCGGAGAGGGGCGCATGCGCAGACAACCGAGGCCGCTGACAGATTCGCGGCGGCGGCGGCGGCGGCAGCGGCGGCGGCAGTGGCGGCGGCGGCGCCTGCGGCGGTCCTGGACTGCGGGGAATGGGAGCCCTTGCTCTCTGACTGAGCACCGCCCCGCCTCCCTGGCCTCCGACATGGCCCAGGAAAAGATGGAGCTAGACCTGGAGCTGCCTCCCGGTGCTGGCGGGAGCCCGGCGGAGGGCGGCGGCGGCGGCGGCGGCGGCGGGGCCCTGCGGAGGTCTAACAGCGCCCCTCTGATCCACGGCCTCAGTGACACTTCGCCGGTGTTCCAGGCCGAGGCGCCGAGCGCCCGGCGCAACAGCACCACGTTCCCGAGCCGCCACGGCCTGCTGCCACCAGCCTCCCCGGTCCGCATGCACAGCAGCCGGCTGCACCAGATCAAGCAGGAGGAGGGCATGGACTTGATCAACCGGGAGACCGTCCACGAGCGCGAGGTGCAGAACGCAATGCAGATCAGCCACTCCTGGGAGGAAAGTTTCAGCCTGAGCGACAACGACGTGGAGAAATCCGCCTCCCCGAAGCGCATCGACTTCATCCCGGTGTCACCGGCCCCGTCTCCCACCCGGGGGATCGGGAAGCAGTGCTTTTCGCCGTCCTTGCAAAGTTTTGTGAGTAGCAATGGATTGCCTCCGAGCCCGATCCCCAGCCCGACGACCCGGTTTACCACCCGAAGGAGCCAGAGCCCCATTAATTGCATCAGACCAAGTGTTCTTGGACCATTGAAAAGGAAATGTGAAATGGAAACTGACTATCAGCCAAAGAGATTCTTCCAGGGCATCACCAACATGCTCTCTTCTGACGTTGCACAGCTGTCAGATCCCGGTGTGTGTGTCTCTTCTGATGCCCTGGATGGAAACAGCAGCAGTACTGGATCTTCTTGTAATTCACCAGCGAAAGCCAGCACTACCACCGACTCTCCGGTGTCACCTGCCCAAGCGGCCTCTCCATTTATTCCAGTAGATGAACTTTCATCTAAGTGACTCACCCACCTATCCCTGAGACTCGGTTGTTTTGTTTTATTGTTGTTGTTGTTGATTTTTGCAATGGAGAGAAAAATCAAGTTGGAGCAAGCACTGAACTTTGTCGATTAATTTGAGGCTATTTCCTATTTGACCCTTTTCCTTTTTTTTGGAATTTCCTGAACTGTTGGTATTCTAGAGAACTTTTATGTCAGGTTCCTGCGGATTACTTCAGTGTAGTAATATTTTCAGACGTTTTTCCCAATAAGTGTGTTGAAGCATACATCTTTACGCTGCTAATATGTCTAAATACATATGTTATCCCTTGATTTTTAAAAAAAAAAATAATTGAGAGCTCTATTTATTTATGGGATTATTAAGTTCTGATGCAAATATAAATGTTGAATTAATCAGTGCAGTAAACTGATGTTTTAAAATTCCATACTTCATGCCCACACTAATTTTTAATGTTATTTTTAGTGATTGCTAATTTCTATTTGATGAACAATAACTTACTATTTACGCTATTTTTAAAATATGTTAGTTATCTCAATCCAGTGGTTGTCTTGTTTTATTCAGGAATCCTTGGATATTCAATTTTCTGGGTAAAGAAGTGGATGGGAGGGGGAATAATAAAAGAATAAAATATAAACATTTGCAACAGATCGTTTAAAATTAAACATAAAAGTAAACCTAGTTGGGAAAGTATTTCCAAATGAAATTTAATAGTAATTCTAATAAGTTGTACAAATATAACTACTTGACAGAAAATGGATTTTTTTTTTTTTACCAGAAAGTGCAATCCCTTGGGTATAATACTAAAGTTAAATGGAACTGTAGACTGAGGCCAGATTCTTTGTAGCCATTGCACACTTCCATGCTTGTCAAATGTAGAAAATGTGTGGGGAACCCTGTTGAGCTTCAGCAGAGCATCCAGGCAGATAAAACTCCATCATTCATAGGCTTTACAACACCCAGTTGTGTCACCGTGGATATTGTTGCCAACAAGAAGCCAGAGCAACTTTTGGCTGCTGCTTGGCTCTTCCCATCAGTCACCTTCCTAGTTTTCCCCGGCTCAGGAAGGAAGTGGCTGTTTCCTTGCCAACTGGTCCTTCCTCTCCACCTCCCACCACACTAGGGCATCATCAGTGAGACAACAGTACAGTATGATTCGGATTTCTGACTGTGAGCAGCAACAGGACTGTGGAGTTGTTTCAGAAACCTCTGTGGTTAAAACTACAGCTGGAATTGAATGCCTTGGGGATGTCAGCTAATTGTCAATGACTTTCAATTGAAAACCAGTGGAGGGTTACATAGGTAAATCAGTGTTTGACTTAGGTTTTGTTAAAGGTAGAATTGTGAAATTTTTTTTGGGGGGTGTATTTTTTTTTCCTTTTATATCTAAGACAAAATATGAAAATATTTAATACCAAAATGTTTTATATTATACTTCTTATATCATCCTTAACTCGGAAGGAGGGAGGGAGGGAGGCAGGGAGGGAGAAAAGGAAGGAAGGAAGGAAGGAAGGAAGGAAGGAAGGAAGGAAGGAAGGAAGGAAGGAAGGAAATAAGGAAATTTGGCACCTCTAGCTTTTAAAAGTTATTGCCTACAGACTTTAACAATTATGTGGAATTTTTACAAGAATAAATGGAACTGGTCTTTTGACTTTTAACAGTTGCCTCAAGAATTCAGTGAAATTACATTGAGGGTAAGGTCATGTGCAGAGGCTTGACATTCTCTCTTGTAGGTGGTAGTATTCAAATACCCATGTCTGATCTTGTTCTTCACATTCAAACCTGTATATCTAACTTCCTGTTGGGCACCTGCACCTGCTTCGAGAGGTACTTTAATCTCAACTCCTCTAAAGCAAAATGCATTGTCTTCTCATCGAACCTGTTGTTGAAGTGCCTCCATTGGTGACGTCACCACTATCTAGTTTCCTAAACTAGAAACCATGGGAAACATCCTTGACTTTTTCTTTTCCCTATCACTTCCAGCTTAATCACCAAGTCCTGTCTGCTTCCGAAATGAATCTCAAATCTCTTCCTTTCTATATCTCTGTTGCCACTGAGGTAGCTTAAGTTCTGGCTGAAGGGATCTGCCAGCCTATCTTCTTACCTTCTTTTGGCCCAGTCTTCACACTGCTTAGTTTAATGTGATCTTCCTAAAATAGGAACTTGATTTTTCACCCTCATACTTAAAAACTATATGCTTCCCCATTTCCTACAGTTTAAGGAATACTTTCTTTAGCATAGAAGATGTGTGTTTTTTTGTTTGTTTGCTTTTGTTTTAATGAACTGGCCATACTCTTAGAAGCTTTAATCCTCTGTTCATCTTGCCCCAATACACATCCTTGCTGCAAACACCAGACTACTTGATATTCTTTAAATATGCCACACACTTCCATGTGTTTGTACCTTCTGATAAGAGTGTTCCTTCTCCTTAAAATGCTATTTCTATCCTTTTCAGCCAGGCAAATGCTTTATTTTTATTTTTTTTTTATTGCATGTGAATTTAACTATGAAGTAATGTGCTGATTATGAAAATACTTAAGCAATATTTAAACATATCTCTATAGTAAAAACTGAAAGTCTGTCTGTTACCATGTAAAATTCATCTTCTCTTCCCATAGGTAATTTCAATAATTCTGTATATATTTATATTGTACAAGATGTGTTATTCCACATTTTCATGTATATATGCATATAAATTCAGGAAAACCAACATGTCACTTACATCTCTCTTTCTCTCTCCCATAGCTAATCATTCCCCACATCTTACTGATTTTCTCTTCTAGAATCTTCTTTCACCTCTGCTGCCACCCTGATCTAGGATATTTCCCTCTTGGGCTTCTAAAGCTGCCTTCTGATTCCCATTTGTCCCCTTCACCCTTGCTCTGCTTGGCTAACCACTTATTTTCCAAGTAGCAACCTGAGCAATTCTTTTAAAATTACAAATCTGACCCTTGCCTCTCCCGGCTTTAACGCTTTGCGGTTGCTTCTTGTTGTCATGCTATCAACCTGTATGGATTCTGGCCTCAGAGGCCCAATGGGATTGCCCTTCCCTCTCCTCCCCTTGTTTTCTGTGCTCCACCTTCAATGGCTTGACAGCTTGTCAGATACTTTATGCTCTCTGCTATGTTAGGTCTTTTTGCCGAATGGTTTCCTTGAAGGTATAGGCAGGGGTGGGAATATCCGGCCCCATGAGCTAGGCCTGTGAAATCATTTGGTCTGGCCCTGCCAAGGCGTTAGGGGTGAGTTAATTAAATGTCTGGCCAAATACAGCAGGCTAATCTTTAAGTTGATAATTTTGTATGACCCTTGAAAGATGTTATAAATATCCAAATGGCCCTTGGCAGAAAAAAGGCTTCCCATCCCTGGATAGAGAAACGTAGAGAAACCTTTATTTCTGAAAGCTTTTTTTTCTATATAGGCAGTAAGTTTTAAATCAGATGTGTCTCTAAGCGTTTATATAGACAATTTGCATTATTGTGTTATTGTTCATAACTCCAAGCACAATGTAAGGACTTAGATCATGAAGAATCACCCTTCAAAAAAAAAAACATTTTTGGGATATTAGCATTGCTAATCTATAAACTTTGTGCTAGAAGTTCCAAAGCACGTAACATTTAGTTGCAGTATAGTTTGACATATATAACAAACATCTGTGGCATTGTTTCCTTTATTATTTTTGTTTAAAACACAATGCAAATGGAAAAAATAATGGTCACTAAATTTGCAGTTGTTGGATGCCGGAACCTTTAAGCATATTTAAAAGATCAATGATAATCAAGAATAACCTGTATCAGGTCTCCTTCCAGTGCATTTATTAGTTCAGCCAGTTACATACGTATAGCAAGAGACCACTCTTAGATATCTGGCAACAAAATGGGGAAAGGGTTAAGGCTTATGAGGGAAACAGGATTGAAATTTATTTTTTGTATGGCATGTGTACATGGATGGGTAGAAAAGGTTTGAAGATCCAAGAGAGAGAGGGGGTGGTGGAGGAGAGACGGGAACAGTAGCCAGAACAACAAACCAACCAGATGATGATGTCCACCTACATTTTCTGGGTAGCATCAGGGAATAAGAGAACAAGGTGGTCTTAAAAAGGAGGTCTGGAAGAATGTATTTTTATTTTTTAGAGCAGAAAAGGGATGGAGGATGGAACAGCTAGGCAAAGATCAGCAAGTTTGAATTGATTTTCTGTTGCAGGACTTAATGAGTGTGGAGGAAGTATATGAAAAGTGAGAATTTGTATCTGAATGTTTCTGTTTCCCAGTTGCTGAGGAATCTCCAATATTTGAGGGCGGAGTAAGAGTGGGCTTGGAAGCTTGAGTGAAATAAAGTTTTAATGTTGCCTCTTTGAGAAGGTTGATTAAGCCATATTGGGTGTCAGGTTGCAGTTGGATTGCAGGTTCTAAAGAAGTGGATTGGAATAACCTATGTCTGGGAGTTGGTTAAGTATTAGGTATGGGAAACAATTAAGGAGTCTCCTGAAAGTGGAATTGAAGGAAGGGCCAGGGTCTTGGGGATGGTAAGAGAAGTCAGCAGTGGGTTATGGGAGATTGCATTCAATCAGCCCTGACAGAGCATACAGGAAATCTGCTCTCACTGTGGAACACTCGCATTAGCAGTTTTGCCCTTATTTTTCATGGCTAATTTTGTTGAGTTAGAAAATCAGTCCCACCCACATCAGCATGCCTTGAGTTTCATTTAATTGATTTTTTAAAAATATAATAAAGAACATTATAAACTGATGAACAAAAAATAGATACAGAGACAGTAAAGCAACAAATAGACTGTCAAGTTACAGCTGGAAGGTTAGAGAGATATGGGGGAGATAAGAGATCAACCGAAGGACTTGTTTGTATGCATGCATATAAGCATAACCAAGGGACGCAAAACTCTGGTGGGTGAGGGCATGTATGGGAGGGGAGGGGGCGTCGTAAGATATGTACACATATAATACCTTAATAAAAAAAATGAAAAAATAAAGCTAAAAATAAATAACAAAAAAAGAAAAGAAAAAAATTGATTTCAAAAAATTTTTGATAAAATAAAAAAGGGAAAAAAATTGAGTCAGATTGCTCACTATAGCCAAGACAATCCTTTATTCCTCCCCTAACTTGTCCACGTAAAAAATATTCTTAAAAGTTGAAATGACATTTGCCAAAACCGGTGTGGCTCAGTGGTAGAGCGTCGGCCTGCGGACTGAAAGGTCCCGGGTTTGATTCTGGTCGAGGGGCATGTACATTGGTTGCGGGCACATCCCCGGTGGGGGGTGTGCAGGAGGCAGCTGGTTGATGTTTCTCTCTCATCGACGTTTCTAGCTCTCTATCTCTCTCCCTTCCTCTCTGTAAAATATCAATAAAATATATATTAAAAAAAAGTTGAAATGACATTTATATAAAAATTATATGCAAAGTACTTGCTGAATGTCTGGCACTATTCTAGGTGCTAAACAAACGTGATATATCACTTAATCTGTATCATCTGAGATAAGGGCTATTACTGGCTTCATTTTATAAATGAGGAAATGGAGGCACAGAGAGGTTAAGTACTTGCTCAGCATTCCAGAGCGGAGGTAGGCGGTGTGTTGTGGTTAAGAACACAGGCTGTGGAGCCAGGTGGCTGCGAAAAGTGAGGATGACTGTGGTAAGGATTCCAGGGGTCACTATATGTAAAGTCTTTACAGAAATTCAGGGCAATTTCTGCAGAAGTGTTGACTATTATTGTGGTGGTGGTGATTGTCGTTGTTGTTAACAGCAGCAATAATGTTATGGATTCCGTAAGGAATCTTTTATCATCCTTGATTGATGAAACTCCTACTTTCACACACAGTAACATTATCCTTTCTACCCTTCAAGGCATTCTATCCTATTATAAGGGAGAGTGTTTTGGATGTTGGAGAATCTTTTTGTTTTCATTTATTTTATTACAGTTGACATTCAATATTATATTAGTTTTTATGCATATAATCCACAAAGTGATCACTCCAGTTAGTACCCATCTGACACCATAGGTAGTTGATACTGTATTCTAACTATATTCCCTATCCTCTATTGTACATCCCTGTGACTGTTCTTGTAACTGGCAATTTTTACATCTTAATCCTATCCCCTTTTCACCCAGGTCACCCTCCCATCAAAATGCCCTCTATATCTATGAATTTCTGTCATATTCATTTGTTTCTTAGATCCTACATGTAAGTGAGATCATGTGGTACAGTAGGTCCTCGGGTTACGTCGGAGATCCGTTCCTAAGGCGTGAACCTACCTACATAGCACTTACATCACTCGCATGGAGCACACACACAGCAGTAATGAAGTGGCACAGTAAAAAAAAATTTAAAAGAAAAGTAACAATTCCTGACCTTTACTTGTGGTAAATAATTAATTTAAAAAAAAACACATAAAGCACATATGTACTTTTGGACGGAACTTTTTTTTTTTAAATAAGCAAATGGGAGATGTCAACGTAACCACGAAACGACATATGTTGAGTCCGACAAAACCCGAGGACTGCCTGTATTTGCCTTTCTGTGTCTGACTTACTTCACTTACCATAATACCCTTGAGGTCCATCCACATGGTCACAAATGGCAAGATTTCATTCTTTTTTTTATGGCTGAGTATTATTTCATTGTATATATGGAATATTATCCATTTGTCATTAGACACTTAGATTGATTCCATATGTTGGCTATTGAAAACAAGGCTGCAATGAAATTGGGGGTGCATATGTCTTTCAAATTAGTGTTTTTGATTTCTTCAGATAAATACCTAAAAGTGGGATTGCTGGTCATTAAATGTTTGAGGAGCCTCATACTGTTTCCCATAGTGGCTGTCCCATTTTACAGTCCCACCAACAGTGCATGAAGGTCCGCTTTGGGATGCTGGAGAGTCTTACACTGAGCAGGCATTCCCCTCTGTCATTTTCACCATTTAATTCAAGTCTGACTCTCTGGAACATGTAGAACAAGCCTTATCTCTCTCTTTTAGATGATAGCTTCCCTTCACAAATCAGAAACACTGATCCCTCTGTAATTACCTCCTCTGAATTTGAGAAATCGTGAGTTTTTTAGTGTACCCCCTCTGTGAAATACAGCTATCATTACTAGTGCTGTCAAAACTTTCACAAGATCATGATCCCTTTAAGACTGCTCTACCCTCTGAGAAAGTAAAAGATGGTTTAGTAACATGAGGCATTGCCAATACTGTTAATAATTAGCACTAATATTTTTATTGAGCACTCAATATGGATCTAGACACTATTTTCAGTGCTTTGCTTGTATGAGTTCATTTAATCCTCATGACAACCCTGTGAGGTAGGTGCTATGGCTATTTCCATCGAACAGGTGAGAAAACCAAATACGTTTTCTCAAGTCTCTAATACTTTTTTTTCTTTTGAATTTAGATCTTTTGTCTTTTCCTTATGAACAAACTTTTTTTCTTATTCGAGATAAAGCCTGTTTTCCAGCTTGCTAGTGCTGCCACTTCCATTTGGAATCAAATATGTTTATAAAAATTATGGCTTTAATTGTTATTACCATATTAGAGGAAGCTATCAGGGGGATTGGGTTTTGTTCTTTAGTGTGTGTTTTTTGTTTTGTTTTGTTTTTAGTAATAAGTAAAAAAAAAATTAAAGTGGTATAAAAGGAAATCAGGCGTCACATGTTTTTTTAATTGATTTGCTATTTGAATTAAGAAATACCCAAACCACAAATTTCAGATTGTTGTTTATTTTTTAATATGTGTGTATATATACATACATATACACACACACATACTGGTATGCACATACATACACACATACATATATGTACTTAGTTATATTTGAGTTGTACAGTATCCTTAGGTCACCCTTCCTAGGGAAACAAAAATAACCATTTTGATTCCAGTGTCTCCCCAAGAAATCCTGTGTGTTAAAAATGTATCCTTATTTAGAGGAAAAGTAACAGCAGGATTTAAAGAATGATCTACAGCCTTTGATTACCTAAATAATAATAAAGCTTCCTTCTTTCTCTGTAAGCCCAGAGGGTAGAGATTTAAATTCATAACGATTGGGCAATCCTTGTGAAACTAGTATTTTTTTTTTAACTTCATAGCCAAACACTTCACAATTGAGTGAGAGGACCCCAAAAGGAAACCCGCTTTGAACACATTTTAGAGTGGGTGCTTAGACTTCAAGTTTCCCAGTGTCACGTGCCAGCATTAGACATTTTGAAACAAACCATCAAAAGCAGCCATTTGTTCCAAAAGGTTAGTAACATTTTTGGGAAGTTCTGTAAATATTTTCAAAACTGCTTTAAAAGTTACTTGTAGTTCTATTTGTGGCTTGTTTGAGAAAATAACTTTATAACAGAGAAGTTAGGCAGGTAACATATAGTCAAGTATATGTACAACCAAATGTTCAAGCACATGTGTGCGTGCGTGCTCACGCGCACACACACACACACACACACACACACACTCTGACCTATTTTATGAGATTGCTCTGTGTGCTTGGATTCATATTTAGCTTTTCTTCCATTTTAGATTTCCTCTTATTTCCCCCTCATTGCTTTTCTTAGGTAGATTGGACTTTGTAAATTACACACACACACACACACACACACACACACACACGCTCACGCACACGCACATGCACACGCACGCGCGCGCTCACAAGTATTGTTAGCAAGAATGTTTTGTGCTTGGATTTTTCATCAACTTTCTGAATTCCAATTGATACCCTGAAAGAGAAGTAGGTCTTTGGTTCTGGTACCTGAGATCTCTGTTTCTCCTTTTGAACTTCTGGAATAAGTACTTAGAAAGAGGTAAAAATCACTCTAATTCCAAGGCAGTATGATTGAAACTTGAGAACCAAGAACCTGTTGCTTTTATTTACCTGCAGAAAGGAAGTTCAGACCTGGATCAATGCCAGGGGTAGTTCTGGTTCTTTTCCAATTGCCTAAAATGGTCTTCCAAACCAAACTCATGTCTAAGCCTTGGCTAGCAAGGCATGTTGTGAAAGTAGACAATTGAGAAAGAGCTTTTGTGCCCTCGCAAAGTAAAATGGTTGGTTGAGGTAACCATTCCTGTGATTCAGGCAATGCCTTCCCCTTGCTTTAGGACAAAGAATGATATTACTGTTGCAGTGCCAGGAGGATTACCGGAACTCTAGTGACAAGTAGCCATTGAGTGTTGATGTCTTTGGGAAAGAAAAATATGAGCTGCTGAAGGGAGAATGGGAGTGGGGAGATGATGAATGGATTGGATTTATTTTTTTTTTTATTTATTTATTTTTTTTTTTTTTTTGCCTGTGAGGCCTCTCTTGGATTATCATTATGAGTTCCGCAGGGAGTAAAAAATCACACTGGTGGTGTTTTTCTTTATGAACATTTGTTTGCTATTTGTTCTACTTCGCTGGGAATTTGGAGTTGAATCAGGATGCATTTAAGACGTTTTGAGTGTCTTTCTCTTAATGTCTCTTCTTTTGTGTCTTCTGAACAAAAAAAAAAAGGTAAATAATAATAATTGCCAAGTTATTTTAAGTCGATTTATACCAGTTTTCGAACTGTTAATTAAAATTCTACTCTTATCTAAGTAGCCTTTCTGACGGCTTCCTTTTGCCACACTACTCGTTACCACATGTTTCTAAAATGCAACTTGCATGACTAGCCCTTCACTTCAGGATTAAGTCAAACCACGCAGTGTGAGTGGAAGGAGACCCCTCTACCTCCACGTATCCCCTGATTTCCACGCTGTGGACTGTAGCCACACCCAGCTGCCTGAGGTTCCCCAAGGCTGCATGCTCTATAGACTGGCTGCATAAGCTGCGTCCTCTGCTTGGAACGCCTTTTCCTCCCTTCTTTCTCCCTCGTCTCTCTACCTACCTTCCTCCCTCCCTAACTCCATCCAAGGAGTGCATCTCCTGGAGAGCTTTTCCTGATGGCCCTGCCTCTCCAAGCCCTGCTCCTTGGGTGGTGTTCTTCTGTGAAGCTATCAATTTCCGATTGATACTGGCTGAATTATTTTTTTTAATATATTTTATTGATTTTTTACAGAGAGGAAGAGAGAGGGATAGAGAGTTAGAAACATCGATGAGATAAGAGAGAATCATCGACCATCTGCCTCTTGCACACCCCCCACTGGGGATGTGCCGGCAACCAAGGTACATGCCCTTGACCGGAATCGAACCCGGGACCTTTCAATCCACAGGCTGACGCTCTATCCACTGACCCAAACCGGTTTCAGCCTGAATTATTTTTATATGATTTCTTGTCTCTCTGTCCTGTGTAAAACCAAAGCCTCAGCCTTTTACTTCTACCCCTGATGCCTGTGCATAGTGTATTATAAATGTGATAGCTGCTAACACTGATTTTAGGTGGATGGTTAATGGATGGGTAAATGACATAGACTGTTTTTTTTAGAGGAAGGAATGGAGTAAGATTCTCAGTGGAACAGATCCGGTGACGGGGCTGGGCTCTGATGGTTTGCCAAGAGACTAGAAATTCATTCATTAAGCAATTTTGGTTCATGCGCCTGCCATATGCCTCCCACTGGCTAGCCTTTTAGGAAGTAGCAGTGTACAAAGTAAAGACTCCCACTCTTGTAGAGTTCTTATTCTGCCTACATTCTAACAAAGTAAAGGGAGGGGTGACAATGCACATAATAGGTAAGTTAATTACATCCCCTATAGAGTGAGGAAAAGCAAGAGATGAAGGTGGCTGGAGCAGAGTTATTGAAGGAAAAGCATAGTTGGAGGGGGCTCAGAGAGGTGGGCAGGAGTGGGGATTGTTGCAGAGATAGATGTCACAGGGTCTTATGCGCCACTGAATGATGGTGGCTTTGGGTATAGAGACGGAGAGCCGCTGCAGGGGTTTTATCACAGAAGAGGCGTGATCTGTCTTGGGTTCTTAAAGGAACACCCTTGTTGTGTTGACAGCAGACTGCGAAGGGCAGGGGTCAGCCAGAAGATCGGGTAGGCTTTCCTGCCATCCAAGTAAAGGGGTGACGGTGTTCTGGGTGAGGGTGATATCCAGAGAAAGGGGTGCGACGTGGTTAAAATTCTAGACATAATTTGAAGGTAAAGCCAGTAGATTTTGCTGACAGGTTTCAGGGAGGCATCAGGGAGGGAAAAGTTAAGGATAATGCCAGGCTTTTAGGCTGAGCAGCCGGAAGGGTAGAGTTGCCATACACTCAGAGTGGAAATCTGTGAGCGAAGTAAGATTTTTTTTTTTCATTCTTGGCCGCGGGTGTGCAGATGAATCGAGAGTATTAGGAGCTCAGTTTTGGGTATGTTAAATAAAGGATCCTCATTAGACATTGAGGAGGCACTGTCCAGTCAGTGATTGGATATTTGAGTCTAGAGTTTAGGAAAGAGGGCTGGGGTGGAAATACGCTGATAAGTGGGAGCTGGCTGCCTGGATGGTATTTAAAAATCAAGAGAATAATACGTGTGATCGCTAAGGATTACTTGACTGTATGTCTAGAATCCGAAGAACTGAATCTTGGGGCGCTGGCTAACATGAAGAGGTCAGGAAAGGGACACGGAGGAGGAGCAACGAGGGAGGTAGGGAAACCCAGAGAGCTGGTATCCTAGAAACCACGGGGAGCCTATGAGAGAGATGATCAAGTATGTCAGTTGCAGCTTTCAAATTAGAGGAGGCCTGATCATTGAGCATGGGATTTAGTAACATGCAAGCTACAGGTTACCTTGGTGAGAGACATTTCGCTGGAGGGGGGGTGGGGTAGAAGCCCGATTAGAATTGGTTTTGTGTTGTTGTGGTGGGTTTTTTTTTTGTTTTTTTTTTTTAGATCCTTGAGGAAAAAGAAGAACTAAAGTAAAAGATCATCCCCCTCCCCATTTTATTGGTAAATTGTTCTTAAGCATTTCACAATAAATATCCCCTCACAGATCTATGATTATAGTCTGGGGGGGGGGAACCAAGGGCAAATGAAACTTTACATTTCATTCCCTCCCTTGAGCCCTCCCTTCTTCTCTTCATTTTTCCCCCCAAGGGAAAAAAATCCATAAGTAAATGTTTTTACTCCAAACATGAGTAAACCGTTAAAGCCAAAGACCTACTGATTCACTTCCTTCATGAATCCGTCTGATTCATTTTATTCCCTTGTCACTTTTTTCTCTTGATGGCTTTTTTCCACTTCTAAATTGGAATTTTATTCCACACCCGTGACACAATTATTTCTGTAAGTTTGGCCCAGTTTCCTAACCCAGAGACATTTTCCTGTAAAAAAAAATTTTTAATTTGGTTCATTGTCCTCTTAGGTTTTATTTAGGAACATATTTTTTTTCTTATTATTCCTTTTTAAAATTATTGTGGAATGGCAAGAGAGGAGAGCACCAGTAATGATAAGAAAGAAAAAATGCTTCCCTTACTTGGAAATGCTCAGATTTCATTCTAATCATACAGTACAGTCAGGTTCGTTCTTGTGGGTTAGTCAGTCTGAATCAGCCCTTTATGGAAGAGGACTCGGGGGCCTGCATGCCATATTGGTACCCAGGAGGGGGAAATGCCTCCGCCTAGAACTACTCTCTTCTGATCCTGCATTTCTGTCCTTCAAGATTCCAATCCAATGCGGCTCTCTCCGAGGTGCCTCCTCTGCTTCTCCGGCTCTAGGTAGTATTGCTTTCCTCGGAATCACTGTGCTACCTGCCGCCTATAGCCCTTACTTTTGTTGTTTCCTGGAAGGATGAGGTGGGAGGGGGGAGAGGAGTGGGAGGGGGATGGTAGGGAATATAATGTGATGGTTAAAAGCACAGCCTCTGCAGACTTGTAGAACTGCATTCCAGACTAAGCCTTCCTATGAGCTTTGTGATTTTAAGCACATTACTTCATCTTTGTGTGCCTTTGCCTTTTTACCTGTTAAATGGGAGTAGTTCCTACCTCAAAGCAGAAAGGACTAGAGGGGCTGCTAAGGCTTGTAAAATTCTTTACCAGGAAAACTGGTCACTTGAAGAAATGGAAACCTGAATATATAAAATCCATAATGTACTTCATATGCAAATAGACATAATGATATAAGTATATATAAAATATGAAACAATCCCCACCTCTGTGGCAGATTGTCTTAACGAAAGGGACAATGGCTTATGGTTCTTTCCAAATACCAATTCTTATCTATAGAAAGAACTCAGTATTTATTAATGATGATGGATGGTGCTTAGGAAATAGGCGATGTTTGTTCATGGAAACTGTGGTGTGCTTGTATTGCATTGTTGCACACTGTGAGTGGTTTTAGGCCTTAGAAAACCTTCGAGACTAAAACTCTTACAATGTACAGTGTAGGGGAGTGATGCTGCACCTTTGGTGGAATATAAAGTCAATAAGTTTTCCTTTTAGTTTTCTTAACACTCGTGACAATTGTTGGGGTTTTCCAACAGTTTCACAGCCCAGAATACAGAAATCTGCTTTGGCTTGAACACAATTTATGGAATCCTATATAATAGGAGAGGAGCTTAGATGACATTTACTTTTAAGCAACCTTTCATAAGCCATGCATTTTAATAATGTGAAAAAATATCAGAAGATAAGAACTAAATAAGCTAAAACAAAGAAGTCATACTTTCTAATGATAAAAGCAATTTAAGTTCATTTTAGACACTAGAAAATTCCAGTAAGCAAAAAAAAGCAGCAGCACAATTCACTGCGATGCCACTGTTTACACCCCTGTGTATATTGTCGCAGGCTCTTTTAGTGACTAAATATGCATATGTGATTTTCACACAAAAACAGAATTTTGCTGCATAGTCAGCTCCTTAAGCTGACTATGTACCCATGTACTCTACAATGAATGTTTTAAATTTACTTCTGCATTATTTTACCCTCTATTAGTTAACCAACTGTTTTTGTCTCTCAGATTGTACATATTTTTTCCCCCCAGTGGCAAACAGTATGAACAACCTGAACAACAAACACCTGAACAACGTGCCAGATTTAAAGACCAAAACGTTTCCTTGGACTGGCCAATATAAAATAGCTGGCATATTAATTTTAATTTGCATTTGTCCATTTTAAAAAAACACTTTTTCCCCCCAGTTTGAGTTATTTATTTGCTGGCCATGTATGGAGCGCCTGTGTGCGACTGAAAAGAAAAAGCTGAGTTCTCTGTTGTCTGCGTCTCAGATTTTATGCATGCAGCTAAGACAGCCTCTTCCTCGTGTGATCCGCACTCTAGAGTTTTGCTCACGTCACCCGGAAACTGTGGCTCTGGGTCTTCACTCGGTGACTAGACTGAACGGTAGCTCAGGATTAGTGACGTCACCAGTAGTTGCTGCTCCCGTTCTGAAGACAGGCCGTAGCGTGTGGGTGGGGGGCGAGGAGAAGGAAGCCTGAGTTAGATCTTTGTCCTACAGACTTGAGGACACTGCTGTTTCCATCTTTCATAGCTGAAGCGACTTGAGATCCCACTTAGTCAAGACTTTATCAGATATTGCCTCCAGCAGCCCAGGGAAACATCTCTGAAATCTTAACAATAAAAGCAGCATATTTGTGTTTCATGCACCTAGAAATGACAACAATTCGTTATTCCATCACGTTTAGCAATGTTAGGGTTACTTAATATGGTCATCCAATGTATAGGTCTTAGAAAAAAAGGAATGATAGAGATGATTTAATCATTCATTTTTTGCAGTAAATATCTGGTCAGGCATGGTGTTAGAAGCTGCTGTTACAAAGAAGAGAGAGCAGTCCTTAAGCTGCTCTCGGAGAGGCACACATATAAATACACTATCAACAGTGCTTTGCAGTTCTTTGTTGCGATTATAATGACCTATATCCAAGATGGTACAGGAATCCAGAGGAAGGAAATAGCAAAGGTGTTTATAGAGGAAGTAACTCCTTAGCAGGTTGCCAAGTGACTAAGCATTCCTGTGGGAGATGAGGATGTGAAAAGTGTCCATCCTCACAAAGTGTGCGAGAGACAGAGTGATTTCTAGGAATTTCCAGCAAACAACAATTGCAATGTTCATTTAAAACAATTCTTAAGTGTAAAAAAAAAATTTTTTTTTTTACTAATTTAATGTTTCCTTGTTTCTTTATGTGTTTTTTTTTAAAAAAAAACCTTAATTGTTCCTTAGCAAATTAATAAATCATTTGATTCTGAAAGAGTAAATGAAATGGACATGGCTGAATAAGATGTTGTTATAACTACTTCCTATCTCAAGGACATACTTTTGTTTTCTGCCTTAGATTTCGTAGCTTAGAGATTATGACCGAGGATTCACAGGGATAGAAAGATGGAACAAAGGAGATATAATTCAGATTATCTGCTAAGTGTCTCATGCTCTTAGTAATACTCCAAAATATAATCCAGGTCCCTGTGCATGTCTGTTGATTTTAGCATTGAAAAAGCCGTGAGCTGTACATTCTGAGATTTCAAACACAGTAGATTGATAGTGGCAAGGAACCAGAGGTTTTAGACTAAATATGTTATAAGAAAGCCATAATGACCTTGTTTAAATATTTTCCACATTAAATAAGGCATGTAGTACGGCTATGTCGCTGCCATGATTTGTTTTTTGATAAATGAATTTTCGTCCATGATAATTTTTAAAAATTTCCCATTGAATTCCACATAATAGTCAATATGAATACTTGAAAAGGATAATTTATTGGACCCCAGAGTTTAATTAAACTTCCTCAAAGTATAATGACACCTTTATTAACTTTGAGCTTATTTTGTAAACAAGGATTTTTTTTTCATTTTGGTAGCATAGTTCACAAAAATCTGGAGTGTAGTAAGTGGGTGAATTTTCCCACCCTGATGGGGAAGAGAAGGTGGTTGTGAGAAATTAGCAGAACTCATGAGAGGGCACGGAGAGGGAGGAGAGTAAAATGGGGAGAATGTAGTGACATTGATTGGGATGGGGAAGTCGGGAGGGGCGGTAGTCGAGGTGTATGAATTCTGTTTAGGAGCTATCACGTCTCATATTTGTGAGAAACCCAGAGGAAGGATCAGTTGGACCTGTAAGTCCAAAGCTAAGGAAAAGGCCTGGGGTCTAGCTAAAATTACGTTTGAGATGACCGGGCTGCGGTGGTCATATAAATGGAAATACTGAAACTTTATTTGTAGTGCATGTCCTTTGTTCATCAGTGAATCAATCATTATGGCCTGTGCCAGTTGTGAAAATGAACGAAGTCCCTCTTTGGTGATTCTTATGCCTTAGCACCGTGGTCAGCAAACTCATTAGTCAACAGAGCCAAATATCAACAGTACAACGATTGAAATTTCTTTTGAGAGCCACATTTTTTTTAAACTTAAACTATATAGGTAGGTACATTGTTATTAACTAGGGTACGTGGTATTTTGTGGAAGAGCCACACTCAAGGGGCCAAAGAGCCACATGTGGCTCTTGAGCTGCAGTTTGCCGACCACCTGCCTTAGCGTACTACACCAGTCCATCCCTGCAGATTTATGCTGGGCCCCGCCCCAGCCTGTACCCTTTTACATCCACCATGACAAATACCTTGTCACTTCTGGAAGGCACCTTGTTGTCTGTCCTCCGTGCTGGAGAATGCTGTTCCTGTGCCCTGGGAACACCCAGCCCGGCCTTGCCTACCTCGCTCTCTGCTCTCCGTGAGTCATTGCCTGAGATACAGCTCAGGTCGGCGTTACCTCCTCACGGGAGCCTTCCCAGAGTTCAGGCTGTGCCCCTTCCATGGACTGCCCTGAGCAACCTGTGTTCACCCATCTGGGCCCCAATCACACTGTCTGAGGCTGCCCATCGGCCCCTCTGTCCCTTAGAAAATACTGTCCTGCCGTAGCCGGTTTGGCTCAATGGTAGAGCGTCAGTCTGCGGACTGAAAGGTCCCGGGTTCGATTCCGATCAAAGGGCATGTACATTGGTTGCGGGCACATCCCCAGTAGGGGGTGTGCAAAAGGCAGCTGGTCAATGTTTCTCTCTCATTGACGTTTCTAGCTCTCTATCTCTTTCCCTCTCTGTAAAATATCAATAAAATATATTTTTAAAAAAAAGAAAGAAAAAAGAAAATACTGCCCTTACAGCCAGGCCAGAGGGGCCCTTTCCTCCTCACAGCCGCCTCACCCGGGTCTTGCACTCGAAAGGCCTCTCTGCTGGCCCTCTGGCTGGGCCCCTTCTCCGTGAAGCAACAAGTCTGAGAAGCCAAGGGAGTGTTCCCCGCGGGAGCCCAGGTGCCCCTTCCTGTGCCACACCCTGCGGAACCAGGACCCCCCAGATTCCAGAACCCCCTGCCCCACACAACCCAAAGCCTGCTTCGACGGCCTGGGCTTCCTTCCCAAGGTTTTCCTCCCGAGGAAGAACCGGGCTCCAGAGACTGCACTGTCGGGCATGAAGGATGGGGAGCGATGTCTGTGGGGTGTCTACACATGTGCGTGGAACGGGGCTGCTGGGTGGGGGGGGGTCGGGGGCATGGAGAGAAGGTGTCGGGCCAGGGGTCAGGAGCCAGCCCAGGCTGTCCCAGACACTGAGAGGCTGAGATTCCTAAGTCCAAAGCTCTTCCCACGCAGGCTCCTTTGAGGAACTGAAGAGAGTGACGCTGACGGGGGCGGAGGAGCGTGTGGGCAGCAGGTGCCCCGTTCAGGCTGCTGCTGAGTGAAGAGAAACCTCCTAGCGCACGCCTGTGGGCTCCCGTTTGTTCTCCTTCCTGGGTCCTGCCATGGTTGGGATGGGCCTTCCCCTAATGCCAGTGCTTGAGGTGGAACCATGCCTTTCCCCCAGCACCCAGCACCCAGCACCCAGCACCCAGCACAGGACCTGCACGTGCACAGGGGTTTGCTAAATGAAGGAACAATCCAGTCCTCCATGGGTTCTCTGGCCTCGGGAGGAGTCGGGGGCAGTTGGACCCTCCACCGCTCCTTGCTTACTGATAGACCCATCCACTGAGGGTCTGTGGAGCGAGCCCCTGCCCAGGGCATTTAGCACCGCTGTGTGGGGTTCTACGACGGTGCCCCGCTGAAGGGCAAATGTGCCCACACTCAGCTGCCAGGCCCTGAGCGTGCTGACGAAAAAGGGCCCTTTTTATGCAGGGTCCAATCTGCCTGCGGAGATATCTCTCATTTTCTACAGAGACGCGGGCTTTTGCTAAGTTGTAAGGGGTGTGTTAGGGGGAGTGGGGACTTACCATTCAAACGAAGGCATGCTAAGCGTCCAGGGTTGTGGGAGGTTGGGAGGACAATTGGGTACCCGGCTCCAAATTCTCTGTTATTAGCAAGTTCTTAAGATGCTTAAGCTATAAGCGTCCCAAGTGTCAGAATATTTTCAGCGATTGCCGCCATCCCTGCAGCTCCTCCTTCCCTCTCCCTACAAAACTCAGGTAACTATTGAACAGAGCGACATCTGTCCCTGCCATTCCCAGCGCCTGCTGCCTCCTCACAGATTGGTCCCTGGGTATTAGAAGCCATCGCTGTCTCCAGACTCCTCTGCCTGCCTTCCGATCAGGTGCATTGAAATCGTGTAGCAGGGAGGGGTGCTGGGTGCCAACCTTGAACCATGACTCAGTCCCGTGTGTCCTGATGGCAACTCCAGAGTAGGGCTCTCCACAGGGAAGCGGCAAGCCTGGCGGGCCTGAGCCTGGCATTCCAGGGAGACTTAGCGGTATTAGCACGGGGGAAAGGGCGCATTCTTTGCCTGTGGCCTGCTAATAATCACAATCGAGCTCCCTCCTTCCTGGGTTTCTTTTAGTTGGACTGCCTTTAAGAACCCGAGGTCTAGCCTAGTCCTCGACGCTGGGAGAAGAGGGTGTGTGCTTGTTTGGTACCGAGCCATCAGCACAGCCGTGAGCTCAGAGGCCACCATCAGCGGTGCAAGATTTGAAATAGATCCTCAGGCTGAAGATTTGAAGCCCCTCCCTGTCCCCTCCCCCCATTTTCAAAACCATGGGAACTGAGATTGTTTCATAGTAAGAGGACGAGTTACTCCTGTGGACTTAACACATCACCGAACAAGAAGTCTTTGCCGGAGTGGACTGAGTCTCCTCCCACAGATAAGTGAAACGCCAGGACTGTTTTCGCTCACGGGTAAGGTTCCTTTGCAGACGCAGGACCGTAGATACCCCTACCTATGCAGGGCTGGAAGACGAAGAGCAGCTCTTTCCAAGAGAAGCTGGGTCTCAGGTTGAAGTCTTCACCTTGTAGAGTCAGTGAAATCTGGCTCCATGGGGTTGCCTCCTGGGCACAGTGCTCTTCTTGTTTTGTTTTGTGTCTAATGCTGTGCTGCGTTCTGATGGAATGAAGGCCACAGGTTGCCCCCAGAGTGTGTGGCCCGTTTCAGCCTCCTGTGCCTTTCTGGAAGCAGTGAGCAGAGTTAGGGCAAGGGCCAAGTAGAAAACATTAGAGGAAGACTCTCCCAGGGAAAAGCTCTGGGTGGGGAGATTGTTGGCTGCTTTTATATTTTGTGTGTGTGTGTGATTTTCTGTGTTTACCCAATCTTTCTATAATGGATCTGAGTTGCATCTATAATCATACTAGAGGCCCGGTGCACGAATGCATGCACGGGTGGGGTCCCTCTGCCTGGTTGGCGATCAGGGTCGATCAGGCCATCTTACCCAGTCCCTATCAGGGCCAATCAGGCCATCTTACCCAGTCCCTATCAGGGCCGATCGGGGCCGGTGGCTGGGGAAGGTCTGAGGGAGGGTCCCAGGGGCCTGTCCAGCCCCACCTCGCCCAGTCCTGATTGACCAGACCTACCAGTCGGAGCATCTGCCCCCTGGTGGACAGTGCATGGCAAATTATGTAACCTCTCTGTGCCTCTGTTTTCTCACCTATAAAATGAGGATAATAACAGAGCCTGTTTACTTGGAGTCACTGGGATAATGAAATGAGTTAATTTGTGTAGAACTTACCACAGTGCCTAGCACAAAGAAGTGCTCCACGTAGCTAAGCCGTAATAATTACAGTTTAAAAATGAGGCCAGACGCATTCTGGGGTCACGGGAACACCAAGCTGTAAGTGGTTGACGGAGGGTTAGGAAAGCGCGGCCAGGAGCGCCCTGTGCTCCTCCCGGACAGAAGGGATCAAGGATGTCCTCAGGGAGCAAGGACCCAGGGTCACGGAGAGGCCGGTTCAAGTTGAGCAAACACTGTGGGCACAGGCCGGGGCATCGAGAACCCTCCACGCTGGGGAAGAGTGTGCTCTCCTGGGGCTTGAGAGGGGCCACGAGGGCAGGCACAGTGTGCAGAAGTCTCCTCTCCGCAGTGAGGGAGGGGGGTGAGCATCTGCAGGGGAGCAGTGAGCCAGTTCAGGCAAGGCCGTGAATGCTCCGTGCTCCGAATCTCCTCTGTAGGAAGGGAAGATTGGAAGCAGAGCAGCTAGGGATCTGCTGTCTCACAGTGCTCTTGCTGGTGAGGGTAGATGATGATGGTGATGGTGATGATGATGATGATGAGGGTAGATGATGATGATGATGATGGTGGTGGTGGTGGTGATAAATCTATGGAATGTATGCCAGGGACACTGTAAGGACTTTACCTATTGCTCACTCCTCACAACTACCCTGTGAGAGGGGTCCTGTTATTTCACCATTCCTTGCACGAGCAACAAGGGCACACCAATTAAGAGACTTGAGGAGGCCGCACAGCTGGCGAAGCAGGGAGGTCTGACGGTGGAGCCAGTCGGTGACCACCACGTTGTCACCACCTCCCCCATAGGGCGTGTCTCCGAGGAGAGGGTGACTGGTGGAGGGGTGATGATCTCAGTGAAGCCTGCGGCATATTTTCTGTCTTCATCAAGGAGAGCTTGGCTGTCAGGATTAGATCCCCTGCAGAGAGCTCCAAGGAAAGGTGGATGCGCCTCAGTGACCCCTTCTTCCCAGTCGGAGCCCAGGTTCTGAGGGCTCCTTCCTCTCAGTGTCCAGCTTGATCTTGGTCCCCAGGTTCTCAGCACCATGAGCCCTGCAGCAGTGGCTAGATTCTCCCTTTAGAGCTGGGAAAATCCTGTTTCATCTTGTCTCCTGTGAAAACTCTTACTGGTCTACTGACTTCTCCAAAGCCTTCAGCAGATGCGCCCTAATTTGTCATATCCATAGTTGGCTCCGAGGCCATCAAGCCTGGGACTGATCACTGTCTCCAACTTGATTTCCCATGTCGGGTGAGAATACCCTTCCTCTCCCCCCAGGCGTGCCTTTCCCAGACACACCAGTCGCTTCCTTCTACTCTCCTGGGTCCTCCATTCACCCTGACATCTCACCCAACCCGTAGGACTCCTTGCTCTAGACCTCGTCCACTGCCCTCTCCTCCGAGCAACCCCTTTGAGTCCTGATTCTCCCATGAAATTGCTGGTTTGTTGAAAGCAGCTCCCTGCTGGGTATTTCTCAAATCTGTGCAGAGCCAAGCACATATCAAACACCTGGGTAACTTAATAGCAGTGATTAGTCACTGATTTGTGATCTCTTGGCCTTAGTTTTTTTTAAAAAAAACTTTTAAAATTTGTATTGCATCTTTTAGAACTTTCCATGTAAGCCCTCTGACTATGATAAGTGGATACTTGTTAGAGGCAAAGCCAAGCAAAAGGTATTAACTCCTAATCCTGTTCAAGACTTTCCCATTACTCCCTGTGCCTGTCTTCTGACTTCTCTTGTGAGTGCCAGGAGCAAAACCTCATAGATTTTGGTTATTTACATCTGAGTCTAAACATGTTTTCTACCAGTCATTTACTGGATTTAATTTGTATATGGTTTATATAATTATTGTGATAATTGAATATTCCTGAGGCATGTACTCTTAGCAGGGAAAAAAAAGAGGAAAATAGCTGGGTAATATAATGTGAACAGAGAGTATAATCTGTTAAATTGAAAAACATTAAAAAATTTATGATGTAGTAAAAATATATTGTGAAGGCTACATGATGTCAAATGTCTGGCAATATCTGGGGAAGAAAAAAAAATTCAAACATTATGTAGAGGCAGAGTTCCACTTTGTAAGGTCTTAGTGAGTGTCCCCGATGTCCCTGGGCCGGGATGGAAAAGTAACTAACTGGGTTTATTAAGTCTTCATGGATTCTCTCCCTCATGCCCAATGGGAGGCCACGTCTCACTACCATGTGTGTGTTTACTCTGCTGACTCAGCTTTCTTCTGCCCCCTTCCAACAGCACCACCAAACACTCCAACACAGGCTATGACTTTGTGCATTTCTTTTCATTTAATTTTTTAATTGTTTAAAGTATTATAAGAGTCTCCCTTTTTTCCCCCTGCCCTCTCCCCTGCCACCCCCACTCCCAAGCACAAGCCCTCAACCCCCTACTATCTGTGCCCATTGGGTTTGCTCATATGCATGCATACAAGTCATTTGGTTGATCTCTTACCCACTCATCCCTGCCTTCCCTCATAGGTTGTACAGTCTGTCCAATGCTTCTATGTCTCTGGTTCTATTTTTGTTCATCAGCTTATGTTGTTCATTATATTCCACAAATGAGTGAGATCATGTGATATTTATCTTTCTCTGACTGGCTTATTTCGATTAGCATAATGCTCTCTAGTTCCATCCATGCTGTTGCAAATGTTAGGAGTTCCTTCCTTTTTACAGCAGCGTCGTATTCCATTGTGTAGATGTACACCGTTTTTTAATCCACTCGTCTGCTGGTGGGCACTTAGGCTGTTTCCAAATCTTGGCTATGGTAAATTGTGCTGCTATGAACATGGGGGTGCATATGTCCTTTCTGATTGGTATTTCTGTTTTCATGGGATACCTTCCTAGAAGTGGGATTACTGGGTCAAATGGAAGTTCCACTTTTAATTGGCTTTGAGCATTTAACGTGAAAATCAGGGAGGGAGAAGATTACGCGATAATGGTGTTTTCTGGGGAGGCTGTGAGTGACCCTGGTCTGAAGGCAGCACGGCCCTCCCAGTTGTCTTCACGGCTACTTTCCTCTGTCTGATGTTTGCAGGGAAGGCTTGGTTTGAAAAGACTTAGGAATTCTTTCAGCACAACATTTGTTGGGAAAATGAATTACAAGTAGTTCATTCTATGCCGAGTCCTATGACATTGCCGTTTATAGCTATTCTGTTTATTCACTTCGCACGAACCATTCTGCGGGTTGATGAACATGCTTTATTAGAGAATAGAAGAGCCCTGCAGTTTGTTTTGATTGGTCTCCCTTTGGACTCACAGCTAGCAGGTGCCATCATTTGGAATCGATTTGGGCAATAGCTTGGTTATATAGATATTAGATACAGGAAATGAAACATTTGTAAATTAATTTCATCAGTAAGAATAGGGGAGCTTCACGTTGACTATAAGAGCACTGCAGTTCTCTTTTTACAGCTTCCGAGCAAACAAATGTGTAACTGACCATGTGTCTGAACATATGTGTGTATAGGTGTCCTCCGCTGAGCAAATATTTAATGTGAGGATTTTCTGCATTTCATTGAGAGTCTATGCAGGTATTTTAAGGAAATAAATCTAAGCTTATGCTTTTTTAACACAACGGAAATGTTTTCTGGTCTGAAAAATATAGGCCTTTTACTTTGGAAACTACGTCAAGGATGTCTTCGGTTTGGTTTATTTTTGCTGCTTCTATTTCAGCCTTGGAAAATAAGCCGTCCCATGTTTAAGCCTTAGGTTTTTCCCGCTGTTCTGTGACAAACCCTGGGAGGACTGCAGTCATCCTTACCTCCCGGCAAAAGTGTCCACAGGGCTGCCATTTTCCTGAGAATGGTTTTCTCGGTTTTCATGAATCCATGTACATTTTCACAAAAGTGTTTTTATTTAGGGAGAGGATGGAACAGGGACTTCGGATCATAGATGGAATGTGCAATCCGGAGTGTGTAATCCCTTAAGCAACCTCCTAAACCTTGGGCTGCCTCTGAGTAAATCCTTAAAGTGCAAGAGCCATGACCTCAGAGCGCACCATGAAAACACGTGCAAGACTCCTTCGTGCCGCTGGGTCTCTTTCAGCGAGTAGCCAGGTGGTGGCCCTCACCCTCCCATCTCAACCCGGTGTCCTGGGAAAGCCTTTTCCCGTGTCACTCAGCAGGGAAGGTTTCCATGGTCCCCACTGGCTGACTTGGGCAGTTTCTCCTCCAAGAACCCAGCGTAATACACATGTCCGGTTGCATTGCAGCTGTCTCCACATCTGTCCCCTGTTGATGTGACCTTCTCAACAATAGCTTATATCCAGTGTTATTTCGTGTTAGTTTCGGGTGTACAGCATCGTGGCTGGACAGGCATATACTTTACAAAATGTTCTCCCCAGTATTTCCAGTACCCACTTGGCAGCATACATAGTTATTACAATATTATTTCCTGGAGTGATGAACACAACACAATAGATAGATAATGTATTGTAGAACTGCACATGTCACCCCACTACATTTAATTTTAAAAAATAGCAATATTATTGACTCTATTCCCTAGGCTGTACTTTATATCCGGTGACTATTCTGTAACTACCCATTCATACTTCTTAATCCCTTTGATATGACTTCTTTGAAGACTAGAATCTGTTTTTGCCTTTATGGCTCCAGGACCATTGCCTGACATGCAATGCTCAATACATATTCGTTGAATGAATGAAAGAGTGAATTAATTTGCTGGCAGATAATGGAAATGAACTAAGAAGAGCATAATTTAGCCGTATTTGATTAACATTCAGTTATGACCAAGGCCAAATCATCTTTTAATTGCTTTCTTTATTGGGAAATGTTATAGGAAATGTTGCCAGGTACAGCCTGAATGGCATGCACATTTGAATACGGTTATCTTGTGGACGATCAATTCCTGGAGGGCAAGTTGCACTCACAGTGATCAAGTAATTAATTAGTCTCTGCCTCATTTCAAGGAGGATCTGAGGTGAGGCTCTACCCAAGAATCTTGGCAATGGCACCCAACTAGAGGCACTACCTAATGGAGTCTGCAAAATTCATGGGAGGAGAGAAGTGGATGAGAGGCCAAGGTCACAGAGTTGGTAGCTAGCAGAGATGGACATAAAGCCCAAACCCTCAGAGGCCTATTCCAGTGTCCTCCCCGTGAGAGCTTGTTGCTCTGCTTCATCAGTGTTTAACGAAGTGTTTGTTTTTATGGGAAGACCAGCAAGGACTCATGGCTAGTGTCTCTCACCTCTTGCATCTACAGGTTGGCCTACTTTCTTGGGTAATTGGGTAATTAGTCACTGCTACCCATATTTGGCCTTGCATGAGGAGCAGACTCATCTGTGGCAAATTTAAAACACTAACTTCTATGGTACGAGTTACCATAGAAGGATTTCTAGGTTAAAAGGGTTGCTGCAGAGCAACTCAAATATGGCCCCCAGGTGCAATAGCTCTAAAAGTTTTGGTAACTATCGAGTTTTTAAAATCTTGCCCTACTATCTTGTGAATTCAGAAATGCCCCTTAGCTGAGACTCACTGATGTAGAACATGTTTTACCGAAAATAGTTATGTGAATTAGTATAGTTGGCCAACCTTTCAATTGATTGCATTTACGAGTTGAAAAAAATGCACCGCAATATTTATTAGACAGTCTTTCAGTTGTTTTGTCAGTTAACTAGGAGAGAGTGGGTGGTAAGGGGAAAGAGACTGTGCTCAGATCTCAACCTTGCCACCTCTGACTTGACCCCAGGCAGATTATCCCAAGTCATAGCCTCGCCCCGACACTTAATGAAGAGGCTGCAGGAGACCCTAGCTCCTTTGTAGTGATCTATTCAAGCTCTCCGAAAATCCCCAGTCCCAAAAATAGAAATGTTTGCACCAGCTCCTAACCTACCTCCCAATGCACATTTCCTTCGAGACTCGTGTTTCTCATGTATATCATTAGCTCAGATCATGAGTCTTATATCTCATTCTATGGCTCATCGTTGGCCTGTTTGTCCTCACAGCCATTCCTTACTCTTCTTCTGTGTCGCAGGGCAGTCATCCCTTCTAGGAAGCATTTCTCAGGCTCCCGTGTCAGGTGGAAGCTATAGGGTAGAGGGGGTGAGGGAGAATCCAGGTGTTGTCCCCACTCTCTCTGTCTTGGGTGGTGTCTCCAGCAATGACTGTCTTCTCCGTGCCTCCAAACATACCCTCCATCCGTAGTCTTAACTTCTGCCAGTCAACCTTCTTCAAGATGTTCTGGACCCAAAAGATACCTTCGGCTTTTTCTTTCTTTCTCACTTACAGTTGACATTTAATATTATTTTATCAGCCCTGCCTCTCAGTATGCAGGCTTCCTGCTGATGTGAACATCTGCATTTCATCGCCATTCCTTGCTTAGCTTTTCAGCTCACCCGTCACTTTTATAACTAATCCCATGAATTAAATTCCCTCTCTTTAACACACCCATAATGATGTCTGTTATCCCTACTGGACCCTGACAACTCTTTTGAAGTGACAAAATATCTTTATTGCCTTTACTGGCAAAAGTAGCTTAGATGATCCCATGTCTATAAAGCATGCTGAAAATATTAATTTCCCAAGACCCACCATGCAGAGGTCGTGATTCCATTGTTTTTGGTACAATGGCCCAGCATTGGTATAGAAAACAGCAAAGCCAGGCTGGGTGCTGGGGGGATCCCCTCTGTTCACTTGCCAACTAAGGGCTTTACTTCCACAAACTAGCCTCACAGCAAGAGCCTTGGCAATATTTAGAATGCCTACATCCCATGGATATTATAGGACAGTCCATGATAACTATCAAAACAGCACAAGCTAAAATGGAACAGTGTCAAGGGATCACTTGCAGAATTAAATGAGATCATGTATTTGATAGCATCTCACACATAGTTGTTACTTAATAAATGATAATATCTCCCCTTCCCTCAAATTTAATGAAATCATAGGAATGTAGAAAGTTAGGAAATACTGTACATTATTTCTTTCCGAAGCTAACAGAATCCAGATACTAAATACCAGAAAGAATAGATAAGCAATAAAACAGTAAAAAAAAAAAAATTCTTTCTTGGCATATATTAATGCTAGCTGAGCTGATGTCTCAACCATCTAACCTTATGATACCATAAGTTGGCTCTATTTAATGTTAAAAATAATTTAAGAAAATAAATTCATACTGGGAGTCTCGTGTTAGGTTACATATAAATACATTTCCCAAGGAGACCCGAGTCTTATGGTTATGCCCTTACTTGGCCACTAGGACTTCTGCATTCCAGGCACTTGCCAGACACTATAACTTTCAGTGTTCCACCACCCAACTCTTATCAAAAGTTGGTTATGAGAAAAAATATTCACACAAGTCTGCCTGAAGGTTATGAATTCTATTCATTCCTCATCTAGATAGCCTAAATATTATTCGTGTCTTAAGTCAACTCATCAGATCTCTATGCAACAACTTCTTTTCAGTTTCCCTTTACAGGGCAGTATTAATGAAAAAAAAGACCTATATCCTTAGGAATATTTTAACTGTTAAAAGGGAATTTTTTAATAGGTTTCTAGACAGAGAAAACCAGTAAGTTACCAATGCAGGAGCATCAGACTCGCTTGAAACCACTCATCTGTAAGCTAAGAAGCAAAAAAGCCAGCAATACCATGTTAATAGAGAGATACAAGGAAAGGACTGTGAACCAAGAACCCTATACTGGCCAAGAGATCTAGTTATAGATGAGGGGAAAAAAAGAAAGACATTGGAGTGACATTGCATAGGGACATGGAGTAACTCAGCGTGGACCATGTGCTGGGCCATCCATGTTCTAAGGAAGCTATTGAGAAGTGTTCCAACCAAGTGAAAATTGAATCAGAACAAAGATGTCAGGGGGAGGGAAAGATGAAGCACCAAAGAAACAATGATGAGCAAACAACCTTATAAAACTTACAGTAAAGTCTAAATAAATGGTCGTAATGTGACTGTGAACTAATTAAGATTAGTTAATTAAGATTTCTTGAAACAGCAGAGTCATGTCAACTCAGAGGAGCTATTTCAAAGTTTGGAGAGGAACAGCCAGTGAGAGAGTAAAAATATTTTAATTATTTCCTCCAGTGAACAAGAAGAGCAAAGAGATGGCAGGGGTTGGGCTCCCTGAACACAAGCACTGGAATAGATTTTTGAGTGAAAATGTTTCTTAGGGGTCAACGCCTATATTATGAGTTGAATGTGCCCCCCCCAAATGAAACATGACATTACATGACATTACCATGTTTCCCAGAAAATAAGACCTACTTCATGGAAACATAATACATCCCCTGAAAATAAGACCAAGACCTAGTGCATCTTTGGGAGCAAAAATTAATATAAGACAATGTCTTATTTTTGGAGAAACAGGGTATTTGGAAATAGTCTTTGTAGAAAATGTAATCAAGTTAGGAAGAAGTCGTTGAGGTGGGTCCTAATCTGATATGATTGATGTCCTTATAGAGACACTCCAGGAGAACTTTGTGTAACAACAGACACAAAGATGGGAGTAACATTGCCACAAGCTAAGGAATGCCAAGGGTCAATAGCCACCAACAGAAGCTAGAAAGAAGCAAAGAAGAATTCTATGCAAAAGTTCTGGGGGAACAAGGGAGTAAATTCTGTCTTTTTTTTTCTTTTAAGCCACAGAGTTTGAAGGCTAATGAGCTTAAATCTGTGAAAGGAGAAAGGGAGGAAGCATGGTTGGGCCAAGCAGAGGGAGAAGGCAAACTCCCAGGCGGGACCCACAAATCTGGGGCCAGCTTGGTGGGGAGCTGCCCCATCATTCAGTCACAGCGTGTGGGCTGCCCCAGGGAGGCTACAACCTGGGGTGAGGTGGCTGTCAGCAGAGACAGACCCTGAAGGAGCTGAGAGCTGGAGGTGTCTGCTGGCCTTGTCCTCAGCAGAGTATCCTCCCCTCCTAGAAAGGCGATGTGGGTGGCGAGTCCTCCTGTCTACTGCTGTAAGTGAGGGGAAAATGTCTGGATTGTGGGGATGGCCGTCATTTTATTTAATATAAAAAAATAATAGATTTTTTAAAATCATTCAATAATAGATAACGGAGCAAATATTTTAGAATACAATTTTTTTTAATTACTAGGAAGAAAATAGAATTATAAATTGCTTAGTCCAGTAAAAAAAAAAAAGGAATGAATAAAAATAAATGCAGTAACAATAAATCTCATTAATAGTAAACATATTATAGAAGCAAACCAAATACAATCTTATCACGATAGGCGTGAATGCCATTAACATAGTATTGCTATCTTTAAATGACAAAGACTTCTGGATTGGCAGTAATAAAACAAAAATCCAGTATTTGTAAGGAATACAGCTAAAATAAAATGATAGTGGAACAGTTGAAGATAAAGAAATGGATATGCCAAGCATATACACATGAAAGGAAAGGAAAGTGAGGATATTAACATCAACTAAATGGAACCCAAGACCAAAATATTAAATAAGAAAAGATACTTCTAAGGATAAAGAGTGCAAGTAGTCATAAGGAGACTATTATATGCCTGCCCTTAGATATGTAAATTTTAGGCATAGTTAAGTAAATTTTAAGGCAAAAACCAAAAAGAAGAAATACAGGAGCTTAGGATAAAACCATAAACATATTAGAGAATTTTAATGTATTCTTTCATAATTTGACAAAGGTATACAATGATATAGAGTGGTTATAAATATTGTTTTTGTACCCGATAAATAGAAAATGTACATTTCCCCCTTGTATCAATGGAACATTTATAAAAAGTCTATTTTTGTGGCCATAGGAAAAAACTTAATGAATTTGGGGAGGAAAAATTTGTTTTATTCATTTTATTTTGTGATCCCAGTGGTAAAACAAGAAACGGACAATGAAAGCATAATAATTAAACTGTAAATATTTGAGATTATGAAACTCTTTTATAGATGATTTCTTAATCAAATTAGAGATCAAATTCAAAATGACAGGTTATCTGGAAATTGACCAAATAGAACATTTCACGTAAAAAATTATAGGGAAACTAGAGGCCTGTTGCACGAAATTCATGCACAGATATGAATTTCCCTAGGCTTGGCCAGAGATCAGGGCCCATCTGTGGGGCCACCTTCCGTGTGATTGGGGGCCCTCCACTCACATCTGCCTTGGCTGGCCTGGCACCACCCACCTTGGCTGGCCCTGCCCCCTGCCACTGCCACCACAGATCACCTCCCTCTGGGGCCTGTGGGCTAAAAGCAGCTCCTGCATTGAGTGTCTTCCCCTGGTGGTTAGTGTGCGTCATAGTGACCAGTTGTTCCGCCATTTGTTCTGCCATTCGGTAGATGTGCATATTAGGCTTTTATTATATAGGATGGTTAATATAGTCAGAAGTACTAACTTAAATGCTTTGGGTACTACACTTTTGAAAGAATGACAAGGAAACTAAGTATTGCATCTAAAAATTTATAAAATAAGCCAAAAGAAAGAAGATAATATTGACAGTAAAAGGTAAATGAATGGAAATGGCCACAAAACAAATAAAGAAAATCTGACTTCCATTAAAAATATATACATTGGCCGAAACCGGTTTCGCTCAGTGGTAGAGCATCGGTCTGCGGACTGAAAGGTCCCAGGTTCAATTCCGGTCAAGGGCATGTACATTGGTTGCGGGCACATCCCCGGTAGGGGGTGTGCAAGAGGCAGCTAGTGGATGTTTCTCTCTCATTGACGTTTCCAGCTCTCTATCTCTCCCCCTTCCTCTCTGTAAAATATCAATAAAATATATTTTTTAAATATATATATATATATATATATATATATATATATATATATATACATATATATATAGTATACACAAAATTAGGAATATGTATATATAATGCATATAGTACAAATTCATATAGTACATGCATACACACACACACACACACACACACACTCATCAAAAATAAGGGAAAATACATTACTTAGATCCCAAATGGATTAAAAGAATTCAGTAAGAAAATGCTTAGCACAACTTTATGTAAGACAACAATTTTTAAATCTAAAGAAAATTGATTGTTTTCTAAAAAATGAGTAAATTACTAAAATTCAATCCAAAGAGAGGTTATAAATTCCAAGAAATTAATAACTGTAAAAAAATCTGAGTGCATATAAAAAGAGAAAGCCTTTCAACTTTATGAAAAGTACTAATTCCTAATACCAAAGCCGGATAAAGACAAGACAACAATCATTTAATTTGAATAATGAAAATGCCCTTTTTAAAATGGCAGAAAATTAAATCCAAGTTAGTGTTTATTCTAGAAATACAAGGATGATTTTGCATTATGAAATCTCTCAATATTACATATTGACACAACAGAATAAAGAACATTATATGAGCATTATATCAACTGATGCAAAAAACGCATTTGATATAATTTAACAAACATTCCTAATAAACATGAAGTTTATTACATACGTTATAAATGTTATTCAACTGCTGTTACTCAGCATTGTTTTAGAAGGTGAGAGAATGCAATAAGAAAAGACATAAGAATAAGCTGTATAAATATTGCAGGTAATGTCATTGAGATTATGGTTAAGATGTTTTAAAACCTGGTAAGTGGGCTTGGTAACAGGTCTGGGAAGAAAATAGATGAGGCCCAATTGTTCTTCTTTCTTTGAGTTAATAACTGGTTAAAAAGGAAAATAGAGAAGTCCCTATTTAAAAGCGTGACAAACTAAAGTATTTGGAAATGAATTTAGTAAGACATAAGAAAAATCCAAAAAGTTAGATGGTAGTAAAAGTTATAATTTATATATTGAGTTTTGAATGAGAAAACTCAAAATTCCAAAGAGATCAATTCTAAATTAGTATATAAATTAAATATAACTCCAGTCAGAATCCCAATTTAGAAGGGGGACAGATTGTCAGATCAATCAATATGATTTTAAAGTCCATCTAAAAATAAAAATGTGAAAAGTTACTAAACTCAAAAGAAAAATAGTATGGGGAACCTGCACTAATAGCTATCAAAGTATACCATCATATTGCAGTATGATATTAGCTCAGGAATCAATGAGCAAATCTTGGGACGTAGTAAAGAGTCCAGAAATAGATTACAGTGTCTAGGAAAAGATGATATATGTTAAAAGTAGCATGCCTTTCTAGTAAGGAAAAGATAGATTATAAGGAAAATGATGTTGGGGCAATTAGTTGCCTACCTGGGAGACAATGAGGTTAGATTCCATTTGGAGTAAAGATCTAATGTTTAAAATGGAAAATATAGGAGAATGCATGTATGACATCGGGTTGGGGGGAACTGTCCCAAGTAAGATAGTAAATCCACAATCCATATAGGAAAAATTAGCATATTTGACTATGTAAATATTAAAAATGTCTACATGACAACATAAATAAAGCCAAGAGATTAACAGTAGCTTACAATTTATATGGCAGAGTTGGTATTTAATATACTGGGACATCTTTCAAATTGATTGTAAAAGGGAAAAAGATAAACAGCCTAGGAGAAAATATGAGAAGGGTGTGCCCTGGAAATCTAAATTACCAGGAGACCTGTGAGAAGGATCAGCCCCATTAGCAACAAGGGAATGAAAATTAAGACAGCTGAGAAGCCATGATCTGCCCGTGAGGTTGGCAAACATTTAAAGATGGCAGCCATCCAGTGCCAACAATATGTCAGTAAACAGGCACTCTCCCCGCACCATTGAACTGACTGGCTGCTTCAGCCTTTATATAGCGAGGAATGTAGCTGTGGTCCTTCAAGTAGTTCCTGCGCTTATCAAGTTGGATCCAACTTCCAGGACTTTTCCCATATAAATGAAAGGACTAGAACTTTAAAGATATTTGAATAAATATGGCTGTTTATTCCTGCTCTGGTTGTGGTAGCAAACCTGGAGACAAGTCTGAATGTTCATCAGGAGGAAGTCGTTAATTGAATGATGGTATAGCCATCTTGTGGAATATGTTATAGTTATGTAAAAATGGGACAGATACATAGACTTGAAATTTTAAAAATTCCAACATATTGGTAAGAGTAAGAAGAAAAAAGAGAGAGAGAGAGAGAGAGAGAGAGAGAGAGAGAGAGAGTGTGTGTGTGTGTGTGTGTGTGTATAAACCAGCATAGTGAAAATTTTGAAAGGGATATACAACAAACTGTTAATATAGGTTATCTCGGAGTAGGCAAATACAAGTGGTTCTTTATCATTCTTTATACATTTCTGTGTTTTCAAATGGGTTGACCTGAGTATGTTATCTCCTGTATAAAAACAGTATGATACCAGGGGATGCTTGTTGAACTGTTGCATCATCCAAATAACAATCATGAAAATCACAGCCGATGTACCACAGGGTACATCACACTTCACACAGGGTCTCCTACAGGGAGACCCCCAGAAGACGCTGCTGCTGCTCTCACCTCAGTTCCCCCCTACCTATGGTTCGCGTGAGCAGCTGGTTTGCTTTTACCTAACAGACATTGGCCATTTAGGTAGCTGGTCATTTCCTCATTGGCTGTGACCACTAGGAATCTCAGAGTGAAACAGCCTGCTCTGAGTCAACATGGCTTGCATTCTATGCGTCGCCAGAACTGCTGGCTGCATCTGGTTCTCCCCACCTTTGTTTTCCCCTCACACACATGCCTTCCTTTAATGCACATTTACCTATTGCATTGTGGATATCCCGGTAGCCACCTGTGGTCCTTTTGGAGGAATGAGGTGGAGACAGGAAAAGTAATGACCAGTGGTTTCTATTTTAACAGGAACCTGGGAAGGAAGACAGTCTCAACAATGAGCAAGCTGCCCATCACCACCAACAACAGATGACTTGCCATTTCACTTACTAAGGTAAGGAAATATGGTCTCTGTTTTTAATTCATGCCTTATATAGGACCCTCCCTCTTTTATTTTATACTTATTAACAAATATTCTAAATCCCATATCTAGTTCATGACCTTTAACGTCAGCATTATCAAATTTAAAGCAAGCAGCAAGCAATGGACACAGGACATTTTGTGAACACACACCAGTATCCCTAAAGGGGCAGTACCCAGATGTGATCTCTGCTATTAACTATTGTGTGTGGTTGCATTTTTTAAAAATATGTTATTGATTTCTTACAGAGAGGAAGGGAGAGGAATAGACAGAAACATCGATGAGAGAGAAACATCGACCAGCTGCCTCCTGTACACACCCTACTGGGGACGTGCCTGCAACCAAGGTACATGCCCTTGACCAGAATCGAACCTGGGACCTTTTAGTCCGAAGAACAACGCTCTGTCCACTAAGCCAAACAGGTTTCAGCGACATTTTTAATAGCATTAGTATTTTCCATTTTCTTAAGTATAGCAGTGCTCAGTGCAGAATATTTGGGCGGAGAACAGACTGACATTCTTCAGAAGGGAGAGGATGGGGGGCTGGATAGGAGAGGTGAAGGGATAAAGCAAGAAAAAAAAAACCTCATAAACAACAGTGTGGTTATTACCAGAAGGAAATGGCAATGGGGGAGGGGGTGGGAAAGGGTAAGGAGGGAAATAAACGGTGATGAAAAGAGACATAACTTGGGGTGGTGAAGACAGTACAATATACAGATGATGTCTTATAGAATTGTACCCCTTGAGCCTTTATAATTTTATGAACCAAAGCATTCATAATCACATCATCTGGAGATAATCACCAGTATTTTTTTAAAATATATTTTATTGATTTTTTTTTTTTACAGAGAGGAAGGGAGAGGGATAGAGAGTTAGAAACATCCATCAGCTGCCTCCTGCACACCCCCCACTGGGGATGTGCCCACAACCAAGGTACATGCCCTCGACCGGAATCGAACCTGGGGCCTTTCAGTCCGCAGGCTGACGCTCTATCCACTGAGCCAAACTGGTTTCAGCGTCACCAGTATTTCTATGAATTTTTCTCCTTCCTCTTATGTACACACAGAGAGATATATGATTATAATGTTTTTGAAAACAATGTTTTTAATCCATACTTACATTGACTTCCATGATTATAAGCGATGCACTTAACTGGTGCAGGAACATAGCAAGTCTAAGAACAAAGAGTAATTAACACTGTAACCATTTTAACAGCCATTTGCAGTTTACCGGGTCATCCTAAGCATCTTGTTTGTCTCTCCAACACGGGTGCCCTGGTTCATAGCTTCCTGTGACCTCTGTTAAGCATCACCCCACAGGAAAACAAACAAACAAACAAACAAAACAAAAAAAACTTTGAATCAGGTGACATTTCATGACCTCCCTTTATCATCATTATCTGTTTTGTGCTGCTTAAGGTAAATTGTTTTTAAAAACAAAAACAAAAACAGAAGTTGACCTACTTCTCTGCTTCCCTACTATCCAGTCAGGGTGATGTACAAAAGAATAAAACAGTCTTTCTCATCACCTGTCCTTCATTCATGCCAATTAGTCAGCTCTTCATTATGTATGTTTTTTCTTAAAAGAATTTCTCTCAAAGTGTTTTAGTTTTAAAAGCCGCAAAGTCTTAGAAGTAAAGTTACTGAAATGGCATTCCTTTAAAAAAAATCTTTATTGTTGAAAGTATTACATATGTCCCCTTTTTTTCCTTATTGACCCTTTCTAGCGGCCCCACACCTCCAGTCCACCCTCCCTTTCCTCCCCCTCCCCGTCCCAGGCCTTCACCACACTAAGGTCTGTGTCCATGGGTTATGCTTATATGCAGACAAGTTCTTTAGTTGATCTCTCCCCACCCACACCTGCCTTCCCTCTTAAGATTCCACAGTCTATTCTGAAATTGCATTCTCTAAGGAAGTGTCCATTCTGTTGACCCTATTAAAGAGTTGAAGGTTAGAGAAAAATCCTACCTTTCTTTATTATCATTACCACAAACTAAATTGGAGACACAAATACAACCTAATATAGAAATGAGCTAAAGATTTGTATAGGCGATTCACTCGGAAAAATATAAAGAAAGAAATGAATATGACCAAAAATGTTCATCCTTACAATTAATCATACAAATGGATATTTTTGCCCAAATAAATAAAATGGATATTTTTGCCCAAAGTTAAATTGGCAAAATGTTTTGTTTGATTTTAAATGAAAATACCTGATGCTGGTAGAGATATAAAGTGGATAACGGTGTTTTACCCCCTAGTCATTGTTCTGGGAAGCTGTGGCAGCTCTAAGTAGACATGGTATTGGTATAAAAACAGAGTACAGTTTAATTTTTCATGGAAAAATAGGATGCATCCCAAATGTCTATTAATAAATATTTAAAAATGATAAAATTTTATAGCTTTGTTATTTAGACATTTGAAATTATTTCTAAATAATATTTGGTGATACAACAGTTAAGTGAAAAGGGCACATACAAAATTGTATATAATATATGATTCCAGTTTTGTTAAAAACACACACACACACACACATTTGGAAAGGATTAAATGGTGAAATAACCAAATCTTAACAATTATTATTTCTGGGTAGTTGGATTAAATGTGATATTTTTATTTTCTTCTTTATATTTTTTTCGAATAAAATAGATGTTTTGCTTTTCTTACGATAAACACAATATTGCCCTTAAAATTTGTAAATGATTGAAAATAATGATTAATCACACTTGATTAAAACAATCAAGGAGCCCTTTGCGTATTTTTTGGAATTTGATTTAATTCCAAATTAATTTGCAGATAGGTTGAGAATAGGTATGCCAGAAAAATGAAAACGTGGCATATTCAGTAACAGTTCACATTTTTGAAAAATGATTTAAATCCTACATGGAGATTATTTCTACTGACATAACTGTAGCCTAAAAAGTCCTTCTCACTGATGGAGAACATTATAAGGGGTTAACATCGCCATTTATTCCCGGCCGGCTGCCTCATGATGCCATCCCCTGGCACCTTTCAAGGTGCCCTGCACACAGTGTGATTGATGGTGTGTGACTCCTCCGTAATATCACCTTCCCTGGAGGGGTCAGCTCTCCTCCCAATGGAGTCAGGTGTGCCTACATTGATCTGATGGCATCTTCTTACCTCCCTTATCAATACATTTATTCACTTTTTTCTACAATGTATTAAGCGCCTACTAGGTGCCAGGTAAAGTTTTAAGTGTTTGAAGTACACTAGTGAACAAAACAGATTCAAATTCCTGTGTGGGAAGTTTAAATTCTTCAGCAGGAGACAGACCAAAACAAACAGAACCCCCACTATAATAAATAAGGAACCTGGATAGTATGTTAGACACAGAAAACTGAAAAGCGAAGGCGAGGTGAGGGGGACCAGGAGTGTGGGGGTAGGGAGCGGCTGAGCAGGTTGCAGTTTACCATAGGACGGTCAAGCTCAGTGGCTAGCCGGAGTTGGCATTTGAGTGAAGACCTGAAGGAGATAAGAGGTTTTTGCTTATCTGTTTATGCTTGACTGTTCAGGCAGAGGGAATAGTTAAGACGGAAGCCCGCTGACGTGTTTGAGAAACAACAAACCTATCTGAAGCAGAGGGAGTCAGAGGGGAGTAACTCCGAAGAGCTGAGGTCAGAGAAAGAAAGGAAGGGGTCTCATCAAGATCATGAAAGGGCGAGTAAATCAGGCATTTAATTCCAATGCGGAGAAGTGGCTTGCCAATTCGTAGGTTTCACACATACTAAGTTTATCACACTGTGTTTGTTAAAAGCCCCTAGATTTAAAATGTGCTTCAAAGGCTTATGAGAAAGAAGTTTAACCCTTTCTTGGTGCATAGAATGCTCTTCCTGCAATTTAAGATGAGGACTTCCATAGCTAGGTTCCCTGATTATGTAGTATTCTTGTTTACACGCACGGAACTGGTTTTAAACATTCAAGTGGGTTAAAATTTAAATGAAAAAAAAAAAACCTTTATCATTAAGAAGTGAGAGAAATAAATACATCTGGTATCTCCCCCCCCCAAAAAAAATTTTTTTTCCATTTAAAAGTATTGGAAGAAACCAAAAAGATAGTCAGTAGTTTTGAGTGTGAAAAATGTAAAACTTCTCTGTCATAACTATAAAACAGATTTAAAGATAGCAGTGTGTAAAATAGTCAGGATGTGCTTGCAAACAGATTAATAATCATAACACATAAAAATCAATAAGGAAAAAAATCAATAAGGAAATAAAAACCAACACCTAAAACACTAATACCTTTACTAGGTAAATGGACAAAACAATAGAAAACTCAAAAGAAGAAATGCAAAGAGCTAAAAAAAAAATAAAAAGAAAAAAAGAAAAGAAAAAGATATGCAAACAATGTTAACCTTCCCCAACAATTTTAAAGATGCAGATTAAAAGTAGGAGATGCTTTCTTAACCTCTCAACTTAGAAAAGGTAGTTAAAATGATAATGGTGATTACTAAATATGTAATGAAGCCAGTTTCCACTCACTGCTACCAGCATAAATGGTTATATTCTTATTAGGAATAAATTTAGCATTATGTAGTAAGAATTCTTAATTAAAAAATATTTTTTATTGATTTTAGAGAAGGAGAGAGAGAGAGAGAGAAACATTAATAGTAAGAGAGAACCATTCATCAGCCTCCTGCATATCCCCCTACTGGGGATCTAGTCCACAGTCTCCTAGTCCATAGCTTGACTCTCAACTACTGAGCTATACCAACTGGGCAAGAACTTTCAGTTTTATTAGCAACATGCTCTAACCAACCGAGCTAACCGGCCAGCCAAGAATTTTCAGAGTTTTTGTTTGTTTGTTTTTTCTTTAAATATATATTTTATTGATTTTTTTACAGAGAGGAGGAGAGAGATAGAAAGTTAGAAACATCAATGAGAAAGAATCACTGATCAGCTGCCTCCTGCACACCCCCCACTGGGGATGTGCCTGCAACCAATGTATATGCCCTTGACCAGAATCGAACCTGGGACCCTTCAGTCCACAGTCCGACGCTCTATCCACTGAGCCAAACTGGTCTCGGCAAGAATTTTCAGTTTTATAATGGCCTAGTATTTCTAGAAATCTAGTCCAAGAAAAATTGAAGTTGAACAAAGACAGAAACATAAAATACTTATTTGTACAGGCAAAATCCTTGGACCACATCTGCTATCCTTTAATAACACACAACTGTGTGTGCACAGTGATATTTTGCAACTGGAAAATAAAATTTATTCTTATAATGAGATTTTCATAATCAAATGGGAAAATGCTTATCACATAAATGTTCAGTGAAAAATGCTGGTTGAGATGGTATTATAATATATTCAGTATGCAAATGAATGGAACGAGATGTGGCAGCAAATATGCCATAATGGTGGAGTTGCCCAGGGGTTGTAGAATTGAGTAATTTTGTCTTCTGTTTCTTATTTTTTGGTACTTTCCAGATATTTGTACAGGAAGCATCCATAACCAGAAAGAAAAAAAAATTAAAGTCTTTGTAGAAAGAAACTTTATGGGTTGGATTTCCATAGCATCTTTCCTATGGAGTAAAGAATGTTGATAAAATTATTTAGGAGTAAAGACTTATATTTTGGAAAGATTGGGGACCACTGATTTTTCTTTTTCTTTCTTTCTTTAGTATTCTGAGAAATCTCTTCTTTTCTTGGAGATAGCAGCAATAAACAACAAAGATGTACTTAACCAAAATAGATGCTCTCGGTTAGCAGCGCTATTGGCATATTGTATCTGGGAGGACAACTGTAAATTCAAATAGGGACTCTCTTCTCTTGCAGATGTCGTCAGCTGGGGACAGTGGGGATGCAGCACCTGGAAGACAAAACGAAGAAAAGACCTACAAAAAGGTGAGCGAGTGTTTGATTTTCTTGCCTTAGTTCAGAAAGAACGTTAGTATTGTTAGGGGTCCTTGTATGTAAGTTACTACCTTCGCTTCTCATTGCTGCTATAACCAAGGGCCATACACTTGGTGGCTTAGACAGCACAAACGTGTTATCTTCTGGTTCTGTTGGAGTCTGACTGTAGGGCTAATTTCCTTTCTGGGGGCTCTAGGGGCTGAACCCATGTTCTTGTCTTTTCCAGCTTTTCTAGGCGGCCTAGTGCCCTGTGTCTTGACTCATTTCCAACTTCAAAGCCAGCGAAGGCTGGTCTTCTCACTTTAAAGAACCCCTGCGATTACATGGAGCCCTCCTGGCTAATCTGGGATCATCCCTTTATTTTATTTTATTTATTTTAAATATATATTTTTTTATTGATTTTGTACAGAGAAGAAGGGAGAGTTTCTCAAGGAGAAACATCGATTAGCTGCCTCCTGCACACACCCCCCACTGGGCATGTGCCCGCAACCAAGGTACATGCCCCCTTGACCAGAATCAAATCTGGGACCCCCTCAGTCCGCAGGCTGATGCTCTATCCACTGAGCCAAACTGGTCAGGGCTCATCCCTTTATTTTAAAGTCAGCTGATTATCGACCTTAATTCCCTCTGCAAACGTAACTCCTTGTCGCCAGGTTACATAACATATTCAAAGTCCCAAGAGTTAGGATGTGAATATTTTTGCGGGCCATTTTTCTGCCCACCAGTGACGGTGAGAGTGAACGCTGACAGAAAGCAGTCCTTTGAAGACCCTTCTTATTCCTAAGAATAGTAGGGTGAAGATTCAAGCACTCAGACGTCATAATATATGTTATAAAATGGTACATCTGGCCTAAGCCAACAATACACTGTTTATTTTTAGACACTGTTAGAAAACCAAATCCCATCTCTTTTACTCAATTTACTTCTTGTAAATTCAGTCAAGCATGAGACCAACCTAGAGAAGGTCAAATGGCCAGCCTGTCATTGCTTCACATCGGTTTTAGGCAGTTGTCTCAGTCAGGCACTACGATTTTTTTTACCATTTTTTAAAAAATTTTTTAAATTTTTTTTATTTTTTTATTTTTTATTAAGGTATTATATGTGTACATAGCTTACCATTGCCCCCCCCCACCTCCCATTCATGCCCTCCCTCCCCAGAGTTCTGTGTTCATTGGTTGTACTTATATGCATGCATACCAGTCCTTCTGTTGTTCTCTTATCTCCCCCCAGGTCTCCTTCCCCTCCCTGCTGTCATTTGACAATCCGCTTGTTTTATGGCTACTATCTCAGGACCACACGAATAGAGTCCGCTCCTCCTCTGGTTCTCACCGCCCCTCCCCCTGGGTCCCACTGCTTCCCCTGGGACACAGGACTCACCTGGGGAACATGGCCCCCTGGGACACACAGCTCAGGCACTTGACTGAGTTCTGACTTTCAGGAGCTCTTTAGTGATGCAAACGTAACAGAATGTGGCCGTGCCATCTTAGAGTTTTCTAAGCATACGCTGCCCAAGAATTTAGTAAAGCAAGTTTTTAATCATGCTAGAGGTATGATTCTATGATGAGTGTCTCTGAAGGATATTCGACTAGGCAATGTTGGGAAGGTTCTAAAACTAAAACTCAGATCCTAAGAGAGCAAATAATTCCATTAAGTAAGAGAAGATGTAGGAAAATTAAGAAGACAAAAAATAAAAAACAAAAAAACCCAATGATTTTTAAAAAAATATGTAATGGTATGAGGATGCTTTTGATGGTTTCTAATTTTAAAAGGAATATAAACAATGGAGGAGAAGGTATGCAGTCTCTGTGTAAGAAAAGTACCAAAAGGCAGCATGGCACAGCCGGTGTGGCTCAATGGTTCAGCATCAACCTATGAAACAGGAGGTCACAGTTCAAGTCCTGGTCAAGGCACATACCCAAGTTGTGGGCTTGATCCCCCGTGGGGGTGTGCAGAAGGCCAATCAATGATTTTCTCTCATCTTTGATGTTTCTATCTCTCTCTCCCTCTCCCTTCCTCTTTAAAATCAATAAAAACATATATATATATTTTTAAAAATACAGCACAGAGTCCTCAATAAACATGGTGCTGATATGCACAGCAAGAAGGGATCGTGTAGAGAAAGTGTTGCTTTACTGGCTGGTAAAAGTCCAGCTGAATAATTCAGTTTAACTCTCCTCAGTTAAGCAAAAAGATCCTGAAACTGGTGGTGTTCATGTGAGGTTAGAAGAGGTGATAACAGAGTCACATTATAACAAGTATGTTTGTCCCTGGGCCCAGGTGAGCCATTTCCTAGATGAAAGAACTTGAAGCTGGAATAGGGAAACCACTGAATGTGGGCTTTTGAGAAATCAGAAGAAAGGAAAAGTTGTCCAAAGACAGAAGATAAGCAAATAGCAACCCTATTTTCCGAATGAGGAAAAGGTACATTCTGGAAACTAGATGAGAGATTGCTCCTGAGCAAAAATTGAGGATGAATTAGCAAACATATAGTTTATGTATGTTTAGAAAAGAAACATGTCTTCCACAAGCCTGCAGAACTTCATAAAGATATAGTTTATGTCAAATGAACTACATTTGCTATTATGAGCAAGTCATTAAATTAATCGCTGATAAGGATAATGCTCAGGTTTTATGAATCTTGATTTAAAGGCACCTGGAAGATTCCGATAACATCCGTTCAGACAAGTAGACAAATATGGGTTAGATATTATGATTAGTGTGCTCTACCTGATTGGACTAATGTTCCCAAGGAATGGTGGCTGTGCTCCCTACTTTTTAAGATTTTTTTTAATTGATTTCAAAGAGGAAGGGAGAGGGAGAGGAAGGGAGAAGAAGAGAGGGGGGGGGAGAGAGAGAGAGAGAGAGAGAGAGAGAGAGAGAGAGAGAGATATCAATGATGAGAATTATTGATCAGCTGCTTCCTGCAAACCCCCTACTGGGGATTGAGCCTGCAACCTGGGCATGTGCCCTTGACCAGAATCGAACCCTGGACCTTTCAGTCCCCAGGCTGATGCTCTATCCACTGAGCCAAACCAGCTAGGGCGATTTGCTTCCTATTGACTTAGCAGGATGCATGAGTTGACCCCGTGTAGCTTAACATGTTTCACCCATGACCATAATAAAAGCATAAAAGCTATGACAAAAAAAAAATTGGGAATGAGAACTACTGGACTAGATGAATGTCATCAAGGCCACCAACCATTTTATTAACTCCTGTCCCTTTTACAAATGCCTTAAAGTTAAAATTTCCCCCCAGTCCTCACTATGGGGTCTGTGCCTTTTCAATAAAAAGCTTGATGACTCAATTAGGTTTTCGTCGGTGACTGAAGCCGATCTCTAGGCCCCGGGTTAAGAACTGCACCCTCCCGACCCCATCGACTATGCTCGGCATTGAGAAGGATATCAAAGGAGTCTGTAAAGGACTTACAGTCGTTGGAGAAGGGAAGACATGAAAACAGTTTTAGAACACGGGGGGGAGTCTATGACACAAAGCCCGAAAGAGGAGAGATCGGTGTGGGTGAGAGTTAACAAGCAGTCTTGGGCTTTCTGTATCAATCCCCAGATTTCCTGGGCCGCTGCCAGCAGTACTCAGCATCATGAGTGCTGTGGTTTCCACGTGTTACTAGGGAACTCAGTGTTCCTGGAACAATGTCATGCACTCTGAGTCTCAAATGTTTGCATGTGATTACCAAGGCCGGCTGCTGCTTGTTCTTCCGGGGGTCCACTGTTCCCGTCCATTATCAGGAAGAATAGCTAAAGGGAGTAGGTGACGTGAATGTCTCCAGGTAATGGCTAAAATGATAAGTCTTATTTCAGCTGCCTAAAACAAACACGGGGTCCATTAAGACAGACATTAAGGGCTGCCCGGCTGTGTTTACAGAGGGTAGTTATTTCCATTCTTAATTCTTTCATGGAGTGTCTTTCCTAAGAGTTGTAAACGCAAAAGCCTACAGGGGCCAGGCAGGTAGTTAAGGAGTGAAACATAACCAGGAGGAAAGTGGTAAACGTAGGAAAATATACGCCTATAGAGGAGGGGGGGGGGGGGACTCAGCTCCAGCTAATAAAGCTACACGTGAGTGCTCACTCAGGATTGTCAGATTTTTCAGAGAGCCAAAAAATATGGATTCTGATAGGAAATCTTCCGGTTTTTAAAGGTTGGAAAGTGATTCAAAAATGTATTCTGGCCCTCAGGCAGGGGCCAGTTTGCAGTCTGCCCACTACTTGGGTAGAGACATGAGATAGAAGAGGGAGATGCAAAAGAAATGTCTAAGCCCAGCCTGGTGGGGCTTAGGTGGTTGAACATCCTCCCATGCACTCAGAGGTCCCGGATTCAATTCCCAGATTCTCAGTCAGGACACATGCCTGGGTTGCGGGCTTGATCCCCAGTAGGGGGCATGCAGGAGGCAGCAGATCAATGTTTCGCTCTTTCCCTCTCCCTCTTCATTTCTCTCTAAAATAAATGAGAGAGAGAGAGAGAGAGAGAGAGAGAGAGAGAGAGAGAGAGAGAGGAATGAAGAAAGAAAAAAAGAAAGAAAGAGAGGGGGGGAAATGTAAGATCTGGTCCCTGCTTCCTATGACCATACAATTTATTTAAGAGAAAAAATATGGGCCCTTGTGAAAAAAATCAAATAATGACTCAAATTGCTTTTACGTGCCAAGACAAATGGCATGTCACTTGATCCTCTAGCATGTTGTGACGAACCTAGAACTCATGACAGTCTGCTGAGGAAAATTCTTTTTTGGTGGACTTGTTTGTTAGCAGAGCATTTTGCTGGAATAAAAATTTCATAGCTGTGTTTTTGCTTTTTGTCATGGTAGAGAACTCTCATTTCTTAGGTGACTGCATTGAATTATCTACCTTGATGTCTCCAAAACACTCCCTCTGGGAGAGAAAACTCTATAGCCCACACTTGCTCACAGCTTCCTTCAGGGGCAGCAACAGGCAGGGGTTTCTGTTTCTGAAGCCAGTGAGGCCCTCTGAGGGGGGGTGCCTGCCCTCAGGACACACCATTGCTTTTGCTTTTAGATGAAGAGGCTCGCTATACACCGGCAATCTGCACGTCTCCCTGCGCTGCTTGGCTGAGGCGGTTCTGTTCTGGCCAGCAGGCTCCCTATCCCCAGGCCCATGGCTTGCCCGGTTTTCTCCCTACCTCCCCTCCCCCACTTCCCTTGTCTGGATACTTAACAGAGATTTTTTTTAAAGTGGCTTTTAAGAATTTGCTTGAGGACACAGAAATTTAAAATTATGGACTTCTTTAGTCTGAATTCTGGAAAAACCCAGCAATGTAAGTTAGGTTCTAGTCTTATATCTACTCTCAGGTTCCCCCAGATTTTCGGCCAGTTCTGTTCAGTTTGTGGATCCTGGGTCTGCGACTTTTATTTTACCATGAAAGGGAGGTGACACATCCCGGCCCTTGGTGTGGAGGCCATCCCGCCTGAGACATCCCGCACAACATTAAGGAGGCAAGAGAAGGCAGGTGGTCATGGTCTCTACAGACTGTGAATTAAGATTCTTAAAACAAAATTCTCAGTCCTCCTATGTCTCTTTTGCCCAACTTCTGATACACGTGCATACCCAGAGACACGCATTAGGTTCAACTATAAGGAAAAACAATTTTAAAGATTTTTAAATTGGTTTTTAGAGAGAGGGGAAGGGAGTGGGAGAAAAACACCCATGTGAAAGAAAGCAATCCGCTGCCTCCTGCACGCCCCCCACCAGGGATCAAGCTCAAAACCTGGGCATGTGCCCTGACTGGAAATCAAACCGGCAACCTTTTTGGTGCATAGAACAATGCCCAACCAGCTGAGCCATGTCGGTCAGGACATATAAGGAAAACTTTTCATAGGCTTCTTTTTTTCCCCAAGCAGAGAGAAGATGAGCTCTTTTTACTTTTATGCCCAATATTCTCCTTATCCAAGGGCTCTCCTTTGCATGATGGTTCAGGGAGCATTTGGTTACTGAGCAGGAGATTGAAATACGGGTCGCCTGGATGACATTCTAATTCTTCCAAGTGAATTTTTCATGTTGTGTCTTTGGCTTTTTTTTAAAGGGTGTGGTCAATGCTTGGGATATAAGACAACTTTCGATTGCATGTCTATGCATTCATTCATTTATCCGGTTGACAAATATTTATTTCGCTTGGCACTGTGCTGGGCTTTGAGGGTAGGATAGAGGCCAAGACATAGTTCCTGCCCTAATAATACTTTCATTGTCATGATAGAGACAGACCAGAAAAAGTAAACAAAGTAAAATAATTATTAACTTTAAAAGTCCAATTAATAAGCTACAAAAGGGTAGGTGTGCTGCCTTTTAGATAAGGTATTTGGGGGGCTCTCTAAGGAGGTGACACAGGGGCTGGCATTGCAAGAATGAGAAGGCAGGCAGAGAGTGAAAGGAAGAGCTTTTTTTTTTTTTTTTTTTTTTTGGCAGAGAGAAGAGCAGGCCTGCAGGCAGGAAGGAGCTTGGTGGAGTCAAGGAAGCCATCAAGATGAGATAAATGAGAGCAGTAGCTCTCACCTGGGGCTGCTTTTGTCTCCCCGTAGACAATGCAGTCACAATGGGGCTGGGGGTGGGGGGGTGGGCATGCAGTGCTACTGGCATCTAGAATAATGAGTCCAGGGATGCTGCTACCCCATCTTACAATATACAGGAGAGCCCCCCACAACAGAAGACCATCTGGTCCCAAATGCCACTAGTGCTAATTTGAGGAACCTTGGGTTAGAGAAATAGGCAGTAGCCTAAGCTAAGATGGTAGACTAGGAAGAGGAAGCATGAAGGGAACAAGTTAGAGGTACATTTCAGAGTTAACTGCCATGGTCTAGCTCGTGGTTGCATGTCGGGGTGAGGGCTTGCATGGGTGGCCCCAGGATTCCAACTTGAGTACCTGGGTTGTGTGCCCATTTATGGAGATGAAGAGGAATGGTGTGGGGAGAGGTTTGTGAGAGGAAATCTCCCAATTTGGACCTATTGATTTGGGGATGTCAGTGAGCCACTGAGGGAGGAGAATCGCGTGGGTGGTGAAAGTGTGGATCTGGAACTCGGGGGGAGAGATCCAGGGTTCAGATTCAATCTTTTGAACCGAAGATCCACAGGAATTTGTGAGATGGATGGAGAAGAGAGGCCGAGGAGACTGGGGAACATCCACGTATTACTATTACCTTCTGAGACCCTCCTCCAAAGAGGTATATTCCTAAAATTCTCATATAAACTCCCATTGGCCTCCATCACCTACAGAGAAAACATAGACTCCAAAGCACAACATATGAGCCCTTTACAGTCCATTCCCAATGGCTGTGTCTTGACCCATCTCCTGACATTATCTTTGGCTCAGGTCTAACTCTAGCCACACTGACTGTGTCCGTCCCTGCTCCTTTCTGCCCATGCCAATCACATATATCATATATATATAAATAACTGTCATATCTGTTCTTCACCCTCCCGGGCAGTGATTGTTAGTCACTCCTTCCCAGGCCTCCCTCACCCTGTACCCACCTCTCTTGTATCATAGATGACTTTGTTCTGTAATAATTGTTTGCAATAAGGTCTTGCCACCTACACCTGGGGCAGCTGGAGGGCAGGTGCCTTGCTCAATCATCTTGACATCTGTAGGGTCCCACCCAGGGCCTGTCACATAGCATTCGAGAGATGTATCCCTTTTTTCATCTTAATTCTGAAATTATTATAGACTTTACAGATAGATATGTTCTCAAGCCTACCATCCTGGACCTCCGGTTAGAGGTGAGATATGTTGCAGGAATAAAGGGGGCAGGAAAGGTATAGATTTTGTGCTTTGAGTGTTTGCATTGCAGGAAGAACACTTTGAAAAGAGCTCGGTTCAGCCCTTTTGGCTTCAAAGATTACAGTGATTATCTGCATCATGGGTCACTCCATGGCCCTTTGAAAATTGCCTATTAATGATATGGCTTCCTTAAGTCCCTTGCCTATCCATCGTCAGCAGACTGCTCGTGATCAGCCAGTCACGGAAGAGCTTCAGCAATGAATCTAAAAAGGCAGTTGCTCACCATAAAACAAGCAGATTGTCAAATGACAGTGGGGAGGGGAAGGAGACCTGGGGGGAGATAAGAGAACAACCGAAGGACTGGTATGCATGAAATAAGTACAACCAACAAACACAGAATGCTGGGGAGGGAGGGCATGAATGGGGGGGCAATGGTAAGCTATGTACACATATAATACCTTAATAAATTAGAAAATAAATAAATAAAAATAAATAAATAAAAAGGCAGTTGCTGAAAGGTTCTTTTCTTTCCAGATGTTGGCCCAATAAAAGGCTGCCTCTAGACAGATGCCAGTAATTGTCTGGGGGATCGGGATTTGGGGTTGTTTGGCAGCCCATTTCTCTAGTAAACATCATTTTCTTTGTAACATGAAAGAAACCGGATCTATGATTTTTCAGGCTTGCTATTTTTAAAAAATATATTTTATTGATTTTTTACAGAGAAGAAAGGAGAAGGATAGAGAGCTAGAAATACCAATGAGAGAGAGACATCGATCAGCTGCCTCTTATACACCCCCTACTGGGGATGTGCCCGCAACCAAGGTGCATGCCCTTGACCAGAATTGAACCTGGGACCTTTCAGTCCATAGGCTGATGCTCTATCCACTGCCAGGATTGCTATTTTAAAGGGAGTGAGAAGGAATAATAGCCTAGCAGTTTTAAAAGCAGCTCCATCGTTCACAAAGCCATGGAGGAGTACAGAAATGGAAGCTGGGCTCAGGACCCACAGGCTGGCAGTGGTGTGAGAACTGGCCTTTCCACTCTTTCCTCCTTGCTCACCCTCCTTGCTCACCCTGAGAAGGGCATCCAACCAGGACAGTCAGGCTGGTTCTGCCATTGATGAGCTCAGCCTCATGCAAGACACTTATTGTCTGCGCACAATACCACATGTGGTTTGAGTATTAAATCGGAGGATTTAAGAGAAGGTACTTGGCTGTATAAATATTCAATTGTTATCATTATTGCTGGATCCCTACTCACCCACATTGGAACTTCAGCTTCTTGAGAGCAAGGCCTCTACAGACAGGGTAAAGCTCAATACTTAGTGAAGGAATAGGTACCCCCTTCTCCATACTGGGACGTTGTTCAAATGTGGAATTCCAAATGCCTTGGGATCCTATTCTCTCTTTATGGCAGTCCATAATATTAGGTATTAAGGTAAAAGGTGATTTTCAAAAAGCAGTGGGATTCTGTGGCAAAAGGAAATCTAACTTTTGTCCGTGAAAGACACCTTAAACACACACACACACACACACACACACACACACACACACACACACACACTATGTCCAGAAGGGAAAACTTACTTTGCTTTGTATCATATCCTATATAATAAAAGGCTAACATACAAATCGACCAAATAGTGGAATGACTAGTTGCTATGACATGCACTGATCACCAGGGGGCAGACGCTCAATGCACTCACTGCCCCCTGGTGGTCAGTGTGCTCCCACAGGGGGAGCGCCTCTCGGCTAGAAGCTGGGCTCATGGCTGGCAAGTGCAGCTGCATTGGCGGAGGCCTCTCCTGCCTCCACGGCAGTGCTAAGGATATCCGGCTGCCAACTTAGGGCTGCTCGTGGAGAGCAGGCTAAGCTGTCAGTTGGACATCCCCCAAAGGCTTCCAGACTGCGAGAGGGCACAGGCCAAGCTGAGGGACTCCCTTTGAGTGCATGAATTTCATGAACCAGGCCTCTAGTATTAAATAAATGAAAAGTTTTCTGTTGTAGCTCTCTCTTCTCTGTATCTGGTTTATTTTGAGTCACTGTGTTGGGCTTCAAGAGCCCTTCCTTCTCATCAGCTTCTGCCCTTGCACTGCTTGGCTACTCTCCCTGGGCCAGTGGGATTCTCCCCAGGGAAATGCAGTGTCATCTTCCTAAGGATGCAGAGTGCGATAAAATGGGGTGAGGGTGTCTCACTGAAGACAGGAGGGTGGGGACTTGGAGGTGAGCAGGAAGTGTCCAGCTTTGTGTCACATGTGTTTCAAAGAAAATCATGGAAAAAAACTAAGCACAGTCAATACAGATTCTGCTTGGGAAGACGAATTCCTGTTTTTCACAAAAGTGCTTAATGTAAAATATGCTCTAAGTTTTCATTTCCTTTCAGAATTTGGGATGTGCTAACTTCAGCTGCCTTGGTTATCTTCATATTTTATTCATTCATTTATTTTTAAGCATTTTGTCATTGTTGTTTAGCCTATAGGATACTTTCATATTGCTAATTTTTAAGTTAGACTTTTTTTTCGGGTTATGGTGGTCCTAAATTGTTTCATATGAGTTTACAGATGGGTGGGGAGAAACTACACAGGGTGATTGATTGATCTAGCCAAGGAAAGGGTGCGTTCACTCGGAAGCCACACGCCCACAACTGAGCAAAAGCAGATGTGGTCATTCTCAGTGGGGTATCCAATGGCCCTCAAAATCCCTTTGGGGGTACACATAGTGGCAGGGCACAAGGCAGAGTCTGGCCAATTCTGGACAATCCTTTTACCTTCAGGCTCCCTCCCAGAGAAGGAACAATTTAAACTAGCAATCTACACTTGAATAGGGAACATTACAGCCATCTGCACCTTCCTGCTTATGTGTATAAAATCTTCCAAACTCACCCTGGGCAATCCCCCACCGCCACCCCTATTACCCCCACCCCCATTGCCCTCATCCCCACCAGCATCATTGTTCTCTCCTTTCCAAGGTCCCAGAATGCCATGCATTCCCACTCAGTATAATCCTGGGCACATTCTTGTGTTAGCAGGGAATCAACAGTGAATAAAAAGGACTTGGCCTATGACCTCATGGAACCAAGTTAAAAGGTCTGCACGTTACTGAATTACTTTTTAGAGGTTATTTCACTCTAGACTCCCTCCAGCTGATTGAGGGGAGCGCCTGTTTTCCCAGGTCCTCGCTAACACTGAGCACTGTTCTTTTTTTAAAGATCTTTGCCAGCTGGGTAGGTGAAAATGCCTTAATTTTCATTTTAATTTGCGTTCATTTTTTTCCCCCAAGTAAGGTGGACCTTTTTTTCAGGTGATCTTATTCATTTGTATATCTTTTTTTTTTTAAACAATCATCTATCAACAATACCCTTTGCTGTTTTATTTGTAAGAGCTACTTATATAATTAAGGTCAATGCATTTTTGTTGCAAATATTTTACTGGTTTGAAATGTCTTTTAATTTTGCTTATCTGTTGTTGTTGTTGTGTTTGGACCCAAGCTTTTATAAAGCCAAATTTGTTAATATTTCCCTTAAAACTCCTGTCTTTGCTCTCATTTTTAAATGTTATGCTAGTAATGCATTGTTTTAATTATAGCATTGTAACATGAGACTTGCCATGGTATTCTTAATTTTCAAAAATTTCCCTGGGTTGTTTTTACATGTAATATTCTAATTGAACTTTAGAATTATAAGGTCACTTCCTCTAAAAAGATTCCTGTTGAAATTATATTAAATTTATTAACAACATAGGGAGAATTAATATCTTTAACTATTGAGTCTTCCGTTCCAAAAATGAAATGTCTATATGTGTAAGCTTTTATGGTCCTCAGTGAGTTTTTATTTTCTTCAGAGATTTTGTATCTATTTTTAGTTAAATATATCCCAGAGTAACTTATGTGAGGGTTGTTATTGCTTTGGGATTTTTTTTTCTACTATGAATAGGATTCTTTTTATTTCCCATTATATTTTTTCAGCTGGGAGTATGTAAGATCTTAATTCATGTGAGTTTATTTTAAACTACAACTTGATATTTTTAAACTATTCCGCTCGGTTCATGATTGATGCTTTAATATTGTAAGGTAGCAATTATATAATCTATAAATTATATATTTTTCATCTTCTAACCAGTATTTTGTACTTGGTTGTGTTGTCTTACTTTATTAGCTTGATCTTCCAGAACATATGTCAAAGAATCTTTGTAACAAAAGGACAGATTTGTCTTGTTCATGATTTTATTTTATTTTCTAATCTTTATTGTTGAAAGTATTACATATTTCCCCTTTTTTCCCCATTGAACCCTTCTAGTCCATCCCCATCCCCTGCCCAGGCCTTCACCACCCTATTGTCTGTGTCCATGGGTTATGCATATATGCATACAAGTTTTTGGTTGATCTCTCCCCACCTCTTGTTGGTGATTTTAAAGAGCAAATGGCTCCTGGACTATTGCCCAGAGTACATTTTTCAGCACATACAGATTATTAATAGATACATAAATAAAAAATCCCTTGATGAATACATTTGGGAAGTGTCTCTCTTGTGCTTCCAATAGCATAATGGTGCTACTTAGCTCAATAATTATTTTTCATATTAAGAAAGTTTCTTTCTGACTTTAATTTTACTAAAAGTTTTTAAAATCTGAATTGAATATTGACTCTTTATGTAATTGGTTTAAGCAATCTATGGAAAGACAGTCCATGGAAGCACAGTTTGCTTTTTGAGATACTCCAAGTACTTGAAAATAGTAAAACTGTGTATTCATAAAATATTATTTAATTTAGATTTGGTGTCAGTCCAGACAGACAGGGTAATTATATTATTTCCTTATACTTTGAAACAGTTTTTAGAATTCCTTCCTTTAGGCCTGCTCATCTTTCCCCCACAGAGCAGAGTAATCGCTGTGGAAATTACCCTGAGATCTAATGCTTTTCAAAAGCTAGCTCAGGGTAGCCAAGTTATTGAAATGATTTCTCCTGAGAAATTTTGTCTGAGGCAAGAAAAAAAAAAGTTGTGGGATTTTTTTTTGTTTGTTTGTTTTTGCCAGAAATTCTTCATTCATTCACCTCAACTTTACTTTTAAATGTAAGTTCATATTATATTTGGGCTTCTATTTCATATACATATATATTTCAGAGAGGAAGGGAGAGGGAGAGAGAGAGAGAGAAACATCAGTGATGAGAATCATTGATTGGCTGCTTCCTGCATGCCCCCACTGTGGATTCAGCCCGCAATCTGGGTACGTGCCCTTGACTGGAATCGAACCCAGGACCATTCAATCCTAAGGCTGATGCTCTATCCAGGGGGCCAAACTGACTAGGGCTCTATTTCTTCATTTGTAAAATTTGGGGTGTAGATGACAATTAAATGCCCTTTACATTGCTTCTTTTTCTTTAATGTTTGTTCGTGTGGTTTTTATTCTGTGCTCATCGCTTGCAGTAACTGCTTTATTAAGAACCTACAGGATGCTATGCAAAAGTAAGAAAGAAGGTGAAAGATGGAGAAAAGGTTACATTTTATTTCTTATCTCTTTTGAAAGAGTCTGAGTTCATTTTGCCTTTGGTGCAAAGCGGTAATCTCTTGCATATTGTCCCACCTTTCCTTAAATACCCAGGATGAGAAACAAACACGATTCTATGGGTTTAAAAAGGTTAATCCTCTATGGGGAAAAGTGGAGATTTCCTCTCTTTTCTGTGATCCAGGGAAAATGAATACATCAGAAAACGATCAGAAGTCTACCATGAAAATAAAGATTCATAAAGCATGGCACGGTGTCCTGGACGCACTTGCTCTTCAGGCCTAGGGGCGTTCGGCCATCGCCAGAGTCTAAGATGTAGACGAGGCATTGTGGGAGCAGAGGAGGAAGGCAGAGGACTGCATTCCCATTGGGTCTGGCCTTGGTCATCTCTAGACCAAAGAGGTCCTGTGGAGAACATCTCCCCTCCGAAAGGCCAACATGCACTCTTTCATGTCAGACCCATCTCTCTCGTTCATTCAACAAATCGCCATCTGGGGCCTGTTTGTACCAGACAGCAGGACCACAGAGATACCACCTGGACCCCTTCATCTTGGCCCAGGGTAAATGAGCAGTGAGAAGTAGCTTGGGAATAATTATTTATAAGCATTCCATTTAAAGAAAGAGTTTCAGCACACAATCAGTCCCCTTGGTCTGACTTCAGTGTTTAAACTTGTGTGCTGACAGGCAAGTGTGACTTTGGCCTTGGCATTAAAAATAACTTGCTCCAAACCCCAGAGAAGTCCTAACAGAACACCTTCTTAAAAATAGATTCAGCCAAAACCGGTTTGGCTCCGTGGATAGAGCGTCAGCCTGCAGACTGAAAGGTCCCAGGTTTGGTTCCCGTCAAGGGCATGTATCTTGGTTGCGGGCACATCCCGTAACCAAGTAGGGTGTGTGCAAGGGGCAGCTGGTTGATGACTCTCTCTCATTATGTTTCTAACTCTCTATCCCTCTCCCTTCCTCTCTGTAAAAAATCAGTAAAATATATATTTTAAAAAACAAATTTATCCTTTTGGGGCTAGTGAAGCAAAGTGAAAAGGTAGATAGGACTGAAAAGTATTGAGAGTGTTTTAAAATTAGTTTTCTATTGCTACTATGACAAATTATGGTGATCTTAGGGGTTTAAAACACAAATTTACTGTCTTACAGTTGAGTAAGATAGACATGCAGTACACATCTTGCCAGATTAAATCTAGGTATTGACAGTTTTATTCCTTTCTAGAAGATTGTAGAGGAAAATCTCTTTTCTTTTCTTTTTTTTTTTTTTTTTTTTTTTTGCCGCTTTTCACTTCTAGGGATCACTTATATTCCTGGACTCATGGCCTCTTTCTCCATCTTCAAAACCAGCAATGGGAAGTGGAGTCCTTCTCACATTCTCTCTCTCTCTCTCTCTCTCACTCACACTCCCCCAACCCCCCTATTGATTGCAGATGTGCAGCTTAGTGGTTAGATAATCACATACTTTGCATAGTGTTTCCCTCAATATTTCCATTACCCCAAGTGGCACCAACTCCCACCCTCTCTTTTGCCTCTTCTTTTTTGCACTTTTAAGGACCCATGTAATCCAAGACAATCTGAGGAGATCGTCATAGCAAATTCAGCTCACTAGCAACTTTAATTTTATCAGCAACCTTGTAAGGTAATATTTTGCTCTCTAAGGTAACATAGTGAAAGGACTCACGGGTTCTATAGCTTATGGTGTGTTTGGAGGCCATTGTTCTGTCTACCACAATATAGTTTTACAGTGTCCTCTTCTGTGCCCCTAGAACACTATTTCATCCCTTTAACATATACTGTCAGTCTGTCTGGGATGCTCAGTAGACATTGATTGAAGTCCTGAGGTACGGAGACTGTCTCATTTCTGTATTTCCTTGTCTTCCTTTCTTTCCCTTCACTCTTCTATTTATCTCTCTCCCTCAAATCAATAAGTGTAATGAACACACCTCCAGGACCTAAATCTCATGGATAAGAGATCATTATTCCAGGTATAATCCTGAAATGGGGCTGCTGATGCTATTCCTATGTGGTTGAAAAGCAAGTGTGGCTCATGCTACCACTGTCCCATGTAGCAGCCAATATTTGAACACAATTTTGAAAATCAAATTTTGATACAGCTCACTGCTAGAGATAGTGCAGCCAAGTGTCCTTCGTTTCCCACATTATTATGCATCTCCCACAGTACCGTTTGCTGTTGCTATTTCCTTAGTGTTTACAGAAGCAAGTCATGTTTATGAAGCATGTCCGGAAGAAGGAAATGATATATGGAAAATCTCTACATGGAGTATAGAGTCAAATGATCCTTAGGTTGGAATCAAAGACTGTAAATATTCCAGTGACTTCATATGTACCACAGGGACTGGTATTTTCCATCTCTCAGCACACAATTTAGATAAACTTGGATGGGTCTTTTTAATAGTTCTGTGAATAAGGAACATTAGCTATCTACAGAGATTTCATCTCAGGCCAAAAAACATATATATATATATATATATATATGAATAAGGTCATCTACCTCTGATGACAGGGTTAGTCCTTTTTCTTGAAAGTAATGAATGATATCCTGTGTGTTTTCTGTGGCTTCTCTTGAATTGAGAGTAGTCACCATCACTTGAGGTGGAAGTATGTCACCCCTTTAACATATACTGTCAGTCTGTCTGGGATGCTCAGTAGACATAGATTGAGGTCTTGAAGTATGGAGACTGTCTCATGTCTGTATTTCCTTGTCCTCCTCTCTTTCCCTTCCCTCTTCCACTTATCTCTCTAAATATTCTAAATAAGTAGCAGAAATAATTAATTTAGAAAGGAGAAGGATCATGGGGTGGGTAGAACTGACATTTGTCTGCATTATAATCTTAGAACCTTAAACGGTTAGCGTGGAAATGCTTCTGGTAAGAAGTAGAAACCCTAATACTACTTAAGTTCTCGTCCAAGGATGTGCTGAGTACGGGAAGCAGACCTGGAGCTCAAGTTCCAAGTCTTTCTCAGCACACTGCTCTCACTGCCAGTGCTCTGACAGCTGCGCCGGGGTGACCAGACCAAGCCATCTGCCCCAGGGATGCCCTTAGTGCTGACTTCTGCTCGGGCATTTCTCGTGCACAGGTGGCTAGTACTCCCTATGCTGTCTACCCTCGAGAACCAGAGTGCCATCTGCCGTGGGACACTCTGGTCCTTGTCTGTGTGTGTATGTGGAAGGTGGAAGGGTAGACGGGTTTGTTGCCGCACACACACACACCAGCTGCCTATTTAAGGACCTGGATCAGAACAACGGAGAACAGAGTGCACTTTCCCGTCCCCGTCTCCATTGTTGTGTGTTTTTTTGTTTTCAAATCACTTGAGTAATTGTGTTTTGCACTTGGCTTGAAACAAAATGTGACTTAAAACAACTATGAAATGTTAAGACATTGTTCTTTTTTAAAAATATATATATATTTTATTGATTTTTTTTAGAGAGAGGAAGGTAGAGGGACAGAGAGTTACAAACATCGATAAGAGAGAAACATCCATCAGCTGTCTCCTGCACACTCCCTCCTGGGTATGTGCCCGCAACCAAGGTACATGCCCTTACCTGGAATCACACCGAGGACCCTTCAGTCTGCAGGGCGATGCTCTATCCACTGAGCCGAACCAGTTAGGGCAAGACATTGTCTTGACAAGCCTAAAGTATATGGCATTCCGTTGACATGGACAGCATGCGTGCAGACAGGACAACAAGCATCAATGCGGAGCATTCACCTGTGAGAGAAGGATGATTGATCTTGGTGTAGGTTCGGAGAGACTTGCACTTTCATGAAGTTGTGGTCCTCACCAGGGCTGATTTTGCCCTCCTCGCTCGGGGAGCATTTGGCAGTGTACAGAGGCGATTTTGGTTGTCACGTTTGGAGGAGGTGGTGCTAATGTCCTCTGGTGCAGCGGTTGCAACCTTTGGGACCTCACAGATCCCCAGTGGTCTCCGGAGGCTACTCTAGTGGGTAGAGGCCAGCGATGCTGCCGAACATCCTACAATACTCGGACAGTCCCTGCAGTAAAGAATTATCCAGTTCAAAACTCCATAGAAAAACCCTAGCCTAAGGGAATTTATGATTTATCGGACACTTGGCTTTAGAAGAGAGCTTATTAATTTAGAAACAACTTGGCATGTAGAATAATCATTAATGGGACAGTATATGGCTTAGGGCGGGGGGGGGGGGAGGAGGATGGGTGGTATGTAGCCTCGCTGGATAAGGGAACAAGTTGGTGCCACCGCCCAGGATGGCCCCTGTGCAGACTCTCTTGGCCTCTGTTCTCAGTGACTAGAATCGAACATCAGCTTCCCTGTCCTCGTCACATCTGTGGATTCTGCGGTGGAGGATTTAGATGTATTGTTTCTGTTTTTTGCTTTGGGTCATAATATAGTTTGGATAACCAAGCACAGCATTAGGGAAGATGACTGAGAATATAAAGAACTAAGGAATGCCTTACCCTTATCCATACTTTACAAACACAGCCCCAATCAGGGAACCCTGAGGCAGGTGATGAACCTCAGCGTGGCAGAGACCACTATCGCAGCGGTAGCTGGAAGGAGAGAGGACCCAGGGAGGGGGGAATGGTCAGGAGGCTACTAGAGCCCTTCCGTATTCAACTCAGGGACTGAGCATAATGAGAATGACTTGTACTTCCTTGTTCCTTTCTGAATCTTTGAAAGAAAATTTCCATATTGCTTGGGCTTTTTCCCCCAAAGAAAATTTCCATATTGTTTGGAATTTCCCCACTGGTTAAACTTCTAACAAATTAAATCATGGGATAGAGGCACAGGTATTTCCAATCCCGATCATCTTACAGGACTGATGGCATGAAAATAGCACCTCTCCACCACCCAAGCCCGTAAGATGAGAGCAGCTGTGATGCTTGCTTCTCAGGACCGCCTGCGCTGTTGTCTGGCCGCCCTGGTTGGTGGCGGTTGATTGAAGAGAGTGGGGCTGTTCATTTCCCAGTGAGACACTGTTCCTCTTGGGTAAAGCTATTCTCTTCCCCAGCCCGACTGTAAAAATTTCCCCCAGGCCACATAGTATACCAGCTCTGTGTATTTCACAAGACACGCTGCTTCTAATGGATCCTCTGTAGCTGCCCGTGGCCATGTATCAGATCCTGGTGCTGGAAGAAGGGTGAGAGGATCATGCAGAGAGACAGGCCACACCCACGTGGGCCTGGCAGAGAGGAACCAGGGTGTGGGTCCGAAGGCAGGTAGAATCTACCAGAGGTCAAGACAAGATCAGGAACCAGGCAGGCCTTTGTACCGCAGATTCAAGGATCATGTAAGAGAACACAACACACAAATTTCTAGACAAGAGAACTGCTTGCTTGTGTGTATTCTGAAAATTGGCTGATTCAGGGCCTGAAGAGAGAGAATCCCCACATCCAAAGTGATGTCTCTGTAGCTTCATAGGACCTTAGTATTGAGATGGTCTTCATCCACCTGATAGGATCAACTTGGTCATTTAGCCAACACTGAGTTGGGCACAGAGTAAGGCACAGTGGTTAGAAGGCAGACAGTGTAGTTGGAGAGGGAGTGTGTGGTGAAGTCTGGGCTACAGAAACCCACCAGTTTCCTCTAACTGTTCCCAGGGAAAGGGGAAGAAAGCACCCCTCGATTGAGCAATGGACTATGGGTTGGGCACTTTCACTTGTGTGACGGTAGCAGGTCATCCACTAGCTGGGCCCCTAGCAGTGGTCCTTGTTAGGCTGGGCCACTGGAAAACAGGTGTGTTGGGATCAAGGCATGAGGTGCTAGGATAACTGCTGAGAACGATTACATCACCTGGTGCTCCAGAAAGGTGTGGGATTCTGGTGTTGGCCTCCAGTAGGAAGCATCCTGCACTAGGAGTTTATCTGTCAGTAGCTCTGACACCAACTTTTACGGCCTCAGGCAACATCAAAAGCCATTTAATAATGTTCTCTCTGAGTTCAAGAGGAAAAGAAGAAACAGCGATAAGTTCTAACTGGCACTTCTGGAAATTGCACATGAGTGAAGCAAGGTTGCTTCCGCCCCTGGTTCTCTTAGGAGAAGTGACTACATTGTTCTCCTTTCTTAGTGTCAGTCTTACTTTAAGAGTTGTGATCCAGTATAGGCAAAATGCAGTGACTTTCTGTTGCATTTTCTAATAGAGTAACTATAACTTTTTTTAAAAAGAGAGAGAGAGAGATAGAGAAAAATGTTGGAATTAAATTTTAAACCTTAGACAAATGCACATACTGAAAAATAAAATTAGAAAGTAGAATTTTCAGTGGAAGAAATTTGGCAATCAAATGTCCTCATTTTGCAGAGGAGGAAACTGTGACCCAGGGATAGCTCATAACTTCCTCAGAGTCTCTCAGCCGTCTGGTAGCAGAGGGGGCCCCAACTCAGAGTTGTAGGCTATTGATGATCCCAAATGTCTGTTGATATTTGCAAATTAGCACGAGGGGCACTTGTGAACTGAGGGTGATCGTCACTGCCTGTGAATGCTTTTTCTTCCCTTTTTCCACCTTTGGTCAAAAACAGGTTGGTGGAGAGGTAGGAGCCTCCATTCAAGTGTCTTTTCACTTGGGTCCTGGACTAGTCACCTGTCCTCCACCCCAGCATCCAGCTCTGGAGAGACGCTGGGGTGGTGAGATGGTGCACACAGAAGCATCTTAGGCAGAGCCCAACGGTCATGCTGCTCAGGGATGCAGGTACCATGGTGACTGGCAACCCTCTGGCCAGGGACTCAGTTTCATCCTGACAAGTTTGCAGCCTGGGTATCCAGCCAGTTTTGCTAGTGCTTCTGTTCTAAAGATTTAAGTGCTTTCCTGGTGAAGGGATGATCCTAACCTCTCAGACCAGGAAAACCACAGGGATTTGAAAGGCCATGAGGGAGAGATCCAGAGGATAAGGGAGGAAAGTCCATCAGACGTGGATGAGGAAACTGCCAGCAGATGGGAGAGTCCTGAGCACCTACAATGGCTGGTTTTTGTCCAAATGTACAGGATTTCCAGACAGGAATTTAGAAACTGCATTCCAAGGTTCTGGAAGTGTTCAGGGAGAAAAAAAATCTTAGATGCAATGTAGTTCTAGGTCTTGAAACAGAAGTTACATGGGCAAAGAAAGCTTAATCCAAACTTAAAAGTGTACATAATATTTAAAATTATCCCCCAACTTTGATGCTTTATCCTTATTATAAGGATTTTTTTAAAAATGTGTGAACTGTCTGTAGATTTTTAGGAAAGTTCTATTTGATAGTCTTTTTTTGTGAAAATGACTCAGATTTATCGTTCAAATTTGCAATCTTTCTGAATCAGTTTCATCATCTATAAAATGGAGGTAATAATGTTATGATAAGAAATCAATAATGCAAATAATTTGACCAGGGCACATAAAAAGCACTTAGAACAATTACAGCAGAATTTAAGGCCGTGTTACTGTGTATAAACATATTAAGTGCAAAAATGTATATAAAAATGAAATTATTACATTCAAGACTTTAAATGCTTAAAGCCAATCTTTTTGTATTCAGGAAACAACTAAATTCCAAGTTTAAAAGACCTTCAGAAAATTACTGAAATTCAGATATTTTTGTTTAAAACTCTTGGCATTGTTTTCCTGTGGCTTTCCAGAAATATAGCCATAACTACCAGGAAGGTAGAAATAATACTGTTAATTATTATTACAATCATTTTAAATAATTTAATTGTGAAAAGAGGGATGTTTCACTCCCCATTCTTTCAGAAAAGAAAGCTTGATGATAGGAATTTAAAGAGAATCCATTTTTTCATCCTTATCAATGTCCATCATTTCTTAAACCTCACATCTGTTGCTTCTATTCTATAAGATATGTTTAGGGCTTGCATATGGAAAAGTGATTGAAGTTTGGAAAACAGTACATCACTAGCAAATAATGCTTCTCATTGTCAATCTATGAGAATCACTGTATTTTTTAGTTTATACACCTTTTTGTTTTGTTTTATGACTGATTCTATCTCATTTGGCAACCAGAACCCTTCCTCTTTCTTCCTTCTCTTGTCTTTCTAGTCTATAAATGTTGTTTATTCCTATGACATATACATATGGTATATGTTGTATATATCATGATATACTAGAGGCCCAGTGCACAAAATTTGTGCAAGAGTAGGCCTTCCTTTCCCCAGCTGCTGCCACTGGTTTCCCTCTGGCACTACCTGGGACCCAGGCTTCCCTCACAGCCCCAGCTTCGTCCAGAAAGTTGTCCGGAAGGCTGTCTGGTCTAATTAGCATATTTTGCTTTATTATTATAGATATGAGTGAGATATATCTCTTACTCAAGGGTATTACTAATATACATGATATTATATATATATATATATATATATATATATATCATGACTATGTTATAGAAATAAATATATATAAATATAATATGTTATACTAGTAAATTAAGGGAAAATATTTTTTAATATATTTTATTGATATTTTACAGAGAGGACAGGAGAGAGATAGCTAGAAACGTCAATGAGAGAGAAACATCGACCAGCTGCCTCCTGCACACCCCCCACCGGGAATGTGCCTGCAACCAATGTACATGCCCTTGACCGGAATCGAACCCGGGACCTTTCAGTCCGCAGACCAATGCTCTACCACTGAGCCAAACCGGTTTGGCGGAAAATATTTTTTTAAAATATATTTTATTGATTTCTTACAGAGAGGAAGAGAGAGGGATAGAGAGTTAGTTAGAAACATCGATGAGAGAGAATCATCGATCAGCTGCCTCTTGCACACCCCCTACTGGGGATGTGCCCACAACCAAGGTACATGCCCTTGGCCGGAATTGAACCTGAGACCTTTCAATCTGCAGTTCGACGCTTTATCCACTGAGCCAAACCGGTTTCAGCAAATTAAGGGAAAATATTAATCTGGGAGAGATTTGAAAGAAGAAGCAAAAAATTTTTAATTCTTTTGGGCCTACTTCTATACTATTTATAATTTTCCTCATTTTATCTAATTTTTACAGATCTCGAAACTTAGTTACAAAAATGAGTTACGTGTAATGCAAATCAAGGCACAATTGGAGAAAATAGCCAGTGACTGCCACCCAGTAGTTAGCTTCACTTGCGTTTTTGTTCTCTTTATTTGGGTAAATGAACAACAATAAGCCCTTCTGTTTTATGAAGTCAGAGACTGGATTAACTATGGACTAGCGATGGCCCTGTCAGCATATCAGATCCTGAACACTGGCTGTTTCCCTCCTTCCCTAAACACAGTTTTCTTTTAAAACCTGAAGAGGTCAATTGGTGACATGAAAAGGAAAGGTTGGGGGTCTCTCGGGGAAGGTGATCAAAGATATAAATAACCACAAGATTTTGTATGTCACTGGTATTTCCTGCAGTACATCATGTTGCCTTGCAGGTCTGAGACTCCCCGAAGGAGTTGTCATTATCCCCTCCCATTCCTAAACCAGGAACAAAATGTGTGTGTGTGTGTGTGTGTGTGTGTGTGTGTGTGTGTGTGTGTGTGTGTGTGTTCATATTCTCCAAGAGCTTGGGGAGGTGGGGGGGGCAAGACATGTAGGGCAGGACTATGGGTTAGTACCTTCTCAAGATAGGTGGAGATAATATAAAGCCAAAAAGGACAATGGGAGAAAGGAGATTGGGAAGGGTTACTTTTGGGGGAGAGGAGTTGACTCGTTGTCCTATACCTGTCCTATGTAAAGCTGACAGACAAGCCTAGATCCTAATTCCTTTTCTGGATATTCCTAAATACCAGCCTTGCAGTGAAACCTGATCACTTGGGCCCCATCTAGTTTGCATTTCAAACCTGTGCCCATGACTCCATGTACCTGAGCTGGCAGAGTTCTGTGAAAATGTCTCCTGGGAACTCTGTAGGAATGAGGCTTGGCTTTGGCCCTAACCCACCTCCACACCTCTGGGAAAGTAGAGTTAACCATGTACATGCTGGTCAATGGAGAATGCAGAAGGAAAAATAGTAGAAGATGGCTCGGTGTTACCTAGAAATAGGCCCGCATACCAAGAAATAAGTAGTCGCAGTAGCCATGGAATTTACCTGGACCTGTGCTACATTGAAATGCACAGTGGGCAAAGCTGATATCTCTGTGTTTCTATGTCCTGTTACGATGTTGGAGGTAATGGTTATGAGTGTTCACTTGGGGTTAACAGATCTGGGTTTAAGGGACAGCTTTGTCATTTCCTCACTGTGTGGCCTTTAAAGAGCTTCTTTGTCTTTCTGAATCTGTTTCATCTTAGGTAAATGAGGGTAATAGTTTTCCTTCCTTGTAGAATTATTGTGAAGGTAAAAGCATATAAAGGAGAAAGCACCTCTAAAGTACTTAGTTCAATCCCTGGATCACAATAAGGACTCAGAAAATGCCAGCCAGCTAGTAGAATGGTTATAAAGTCTCACTGTGCAACATTCATTTCTCCTAAAAGGGGAATGAAGCAGAGGTATGGCCAGAAAGCCCTACCCTAATGTGAAAAGTCTCCACTAAAGATACCCAATTGCTTCTCCAGGGTCTGTAGAGTCCTTTCAAACTCTATAGTGTAGGACTCTAAAGGGAGGAGTAGGCAGGCCCTTGTATAGCTTCTATGTATCTCTCTGTCAAGGTGTGTTTCTCAACCCCCACCACACCATCAGAATTGTGTTTCTCCAAGAGTTCCCTGTCCCAATGAACCAACTAAGGAGTTCATTTCTTATTTGTTATTGAAAATCAATTTTAAAAATATATATATTTTTATTGATTTCAGAAAAGAAGGGAGAGGGAGAGAGAAAAAAACCATCAGTGATGAGAAAGAATCATTGATCAGTTGCCTTCTGTATGCCCCCTACTGGGAATCGACCCTGCATCCTGAGCATGTACCCTGACCATGAATTGAACCATGACCTCCTGATTCATAGGTTGTCGCTCAACCATTGAGCCATGTCAGCCAGCTTGAAAAACAATTTCTACTATAATATGGATGTAAAGTATTCTAAAGTACTATTTCAAATTTTAAAACTATTTAGAGAAGTGCATATTTTTTGTTACAGTAAAGCGTGGTAAAGAACTTTATTGGGTAGATGATAAAAATAGATACAGTTTCTGCCCCCTGAGAGCTTACAATTTTAACAAATAAAAATTCCACTGGGTCAACATGGAGTTCAATTGTTTTGCATTTTCCACAGGGATTATTTTGTAAATGCAGTTTAACTTTAATTGGTATGAAATAATCAAGCATGGTAATTAGAATGTGGACATAAAAGAAGAAAATTATTTAAGTTTAAGGCAAATGATACAATGAACACACAAAGAGGAGAGCGTTCTCTAGTGATCAGGAAAATAAAAACTAAAAGAGCAAGTTTAGGAAAAGTTAACACTATTAATGTTTATAGTGTTGGTGAGTGTTTGATGACAAATGCATTCTTCTACTCTGTTGATGAGTATGTAAATCGATGAAATCTCTTTTAGAAGGCATTTTGGCCATCCTTATCAAAGCATAAAGTGTATATCTTAAACTCAGCAATTCTTTTTCTAGGAATCTGTGCCACAGGAATACACCAGAAGTAAGTGTGTAAGGATATGATGAACTCATTACAGCATTATTTTCTATTAAAGACAGCGAAAGAATAAGAACCTTCATTCCTTCCAATAAGAGAATCATTAAAACATATACAACCATGAACATATACAACTATGAACATCTGTATAACCATTAAAAATAATGGCTATTTGTATACATGGACATGGAAGGATATTGTGTGTGGGGGGGGGTAAACTGTAGTCTAGCATTTACAGTAGAGTCCAATTTTTAATGTACAGACATGTATATACATTTTTAATGGATAGAGAAGAAAAAGTCTAGAAGAACACACACCAAACAAGTGACACTAGTTAACCCTAAAGAACAAGATTGAGGAGGTTGCATTTGTGTTTTACTTTCTATAGTTAAGAGTTACTTGACATTTTCTCAATAACCATATGCTCAATTTAATTTTTTAAATTAAGCAAGACTAGCTGTGTAGACATTTCTCTTTCATTTTAAGGTAGTTTTGAATCTGCATCACTTTTCAGATAAAGAGTATTTTGTTGTAAGCTCATAGGTTATATGCACTTGAAATATAGGTTCACTTATGTGTTGAAGCCAGAACCAGGATGATTGTGGCTTAAAGTTGAAGTTTGTTTTCCCCTCAAGTAACGGTGCATAGGTAGTTTACTTCCTCTGCAGAGTCATCAGGGGCCCAGGTTTCCCTCTTGTTTTTCTGTCATCACAATGCACCGTTTCCAAACATAATCAAGGATGGCTGCTTCATTCTCACCCCTCACGTCTGCAGAGAACAGGAAGTTAGGGGTCTGACCTCGGAGTTGGACACATCATTTCCTGTAACATCTCAGTGGTCAGAAATTAGTCATGCAACTGCATCTAGCTGCAAGAGAACCCTGCAAAATACCCAATTAAAATTTCTATTACTATACAACAGGATTTCTCAATATTGGCCTTACTGATACTTAGGGCTGGATAATTCTTTGTTGCAGGAGTTGGGGGGTGGGGAGTGGGAGTAAAGGGTACACTGTAGGTTGTAAACATCTATTGAATACAGGGGGCCTGTATTCAATAGATGTCAGCATTCCCCAGATGGGACAATCAAAACTGTCTCCAGATATTGCCAGACAAAACCAACCCTCATTGAGAACAACTGCTAAATAAGAAGGGTGAATAGATACTGAGGACAACCAGCAACATCTGCCATAAGCATTTTATTATTCCTCCAAAACAGTGCTTAGCATTGACATATTATTTGAAATTGAAAACTCCCTTGCAAGCAAATGCAACACCCCAAGACTATGTGAAATTTGTTTTATGATTCTAGAAGGATGAAAACTCAATCCTTATTTTTTATCTGTTGAATTTAAATTTGTATTTGCATCAAATAAATACTATTCTTATTTGCATACACAAATGAAACCTTGTCCCTAGGGTGTAGGAATAGTATTAAGGATATTATGCTAGGCCACATTTAGGAGGACTGTCTCAGCCTACACGGTAATATTTCTAGAAGGCTAATATAATAGCACTTGCAATCCTGTTCTATCTTAAATCAAAAACTTCATTTGCAGTTGAAGGGCAATTAAATGTGCATAATTTTCCGCCACTGAATACTTGAGTACAGTATTTTCCTGTTAATGAGAAGTGTTTGCTTAACATGTTTTTCCCTTTCAGTGAGAGGGTGTGCTTCACTCCCAATCATATAAGTAGGTGGGGATCATTGAAAAGAAACCATGAATCACCTTTTCTTTGTTCTGCCTTTTCTATCACACTTAGAGAATAAAATCTTCTTTCAAACAACTGCATACAGTGGGATCTTGTTTAAAAGGCTGCTTAGTAATAAGGAAAATTAAATATAAAGTGGATCTGTCTTACACTTCTTCCAAGGTTGTTTAGTAACTAGTGGGTCAGAATGACCTTGTTTTGGGACAATTTCAGCATAGGTGGTCCGTGCAGGCACAGAGGAGGACATCATTTATAATGGTACTGAAGTCTTCTTAATTTTTGAAAATATAAATAGCTGAAGAAATTGTATTAGAAAAGTAGTTGCCAGCCTTAAAAGTAACAGAACACCCCAAAGTCATTTATGAAATCACTCTCACTGGGGGAAGGGGGCAATCTTGTCTAGTTGCCATGTGAACAGTGCCTGGAGAGACGAGTGGTAAAGCTGGACCCAGGACAGTGAGTAGGAGACCAAATAGAATGGAGAAGGACAGCATTGAAAGCACGGGGACCCGCATATGCAGGCCAGGAATCACCAGGCAAGTGTAAGCAGATGGTTCGGCTGTAGTTCTGAGTTTGTGTAGAGGTGATAGGATCTGTGGGATGGCCAACACAACACTTTCCACCAGGATTTGTGGCCCCTCTTCCATAGCAAAGCTGTGAGGCCAGCCTTCCTAGCATCGTGGGGAGGCCGTGTGGCCCATCCTTGCTCATGAGCTGTGAGTGGACCTTTATCAAGAGGCTCTGGACAGTAAATGGATGACACACTTTTAAAACTGGGGGATTTGAAAAGTTTTTAAAAGGCACCGTTATTTTTGTCTTTGTTTTTCATATGAACATAAAACATTTTATTATAATAACTTGCAGAACCTTCTATTAACTAGGCCTATGCTTGTTCTCATGATCAGTTGATCAGACCAACATCTTATTTTTAAATATATTTTATTGATATTTTACAGAGAGGAAGGGAGAGAGATAGAGAGCTAGAAACGTCAATGAGAGAGAAACATCGACCAGCTGCCTCTTGCACACGCCCTACTGGGGAAGTGCCCGCAACCAATGTACATGCCCTTGACCGGAATCGAACCCGGGACCTTTCAGTCTGCAGACCGACGCTCTACCACTGAGCCAAACCGGTTTCAGCAAGACCAACATCTTATAAGGCTGTTTAAGTATGGATTAAGGGAGAAGCTGCAAAACGGGAGGATTAGGTGCTCTTTGCAAAGATGTGGGAGAAGTCTAAGGAAACTACAAGTGATAGTTCAGTATCTTGGGGTCAAAATACTGGCCTGAGAGATAAGAGAATGGTAGTTTCTAGAACCCGAATAAGAGTTATCTGGAGAGGCTCACATGAAAGGAGCTGTAACATTCAGAAGGACACACCGTCTGAGTCAGACCCACCGGAAGAGAAGGAAAGGAGTAAGCACCTGATGTCACCCTCAAACCTCCCTTTAATCCTGCTGAGGGGGTTCCCATTGGCCCAGCCCACCTGGAGGCCGGAGTTGGGAAGCCCTTTTAATGGAGCTGCACAGGGCGTGTTCCAGGACCCAGAGCAGCGTGGAGGGGGTTGCGGAGCCGATGTGGAGGAATATCCTGCATTGTGACTCCTTATACGGGTAGTAAGAAGTGGGGAGTGGCGTCCTTCACCATTACTGCTTCTCCAATCAGCAGCTGCACTTGAGGACTTTGAGACCCTAGGGCCATGGTCGGCAAACGGTGGCTCCCGAGCCACATGCGGCTCTTTGGCCCCTTGAGTGTGGCTCTTCCACAAAATACCACTGCCTAGGGGAGTCTATTTTGAAAAAGTGGCGTTAGAAGAAGTTTAAGTTTAGTAAATTTGGCTCTCAAAAGAAATTGCAGTTGTTGTACTGTTAATATTTGGCTCTGTTGACTGATGGGTTTGCCGACCACTGCCCTTAGGGGATACCACCACAAGCATGCAGGACACCATCCAATAGAGAAAAGCACTCCAAGCAGGGACCCCCGCAGTGGGCTGTTCCTGATTAAGAAATAAATGTGTTCAGGGGTGTGTTGTTGTTTTTTACAGAAGTTAGCATTCGGTGGTTTACTTATTGCAGTTAGCACTAGCAGGAATGGGATTGTAGAAAATCTTGAAGAGCAAGCAAGGAACTTACTAGAATCCTTTCTACAGAAAGTCCAAAAAACAGTGGAGGTTTTTTACACTGGGAGATAGTGATTTTTTCAAAGCCTGAAGTGATGAGTCATGTGGCAGGTGGAATGGAACACAGCGAGCAGCTAACCCAAACCCCATGTTCTGAGCAGGACCTGTGAACCAGCCTGGGACAGTATAAACTGGAAGGCTGGAAGAATTTTAATCACATTGCAAGGTCAGGTGCCAGCCTGAATTTGGGGAAGGAAGTGATCAAAGTCCAGTTTAGATCACCTTGAGTCTATGAAGGAGCTGGGTTGTGAGATATGGAGACTGAAAAGGAATGTTGGAGAGTTGATATGTCAGGAGTAAGGCCTGTAGGGTAGAGTGTAGAGAGAGGGTTCGTCTATCATGTCCAGCCTAGAAAAGAGGGCTTCGGTGAGACCACTCCCGAGTGTGATATATGTTCACTGGAGCCTCTGTGTGTGTGTGTGTGTGTGTGTGTGTGTGTGTGTGTGTGTGTGTACATTCAATAGGCAGGAGTATTTTCTGGGAAATTGGAAGGATGAGAGTATTGTCTGTCAGCTTCTCTGATCACCATCAGAGCAAGGTCAGGGGGAGTTTGGGGCTGGGTACTGCTTGTGGATTCCCAGAATTCCAGGATAATGACCTGTGACCAGTTGAGGGCACCGAGATGGAGATTAGCTGATATGTGCTCATCTCTGAGGAACTACCAGCCAGGGACGTGTTCTCCCCGAAAGGTGAGGACACAGCTGCCACTTGTAGGGACAGCTGCAGCTCTGTGACGTCATCCCACAGAGAAAGCGGCGGATACACGTGAAGTGCCTGAGACATCTTAACTGTACCCTTCAAGTAAGACGTCTCCTGCCCCCTGCAGCAGGCAGGCAGAAAAGAGAAAGAAGCCCCCAGCCCTTCCCACTGCTGGTGGCCAGCTTGTGCTAGGCCAGCTGAGTTAGTGGCAGGGAGGAGGAGGTGGCTTCCCCCAGAATGGGAGGGTGGGGAGAAAGAGGAGAGATCAACCAAAGGACTTGAGTGCGTGCACATGAGCCTAACCAGTGGTCAAGGACAACGGGGGGGGGGGGGGGGGGAGGGGAGGGGTATGCGTGGGGAGGGGTTTGGGATGGGAATGGGGGAATGAGGTCAAATATGTGATACCTTAATCAATAAAGAAATTTGAAACTAATAAAGTTTTTGCTTTAAATGGACTATACAAACCAAATCCCTGCATGAGACCATTTTGAATGATCTGAGATTAGAAATGAGCAGAAGACCTTTTGTTCTTGGAGTCACTGGAAGGGTCATAGACCTGCCCTAGATGTTATCCTAGAAAAGCGGATGATCTGAGCCCAGAATAAACTACAAGGGATAAAAAGATGAACGAATCCCAAGCATGGCTTGGTTATCCCTCAAAATGTCTTTATAAACATAGTAATAGTACCTTCATTGGAGGATATTCCTTTTCTTGTCTATAGCACAAAGTTTAGAAACTCTGAGAAGCACAAGCTTGAAAGTAAAAATCACCCAATATCACACTACCCAGAGATAATTACTGTCTTGTTTTCCTCTGTGGATGTGTATAAACACACTTGTGAGTTTGTGTTTTTCACATTTTATTTTATATCCCACTTTTTGTAACTTAATATTTTTAAATATATAGTACATTTTTAAAACTATGGTTCAAATGAAGCCATAATTTGGAGCTTATTAAGTACATTTGTCAAATATTTTAAAAATTTGACTTGGACTTAATGTTTGAATCAATGATGTGAATGGGAAAAGAATAGTGAATTTAATGCCTAGGTTTAGATATTCCTTCAAGTTGTAGGTAACATTCATATTATCAAATGAAACAGCCACTTGTTGAGACAGTTATCACAACTTTCTTCAAAATTTCTTCTGTTTTTTCTGAAGCCATGTTTTCCCATCCTTGCCGTCACTCCTAAATCTCCTCCAAAGGTTCTCCTTTCTCTGTCTAATCCCAAAATGTTGACCTTGCTCAGGGCCCTTTGAGAACGTTCCCCTCTCTCCTTAGGTTACTTACCCAGCCCTTTGATTTTCAATGCCATTTATATCCTAAAAACACTCAAGTTCAAAATTTCAGCCCAAGCCTCCATTCTGAGCTCCAGACTTGTATCTTGATATCCCCATTTGGAAGTCTTGTTGGCATCTCAAGTAGAACTCTTTTCTTTTTCTTTTTTTTTTAAATATATTTTATTGATATTTTACAGAGAGGAAGGGAGAGAGATAGAGAGCCAGAAACGTTGATGAGAGAGAAACATCAACCAGCTGCCTCCTGCACACCCCCCACCGGGGATGTGCCCGCAACCAATGTACATGCCCCTGGCCAGAATCGAACCCGGGACCCCTCAGTCCGCAGACCGACGCTCCACCACTGAGCCAAACCGACCTCGGCTCAAGTAGAACTCTTAATCTTCCCCTCAAAACTGTGTTCCTCCTTCAGTCTCCTCAACTCAGTAAAGCAACCTCATTCCTCTCAATTGATCAAGGAAAACACCAGGAAGCATTTTAGTGCTTTTCTAGCCCTCATTTCTAGCTCATAGCAAGTCCTGAGTATCTCCTTGCAAAATATAGGTTGTCCTCCCAAAAATGTATACACACGTCAACAGCTGACAGCTCAATTGATGGTTCTTTCTTTTCAGATTTAACCCATTGGAATTAATAGTTATTCAAAATGTGTCTACATTTTTGGGACACCCTGTATATCTCACATTCAACTCTTCCATCCATCTTCCTATTCATCCCCCTACTCTCAGCCAAATGAACCACTGTCTCCTAATATGAACCACTGTCTCCTAATCGCTTTCCCTCAATATATTCCCTCTAGTCTGTTCTCCACGCAACAGCCAAATTAGAATGCTGCTCCCTTATTGAAATATATCAAACCCTGAACATGGCCTCTGAGGCCCCGATCTAGAACTTCCTGCCTTTCCAGCCTCCTATTCTGATGTCCTCCCACCATAGTTGACCCACAATGGTTTGCTTTCCGGTCCCTGAGCTGCTGCTTCCCTCTGCCTCACAATCAATTCCCCTAACCTTCTAATGTGATTCTCCATTCTTTAAGGGCAAGGACTCTGGCCAGGTCAGTTCTGTATCCCCAGTTCGTGGAAGAATGCCTGGCATGTGATGGGTACACAGCCAGCCTTTGTTGATATGACCCGTCTGTTGGCTCATACTCACCTTTCAAGTCTCAGCCTGCAAATCACTCCTCGGGTAGACCGCTCCTAGCTCTGCCATCCTAAAGTGATCTCCACCCTTGTGATCTCAGCTACATCACCCCGTTGCTTGCATCACTGACAACAAATGTCATTATGTATGTATATCTTTGTTTGTTTAATATCTCTTTCCCCCACAAGACTTAGACACTCCCATGAGAGCAAGGACAATGTTCTTTTTGTTTGTTTATGTTTTTTTCTTTTCTTTTTTTTCCCCCTCATGCTTTCCCTAACACCTAGCACAATGCCCAGCTCACAGAAAATTCTCAGAATGAACAGCATCTGAGTGAATGGAATTCTGAGGGGAGCTCTTCTCTTTGTTTGGGGCAACACTGGGGAAAATGCCAGAGTCAATCTTGAACTAGAGGAGTGTGGTGCACAGAGTAATGGAGCCCAAAGATGTCTGTGTCTTAATCCCTAGAACCTGTGACTGTATTACCTCACGTGGTTAAAGGGAATTTGCAGGTGTCTTCAGTTAAGGATCTCAAGTTGGAGAGAGTATCCGGGATAATCCAGGTGGGCCCAATGTCATCACAAGGGTCTGTATAAGAGGGAGGCGGGAAGCTCAGAGTCAGAGCATGAGGTTTGTTCACCAAAGCAGAGCTGAGAGAGAGAAAAAGAGAAGGGGAGCTAGAAAGAGATTCAGAGAGAGTGAGACAGATTTGAAGATGCTGCTGGCCTTGAAGGCGGAGGAAGGGGCTCCGAGCCCAGAAATTCGGCCGGCCTCTAGAAGCTTGAAAAGGCGAAGGAGTGGGCCCTCCTCCAGAGCCTCCAAAAGAACCCGCCCTGCCAGCACCTCGATTTTAGGACCTCCAACCTCCCAAACTGTAAGAGAATGAGTGCATGTTGTTTGAAGACCCTAAGTAATCTGTTACCGCAGCTTAAGAAACTGATACTAGAAGGGGCCAGAGAAAGGGTTCAAGGAACCTGAAGGCGTGATGTGGTCTCATATCTTTTTTAGAAGGATTAGGCTTACCTACCTGCAAACTGGCTCATTTCCAAAGTCCTACATCCAGTTTCATGCCGTTGATTCCTCTTTCTTTTTCCTGGACTTCCATCCTTGGGACAAATAAGAAATCTATGCCTTCTTTCTTGAGTATAAGTTCAGTGACAGGAGGGAGAACCTGGAGCTGGACTTGAACCATGGAAATGAGGACAGGGGTGGGTGTTCCCTGGCTGGACAAGGATTGCCTTCTCTTGCTTTTAAGAGGTGTCACTGAACCCCTTTTCATGGCCGCGTCTAAGGTGCCTTGTCAATGGACTTCTCAAATTTAGAACTAGACTCTCTAGACCTGTGGTTTGGGGAAAATGAACTTTCTGAATAAAAGAGAAAACATTGGATCCCCTTTTGGGGAAAATACACACAAGCAGAAATTTCCATGTGCAATTATTATGGGTTCATGTCCTTGGAAGTTCACAGAATAGAGATGACTAAGCAGGATGGATTGATCGTGGCCATTTCAGGTGATGTCAACAAGTGTTTATAAAAACAAAACAAACATCTTTTTTTCATATTGGATGCAGGAGTCAGTGTGAGGTAGGGAGGAAGTAATCTGATAAGATGGGCTTCCGTGTTGAGCTAAGGGGTTTGTTCTTAAGGCTGCAAGAAATACCAGGGACCATTAGAGGGTTTCAAGCAAGGAAGTGACACAATTATATCTTTACTTTTGAAAAAGGCCACTCTGGCAGCATACCTATTGGCTTATAATCTCATAATTAGGGGTGAAACACCTTAGGGATGAAAAAATGCTGTTGACATGAAATATTTTAATACTTCCTTCTACAGCCAGTGTTATCTGATAGCATTTTAAGTGATCTAATTTCATAGACATTGTGCTGTATGAAGCAGTTTCCTGTAACTAACGTAAGGTCATTAAACTCTGACTGTTGTCAGGATCATTGCTTCCCTAATAGCGGGTGTGCGTAGCCATTGACGGTTAGTCTGGTTGTTACTGTCGTCATCAACTCCTAGTTCAAGTGCTTCTCAGTTTCCATCAGATTCATCTCCAGCCGAGGAAATTCAGACAGCTGAAGCAGTGTGCAATGAGGAGCACTCACCTGAGGCCTCCCAGGTCAGAGGACCATTCCCGGCTCTATCACACACAAAAGAAGGAATTTAGATCAAGTTAATCTCCCAAAGCCACAGTTGTTGTTTTTTGTTTTTATTTTGTTTGGTTTTTTTAATCATAAAATGGGCATTATAAACGCTGTTTCTGTAACAACTGTGGTGATCAAATGCAATCATTAAAAACTGTAGTGCTTTGAAAAATAGACTACATTCCAGACATGCAAGCTGACATTCATTTTTTCCTCTTAGAATTACCTTCATCCCTGAACAAGTTTGGGTTAGGGAAGAGGATCTATGGAAGTAAATGTTTGTGATTTGCTTTTGTAATATTATATGGTTTTCTCTTGAAGTATCAGATGTTTTAGAGGTTTTTCTAATATCCAGGCTTGTTGCCTCCACTTAGCCCTTGAAAAGTCCTGAATCAAAAATAGACTGTTTTTCTATGTTCTGAAATCAAGCGCTAGATGTTATAAAGGAGTCAAAGGACCCCTTTGGGAAGATGCCTGGAATCAGTTCTCTGAGAGACTATGCAAAGCCATGCAGAGGAAATGGAAGGGCTGAGCGTGTGTGTGTGAAGCTGTTGACTCGCTAAGGACTTGCTGGCCTGCTGGTGGGTGTCCCTGAGAAAGGAAGGAGAAGGCTGATGCCTCAGAGTTTGCAGGGAGAGAACTGCTGGTTCTAAAGGAGCAACCACCTGCAGTACGCAGAAGGTTCTTGGTCATCATCATGACTTACTAATCTGCTAATCAGAGACACTCCGGGCGGTGGTTCGGTTTTAGTTATCAGGCACGTCTTGCTCAGAAGAAGCTGTGGTAGGAAATACTGCAGCCTCGCCCACCTGTCCACCACGGGGAAATGTCAGGTGATGGGACCTTTACTCCTGTGACTCAAGAAACCACATGCACAACGAGCACAACCAGACACTGCCTTGAAGTAGGCAAGATGCTTTTTAATTACGCCCACACGCATCAGTGCCCAGGCATTGACTTTTACCCAGAGACGGACAAGGAAACCTCAGGTGCCGTTCCTCCTGTGGCAGCAAAATATCTCCTCCTATTTATATCTCCCCGAGTTACTAGAAGTGACATTAACAGTGGTGTTCATGCTGGTTTACCAAGTGGTGTTCGTGCTGGTTTACCAAGTTTTCCTTGGACTTCCCTGTGGTTGCATATGATTCAAATCAAATAAAATATTTTTATCAAAAGGAATGGCTTCACCAAGCTGCTACCTTTGCTTGAGGTCAAGCAGCCAGACTTTAAGGAGAACTTGCGACTTTGATTTTAGGCTTATTTTGAAAACAAAACACAAAACAAAACATAAGACAACAAAACGATGTGTTAACATTGTGGGCTTTCCATCCAGACTCCACCACACACGAGCAATGCAAACTGGGGGAGTCACTTAACCTTGCTGGCCTTAAATCTCCCACCTGTAACATGGTGTGGTAGTTGCTAATTTGCAAGGTCCTTGAAAGGGGTTAAGTGAGTTCAGAGGTTCTGACAGGCTGCAGGGCTCCGGTGTATAACTTGAACTCCAGAGCCAAACTCCCCGGGTCTGAGTCCCACCTCCACCTCTGCACTGTGTGACCTCGTAGAAGTGACTAACCCTCTCTGAGTCAGTAAAATGGAGATGATGCCAGTACCTACTCCACAGGGTCATGGTGAGGATAAAAGAGTTCATATAACCAAGAGCACTTGAAACAGTGCCTGCCCGGTAGTAAACACTGTACAAGTGTGTGCTATGATTGTGAGAGATGGTGATAATCACTGTGGTTATCCATCAAGTGTCCGGCACAGAGGGTTGATCAAAAGAGATGAACTTTATTTGCAGTTTCTATTACTTCTCCCATCAGAGCACTTGCATTTTAAGAAGCCTGAAGGGAAAAGCAATTGTGTTGCAAGTCTGCTTTTTGCTTTAACTAGACAGATGTTAAAACAAAATCTTATTCCTCCCGGGACTCAGCATCTGGTCTTACACCAAAGGAGAAAGGCCGTGTTCTTTCTCAGTGCTCTTTATAAAGCAAGAGCAGATCTCTGACCCTCACCCCACACCACCTCAGTGAGACATTCTGGGGCGGCACCCACCGGTCTGGTTTTGGTTTTGGTTTGGCTTTCAATGCCCATTGACTTCTTTTTTTGTAAGTCTATTTTTTAGAGTAAGTTAACAGAAAAATGGAGAGGAATGTACAGAGATTTCCCATCTACCTCCTGCACATGCACAGATTCCCCCACTATCAACAACCCCCCCCCAAAAAAAAATAGTGCATTGGTTGCAATTGATGAACCTGCGTGAACACATCATCATCACCCAAGTTCCTCCTTTACAGTATGGTTCGCGCTTGGGTTGTACATTCTGTGGGTTCAGACCAATGTGTAATGATATGTATCCACCATTATAGCATCACACAGAGGATTTTCCTGGCCCTGAAAATCCTCTCTGTTCTGCCTAATCATCCCTCCCCTCCCCCAACCCCTGGCAACCACTGATCCTTTTACTGTCTCCATGGTTTTGCCTTCCATCTGTTTTAACAAGCGGCCCAGTGAGTCTCCTGTTTTCTAAAGTTTGAAAACACAAGATACAGACGCCTACAACCTTGACTGCTTTCTGTTGCTGGGGCGGGCAGGGGAGGGGGCTGGGAGCCATCAACAAAGACTCGGCTACCCCATCTGTTTGGCAGGTGTTCCCAGCCCATGAAGTGTTAGATGACTGAATTAAGCAGAAATAGAGAGTCAGGTGGGGTGTGAGGCGTGGGGAGGGGAAAGCAAGCTTGGAGAGCATGTGGGGCTATTGATAGGTCTGGAACAGAACGTTTTGGAGTTGGGTCGTCTGGAAAGTACTGATGTCACATCTTGTCCGTATTGCTGGAGTGATGGATAGGAGGAGAGATGCCTTTTGAATTTTTATGAGAGCTTAAAATGAAAATCATGTCAGCCTTCAGAAGTCAGAGCTGTTGGTACAAAAGGTCACCAGTGCCAAGTGGTGGCATGGCAGAGCTCAGCAAGGGAGTATTAAAATAGCAAACTTTTTTTTTCTTTTGTTTTGTTTTGTTTCTTTCTTTCTTTCTTTTTTTAAGCACCAGTTGCTCTGTGCTCTTGAGTCGCAGTCTTTTGCCATCTCGCTGCCCCCAGGATCTTTAGTAAAAAGACAAGTGAAAAGAGAAAACCACCAGGACAGTTTTCCATCTCCTGCAGGGAGGAGGGCAGTGGTCGGTGGTTGTCCTCAGACTAAGGGCTATGGGATATTTGCAGCGGAGGAAGCAAAGCAATTAAATGGGGACTTCGTGGGAAAGTGATAGTGGGGTGACTATGCAGGACAGATTGGTCGTGGCCATTTCAGCACGTATTTATTTATTGGGGTCCTCAGCCCTGTGCGAGATGTGGTTTGTGTGGGGTTCAGCCTTGGGTCACTGAGGCTTCTAGTGCCTTAGAAAAAGAAACCAGTCTTGGCGGTGGGGTGGGAAGGTTATAAGATATTAGTTTTGGTTTGTATAGGCTGGATGTGTGATGGTAGAACAGTATCCTGAGAGTCATATGCATTGAGGTAGTTTTTGAAGCCATTAAGAAAGGATTGATTACATAATTAAGGAAACCTGAGAGTCAGTGATCAAATCTTTAGGGAGGCTACAATTATAGCAAGTAGAATATAAGTCAGTGAAGGAATGAGCCCACTGGAAAAGGTAAAAGTTGTCCCAAGACCATGTTCTATCATAGAAATCAAGAGGATACTTTTTTTTTTCTTCAAGAAGAGAGATAGGTTCTTTGATAAAGGTGTGAAGAAATAAAAACAAATAAAGCACATTGGTGGGGGGGGGTTGCTAAGTAAAAATGTTAACTCAAAAATAAAGTATTGTTTTACAAAATAGATTTCTGTTATATTCACTTGGGTCAAGGTTTCTTAAGCTCAGCACTGTTGATGGTTGGGCTGGATAATTCCTTGTGATGAGAAGCTGTTCTGTGCATTATAGCATGTTTAGTAACTTCCCTAGCTTCTACCCACTGGATGCCAGTAGTAAAACTACCTCACCAGTTAGGAAAACCAGAAAATGTCTTCAGACAATGCCAGATATTCTTGGTTGAGAACCACTGATTTAAGTATTAATTTAGCTCCCTCTGTATACATAGTATTACATTAGGCACTGCAAGGCATAGGAATATGATACATTTCCACCATTAAGAAGAATGCATTCAAATTGATTTATTCTATGTCTCCCATTATGTTGATTACAACTATATATACATATATATTCATATACACACGTATAGATATACATATGTGTCAATAATTCCCCAAGTTAACATTATGTCAATTTAATTATGGAATGATACTGGTAAGTGGTACTTTGGAAAGACTGGTGACCCATTGCTATGTGTTTTATCACAGATAAGTATAGGAACTTTTGATTGTGGATTCATATCAATGGCAATATTAGTAAGCAATTTTTAAATTAAATTTTGTATATTCCTAAAACTCAAATTACTTTTTTGTTCTCTCATTTTTTTATGAAGATAAAATATTCTTCCTGACCCATAGGTACAGTATAGAACTCCTGAATTTTAAAAATAAAATCAGTGTACCATTTATCTTTTGGTAGAAATTATGGTGCTACCTATTGAAAGTGTTCTGGCAAGTTTCAAAGTTCTCAATAAAAGAAAGATGGAGACTTGGGACTATAATTTGACTTTTTAAATATCAGTAGGAAGGATTACCACAAAAGTACTTTCATGACAAGAAAAGTCCTTGGTGTTTGGAATGAGCTCTCCATCAAAAGAAGCAGCCTGTCGTCCTTCCAAGCCTAGCTTCCTCGTTGCCTAGGAGCAGAAAAGAAAACCTCACTCCTTTTTTTCGCTGCTGGTAACACTGAACAAGGCCCCGACTACTGAGGCTAATCCCGGAACCGTGTTTGCTTTGCAGACTGCATCATCTGCCATCAAAGGTGCTATCCAGCTGGGAATAGGATACACAGTGGGGAACCTCACTTCCAAACCAGACCGAGATGTTCTCATGCAAGACTTCTACGTGGTGGAAAGTGTGTTCCTGCCCAGGTAAGATTTGTTTTGTGTGTGACATTTTCATGCTAAAGAACCCTCCTTGCGACACCCCACATTGAAGACTTGGCCAGTGCACACGCAATGCAGCACACACCCAAAAGCAGCCCAACTGATGGTTGCTTCCAGTCGCATCAGGCAGCCTGCATTTTCTCTATGGAGACGGGAAACAGGTTTCCTCCTGTGGGCCAGTTGTCATTAGCTGTGATACTGCCTGAAGGGCCCTTATGGAGAAAGACTGAGATTCAGTGGGAAAGGGTGCAGGCATTGCAGAGTAATGTCTGCGTAGGTTTAGAATAAGAGGAGGTCCAAGCAGCAGCAGCTGGCACCAGGTTCTTGTTACCCCTAATTTAAAAGGGGGGCTGAGAGGACCCACAATTAGGCATGCATCTGGGTTCACTCATTTAGCTCCTTCTTTAACTTAATTCGTTCCACTTAATTTTCCTCAAGAAAGCTTATGAGAACCCCAATAGTTTGATACCATATTTGCAAAGACACCCACGTTACCCATACGTGCTACCTCTGACTTTATTGTGTTGGAGGAGGGATAATCAATTCAGCAAATAAATCTGAGGTTGGATGATGGGGATGTTTGTACAACAGTGTTAATGTACTGAATGCCACAGCACTGTGCACATGAAAATGGTTACAATAGCAAGTTTTATATTGTGTCTGCTCTACCAAAATAAAGAAAATAAACCAAAAACTTAAGTCCAGAAGTAGCTTAGTCTAAGAAGAGAAGTAATCATTATTAAATTGGAAATGTCACCACTACTGACAGGGTTTTTTTAATATAAATATTTGATTCTAGATATAGCATGTTTTCCTATTATAATGTTTCCACTTTTACCTAATTATGTCTTACTACTCATGGTCTAGCAAATAAATTTGTTTTGGGGATTGGAGGTAATTATTTTGTCTTTGGGTCTATGAGGATTGACTTGTCAGACACTTTATTTTTTTTAAATGTTTCTTCAAAATAAGCCACTTTTGTTATTAATATTACTGGGCTTGTATGAGAATGACTGGGTGACACTTCAGCTCTCAGTGTTCTCATTACCTTACTTTTTACAAAAATTTCCAGAGGATGCCCAGCCAGAGTGACTCAGTGGTTGGGCACCGTCCTACAAACCAAGAGGTCACAATTCGATTCTGGGTCAGGGCATATGCCCAGGTTGTGGGCTGAATCCCCAGTGTGGGGTGTGCAGGAGGTAACCCATCAATGATTTCTTCTCATCATTGATGTTTCTCCTCTCTCCCTCTCTCTCCCTTCCTCTCTGAAATCAATAAAAAATATATATATATTTTAAAATCTCCAGAGGAGTGCTACTTACATTTATCTGTATGTCCAGGAGTCAACTGGCTGGAAGTAAAGCCAGAGGTGGCTGTGCCCACCTAATACTCAGGGGCCCATAATACTGAAAGTCAGGTATGAACCCAGACAGACTCACTTTCCTTCAAACACTCTATGAAGAATAAAGTTGACCTATCAAAATTTTTGAAGTTTGCTTCTCTAGGGTCCCTTAGCAGGTACGAGAACTAGTTTCCATACAGAAAATGGACAACTTCAAGGCCTAAGATATAATTTTGTTTGCTTATGACACTACTCTTCTTTCTAGAGCTGGAAATTGTTCCATGTTTTTGTTTTTAACAGTCTGTTTATCACTCCAAAAAAAAAACACAATACATTAACTACATACTTTTATATAACTTCAGGAGGTCATGAGTTTGCCTTAACCTTTTAGTATGATCTCTTAGACCCATAATTCCTATAAATATGTTCTCAGGATGTTCTCGCGCTCATGGTCTTCCAGGGCCTTTTCCCAGACATGTCAGACTTATTTTTTTCTTCAGCTACAAAGAACAAGGGCAGCAGAGGCCTTTTGTGGGAGGGGGGCTAGCAGTGAGTTCAGGTGGTGGGAGCAGGTAGCTGAAGATGGTGCATAGAGAAGGGCAGGGTGCTCCATCCTTGCTGATCTCTTCTCCTCACGGTGTCCAATCAACAGAGCCAACCAGTGCTGGGCACTGGGGAAAGCATGGGCCAACATGTGGTCCCCAGACCTGCACTATCCGCATCACTTGGAACTTGGTAGAGATGCAGGTTCCTGGGCTCCACCCCAAGTCAACTGACGTAGAAACACTGCAGGTGGGATCCAGGAATCTGCTTTAATAATCCCTCCAGGGGATTAAAGGTCAGAGAGCCACTGGCCTAGAACATTACTTCTAATTTTAAGGTATAATCTTCCTAGTAAATAACAAAATTAGTTCTTAGACTTAACTACTTGTGAGAATGATGTAATAAAACACCATGATTTTAAAACCAATCTTAAATATTAAAATTATGTCTGTTTAGCAACTAAATTATACATGGCACTGTATGAGATACTTTACAATAAGGAGCACATAAATAAGGTCTTCATAGGCACTTTTTTTAATTTCAATTACAGTTGACAAACATTATATTAGTTTCAGGGGTGCAATATAGTGATTGAGCATTTATATTACTTACAAAGTGATCACCCCAATAAGTCTAGTACTCATCTAACACCATACATACTAGTAGTTATTAGAATATTATTGACTATATTCCCTGTGCTGTATTTTACATCCCCATGACAATGTTTTAAACTGGAAATTTGGATCTGTCTAATAGCGGGTTCCTATCAGGAAGCCCACGCGGTCCCACACCTAAGCCACATCCTCCACACAAGCCCGTGCCAGTAAGAAAGGTGATATTTTGATCTTTACTTCTTAACGCTGGGCCTCTCTTTTAAGTGGTTCAGAAATCTGAAAAACAGGCGGGCTGCTTAAACACCGGCAAAAGTCCCTCAGGACATTTAAAGTGAAAACGAGAAGAACATCCAAGATGGCGGCCTAGGCAGTCTCCTAAGCTGCCGCCTCATCAACAATTTAATTAAAAAAACAACTAAGATCAAAAAGGACTTCACCAAAACGTCAGGAAAGCTGGCGGAGTGGAATAGCTACAACTAGAAAGAAAGAGAGAGGCTCACGGATCTGACTGGGAGCCGAAAAGCACTGAGGTAGGAGACGCTCGCGCACGCGGCCGCCGAATACCTGCCTGGCGGGAGGGGAGGAATCCCCGATTGCACGGAACCCTTTCGGACTGTACTGAACCCCAGCCCCGGCTGAAATTCCGTGGTCCCAGGCTCATACGGGTGGCGTCTGGACTGTAGAGAAAGGCACCCAGAGACTCAGAGACTCAGAGACTCAGAGACCGGGGACCTGGAGCCGCAGTCGCAGTCGGCAGGGTCTACAGACTCGCGAGTGTGAGCAAGTACGCGCTGAGGTCTGACCACCGCCTCTCCGGAGCGGAAGGAGTCAGAAGCTCCAGGTCTGACCGCGGAGGCTGCCGCTGCCTCTCTGTACAAGGTGGCGGCCTCTCTGTACAAGGTGGCGGCCTCTCTGTAGCGGAAGGAGTCAGAAGCTCCAGTCTGACCACGGAGGCTGCCGCTGCCTCTATGTACAAGATGGCGGCCTCTCTGTAGCGGAAGGAGTCAGAAGCTCCAGACTACAGAGACCAGCCCAAGTCCAGGGGAGCCCCTGCGGCACCCACGCTCTTGCTTGGGGAAACTGGGCCGGTCAGGCGGAAACTCAGGCGAGTGCACAAGGGCAGGGCAGAAGCCAAGACTGTCAGTTCAGCCCTGAGACTCCGCCCCATCCAAGCTGAGCAGAGGCTTCTGCAGTTTTTCAAGTCTGATCCTATAAGACTGTCTCCAATACAGAAGTTATCCCAGAGTAGACACAGCTGATACCCACATCCAATTGGCCTGAAGGTCAATTCACAACAATAAAGACTTAGCTACAACAAAGCTGTGCACGCAGTCCACAAAGGGGATCACCAAGAGTGTCTACCTCAGGTAACTGAGGAGGCTGACCCACTGTGCTATATAGGACACAAACACACAAAGCCATCCTACCAACTCTGAAAAATAGTGATAATGCCGAGACAAGGAAATAGATCTCAAACAAAAGAGATGGAGGATATAGAGTTCAGAACTACGGTTCTAAGGTTATGCAACAATATCCTAGAAAAGCTCGATAAACTTCATGAGACCCAACTAAAAAGTATAGATAAACTGACTAAATTGGAAAATATTATGCAGAGATCCAACAGCAGAATGGAAGAACACAAGAATCAGGTCAAAGAGCCAAAAGACACTCCGCTGGAGAAGGAAGAAGAAAAGAGGATCCAGAAAGTTGAAGATAGTGTAAGGAGCCTCTGGGACAACTGCAAGCGCACCAACATCAGAATTATGGGGGTGCCAGAAGAAGAGGGAGTGCAAAATACTGAAAACATATTTGAAGAAATAATATCAGAAAACTTCCCTCACCTGGTGAAAGAAATAGATTTACAAGTACAGGAAGCCTACAGAACCCCAAACAAGAGGAATCCAAAGAAAAATTCTTCTCGACACATCATCATCAATATGCCAAGGGTAAAAGACAAAAAGAGGATCTTACAAGCAGCAAGAGAAAAGCAGTTGGTTACCTATAAGGGAGCACCCATACGACTATCAGCTGATTTCTCAACAGAAACCATGCAGGCCAGAAGGGAGTGGCAAGAAATATTCAAAGTGATGAATAGGGAGAACCTACAACCAAGATTACTGTATCCAGCAAAGTTATCATTCAGAATTGAAGGGCAGATAAAGAGCTTCACAGATAAGAAAAAGCTAAAGGAGTTCATCACCACCAAACCAGTATTATATGAAATGCTGAAAGGTATTACTTAAGAAGAGGAAGAAGGTCAAGTGAATTAAAAATCTCAGGAATAGAATAAACTGGTGAATATAATAGAATTAGGGGCAAAGTAAGGGAGTGGATAGATAATTATCAGGGTGAAGGGGTGTGGGGTGCAGAAAGAGACTGGATTAAAATTGTATAACCTATGGATGAGGACAATAGTGGGGGGAGGGGGTAAGGGCAGAGGGTGGGGTGGGAATTAGGTGGAAGGGAGCTATGGGGGAGAAAAAGGAGAAACAATTGTAATAATCTGAGCAATAAAGATTTATTTAAAAAAAAAAAAAAAAAAAAAAAAAAAAAAAATAAACTGGAAATTTGTATTTTTTTTAATCCCTTTACCTTTTTCACCCATATCTCTAACCCTTCCCATCTGGAAACCATCAAATTGTTATCTCTCTCTCTCTCTCTCTCTCTCTATATATATATATATATATATATATATATATGCACACACACACACACACTCACTCACTAGTGGCCCAATGCACGAAATTTGTGCAAGAGTAGGCCTTCTTTCCCCTGGCTGTTGGCACCAGCTTCTGCACCCAGGTCCCATGCTTCCCTCACGGCCCTGGCTACATCCAGAAGGTTGTTCTGAAGAATACCTGGCCTAATTAGCATGTCACACTTTTAATATATATATATTCATTCTTGTATATATATATGTGTGTATATATGTATATGTATATGTATATATGTACATGTGTGTATGTACATATGTGTATATATGTATATGTATTTATATGTAAATATATGTATATATGAGGGTTTTTTCTGTTTATTTTTTAGATTCAGCCTATAAGTGAAATCATATAGATTTTGTCTTTCTCTGTCTGATTTATTTCACTTAGCATAATATCCTCTAGGTCCATCCATGTTGTCACAAATAGCAAGATTTTATTTTTTATGGCTGATTAATATTCCATTGTGTGCATGTGAATGTGTGTGTGTGTGTGTGTGTGTATCACATCTTGATCCATTTATCTATTGATAAACACTAAGTTGCTTCCATACTTGACTATTGTAAATAGGGCTGCAGTGAATATAGGGGTGCATATATCTTTTTGGATTAGTGTTTTGGATTTCTTTAGATAAATATTCAGCTGTGGATTTGCTGGGTCATATGGTTGTTCTTTTTTAGGAATCTCCATACTGTTTTCCATAGTGGCTACACCAATTTACAATCCTACCAACAGTGTACAAGGGCTCTCATTTCTTTACATTTTCATCAACACATTTGCTTGCTGATTTATTGATGGTAGCCATTCTGACAGGTGTGAGGTGATATCTCATTGTGATTTTAATTTGCATTTCCCTGATGATTAGTGATTTTGAGTATGAGTCCATATATCTATTGGCCATCTATATGTATTCTTTGGAAGTCTATCCAGGTACACTGCTCTTTTTTTTAACGAGAACGTTTGTTTCTTTGGTATTAAGTTGTATGATTTCCTTAAGTATTTTGGATATTAACTCCTTATTGGGTATACCATTGGAAGATATTTTCTCCCATTCAGTAGGTTGTCTTTTTGTTTTCTTCATGGTTTCCTTTACTGAGCAGGACCTTTTTAGTTTAATATATTTGCTTATTTTTTTCTTTTATTTCCCTTGCCCAAGAAGACATTTTCAAAAAACATTGCTAAGAGTGATGTCAAAGAGTTTACTGCCTATGTTTTCTTTGAGTTTTATTGTGTCAGGTCTTACATTTAAGTCTCTAATTCATATTGAATTTATCTTTGTATGTAGTGTAAGAAAGTGGCTAGTCTCATTTTTTTTGCAAATATATGTCCAGTTTTCCCAATACCATATGTATATTCTTGCTTCCTTTATCATAGATTATTTGACCACAAGAATGTAACTCTCGTTTATATCAGTTAGCCTATGGTAAAATTGATTCTGTTATACATCGATCTCAGCAATTCTAAGAACCTATCAGTGATGTTAAGGGAGGACTTACTGCATTGCCTTTTTACTATAGCAATCAAAATGCCTCAACAACAACAACAAAAAAGAAAAAAAACGAGTTAAGTTCAGTGTCATGATTGTGGCAATGGTTTCACTGGGGTGTACACATGAAAAAATGCATGAACTTTATTGTATGCCAATTATATCTCCATAAGGCTGCCCAATAATGCTTCCTCTTTACACATCCATACCGTACACTTGCTGGGAAGCAGCATGAGGGAAGGTGGGGTGGACTGGCTCTTGCTGGTAGCGACTGAAGCATTCTGAACCCTCTGGTGAGTCCGTCCAGATCATGGAGGGAACTCCAGTTCTTTGGAGTGCCTTGAGATGTTTTCATCACTGCTGCAGTGAAGCTGCAAACTCTGTTTCCCTTAGCAACCAAGTGTATTGTGTTATTTTTTATTTATTTATTCAGAAATGAGTCAAGGTTATTTTTAGATAGTATGTATTTGGTCTACAGGTTACTTCATTTTTATGGATGGAGAAAGCTCTGAACCTGATTAAGATTTGAAGGGGAATATAAAAGCCCTGTCAGTGATTTGGTTCTCTGCTCTTCCAAAATCACCGAGTAGATGACTCGAGAACGTGACTGGATCTTAATATTTTGACCCCACATTCTGTGCTGTGATCATAAATTCAAGATTGCAGATAAATTTTCATGTGCAAGTAAGATTAGGAGGAAAGGATGGTCCATGACATTTGTACCGTGTTTAGATATGGTTGTTGCAACAGAGGTGGCAAAGGGAGGTAAGGTTTATAAGTACCAACTATGAACCAAGCATAGCTGTATTGATATACATATAACATATAATATTGAATGTTGTTCAGTACCATTCATCTTTACCAAAAATTTACATATGAATTAGCCAAGGCCTGGAGATACAAAGTGGCCTAATCCAGAGCTATACAACCAATCCGTGGTAAAGCCAGGATTTGAACTTGGCGGGGGGAGGACGGTGGCTGGCTCTAATGGTTTGTTTTTCCCCACACTATGGCAATGAAGCACAGGAACAAAATTTCTGCTTTTATGAATCGGAAAACAAATCCATCTTTTTTTACCTTAGAATTGTGACCCTAAATCTGCCTCTCTGGCCCCTTGACCAGCAACTCTGAGCCATTCCTCCGCTGCCCTGCAGGAGGCGCCATCTCTGCCTGCTCCGGGGTGGGAAATACGGTTGGAATGCTGGCAGTAAAAGTTACATCTCTGTTTTCAGAAATAATTACCTAACTGAAAAATTTCTCAAATTTCTCCTGCCTTGTAAACAGAACTGAGCTTAATGTGAGATGCTTACAGAAAATGGACTGCCCATAGCGGTGGCGGGCATGCAGTTCAGAATTTATTTGAATAGCTAGAGAGCACCCTCACTTGGGGGAGAGAATCCCACAGAACTGCTGTGAGGGTAAAAGTTTATTCTAAATGCCACGCAAACGTATACATCAAAGGTTTATGTAAGTATTTCCAGACATCAGTGCTAGGTGTTAGATTTTGACACACTGGCCAACTACCTGCCTGGCAGGTAATGCTGACATTAGCTCATCCAAGAATTGTATGTATCCCATGGAGCCAACACACTACAGCCCACAGCACAGCTTGGCTCTTTGCCCATTTTTGTTAATAAAGTTTAATTGGAACACAGCCACATCCAGTCACTTACACATTGCCTGTGGCTCCTTTGCCACAACAGCAGACTTGAGTAGCTGCAACAGAAGCTCTGAAAGATAGCCACTTCCCTGCCCCGATCTATACAGACATTCTGCACCAAGCTTTATGTCTATGTGCAGAGACTACAAAACTGTCACAATTCTCTTCTCAGGATTAAGTGAGATATGGCTGTTTCTGGGCAAGCCAATAATATGATGTCTCTTCAAGTCAAAACTCTTTTAAGTATTTGCTCAGCCTCTATTGTGAGGATGGGAAGAAACTGATAACTGATTTCCTAGCAATAAAAGTTATATGCCTCTTCCTTTATTTCAAAAATAAAAGATTTATTGCATGTACCAAATATTATATAACATTTTGACTTATTTGGAATTGCCCTGAAAGCACAATTTCCCTGTGGTAATAACCACTTGGGAGGGTTTTTTTTTTTAATATATATTTTATTGACTTTTTACAGAGAGGAAGAGAGAGGGATAGAGAGTTAGAAACATCGATGAAAGAGAATCATCGATCAGCTGCCTCTTGCACACCCCCTGCTGGGGATGTGCCTGCAACCAAGGTACATGCCTTTGACCGGAATCGAACCTGGGACCTTTCAGTCCGCAGGCTGATGCTCTATCCACTGAGCCAAACCGGTTTCGGCCACACTTGGGAGGTTTTAACATGTAAATAATCAATGACACCATGTAATACACTAAGTGACACCCAGAATACATTATACATTACTTTGTTTCAGAATGTAAGCTATTTTCAGCTGCCAACTTTGTTTTTGTTGTTAATCCTCACCTGAGGATATTTTTCCATGGAGAGAGAGAGAGAGAGAGAGAGAGAGAGAGAGAGAGAGAGAGAGAGAGATTGACATAGATGTGAGCTAGACACATACATTGGTTGCCTCCTGACCACAGCCAGGGAGTAAGCCTGCAACCCAAGTATGTGCCCTTCACTGGAATTGAACCCGGCACCCTTCAATCTGTGGGCTGACACTCTATCCACAGAGCCAAACCAGCCAGGGCCCAGCTACTGACTTTTAAAGACTACTGCCAGCTGATTGGCCTCAAAAGGTGATTCGGTCTCCTGTCGCATAAGGCAGCTCAGCCGAGGAGGGGTTGGCACCAGCAAAGGGTATATCTCTTGTTTTTCCATCCAAGAGTACTATCTTATTTGGCAAAAGAGAGGACCAATTTCTATTTCGTTGGTTAAAGAGAGTCACACGTGGAAATGAGAGGATCTCCACCTTGCCTGAATTGGCAGGGGCTGCTCTGGTGTGGATCTAATTTCCCAATCTTGTTTGTTTCTGACCTGGTTAGGCCCTTACTTTCCCTTCCTGGCCTTTGATTTCTTTATCTGCTAAATGGGAAATTCCAGTTGGTGGCTAATGTCTCCTTAAGCTTCAACACTGTAATTCTAAGCATCCGTTGCCATTAAGAAATGTGTATTTTTGAACTTAACAGTGAGCACTGGCTTTGGCTTTAAAAACTGAACTCTGGCCCAGCTGGTGTGGGTCAGTGGCTGAGCATAGACCCATGAACCAAGAGGTCACAAGGATCGATTCCTGGTCAGGGCACATGCCCAGGTTGCAGGTTCAATCCCCTGAAAGGGGAATTTCTCTCTCATTAATCTATCTCTTTCTCCCTCTCTCTCTTCCTCTCACTCTCTAAAATTATTAAAAGCATCTTTTTTTTAAAAAAAAATTGAACTCTGTTCAGAAAAGGTGAATATCAAGATGCCAGAGTCAGTCCATGTTCAAAGCTGGACTGCTTCTTGGTGAACTAAGAGAGAAAAGGACAGGCCAGAGAAAGTACGGTTCTTTAGTCGAAGTTTCTTCCTCTTATGGCATTAACAGACCCTTTCCTTTATAACTTGATAGGGATAGCTTGTGTAGGTTCCTACTTGGTAACATAAAGTTGGAAATTTCATGTGGTCTCCAGATTTTTATTGTTGGAATTTTACCAGCTCATGGGAGTCAGACATCTAGAACCGCCACTGAAAACCTCCCAGCTGAAATTCCTATAGCCTCTAATTTATGTCAGGAGAGAGAAGTAGATTCCCCTCTTCCCCACAAAAACAAAAACAAACAAACAAAACAAAAAACACTGTATAAGTTCACTGATATAAATCTTAACTTGAGAAGAAGTCTACTCTTCCGGAGATGACTTTTGCTGCGTAGATCTGGGTGCTGGACACAGTCTTCCACTGAAGACCACCAAGCACAGGCAGGAGAGCCCTGGACCCTTCCTCTGGCAGCAGATTCATGTTGATTGCAGTTGTTTAGCTGCCCTGGCTAAGAAGAAGTTTCTCCATGTGCTGAGGAGCCTCTGTGTTGGACATCTGTGGCCAGCACCCATGCCCCAGCCAGTGGTTCTGTCATTGCATGACCTCAGAAAACCCAGGCTGGTGCCTGCTGCCCGATCCTCCCAGGCCTGCTGGTTGGTTCTGCTCTTGTGCATTGTAGCTCCTGACAAACTCCATCTGGAGCCAACAGCCCCATTAATTTTCATTTCTTTCAGGAAAGCTTCAATCATGTCAGGCTGGTATTTGTTAGTCACTGGAGCAGCTTGATGTGCAGAAGAAACACCTTCTGCTATGGCACCGAATGTGCAGTGGTGTGTGTGTGTGTGTGTGTGTGTATGTGTGTGTGTGTGTGTTTAAGGTTATGACTTTTAACCCTCACTTTAAAAATGTTCTAATGTTATGAATATTAATACAGAGAAGAGTTTATCCTCATGATGCTTTTAAAAGGAAGACTGAAAAGTGTCACTTAGGTCTCTGTGCCCTGTTTACTCAATGTTACTGTGTTTCCCCGAAAATAAGACCTACTTCATGAAAACATAATACATCCCCTGAAAATAAGACCTAGCGCATCTTTGGGAGCAAAAATTAATATAAGACACTGTCTTATTTTCGGGGAAATGGGTATTACTGTTCCTAGGGGCATGTTTATCCTTCAAGGATTTTTTTTTAACCCTCACCTGAGGATATGTTCTTATTGATTTTGAGAGAGAGAGAGAGAGAGAGAGAGAGAGAGAGAGAGAGAGAGAGAGAGAAAGGAACATTGAGTGAGAGAGAAACATAAGTTGGTTGTCTCCCAAACACACCCCTACCAGGGATCAAACCCACAACCTAGGTATGTACCCTGACTGGGAATCAAACCTGCTGCCCTCTGGTATATGAGATGACACTCCAACCAACTTAGCCACCGGACCAGAACATTCTTCAAGGATTTTTTAAATACATCTACCTGCCCAATATACATTTTTTTCCTTTTTGCATTTAAATGGTGGCACACCACACACAGTATCTGCATCATACTTTTTTCACTTAATTTATCCTAGACATCATGTCATTGCATATTAAGCCTCCTTGTTCTTTGTAAAATATCTGCATAGTGCTCAATGGCAAATCATAATTAATTTGACCAGTCTCCATATGAGAGACATCTAGGTTGCTTCTAATCCTCCATCTTTACAAACAGTGCTGTCATAGATAACCAGGCACACATGTGTGTCCATAGCCTACTTTATCTGTAGCATACAGTATAAGCATGCATCTGCTGGAACAAAGAGTTATGTGCAATTGTAAGGTTGACAAGTTGTTAAAATATTGTGGAAAACCATCAATTTGCTTTCCCACTAATGTTTCAGGGTTCCTTGTTTCCCTTGAGCTATCCTAAAATGTTGGGTTTTCGTTAATCTGTTAGCTAAAATGGTCTCAGTGACATTTAGTAAAACTAGAGGCCCAGTGCATTGGTGGGGGGCATGGCCTGCAAGGATCTGCCAGCTGTGGGAGCACCACTCATGGCAGTCAGCCAAGTGGTGCTCCCACTATGAGAGTGCACTGACCACAGGGGAAGGCTCCTGTGTTGAGCATCTGCCCCCTGGTGGTGAGTGTGTGTCATAGCGACTGGTTGACCAGTTATTCTGGTTGTTCCACTATTTGGTTGCTGGACTTTTTATATATTTAGATGAGGTTAAACAATTTTTCATATGTTTAGATCATTTATATTTCCATTGTCATTTTCTTTTCTCTTAACACATGGTCAACTCATGTGAAGTGTTCAACTCTGGACTGTTTCCCATGAAGCCTCAGTCATTCAAACACATTTAAGTCTTCCCACATGCAATTCACATGGCCATTCCCATTTCCATTCCCTTTGCGGTTTCAGGTTTAGAGGTTCAGTACCCGGCCTCAGGAAACGACTTGTAAATGGTAGACCTGGACCTCGAACCCAGTTCTTTCTGGAGAACTAGGGGTGAAGAGCACCTTTACTACCACACTGAGTATCCAGTGTGAGTTGAGAGAGTGTGCACTAGCCTTAATAATAGTCAAAGAAATACATTCTTATTTATCAGTACTTTATCATGAATGTCAGACCCAAATAAACTTGCATAGAGTTTTGATGTTCCAGTGAGAATGTGGCAAAAAGAGATATTGAATCTATATATAAAATCATATTACTCTACTGCATTGTTCTAATATTTTGCAATGCAAAATTAAAGTACAGGCACATTAGGTGACTTATCTGATATGTGAAATACATTATTATATGTAGTAAAAAAATGAAATTAATCATAAACATCAAAATTCAGCCCAGTGGATGCCTCTAAGGGGAAGGAAGGATATAAGATCAATAAAAAGTACAGAAGGGATTCAACTATATGGATAAATTTTATTTCTTAAGCAGCATTTTGGTGTCATGATATTCACTGGTTTATACTTTACACATTTCATATATTATAAATATTGCAAAAAAATTCAAAGATGAACCCAGAAGATTCAGGGGAAAAGAAAATGATTTAAGTGGGAATGGAAATCAGGTTTTTAAATCAGTAAAAAACTGAAAGTCTCTTTTCCTATAATTATGGATTCAGGGCAGACTTCACAGATCCAGCCCCATCTATTTCCAGTCCCATGGTTCTCATCTATTTTAAAAATTATTTCACTTATTTGTAGTTCAAAGACAAATTTTATCCAGTGTTCAAAATTCATGGCAAAAAAAAATGCATTTCTAAAATTTGTTCCACGCACTAAACCCTGGATCATGTGCCTAAAGCAAGTCAACCGTGGCTTCATGAGAAAGATGGGTTGACTTCCCCAGGAAGGAAGCACGGGGGGACGGCGACAAATTCTCAGGCTGAAGACGCCGTGTGGTTGGCAGGGGCTGCCTGTTTGGAGTGGCCCTCACTGAGTTAGCATCTGTTTTTACCCGATGGCCACTCGCCTTTGAAACATGAACTTCAAGAGACCCACTCTCAGGGGGTGCTTTTTTTGTAGAGGGGAAATTGGCTCAGGACCAGTAGAGCTAGAATTTGAAATCTAAATTGTCTTCGCTAATGTTCTCTCTCTTATTCTTTTTGCTATTTTAACTGCAGTGAAGGGAGCAATCTGACCCCAGCACATCACTACCCAGACTTCAGATTTAAGACATATGCTCCACTAGCATTCCGATATTTCAGAGAGCTTTTTGGCATCAAGCCTGATGATTACTTGGTAAGAATCTATAATTTTCCTTTCTTTTTCCGGAAATGTGTGATGTAAACATGTGTCTCATAGCAACAGGGATAAGTGACTTGTGTCTCTTATTTTATAAAGCTCTGGAGCGTAGTAAAAAGCTCCAACTCTCATGATTATACATTTAGCTTCAGAGCATGCAATTTGATTGATGGCTACAAAAGCTGCCATTGTGACTGATACTTAAATAACTCTGGGATTGGTTTCTACTTAGATAATTATTCTAACAGATATATTATAATTAGTTCTAGATAGTCCTGTGAATTTTGCTGATTGGATTCTCTTAGAAAGTCTGTTTTATTTGCCTTCTTTATACACCATTCATCTCAATCCTGCCTTGGCCCACGACCATTTTCACCTTGACCGACAATGGAATAACTGGATATCTTTGTTCTCAAAAATCTCTTTATACAGGTCCTTTTTCAATGTGTTTTCATTTGGTACAAGGGCATGTTTTATTCTTAGATTTGTCTTTTCTCCCTGTCTTCCTTCTGGCGCATGGCAGCACCAATACAACAGCCTTTCTGTGAGGTAGTCTGATGTGGCCTCAGAGATGTACTTTTTTCCCTGTTCAAGGAGTCAGGGACTTCTTTCTGTTTCAAGAAGAAAATGGTGTATTGTGTCATTTGATCATTGTTAACACCCCGGGGCTCTTCAATATCAGTTTTCAAGAAGCTGAAAGAAGGATGCCATCAAATATTTATGGTTCATCTCATTCTGAATGATATTAATAGGACTTGAGTTAGATCCTGGAATAATACTTCGCAAAGGAAGTAGAGCCACATTCATCACTTGTAACAGTGTTTGAAATGCATCTTTAAATTTGGGTACAATGGAAATTATTAAATTCCAAGCAGATTCTCCTTTGTGCCATTGAAAACCCATGAATGACCTGCTTCTTTCGTTTGGCCTTAAGAAAATCATGTGACTGCTGCCCGATGAAATAATGCTGGTTCCTCAAGGCACATTAATAAGTCTTTATAGAGCAGGGAGAACAAAATAGAAAGTCCCTAGGCATCCTGCTTTCCTGAAATGTGTGTCCATGTGCTCTCTGCCTCATCACACCCTTTTAATAGAAATGCCAGGTACCCCTACCCAGCATTGTCAACCTTGCCATCCCAGGCACTCAAGTACACAAACTCGCGCGCGCGCGCGCGCGCGTGTGTGTATGTGTGTGTGTGTGTGTGTGTTAGAAAAGATTTCTTGTTTTCTAGCCATTCTGTAATTAACTGTGGGTTGATGTCATTCAAGGAACGTGTTTGGGGAAACCACTGGGATCTTAATATCATATTACTGAAAACAAGATCAATCCCTCATCTTGTGCCACACCTTAGAAATATGCATTTTTCCTTCTGAATTTCCTTGAGATTCTGCAGGCAAAGGGGATACCATACACTTCCATTTTATAACACAGATCCAGTCAGTATGGGATGGCTGCTCCTCTGCCCTCTCCCGAGTAGGCCTCTCCTGTGGCCATTGACCCCTAAGGCTGGGAAGCCCATGCTGCTACTCATTCTGTCTCACAGCACAGCTTTCTTTTGGGAAGGCCCATTTCTGAACAAGTCCTCGTGTAGCTGTCACAGTAATGAGCCTGTAAGTTAGACAGGTTACTTTTATAATGAGGCTAAAGTGTTTACAAAGATACATAGGAGACTAAGCTGATGGCTTCTGGGAGCAAAAGTCTTCCTTCATGTACCTGGCAGAAAGTAAACGACTCATTGCCTATTTTGAATACCTATTGTAACTGAAATACTTCACTAATAATTATCGGGAGATGCAAGACATTATAATTCATGATAGAGAACTTAGAATCCAACTGAAATCATTGGTTTACATGGGAAACAATCGTTCTACAAGCCAGTAAATAAAAACACAGAAGCAACACATTAAGTGCTCCAGGATTTCAGAGGAGAAGGAGGGAGGTCTTCTCTATTGGGTTAATGATTAAGAGGGCTTCTTATGGGCATGTGTGATTTAACTGTGATTTTAAAATTACAAGGGATTTGAAGGAAAAGAAGGGAAAGATGTTGAAAGGGGCCAGAAAGAGGTGGCTGTTGATACCAAAGCTACAAATGCATTAAATGTTTAGAACAGCTGTGGCAAACTACTGCCCGCAGACCGGATCCAGATCCGGCCCGTTTGGCTGTTCTATCCGGCCCGCGGAGCCAAAAGAGCGGAGGGTTCTCTTGCTCTCTCCCCTCTGCTTCTTCACCAGCAGCCCAAGATGAGAGTGCCAGCATGATCAGGTTGCTTTTGTTCTGGCCCTCCAATCCAGTTTAAGAGCCCATTTTGGCCCTTGAGTCGAAAAGTTTGCCCACCCCTGATTTAGAATGACTTTGAGTGGGCCAATATAGCAGGAAGGAAAGGTTTTGATCAGGAATATTAAAAAGACTAGGGCCCAGTGCATGACATTTTGCACTGCTGACAGGGAAGGGTTTTCTCAGCCTGGCCTGCACTCTCTTGCAATCTGGGACCCCTTGGGGGGATGTCTGACTGCTGGCTTAGGAGCGGGCCTACGCTGGAGTCAAACATCCCCCAAGAGGTCCTTAGCACTGCCTTCGAGGCAGAAGAGGCTCGCACACTGCCGCTGCACTCACCAGCCATGAGCCCAGCTTGTGGTTGAATGGTGCTCCCCCTGTGGGAGCACACCGACCACCAGGGGACAGCTCCTGCACTGAGTATATGCCCCCTGGTGGTCAGTGCATGTCATAGCAACCAGTAGTTCCACTGTTTGGTTGATTTGCATATTAGGGTTTTATTATATAGGATATGGCCAGATAATTCAAATAAATAGGTTTTCTTTTAATTATAGCAAATGAGTGAAATGTAGAGACTGCCTACATATTTGACATTGTTGAACTATTGTTTTGGTGGGATGATGGTATTGTTCTGTTTTAAAGGAGGTGTCATCTTTTAAGAAGTACCTTATGGATGATATGATTTGATGTCTGGGATTTACTTCAAAAGAATCTGAGGGAAGCAGGCAGGGGAGAGGTTGGGGTGTAGATAAAACAAAATTAGCCATCTATATACATAAACGGCTAATATGCTAAGTGTCCCTCCAACCATCCAGTTGGTCGCTATGACATGCACTGACCACCACGGGGCAGATGCTCAATGCAGGAGCTGCCATGATGCATATTGGCCATTTACAAAGAAACAGCACCTTGGACCTGGTGCCTACAAAACAACACTCAGCTTCTGCCAACTTGTACACAGGCCCCACTACCAACCTGGAGTAACAGCCCACCAAATTGCAACCAATGTTGCTGAGACTCCAGGGTGCAAAATGCAGCCTACAGCCTAGCCCAGCTCGGAAACAGTTGTTGTGGGCACTGGGTAATGATGTCACATAGCAACGCCCAGCTTCCTCTTCCTAGACATAACTAGCCTTCTTGCAGTTTCTGCAGCCGAGGAACATGACTTGCTTTATAGCCAGATGCAAACATTTTACACTTTAACCAAATGTCTGTGAAGCATTTTCCCATGTTTTATATCATTTGATTCTCACAGAAGTCTTGGAGTAGATAGATAGGAGACTCAGTAGAACCCTATTTTCTTTTCACTAGCCAGAAAATGGATATTTAGAAAGTTTAGAAAATTGACCCGACTGGAAAGAATTAAGAAATGGTGGACCTTGAAAATGACTTCAAGTTTTCTTACTGCACGGAATATAGTCAAACAGTGCTGCAGTTAAATATTTTACCCTTTGTTCTCCCTGCATGTCTACAATAATAGTCTGCTTTGTGTTGATATTTACTGCTGTGTTGCTGACAATGACCTGAAAGAGAAGTTGGGGTGCTTCCCTGGGCTGGAAAAAGTTTAGCTGCATCTGAAAGCAGATATAGCCGAAATCGGTTTGGCTCAGTGGATAGAGTGTCAGCCTGCGGTCTGAAGGGTCCCGGGTTCGATTCCAGTCAAGGGCATGTACCTTGGTTGCGGGCATATCCCCAGTAAGAGGTGTGCAAGAGGCAGCTGATCGATGACTCTCTCTCATCGATGTTTCTAACTCTCTATCTCTCTTCCTTCCTCTCTGTAAAAAATCAATAAAATATATTTTTTAAAAAGAAAGCAGATATAATTAAGTTTATTCTATAACTATAAAAGGCTAAGTTGACTTGCTCATGCATGATGCACATAAAGCTCTTGCTGGTGTCATTTGCACTTGTGTGTTTTGATTTGTCATTGTCGGTTGTGAATTTGGTTGACACTTCTATTATAAAAGGCAAATAGCTATATTAAAATATTTCTTCTAATTAAGTTCTTTCAATGTGCACGAATCAATGCACCGGGCCACTAGTGAGTTGATAAATGTTGAACCTAAAAGATGGACACACGGACATTGGTTACACAGTTCTCTCTACTTTTATATACGTTCGAAATTTGTCCATAATGAAAAGTTAGGGGAGAGGAAGATAAGACCGGACAGGAAGTATCCTTTTGTTTGATTTCATTCTCCACCAGCCTTATAACTGTACATACAGTTTAATAACTGGGTCCATCTCAAGGGCCTGCAAAAAACACAGCATGGGCAGTGGCTCTCTAGTTACACATGGCCTGGTCCCCACTGGCTACAGCCACCCACCTGCCTTGTGCTGGGGACATCCACAGCCCAGGACTAAGGCAGCTCCCCCTTATAGGTCTGGAGCTTCTGGACCAGCTGTGGGCAAACTACGGCCCATGAGCTGGATCTGGCCTGTTCGGCTGTTCTATCTGGCCCGCGGAGCCAAGAGCGGAGGGTTCTCTTGCTCTCCCCTCCTCTCCTTCACCCCTTCACCAGCAGCCCAAGATGAGAGTGCCAGCGTGGTCAGGTTGCTTTTGTTCTGGCCCTCCGGTCCAGTTTAAGAACCCATTGTGGCCCTCGAGTCAAAAAGTTTGCCCACCCCTGTTCTAGACACTCACCTTCGAACCACTCAATCTGGGGCCCCCACCCAGTGACCTGGAATGTGACAGTTGAGGAAATGGTCTTCTGTATGACACGGCATGCTTCAGAAAGTCAGGTATAAGACTTTCTAGCCCAACCCTTCATTTTAGGTGAGGAATCTGAAGCTGGGGTCGGTGAAAGGAAATGCCAAGGTTACCCACGTTGGCGGGGACAGTGTCCATACCAGAACAAACAGCCGTCTCCTCTTCCCCCCTTCCCCCAACAGTGTTCTTTTCCTTTTACCATTTGGCCTCATGCTTCCCAACCCACTAAGTCACAGGCCTCTCATTAATTGTGGTCTCAAGATAAGTATTCTCTAGCTCATTAAACTGTGAACAGCGATTATCCAGTCTGAAGAATACAGCCAAAGAGCTCATACAGCCCTAACAAAACGCATTATGGAAATGTTAAGCCCAAACAAACACAGGAAAATGAAATAAGATGTACCACGAAAAACTGTGTGGAGCAAAGTAGGATATAGTGCAAATCGCTACCAGATGCATCCTGCCATCTGTCAAATGGGCCATTTAAACCCAAATTTGTGATGGTAGACTGATCTAAATGTGGGGGAAAGAGGGGCTAACATTAAGTAGTGATTGGTAACTCTAGAAAGATTGGTTTGATATTGGAACCCCTTGATATATGTGTGTTTCTCCAGGGTTTTGTGCTGTTGCATCTGGATTTCAGCCTGAATTATCCTGTTTATGTTCTCAGTTCCATTAAAATGCTATTCCATTGCAAGTGTCATGTTGAAACATGCCTAATTTGGACTGTAAGGTGCTTCTGCGTGCCCCGCTCAGCCATGCAAACACTTTTTTTCTTCCTTATTTGTTCCTAAGTAAACACCTCCCAAGGGAAGGCAAAGGGGCCCCAGAGCCTTTTCCCCCGTCTCTGCTTGGGCAACAGCCTTTGGCTCATTTCCTTCTCCATGAAAACCCCAGGGTGATTTATAGGATGTCTTTTCAGGTTCACTGATACCAACGAGAAAGAGGGCAGGGTGCATGTTTAACACAGTCGGGGGAAGAAATGGCAGGGGAAGGGATCACACCGAGCACGTTTACGTTGTTAATTTACCTTGGCAGGGCCCAGCTGGGCTGTACACGGCGTTCTTTCCAGGGGTGGAGGAGAGAGGCCCTGCAGGGACCAGAAGCCAGAGAATGAATACATTGGAACCGCGGGCACAAATGGAAGGGCCTGGGAGGCACATAAAACCCAGGAGCGCGCAGGGGGCTTGTTGATCGTGTGGCTAATTAAAATGTTCCCATCTCTCCTCCTTACTTGTTCTTAAAAAGGCAGCCTTTCAGAGAAGGTTGCTTAGAAGAGAACGTAACAGAATTACAGGTGGAGGAACCATGTAATCACTGAGGACAGTGGTAACATTCCTGCCCAGTAGCATGATGCCAGTTTGTTGGGCACGCTGTGCTTGTCGAGACCCCTGAAAAGTTATCAAAACGCGGCAGGACACTTTATTTCCCCCTTCATATTAATTTATAAGCTACATAGTAAAAGGGTATTGGACAATTAAATAACCCATGAAATGATCTCCATATGATGTCACTGCTTATAGCAGAATTTGAGACTAATTGGGAGCAGATGTTCAGGTCTGACTCCAGTTTTCTCTAGACAGCTCTTCCTGAATCACCCCCTAATTTCTCTATTTGCAGCCTCTAATTTCCACACGCTGGTGTTTTTGTACTTTCACGGCATTTGCTCCTATCCATGAGAAGGTTCTGAGCCAAGACTTCAAACCCCATGAAACAAGGAATCAGAACTTCTAAAGGGAGTCTGGGTTCTGCCTTCAGTCTTTACTAGACCTTTATTTTCCAGGGTCTCAGAGTCATGACTGTAGAAAAGGCCCCCCTTTTTTTCTTGCTCATCAGTGTATCGTAGGAGTCAGGCTGAGGCCCCAGTGCATCCTACGGCACTGCGAGCCCCCCCTTCTCTGCCTCTCTATTGCAGGTTGGGTGCCTCTCTGCACTGCATACGGTCATGGAATCAAAGTTAGCACCCGCCGTAGCTGAATGGTCAGCTGTTGCCAGGCATTTTGAAAGCACCCACTCTAAAAGCTTTCAGCTGCTTTCTCGTAGGCATTATTATCTTTGTTTTAGAGATGAGATGCCTTGGACTCCAGGATGCTTCATTACCTGCTCAACGTTGCATAAGCAGCCACGGGCAGAGCCACGCTTTACAAACATCTGTTGGTCCTGAGCCCCGGGCCCTGCCACTGATCACCCCGCCACACGGACACCACTCACAGCAGGAGAGTGCCCTCTGCTTCCTCCCGGCTTTTATGGCATCCTGTGCGCACACTGATGGCTATTGCAGTTTTCCTGCCTTGTCCTCAACTTGTCCTTAAGGGCCAAGGCTACAGTGCTGCCCAGCACGAGAGCATCAAGACTCGAGGAAGGAAGGAAGGAGGTCGGGGGTGGAAGTTGCCAGTGCCTTTTAGGAAAGCAGTAAGCACTTGCGTCTTCCTTTCCTTGGAGAATTTTGTTCCCCCTATCTGCGGTGCTGCCAAAGCAAGAGAATCTAAAAGGGGACATCTAGAGAACTGCTTTTTAGTCATTTTTCTCCTGGTTCTTCCTCCCTCCTCTGCCTCCCCTCCTCTCTGATTTTCCTGTGATTCGGACTTAACCTTCACAAGCCCAGATGAAAGTCTTAGGGGATGTTCTGCATGTGGTCAGAGGCCTCCATCAGAGGATATGGTTCTTTAAGTCTCTGCTTTTGCCTCTCCCCAGGGCTAGTCAGATCACACACACATTCGCCTCCTTACCTTTGCTCTGCACCCAGTGTTTCTCTAGTCAATAATGAGGATTATGCCGAAACCAGTTTGGCTCAGTGGATAGAGCGTTGGCCTGTGGACTGGAAGGTCCTGGGTTCAATTCTGGTCAAGGGCATGTACCTCGGTTGTGGGCACATCCCCAGTAGGAGGTGTGCAAGAGGCAGCTGATCGATGATTCTCTCTCATCGATGTTTCTAACTCTCTGTCCCTCTCTCTTCCTCTCTGTAAAAAAATCAAAAAAAATATATATTTTTTTAAAATAATGAGGATTATTAGTTAAACACTGAGCTCAATAACCAAAAATTGACCTCTGCTAGTTTTTGGAACTTCTGGTGAGATTTACAGCCCTTGTTGCTGGTGGAGTCCAGTCATTTGTTTGTCAAAAAGTTACCGATTGTCCGCTGTATGTTCATAGTTAGTGCATTCACAGGGCTCTAATGAGAGCTCGGAATCTGTAGATAGGCCACTGAGGTGTTTTGTAGTAACTTGTGTGATGAGGACATCCAATGCCAGGGAGCAGTTGATCAAGACCCGTGAAACCAGGGAGTTTTCTGGAATGAGTGCTAGCGACACTGAACGCCATGTCACTGTAACAGCCTCCCCTCTGTGCGCCCTGCATCTTCTTTTCGCCCACCTGCAGGGGGTCCTCACACAGCAGGCGGAGTGGTGCTCTGCTCCAGACCCGCCAGTGGCTTTCAGGTCCCCTAGAGAAGAGGCCATGGTCCTCACCATGTTTTGTGGCTCCTGTGTGCTCTGGCCAGCCCGACCCTTCTGTCTTCATCCTTTTCAGCTCTCCTCCTCGCTGACCCTGCTCCAGCCACCGGCCTCCTTGCTGTGCCTTGAACTCTCTGGATCTCCGCACTTTTGCAGCTGTCCTTCCCTCGGCCTGAAATGTCCCCAGGTCTCCACAGACCTCTGCCCAAATGCCACTTTCCATGACCACCCTACTTAAAATGTATTGCAACCCAGTCCTCACTCGTGGCCGGGACTCTCTGCCCTCCCACCCCCCCTTTTCATGCTTCGTTTTTCTCAATTGCACTTACCACACGCTGATGTATAATTCGTTCACTTGTTGGTTCACTGGCTGTTTCCTCCTCCTAGGATATAAGCTTCATGAGTGCCTGGGAAATCACACGGGTTCCATCGACATTATTTTAAATGTTGAATGAGCTCATGGTGGAGTGGTAGGCAACCAGGGGAAGGAGGTGGGGAGGTTGTGTCTGGTAGAGGGAAATGCAAAAGGCTAGGAGTTAAGAGGGAGGGTGCAGCGCATTTGATAGAATGGGAAGCGGCCCTCTATGACTAGAGCTGGAATTTGAAGAGGGAAGTGAAGAGAGAAGATTGCAGGGCAGAGCTGGGCCTTTCGTGGCCTTCAAATGTCTGTTCTAAAAACGTGGGTATTGTCTTCTGCGTAGACAGTGGGAACCACTGAAAGCTGTGAAGGCGTGGAAGGATATGCTCGGGTTTGTATTTTAGAGAGATCTTTGGTTTCCTGATAGAGAACACACTGGAGGGCTGGAGCGTGGATAGTTGAGACGAGGTGGAACTTCCCTTAGTAATCAAGGCGTGAAGTGATGAAACCATTGAACTGAAGGTATTGGCAAAAGAGGTGCCACGAGGGGGTTGGTATATGCAATAGTCTGGATGTGGAAGGTGAAGAAATGTGAGGCATTAAGGATAATGCTCAAGTGTTGGGGAACAGAGATACTTCCATTCTCTGTGATAGGTGGGAGAAAGGAGAAGATGGAGGATGCGGCAGGAGGCAGATGTAGACGGACCATGCATGGATGTGCAAGGTATGCACCTTCACGAACACCTGGCCACGGTGAGGGTATGGAGCCTGGAATCCAACCCTCCTACTCGTCAACCTTGTAGCTGGCCCAGTGCTACGTCTGCCGGGAGAAAGAGGCAGCTCTTTCTAATCCCCACCAACGGGCCAGCTGAGCTAACCCTATCCTGAGATGAACTGGATTTTGAACTCGTTGCATGCGGAGTGTTTGTGATATAACTAAGTAAAAAAAAATACATCCATTGAAAAGTTAAGTGTACAGGTGTGGAGTCCTAGAGAGAGACCTGGGCCGCAGGTACAGATGTTAGAGACATTTCCTTGGTGAAGCCATGAGGGGATAACATCCTTTGGGAGAATAAAATCATGACAAGAGAACAAGTGTCAGTGTGGATCCGACCTTTAGTTGTTATTTTGTGGGAACTTGTTAGAAACAAAGCACCTTAGTCAACACTACCATCTGAGTCTTCTCATCGAATACATGCGGTGATTTATGATTCCGTCATATAACACCAGGGGTGGGAAGGGCATGTCTGTGTCCCATCAAAATATGAAGACACATGGATCAATGAAAATTTCTGAAATCTCACACAGAGCCTCATGAGTGTACCTGGGTCTCTTTTTAAAGCTCCTGGAGAACCGAAACCGGTTCGGCTCAGTGGTAGAGCATCGGTCTGCGGACTGGAAGGTCCCAGGTTCGATTCCGGTCAAGGGCATGTACATTGGTTGCGGGCACATCCCCAGTGGCGAGTGTGCAGGAGGCAGCTGATTAATGTTTCTCTCTCATCAACGTTTCTAGCTCTCTATCTCTCTCCCTTCCTCTCTATAAAATATCAATAAAATATATATTTTTTTTTAAAAAAAAAAAAGCTCCTGGAGAGCGCTGCCTGTTTCCAGATGGCCAGAGCGGTAACGCTGTGGTTTCCTCCTTCCTCTCGCAGTATTCCCTCTGCAATGAACCGCTGATAGAGCTGTCCAACCCTGGAGCCAGTGGGTCCTTGTTTTTTGTGACCAGCGATGATGAATTTATTATCAAAACAGTTCAGCATAAAGAGGCGGAGTTCCTTCAGAAGCTGCTGCCAGGCTATTACATGGTAAGTAGCTGCACATCATTAAAGCGTCTGCTTGAGATTTAATTAACTTTCTTCAAAAGTGTATTTCTGGGTGTTTTTTCCAGTGACTCTTTGGCACGTTTCTTTCTCTCTGGTGAACTTTATTTTGTATGTAGACGATGCTATGACATTTGTGGGCTAGATTTTGAAAAGCAAAATAGAAATGAGTAGTAGAGCGTAGCTGTCGACTTGCTCTGCCCTGGGTTCAAATCCCAGCTCAGCTATTAACGGACTGTGGGACCATGAGGAAGCAAGGTAACCTCTGAGCCTTAATCCTCTCAATCTTTAAAAGCTGGGAAATACCTATTCCATGTGGTGGGTGTGATAAAGAAAATATATACAGGATGTAAGATGAAGGAAGCGATGCATTCATTGCAAAGCTCCTTGCTCCCAGTGCATCTGTCATTACATACATAATAACATGAGTGGTTGATATTTGTTGAGTGCTACACTGTGTTAAGAAGAGCCACAAGCGCTTTTCTTGTACTAACACATTTCATCCTCACTGCAATCTTGGATACGTCAGTCATTGCCATTTTGTAGATGAGTAACTAAGACAAAGATAAATGGAGTAAGTTGCCAGGGGTTATTCGGGGAGTGAGCTGTAGAGGTGGGACTTGAATACAGGTTCCAGAGGGCTGTGTCTTTAACCCCTGAACTATGTCCCAGCATGTATTCCAGAATAACCACTAGCATTCAGAATCTCATAGGTTACGTACCATGACAGGAAAACCACCCTCCATGTAATGTTTTAGAGATAAACAACCAGTAACCTAGTCTGGGTGATTTTACTAGGCATTTAGCCTAAATTTTTTTTAAAAAAATAAAGACTTTTCCTAAGTAACCTTTTCATCTTCATCCCTCTCATGTGTGGGTACCTTCACGGCAGTTGTTACTGACCTGTGGTTGGAATGGCTGCAGGAAGCGGTTTAGATTGCAAGCCCCAGTCCTGCTGCTCACTTGCTGGGAGAGATGAGAGCTGCCGTCTTTGTTTCAAAACAGAATGGATGAGACACCACACAGCTCGTTTATGTGTAAAAGATTATTTAATTCCGAAGTCTGCTACAGACTACATTAAATGCTGTAAATCTGCCACCCATGTAAATAGAGCGATCAAACATCTAAATACAAATCTCAAATGACAGGGTGCACAGATTGTAAAAGGTCTTGATCTGAACGAACAGCTTTTGTTTTTGAGCAAATTCTCATCTTTCTGTTAGAGAATATAAAAAATACAGGAAAGGCAAAAAGAATGTAACCATCCATAATTCCTTTCCCAGAGATGCGAATTACTAATATTTGGTATAATTTGTTATATGTCCTTGTGGCTATAGTGTACTCATACACACAGTTTAAAGTAATATAAAATTGGAATCAAACTGACATCACACTCCTGGCTAACCTCTAAGTGAGCAAATCTTAAACGTCTATAGTTCTAAGCTTCTGTAGTTCTAGATAGACTTGTCTCTTGCATGGGTATTAAATTGAAATTAATGAACATTCAGTAAATTTAAAATTTAGCTGAGCAAGTGGCTTTATCCAAGTCATGTAAGTTAGTGTAAAAAACAATATAATTCATCCCACTAACAAGAAAAGGATGGGAACATCATGAAGTTTTCTAAACAGACATTTAAGAGAAACTAAGGCACTCGAAATTCAAAATCTTTTCTTAATTAAAATTCTCAAAATAGGCAGGGAAGTCCTTTAATGTAATAACTAAGTGAATATTCATATGTTATACCTTTATCAGTCTCTAAGAATTCACATATTTCATTGAGAAGAACAAGAGCCCTTTCACTGGATATGATAGAAAAGGAAAAAAATGTCCTTCATCAATGGTCCTTTCTGATATATTTGCTAGAATTCTTAGCAATAAATGTTTGGTACAGAAATATAAGAAAAGTGTAAACTCTGTTCTTGACAAATTATGAAATTGAAAATCATCAAAATTTCAAGAGAATAAACTGGTAGTTTCTGGGTAGTAAGAATACACCAGATATAAGACACATTTACAAAATCCATGTATTCTATTAGGTACATCACATAGACTTGAAGAATATAAGGAGGGGGGGAAAGATTACATTCATAATGAGGATGATATAAGGAAGATTATTAGAAAAATAAAGATAAGTAAATGAAGACATACTATAATTCTGATTGGGAAAGCAAGTTAAAGTAATTATAACATATGACCAATAATTCCTGCAAGATTTTGTAATAAGGATTCCAAAATACTTAAGTTTATGAAAAGAAATGTATAAGACTAATATAATGGAAAGTTAAAATTTTTTATTTAAAGACATGTGAAATATAAAGACATATGCATCATTTCTGAACTCAGTGTTGTGGAGATTTCAGTTACCCCCCAAAAAACATATAATCTAGTGTAATTCCAATATTTTTTTTCCTAGAACTTGACAAAGCTGATTCATTTGCAAGTGAAAACAAGTATTATTTTAAGAGCACCAAAAAAAAAAAAAAATTAAACAGCGGAAGGGAAGAGTTCTAAGAATTGACAAAACATTTTGGGGAAAAGAATGGTGGGCCTGCTCTAAATATATAAAAAAATCTTTAAAGGCATAGTAAAATTATAGATGTGGTAGACACATAGATCCAAATAAAGTGTCCAGAAATGTGTTTTGCTAACTCATTGTATGATACAGGAGGGACTTAACCTCAAGTGGGAAAGGACAGACTCTAGAAAAAACTTAAATTCCTGTTTTAGATCTTTCACACGCATACAAGTTTCATATGGTGTAAAAACATAATGTCATAAACAAAACTATTCAAGATCTGGAAGAAAAGGCATTTATAATCTTGGGATATAAAACACTTTGTTAAGTAAGCAGCCAAAAAAGCCCAAGAAATGTTACTACATTAAAAACAAATTTCTGTATAATGAAAAAATAGCACAAATTAAGCACATAGAATATTTCTGGAATCATACAATGAAAGTGGGAATATTAGTTTCCTCAGAAGTTGGGAGTTAGGGGAAGGTCCAGGCACAGTAGAGACTTTTCATTATATATATGCCTTTCCTTTCTCACCTACTTTTCAAGTAGAACAAAAACAGGCATGTATTCTTTGTTTTTATATTTTAAAAAAGACTGGGACAAAATATTTACTCCCTAGAGAATAGGAAAATGATGAATATCTAGATTCTATCAAGGACTCCAACAAGGACAAAAACCTAGAGATAAATGAGCATGGGGATGGCTGTTAGCAGAAAATTACCTTTGAGGTATCTAAAAATAAATCAGAAATATTACATTTCTCTAGTCAGTGTTTTCAAATTATTTTTTTTAAGTTTTCGTTTTTCACCAATCATGTTTACAAAGATTTTAAAGTCTGATACTCAGCACCGATAAGAGTGATGAAAAATGTGTAATCTTACAAAGCGTGCCTGTGAATTGGACGGCCATTTCGGAAGACAGTTTTTCCGGAGCTATTAAAATTTAAAATGTTCATCCCTTCTTCCCAAGCAATTAATTTTGTCTTTGGCTACTGTAGAGAATAGTCACTCACGGCACTAATCAATTCTTTGCCCATTTTTCACTTGGAGCTAACTTGGGACTTTCTGTCCATTTTTAATTCAGCTACTTTTAGTGTCTTGAGTTCAGAATGATAAAGTTGCTATTGAAGTAAGCCAACTGAAGAACTAGATTAGGGACAGCAAACTTTTAGCAATGGCCATTAATAAAGATAACCATGTTCTATTTTTTTTTAATAGGTGGAAACACATCTTTAGTGGAGCTTATTTGGTAAAAATAGGATATTTTAATCATTTTTTTCTTTTTCTTTATTTAGAATTTAAACCAGAATCCAAGGACTCTTTTGCCAAAATTTTATGGACTGTATTGCATGCAATCAGGGGGCATTAACATCAGAATCGTAGTGATGAACAATGTCTTGCCGCGCGCCATGAGAATGCACTTTACATACGACTTGAAAGGCTCGACCTACAAGCGAAGAGCATCCCGAAAAGAGAGAGAAAAGTCCAACCCCACCTTTAAGGACTTGGATTTCCTACAAGACATGCACGAAGGGTTGTATTTTGATACGGAAACATACAACGCGCTCATGAAAACTCTCCAGAGAGACTGTCGGGTAAGGAAACGCTTTGGATTTCCTTTGGAAAGTGACCTGTGGTGAGGTAAGAAATTGTGAGAAATGTGCCAAGCGGATACGTGGAATCCCATTGGTCCCAATCCTGGTGCTGACTCATGCTTCCCTGGCGTCAGAGTGGATGATGAGGGAATTGTCTAGAGCGTCTGTTGATGTTACTACTAAGCTAAGTCAGATATATATATATATATATATATATATATATATATATATATATATATATATATATATACATATATATATACATATATATATACATATATATATATATATATATATATATGAAAAAAGATTTGTTTTTCTTTGCATCCTCCACTGTGGGGACAGTAGCTAAACCAGAGGCTAAAGAAATTTGGGTTTAAAGCAGCGATTAAGCCATGTAGGAATCTTGGAAGAAGTACAATTCCAACAGGCAGGAGAAGCTTAGAGCAAAGGTGTGCGGAGGGATTGATAAGTGGGTGCCTGGAAATCCAGTGTGGATGCGGAGGACCCTGTGGTGAGCCCGTTTGCAGAATGTGTTTTGTGTCATCTGAATAAGAGGCGATCAGGGATGAGGCTTACCAGAGTTAACACAGTTTCACCCAAACTAGCCAGAGTGATTGTCAAAAGGAAGGAGGAATTCATAGTCCAAAGTCCCCAGCCTTCAATACTTAAAAGAAAAAAAAAACTGCAAGGCCAAAGCCCAGGGAAGATTTTGTAGAAATGGTGAATTTAGAGAAAGTACGGACAAGTCCTTTTGAAGACAAAGGATGGAAATGCAGTTCTGGGGGGCTCTAAAGGATGATGATCGTTTCATTAACACATTCTTGGGAATGTTATTTCCTGGCTCAGATGAACCTAGGAGAGTCACCATAGTGAAGATGGCCAGAAGGCATGTTGGTTGGGGTCCGACCAGGGCTTTCTGGAGGAGCAGGTGGGACTCGCAGGGCCTGATCACCGGGGAAAATGATGCCTTCCAGGCTGTGGCTTTCTGGGCCTTCTGTGGACCTGGGCAGATGACCCACAGTGTTGCCAGGGAGGGAGGACCCTTCAGGAAGGCATTCTAACCACCCCACGTAGTATGTGAGGTGGGGAATTCTCACTGAGAAAACAGTCCTACCATGTCTGACTTTTTTCTGTCTACATGTTCAACCTATCTCATAACGCCCGAAGGTATGTCTATGGAATTGTTTCACTGATATAGCTATTATTCCCTAGCATCTATTTTTTTAACTACCACCTAGTGAATGCTCAGAATGTGTCGGGCTAGTCTAAGATGTTTTTTATGCACCATTTTATTTCATTCTCTCAGTAACCATTGGGAATCAGTACTATTCCCACTCCCATTTAATCCATGAACAGTGAGGTTCTCAAAGAAGTTAAGAAACCTGCCCAGCCACTTGGCAAGTCAGTGGCAGAGTCCACACCTATTCGGGTACAAAGCACATGCTGTTAACAATTGAAATGTAAAAGATTCATTGTAAAGATTTTTTAAAATTATCCTTTCAGAAGTGAGCAAGGGAAAAACAGTGGGAACCAAGGGGGGAAAATGTCCAGCTGAGCTATTCAGATATCTGGATGAATATGAATGATTTATGTTTTTATCTTAAAAAAGAAAAAAAAACATACATTTTAATAGAAACCTTTTCCTGTGCTTTTTCTGCCCTTACAGGATGTGGGTGAAAAGTGACTCTCAGTTCCCCAGGGTTTAGGATAAGCCTCTCCAGTTTTAGACTTGCTTTCTATTCGTGCCTGTGTCTTGAGCGCTCGCGCGAGCATGCTTCTTGCCTGTTGAATATGGAAACCTTTTCCTGCTGTCTTAAAACCACAGGCTTCCATGCCAGAAAAAGGAAAGGTCAAATGTAAAAGAGCCATGGCACAGGATTTGTCTGTTTATTTACCGCTCCTGAGGCCAGGACTGATAGAACAGGATCAGCATGACTTTTCATCAGGAGTGAGATCCGGGAGATTTGCCGGGTTTTTTGGGTATGGAATATTTGTTGCTCTAAGGAACAGAAAGGCCAGGGTGGCGGTATCGTGAGGCTCGCTCTTCTCACTCATTGCACTTGATCTTGTAGAAGAACCATGGACCTTCCTTAAATGGCACACAATGTTTATCTTTAGAATGGCTTTTCTGGGGTGTATGGGAACGTGTGCTGCGGTGTGTGTGTGGGGGGGGAAAGGGGGGACGGGAACCTGAGTCCCTTCCATGATCTGCCTTGACTATGACCAAGGCCTCTGTGATCTCAAGTCAGCAGCAGGTTCTCTGAGCAGAAGTGCCTCAAGAAAGTCACGTTTCTGGAATGGTAGGTCTTAGTATGTAATAGTCATGGACCTCTTTGCAATTAATGATTAATGATGTGAACTGTCTCCCCAGAAAAATGACCATCCACGCAACAGTTCAGAAATTCCTTGGAGCTCAATGTTTCCCTACACACACATATATATACAGAGAGGGGGGGGGATATATACATACATACACACATACATACATACATAAAGAGTGGGGAAAAGAGGGAAAGGTAGGGAGGAAGAGGGTGGGAGGGAGGGAGGAAGAGAGACAGAGAGACAGACACACACAGAAACAGAGACACCCATCCCAGAGCCAGAGAGCAGTCATCCCTATCTCTTCAGGTCATCCTCTGAAGGGCCAACTCCTGATGTGGGGTCTGTGGTTGGCATTGCCAGCAGTATGTCTTGTCCTCACATCTTTCTCGCTTTGCAGAGCTGAGCTTTAATGCTGGCCGAGGTGCTGTGGAGTGTGTAGATCAGGGAGGCTGGAAGGTCTCCCCAGGGCCCATGCCGGCACCCAATAGTGGGGGATCAATGCCGTAAATATTCCCCTAAGTGAGGTGGTCCTACTGAGCCTCTAGAAACAAATCAATCAAAGGACTGAATTACGGTGTCAGCAGCCCAGCAGAGAAAGGAGCGCTAGACCCATGTTAGGACACATCCTTTCACTCACGTTTCAGACCTACCAGGTGCCACCATGAGGTGAATGCCTCTATTTTTTATAAACTGACATACAGTATATTAAGTACAATGATTATACTCTAAGGCATTGTGAGGATCAGAGTAGGTGAGGTCATAGCTTGGTTTTGGAGGATGAGAAGCGTTCTCCGGGTAGGCAAAGCCGAAGAAGTTTATTTCTAAGAAGGTAAAACAATGTAAGTCAGGCATGAAATAGCACGATGCATTCTATGAACTGGGGTTGTCTGGTGCTGCAGTGGTTAACAGTGAGGGAGAGAGTGTGAGGAAGCAGAAAAATGCAGTCAGGAGCCAGGTAATGTCAAAAGTCCCTTGCTGGTGGTGCCAGGGTCCTCTTAAGCTTAGAAGTGGCAAATCCACGCATCCCAGACCTTTGGACCCCAGCTTTTCTGTTCTTCCCAGACAGCTACGATGAGCCTCCTAACCCTTGGACAAACGCCATCTTCCCCACCCACCCTGGTCCCTTCCCCTGGCTTCACCAATTCAGCCTTCAGTCCTTGTCCATCTATGACCAACTCCTCCACGTAGCATACTGGCCACTCAGAACTCTCTTAGAAAACTGAACTCAACTTTACACACTCGTAAGAGTAAGAGTCATGGCAGCAGAGCATACTACCAGGACATCACGGGTCACTTGCTATCAAGAACAGGAAGTAGGATTTATTCAAGCCATTCCCTATGGTCGCCATATAATGAAGTAGCTGAGAGGCGCATCCTGTTTGCAAACTGCTCTTCCTGTGTAGCCTGTCATCTTCCCCCAAGCCTGCTTTTTTTCTCTCTTCCCTGGCCCAGGGAGCATGGTCATTACGTAGCCAGCTGCCCAGATCAGTACCTTCCTTCTTCATTCCTCCCTCCTTCCCTCCCTCCTTTCTTCTTTTCTTCTTCCTTCCTCCCTCCCTCCCTCCCTACCTTCTTTCTTTCCTTCCTTCCGTCTCTTCTCTTATTCTTTCTCCAGACTCAGCAAATCACCATGTCCTATCCAGTCTGCCTCCTAAATAACTCTTGGATCTTCCCCTTCTCTTTATATGTACAGCCTTTATTAAGACCCTGATAATTCATCTCCTGAGTTTTGCAGTAGCCTCTTGACTAGTTTTCAGTATCATTGCCTTCCAACACGTCCACAATGCTGCTACCAAAAAGGTCCTCTGGTCAGTTCCTTAAGGTCCTGTAGCTGAGATTCCCCCACTGCCTTTGGACCAAAGCCCATGCTTCCTAACTTGGAACATTAAGATGCACCCAGCTATCTCCAGATGATCCTTTAGCTTCCTTTGTCAGCCTTCTCTTCCCACTCCGGGAGCACTTCCTATTCTCTAGCCATTTTGATCTGCAAGACACATTCTGCACGAGTTTTGGCCTTCTCCTGCATGCCTCACCTGCTGGACCATTTGCCAAAGCTCTTTCCTTTTCCTCTCTGCACTGTAGAACTTGTTATTGTAGACATGCAATATATATTATAAGATTGTGATTTTTAAAAACTCTATTTGGAAATGTATGTATTACTTTTAGAAAAACAACTAGAAGCTATTTTCATAGTCATTCTAATTTTCTATAATTATTTCTTCTCTGACATAACTTATTTATGAAAATCTGGAGAGTCTATTATTTGATTGATTTGGTAAATTGTTACATCCTGAAATATTTATTGACAATTCTGGGGAAATAACATTGACAAAGAATATTAGCGAGAACTTATATTTATAATCCAAATCTTTCTTATTCCTTCAAGTGGGAATCTATTAGGCACAGTCTTGATAATTAATGACCTGAATGACTTATTTTACATTTATTATCATTTTTTGTTGAGCAGTAGTCATTTATTTTTAAACAGTGTGGAACCAGTTTTTTCACACAAATATCTGTCACCATAAATATTAATAGGTTCACAGTATTTAATGAAACCAATCTTAAAAATACTGAGACTTTCTGATGTGCAAACTGGAATCTTTCTAAGTATGGCAAGCTCTAATTTGTAATTCAGATTCTTCTCAGCTATGGGCATGTTTGTATGGATTGCAATGTGGGTTATCTTCAATAATATTTAATTTAGCATTATGGCTAGAGCTTATCCCTCAGCTATAATTTTTTTAGCAGTAATTTTTTTGCATTTAGTTTAAACATACACTCCCCCCCCCTCAATATATTGGTTGCTTTCCCAGTGATCATTAAAGAGGAAAAAGTACTTCAGACCTAAACATCTCTCTTACTATGACAGTGCTTACATTTAATCCAATTCCTTACATTATCAGTAAGAAATTGGATGTTTTTAGTCTTCAGCTAAACATAAGAAGGGGAGAGATGTATCATTGACTTCACATGTAGGGACAATGGGGAGGTATGGAGAACATCTGTAATATTCTCAACAATAAAGATAAATGTTAAGAAGGCATAGATACATTCACTGATTTTTAAATGATGTTCTAGAAACACTATAATCCCATGATCTATTTCTACTTGTCTTAAGTTATGAGTTTTGCTATCTATAATAGTAGTTATTTTGATGCCATTGCAATAGGAACATACTGCAATATTAAAGTTATGAGCAAATAAGTAAAACCAAATCACAGAAGCAAAGATAGTTTGAGCTGGAAAGAATCATACATCAGGATTTCTTGGGAAACAGTGGACCCATGCCTTCGCTGCTCTAGTCTGAGAGAAAATGAGTTTGGACACAGGTGTCCAGGCCTAACCAAGCCAGATTACCTTGTGAGAATGGAAAATGAAGACATTGTCATGTATGCGAGGACTTTAAATTTTTTTCTACTTGTAAATTATCTTTTATAAAAATTATTTTGAAATAATTGTAGATTCACATGCAGTTGGAGGGAAAAAATACAGAGAGCTCTCATGTCTTTCATCTAATTGCCCCATGGATCACATCTTGTATGACCTTAGGGCAATATCACAATCAGGAAATTGGCATTGGTACAATCCACTGAACTTTTTCAGATTTCACATGCACGTGTGTGTGTGTGAGAGAGAGAGAGTGTGTGTGTGTGTGTGTGTGAGATGGGGGATATTTGTGTATATAGTTTTAATTTTATACATATGTAGATTTATGTATCTATCATAAATTACCATAGTCATACTGAGACAGTTCCCTCACCAGAATCTATCATGCTACCATTTTATGTATAGCCACAGCTCTCTCCAATCCTTTCTATAACTACTATTCTGTTTTCTGTCTCTATAATTTTGTCATTTCAAGAATGCCATATAACTGGGATCATATGTAACCTCCGAGATTGGCTTTTTTTCACTCAGCACACTACCCTTGAGATCCACCAAGTTATGTGTGTACCTATAGATTGCCCTTTTTTATTACAGAGTGATATTTCATGGTATGGGTATATCACAGTTCAATCATTAACTCCCTGAAGAACATCTGGGTTTTCTCTAGTTTTTTTACTATTACAAATAAAACTGCTCTGAACATTTGCATATAGGTTTTTGCATAAGTGTACATTTTCATTTCTTTGGTATAAATGCAATTGCTGTGCCATATGGTAAGCACATGTTTGGGTTTGTAATAAACTGCCATACTCTTTTCCAGAGTGGCTGTAGCATCTGACATTCCCACCAACTATGTATGAATGATCTAGGTTCTTTTCATCCTCACCAGCATTTGCTTCTATGGCTACAATTTTTATTTTAGCCATTCTAATAGGGTTATATTTAAGTCTCTTGCCTAAAAATTACTTGAGTATATAGTCTAGCAAAGCCAAAGGTGGTAGACCCAGTAAAAGAAGCAGTTTGGAGATATAGGAAGAGTGGTGACAATGGAACAGAAAAACTTACACTTAAGTCCAATGGCTGATCATATGTTTATGGGATTTAATGCATTTGCTAGGGATTCCTAAGGAGGAGAGACCTAAGGTACAGGACTTCACCGTGAGTTTCTAATAAGAGGTATTTTTATGAGACTATAAAGACTCATAGCACTTCATCTAACTCTATTCTATGGCCATTGATATTTCTACATTATATTGTAATTACTTGGGTGTATGTTTGTTTGCCTGTTAAAATGTGATCTCTGGGAGACTTGGTACTATGGGACTTTATTTTCCTACCTTTCAAATCATTTAATAGGATAGCAGTTTGTGTGTGTGTGTGTGTGTGTGTGTGTGTGTGTGTGTGTGTATTTTTTTTACAGAGAGGAAGAGAGAGGGATAGTTAGAAACATCGATGGGATAAAAAAAACATCAATCAGCTGCCTCCTGCACACCCTCCTCCCCCCCCCCCCCACAGAGATGTGCCTGCAACCAAGGTACATGCCCTTGACTGGAATCTAACCTGGGACCTTTCAGTCCATAGGCTGACGCTCTATCCACTGAGCCAAACCGATTTCGGCAGCAGTTTGTCTTGTTGTTAGTCTTTTGGTGAAGCATGAAAGATAACAATAGCAAACATTTTTTTAATGTGAATCTTACCTAATGGACAAGCATAAGAGCAGACTTTGGTAATACCCTATCCATGGTTTGGTTTGAAATAGAACCGGAGTAAATCATCATCACATCAATGTGGTGAATTTGCGGATAATCAGTTGAATCAGTAAATTCATATTGCTCATTTGGCGAGTGTCTGTTAATGGCCAGTAAATTAGTCAATTGCGACTGTGTTGACCTCTTCATCTACTCAGTTATTTATTTAGGTGGTGACTGGTGTCCCCATTTAAGGCTTTCTGTACAACAGAGCCGCTCATCAATCCTGGCAAGGGGCTGATGTTTGTCCAGGCGCTTTGCCAGCTGCTGCAGTTCAGCTCTCACCAGGGAGCTGATGGAAAGGGGCCTCTGCTGGCATGAACAGAAGGGACAAGATGATCAGGACCAGTGACTTTCAGAGTAGCTACAAAAATCAAAACACTCGTTTCTGTGATGTTCAGGTCATCTTTCTACTCAGTAAGAGTAGTTGAGCCCAACTAGTAATTCTCAGTATGTCAAAATGAGCTGTTCCCACTTTTGGTGGAGGGAGAGTTCCTTCTTAGATATAACTCATAGGTACCAAAATAGCTTAGCATTTAAAACACATCATAGGAAGAACATCCAAGATGGCGGTCTAGGCAGTCTCCTAAGCTGCCGCCTCATCAACAATTTAATTAAAAAAACAACTAAAATCAAAAAGGACTTCACCAAAACCTCAGGAAAGCTGGCGGAGTGGAATAGCTACAACTAGAAAGAAAGAGAGAGGCTCACGGATCGGACTGGGAGCCGAAAAGCACTGAGGTAGGGAGACGCTCGCGCACGCGGCCGCCGAATACCTGCCTGGCGGTGGGAGGGGAGGAATCCCCGATTACACGGAACCCTTTCGGACTGTACTGAACCCCAGCCCCGGCTGAAATTCCGTGGTCCCGGGCTCATACGGGTGGAGTCTGGACTGCAGAGAAAGGCACCCAGAGACTCAGAGACCCAGAGACCGGGGACCGGGAGCCGCAGTCGCAGTCTGCAGGGTCTACAGCCTCGCGCGCGTGAGCAAGTACGGGCTGAGGTCTGACCGCCGCCCCTCCGGAGCAGAAGGAGTCAGAAACTCCAGGTCTGACTGCGGAGGCTGCCGCTGCCTCTCTGTACAAGGTGGCGGCCTCTCTGTAGCGGAAGGAGTCAGAAGCTCCAGGTCTGACCACAGAGGCTGCCGCTGCCTCTATGTACAAGATGGCGGCCTCTCTGTAGCGGAAGGAGTCAGAAGCTTCAGACTACAGAGACCAGCCCAAGTCCGGGTGAGCCCCTGCGGCACCCACGCTCTTGCTTGGGGAAACTGGGACAGTCAGGCGGAAACTCAGGCAAGTGCACAAGGGCAGGGCAGAAGCCAAGACTGTCAGTTCATCCCTGAGACTCCGCCCCATCCAAGCTGAGCAGAGGTTTCTGCAGTTTTTCAAGTCTGATCCTATAAGACTGTCTCCAATACAGAAGTTATCCCAGAGTAGACACAGCTGATACCCACATCCAATTGGCCTGAAGGTCAATTCACAACAATAGAGACTTAGCTACAACAAAGCTGTGCACGCAGTCCACAAAGGGGATCACCAAGAGTGTCTACCTCAGGTAACTGAGGAGGCTGACCCACTGTGCTATATAGGACACCAAACACACAAAGCCATCCTACCAACTCTGAAAAATAGTGATAATGCCGAGACAAGGAAATAGATCTCAAACAAAAGAGATGGAGGATATAGAATTCAGAACTACGGTTCTAAGGTTATGCAACAATATCCTAGAAAAGCTCGATAAACTTCATGAGACCCAACTAAAAAGTATAGATAAACTGACTAAATTGGAAAATATTATGCAGAGATCCAACAGCAGAATGGAAGAACACAAGAATCAGGTCAAAGAGCCAAAAGACACTCCACTGGAGAAGGAAGAAGAAAAGAGGATCCAGAAAGTTGAAGATAGTGTAAGGAGCCTCTGGGACAACTGCAAGCGCACCAACATCAGAATTATGGGGGTGCCAGAAGAAGAGGGAGTGCAAAATACTGAAAACATATTTGAAGAAATAATATCAGAAAACTTCCCTCACCTGGTGAAAGAAATAGACTTACAAGTACAGGAAGCCTACAGAACCCCAAACAAGAGGAATCCAAAGAAAAATTCTTCTCGACACATCATCATCAATATGCCAAGGGTAAAAGACAAAAAGAGGATCTTACAAGCAGCAAGAGAAAAGCAGTTGGTTACCTATAAGGGAGCACCCATACGACTATCAGCTGATTTCTCAACAGAAACCATGCAGGCCAGAAGGGAGTGGCAAGAAATATTCAAAGTGATGAATAGGGAGAACCTACAACCAAGATTACTGTATCCAGCAAAGTTATCATTCAGAATTGAAGGGCAGATAAAGAGCTTCACAGATAAGAAAAAGCTAAAGGAGTTCATCACCACCAAACCAGTATTATATGAAATGCTGAAAGGTATTACTTAAGAAGAGGAAGAAGGTCAAGTGAATTAAAAATCTCAGGAATAGAATAAACTGGTGAATATAATAGAATTAGGGGCAAAGAAAGGGAGTGGATAGATAATTATCAGGGTGAAGGGGTGTGGGGTGCAGAAAGAGACTGGATTAAAATTGTATAATTTATGGATGAGGACAATAGTGGGGGGAGGGGGTAAGGGCAGAGGGTGGGGTGGGAATCAGGTGGAAGGGAGCTATGGGGGAGAAAAAGGAGAAACAACTGTAATAATCTGAGCAATAAAGATTTATTTAAAAAATAAAAAAAATAAAAAAAATAAAACACATCATAGAATACATGTGCAAAATGCAGTACTTAATGCGCGATTTCACGTAAGAACACATTTCCAAAGCTCAGTTCATCCACAGGGCGATGAGTTAATGAAATCTTGCAACCTACTTCAGGGAAGGCAAGAGAGAGGAACATGGTGCCAGGTAACTGAGGAACACAAAGTTACGTTAGTAATCCAAACATTTAATTTTAAACGTTTAATGAAAAACAAAATCAAGCACATTGATACTTGCCAACTGTTACCAACATGTGTGCACATGAAATCCTATTAACCTGAAAGCAAAACTTCTTCCTGAGAAATGTGATGGTTACAGTGCAGTTTGTTGTGTTTAGATCTTGTTTTTTCTATCTTGCGGCGAGGGATACCAGGGGCTAACGGTGTGCTGTTGAATGCTATGGGAGTGGCTATTGAGAATTCTCATTATTTACAGAAACTGGAGGGTTATCAAGCCACTGGATGTTTTTTAAACCCTCGCTTCAAACCATATGGTGCATTACAACAAATGTGAGGAAAGAATGGAAATGGGCGACTGAAAATATCTTTCTCAACCCTCAGAAGCAAACTTGTGTTTTTTTCTTCCTAAAAGAAATAGTACCTAGAGATTACAGAACTCGGTGTATTTCCTCAGGTGGTGTATCCAGCTAGTGTTCATTTTAACTAATTTATGATGTGGAAATAGAAATGCTAGATAAAGTCTTTCGGCTTATAAAATCGAAGTGATACTATAGCTAGTATATCAGGGTTTCCTGCTTTAGTGGTAAAAGAAACTATCTCTTTCATTTTGGAGATTACTTTTTTTTTCCCCCTAAGTCTGGAGGTCAGGTCCATATAGGTCAAATGGGAGGACTCACAGAGTATCTGAGGGGAGGTGGCAAAGGCAAGGAAATGTCCCCATGGGTCATATCCTCCTCCCTGTCGGGAATCCTGGGAAAGCAGAGATGAGAGTGCTAGCAGGAAGGTGAAGTGGCCGTTGGGGTGTGATGGCAGCAACCTGGCTTTGAAGATGTGTCTGGAAAGCTTCTTAGATTGGCCAGTGTGGATCCTGTGGCCAGTGTCAGTCAGTCACTGAGATGGCCATCTGAAATAGAGCCAAAGGGAACAGAGGTGGCAGATGCTAGCAACTTATAAAATAGAGTGGAAGCTCCACAGATTAGGAGAAACTTCTGGAATCTGGTGAGGGACTGAGTTATAGGACTTAAGGAGTACGAGAGTTTCTGGGGTCTGGGAAAAATGTTACAAAGTTTAGAAAACGATTCAGAAATATGTCTTGTGATATGTTACTCAGTTTGTTGTGCACCTTTTCGATGCAATCTTATCTTTAATTTAGGCAACTGGAGACACTTTTAAAGGGGAAAATGGGTTTGGTTTTTATAGGGCTTTATTTTATTCATTCAACATCCAGTGCACATTTACTGAGAATCCATGGTGCTGTAGGAATGGCACCTGCTCAGCTTCCTTGTGAAAGGCAAAATAGTTCCTTGGCCACACACTGGTTCTAGTTATTTCCAAAAAGATCAGCACATACTGGCTTTTGAAAGGCTTTGACTCATGTATATGACTCTTCATCCGGGTCAGTACCACTCAACAATTGTATGTACCCCCGCCCTCTGCAAGGGAATGTCCCTTTGGTGTCACCAATGTTCTTTCTTCTAAGACGTTTCTAAGTTTGGCATTTTGATCCAGCAAGTATAACTCTTCTTACCTTTGCCCTTAGAAGTTTTGCACTTCCATATAATGAGATGGAAAATCTCTATGAGATAATTTCTGCCTCTCTATAAGAGTGAAATGACAATCTGTTATTAATAAATTTCCACAGAAAATTTTGACTTTTCATTAGAAAAAATACATCTGTCTACTTTTCTCCATGCATGCTTCAGAAAAAAATATATTTTTGAAAGATACACAGTCCACTGGACTTATCAGTTGTTCATAGCTCTTAGGGACGTTTATTTAAAATATCCTCATCCAGCGTCAATGTGAGCCTGGCTGGAGTCCGCATCTCATTAACTTCATTTCTCCAGGAAGAACTCATTTGTACGCCTCGCCCACATGCAGCTAGCCCCAGCTGTTCCAAAGACAAACTCTTCTAGATTCCAATTCAACATTTTCTTCCTTTTCACCAGCACTTGGAAATCTGAGTTCAGATCACAATGGACATTCTTTGGGGGGTGGAGGTTCGCCATCCTGTGATACTGCCCTTTCAGAAAGAGCTACCCAACTTTTTTCTAGATTATTAGCAATTTGAGGGGGGGAAATGTCAGCCACCTAATTTTCAAAGAACAGAGAAATCGGTGATTCCAGGTTGCAGATTGACCTCCTCTACCCTCAGATATGCAGAGATAATAGATTTTTAAAAATCTTTTACTAATCTTGCTCACTGAAATCTACTTCCCAAAACTTAAACTTACTAGACATAATAATAGTTCAGTATTTTCTGATGTAAACAGTTAGCTCTTACTGTACAGTGTCCTTATTCGAAGTTGAACTCCCTCTCAGGGCTTTTGTAAATTACCCCTGGTTTATTGCTCCATATTTTTAGGCAAACACCAACGGAAATGTAGGATCTCGATCACATGTCGACAACACCAGAGACAGGAGCACTATCCCTCCACGTAGGATACTTTATTTCCACCTAAAACCATCTCCCTCGTGCTGTGTGGGATGTGGCACTGAGCCAACCTCTTATACTTTCTTTAATTTTGACCAAATATATGTTTCTATTTTAAAAGTAAATTATAATACCTCAAGAACCCAAAGAATTCACTTCCAGTGATACCTTGCCCACCCCAGGTTTTCCATCACTGCTTAAAACTCCCACTACAGATAGATACTTGCTGTTCTTCTTAAATTGTAAGTTGTTCAACACCTGTGGTGACTTTCCCTGACCTAAGATTTGTCCTGCCCTGGGGAACCTTTAATGACCTCAGAGCCTGGATTGGCTGGTCTTCTCTGGCTTCAACCACCACAGGAATCTTATTTGACAAATCCTGCCTTAACTGCCTACTGAATTAATTCTGTCGTTCAACAAATAGTTTTCAATTCTTCCTGTGCATAAGGCTCTATGCTGAGTCCATGGCAGGTACAAAAAAAAAATGAATAAGATGTGGTCCTTGCCTTTAAGAAGTTTAGAGCTTAAAGTCTACATTCAAAACATCAAAGTCTTATTCATCATGGACAGATTCTTCCACTCTCATCTTTTTCTTTGTCCATTAGGGCAAAGTGAAGAGGGGAGGAGGGATATTTACCCAGAGAGGCAGTTCTTCCGAGGGGGTGGACTCTAAAGGACAGTGGTGAGGATTCAGGAATTTCATCTCAGACATTGAAAGGAGATGTGGAAACTGGAACTGAGTGTGGCCTCTGAGTCCCACTGGGCAGCTGGCCAGCCCCTATACTCTCAGCTATTAAGCCACAAATCATTCATGATGAAGCCAACTAGAAGATATATCATGTAATGGGAAAATCTTGGCAATTTTAATATAAAATATTACTTTTAAATGTGTTTACAAAATAATTTATTAAGACAACTTTAGTATAAATAAAGTGTTTATAGAGAAAAATCCAAAACTCGTCCAATATAGAAGCTCATAAAAAATTTATATGTATAAACCTACTCATATATAATCTTTTGAAATTATCATAATGGCTATTTCTAATACCTATAAGGTATACCTCTATTACTTCAAGCTTTTTAAATGAGAAAAACAATTGTTGGTACAGATCAATCCAGCACAGCCCAAAATTCAAAATCACTACATTAGACACAGTGAAAAACACAATATTGCCATAACTAAGCTAAGGCTTGAATATTTATTTCAGTCTGCTTTACCGGCTAAAATTGTATGGCTTGTCACAGCCTGTTTTTTCTCTTCATTATATTAGCAAAGAACACTCTGAACTTTCTTGAGGAAATTGAGTTTTAAAAGCAGCATTCAGCATTAGCTCGACTTCCCATGCAAGGGGGCATACTTCGGGAGGAATGGCAAGTCCTTGGATTCATGTCTCCCTGAACTAATGTGTCCAGGGCATTTGTGTCTATTTGCATAAATTCTTGAGGATGCTATTTTGAATTGTCTTCTGTTGAATTGACACATATGTTTTGCCAGTCACTCATTCTTGATTCAGGGACGGAACTGTAGGCCAATTGGAAAGATACTCAGGGCCATTGATACGTCCTCCTGTCAGCTCCACACTTGTTAACTTGGCTATTCTTTAGAGCGTCTATTGGAGAATGATCAATTGAAATCAGTATAGAACAGAGCAAGTTTTCTGCTTTAACCACTTCAACTAAGATCCCAAATTATTTTTATTTTTACCTGTATCATCTCTACCAAATCAGCAGAAGAGACATTGGTAAGTTAACAGTAAACCAGTATACAAGTATGAATGCATTTTATTTAAGCATTTCAAAGCAGTGTATTCAATTTTATTTTTGAAAACGTCAAATATATACAGAAGTGGACAGAATATTACCATGAACCCCCATGTGCACTGTACCCAGCTTCAACAATTTTCAACTCATGGCCAATTTTGTTTTATCCCACTGTCCTCCTCCCCATAGAATTTGAAGCAATTCCAAGTATCACATCATTTTACCCATATACTTTTTAGTAAGAATTCCTAGAAAATAAGGATTCCTTAAAAAAAAAAATAACCACAATATCATTATACCTTTACAAAACTGCTAATTCTTACTAATTACCATATACATAGTCATTGTTCAAATTTCCAATTCTTTGAGAAAGGATTGTTTTCCTTTGGTTCGGGGACTACTTGTTAAGACCCTCCTAATCTCCCAATAACTTATTTTTTCATTGTGAGAGTATATGTTGAAGAAGCTGGTTTGTTTATCCCATAGTCTGTATTTTGCTAATTACCTCCCCATGGTTTCTTCTAACACGTTCCTCTCTCCTGCTCTTCCTGTAGAATGGTTGTTGAAGCTAGATGATTGATCAAATTTGGGTTTGATGACTTTTATTTGGTCTTGCCTCTTCCCATCAGGAGGCACGTAATGTCAGAATGCGTTTCTTTCTGTAATGTTAGATTCATTAACTCATTAGGGTTGTAAAAATGGTGAAGTTTTCACTTTATCATACATTAGCTAGAGTGCTCAAATGATTTCTAAGCAAGAGAGTGCCTGGCACATAGTAGGTACTCAATGCAATGTTTGTTGATGAATTAGTTTCCTTAAGAACCGCTGTGATGTGGAAAGTTACTGCATGCCTTTGATAGGAACCTTGCTTGCCTGCAATCCAATTAATAAAGCATCTCTTTCTGTCCTAGTATCACATCCTTCTCCATCTTACACAAAGCATCACTTACAGATTACTTGAGTTGCATTGTCTTTGTTACTGACTATCTTTTGGTGCTGGGTACCAATTTTTAAGTGTGGCTGTTTTTTGAAGTTCTTATAGACTTACTTGATGATTATCTTTTTCTCAGTTTCATGCCAACTTAACTTTGCATTCCTTACATATTGGAAAAGGCCAAGAAGCAGAAAATCAAGGAGGCCCTGAGATGTGTTTCAGAACAGAGCCTCCTTAGGGCCAGCACCAAGCACCCTCTAACCTCTTAGATGGTTAAAGGTCTTTGCAGTTGACCCAGCCTGTGACGCACACTCCTTGCGAAGGCTTCCTGAAAAGAAAGCAATATTTTTACAGACTCTGAGCTCAGCCTCGTTTGTAGCAAAGCAAGCTTGCCTTTTATCTTCCATGTAGTGTGCCCATAAAACAGTAAATGAAAAGAGCCTCTGTAAATCATAGCTTGATTTTTTGCCCTTGACACAGTGTGTATAAATATCCTCTGGTATGGGTAGGTTTAAAAACACTGTGGACAATTGGCTTTATTTTTCTAACAATGTAGAGCACGTAATCACAGTAATCACATCATCGTGACGCAGGAGGTCAGATCCTCATAGTTAAGACATAGATGCAGTGCTGTGCATTCTTGCTGCTGAATACTTTGGCATTTACTTGTTCACATGAAAAGCAGTGTAACAGATGTACGTTTCTGCTGTGTTCTCAGTGCACAGCAAGGAGCACAAAATAAAAAACAACCTTTGGTGAGAGGAGCACTCTTGTGTGCATGATTGGAAAAATACAGTTACAACCTGAGGTCAAATTGTATTCCATAGAGGAGCACTGGTAATGTGCTTGGGTCTTCATAGGGAAGACATGTTCCCAACATTCTATTGAGATCATGAGTCCGATTTTCATGGAGTTAAGTGTCAAGATAGGCTTTGAAGACCCAGTAAAAAAAATTTAAATATAGTAACAATCTTCCGGAAGCAACAGCATGAGCAAAAACATCAGGGCTTCCATCTTCAGGGCACATTCAGGGGTAATTAAGGGATTCCAGTTTGATTCGCCTGCAAAGTGACTCTAGGCAGGTAGGTATTAAATAAACAGAGTTGTCTGGAGCCATAGGGAAGAGGATCTTCAGTGTCAAGTTGAGGCATTGACACCAAGCAGTGAGGAGAGAGTAAAAGCTTTGAGTAAGGGTGTGATGGGACCTGGGCAATCCAGGGTGTCAGGAATGGATCAGAAAGGGGTAAATGGGAGTTAAAATCATTAATGAGGAGGAACATTTTAATGATAGAAGCTGAAGGATTGGGCAATTTAATGAGAGGAAAAGGAGACGTGAAATCAAATCCCATTTGAATGGTTTCAAATAAAAGAGAGAAGTGAAGGAAAAGAACTTCTTTGGGGGGGAATAAGAGTGAGAGTTGCAGTAAGACAGATTATGGAAGTTTAGAAATGTCCAGAGGCCATCAGAAATATACAGGACTGGACCTGGCCAGCGTGGCTCAGTGATTGAGTGTCGACCTATGAACCAGGAGGCCATGGTTCTATTCCCAGTCGGAGCACATGCCCTGTTGAAGGCTCACTCTCCAGTGTGGGAGCGTGTAGGAAGCAGCCAGTCAATGATTCTCTCTCATCATTGATGTTTCTATCTTTCTCCATCTCCTTTCCTCTCTGAAATTAATAAATATATATTTTTTTTAAAAATATATAGGAGTGAGTTCATAATAAATATAACATTTTAGGAATTGTCAAAAAGGCATAATAGTTGGAATATCCTTCTAAATACTCTCAAAATCTATCCACTTCTCCATTGAATTTCCTGCTGCCCCTTTGTTCAAGTGTCATATCCTCTCATCTGCACTATTGAAATAGTCCCCAGCCGAAACCGGTTTGGCTCAGTGGTAGAGCGTCAGTCTGCAGACTGAAAGGTCCCAGGTTCAATTCCAGTTAAGGGCATGTACATTGGTTGCGGGCACATCCCTGGTGGATGGTGTGCAAGAGGCAGCTGGTCGATGTTTCTCTCTCATCGACGTTTCTAGCTCTCTATCTCTCTCCCTTCCTCTCTGTAAAATATCAATAAAATATATTTTTTTAAAAAGAGCTCAAACACAATTTTAAAAAAAAAGAAAGAAAGAAAGAAATAGTCCCCAGTCAAAAGCAGGAGCCCCTGGTGTAGGGTTTCTTCACAGCACCATGCGGCCATTCCAGCTCCTAGCAGCAGGACAAGTAACAGTGCCAGCATGAGGGAGAATGGCAGAAAAGGCAGAAAAGAAGGACCAGCAGTCTCCATGACCTTCAGCCATGAAGAGAGGACAGCAGTGTCTATTATTCTGCATTAGAACATCTACATTAAGTCTCCGAATTTACAGAAACTGTGTGATACTAGAGCATTCCTGATGCATCACTGGCCCTGAGAGCTAGGAGAATATGCTTTTATTTCAGGAACAGATTTCTTTGATCACAGCTTCAGGGTATTATACCAGCTGCTTTGACATCATTGACTTTTCTTTTTACTACATTCCAGGGCTATTACTGACTTAAAAGAATCCTTGAGAGAGAGACAAAAATCTGGCTTTGACAATAAAAAGCATTATGGTATCCAGCTTGCTTTCTGCTTTGCATACGTCTATAAACCCTTTCTGCCTTCATATTTTTACAGCTGAGGAAACAGGGTCTTGCCCAGGCTAGATGGAAAAGCACCTGTATTTGCATTGCATCCTGTGTTTTGCATAACAAATGCACAGATAGGCAGACATTCGGGGGGGGGGGGGGACATGTGTGTGCCTGAGTGACAGACTAGACTGATTGATTGGTGGCTGTCACATTGCAGGATGTTGCATACTCTCAAAACTCTAAATTTAATTCCTTTAATTAAAGAACTGGAAGGATATGAATAACAGAACTACTTCGTTCCTAATTGATGCAGATCTGCAATGCTCATCCCTAAAATCTGTTCCCAGAATTTTTCAGAAGTTTTCAAATCTGATTTAAAATATATGTATAGTTATCTTTTTCTTCTTTAACTTTTTTTTTAGGGATGGTGGCTTTGCCTCACCAAATTCTAACTATCGTGTCCTTTCCATACAATGGGATTGGAATTGATCATTTTTGAGGTTTTTCACTCTGAAAGTAGGAGCCTGACATCCTAAAGACAACTTGGCACTGTTCAAGGATGCTGGCAGTCCAGTTTAAGAGTAGAGAGAAAATGAATCTCTTTTACAAATTTATTTGTTGCTTTTTCTTAATCTCTCAGGATCATATCAATTAATGCAGAAAAAGCATTTGACAAAATTCAACACCCTTTTTTTTATAAATACTCTCAGTAAAGTGGGGATAAAGGGAACATACCTCAACATAATAAAAGCCTTATTTGACAACCTATAGCCAACATCATACTCAATGGGCAAATACTAAAACCATTTCCCCTAAGAATGAGAACAAGACAGGGATGCCCACTTTCACCCCTCCTGTTCGAAATACTATTAGAAATGCTAGCTATTGCAATCATCAAGAAGAAGAAATAAAGGTATCAAATTGGAAAAGAAGTAAAACTCTCCTTATTTGCAGGTGACATGATATTGTACCTAGAAAATCCTAAAGACTCCATAAAGAAACTACTAGATTTAATAAATGAACTCTGTAATGTAACAGCATACAAAATTAACACCCAGAAATCTTGGAATTTGTATGTACATGAATAATGAACTCACAGAAAGAGAAACAAAAAAACAATCCCATTTACCATTGCAACAAAAAAAATTAAGGTACCTAGGAATAAACTTAACTAAGGAGGTAAAAGGTCTGTACTCAGAAAACTATATGACATTGAAAAAAAGAGAGGAAGACATAAAACAAGTGGAAGTATATACCATGTTCATGGATTGGTAGAATCAGCATCATTAAAATGTCCATACTACACAAAGTAATCTATAGATTCAATGCAATCGCCATTAAAATACCAACAGCATATTTCACAGACCTAGAACAAACTCTCCAAAAATTAATATGGAATTTAAAATGGCTGCAACAATCCTGAGAAAGAAGAACAAAATAGGAGGGAATCGCAATACCAGATATCAAGCTATATTACAAAGCCACTTGTTACCATTTACAAGGGAAGAAACCAAGCACAGGGAGGTGCTATGAACTGCCGAAGATCACAGAGTCCATGCTCTTTATTCTGCATGTCCTTATCTCAAAACTTCCTGGTACTGGCACAAGAACAGACACATGGGCCAGTGCAACAGAACAGAGAAATCGACCCAAGCCATGATGTGCAATTAATATTATTTGACAAAGGAAGCAAGAGCATACAACGGAGTCAAGACAGTATCTTCAATAAATGGTGTTGGGGAAATTGGACAGATACGTGCAAAAAAAAATGAAACTAGATCGCCAAATTATACCATACACAAAAATAAACTCTTAAAGTTTATTTTTTCTTAAATAAAATATACCAGGATAAATATACAGCCACTTAAAGCATTGGGATAGCATCAGTAGCTGAAATTGGACCACAGCCTAATCGTGTACCACTTATAAAATGCACATGTTCTCTTTGGCCTGTCCTTGGGCAGGAAAAGAGACTTCAAGTACAAACAAAGCAGTTCAGGTTGTACAATGCATTAAAAATATAAGAAAAATTATTTTCTAAAGAGACAAGCAGAATTAATGTGTGGATAGCTTGCAGAAGAAAATGAAATAAGTATGGTGGTATCAGGAGTGCCTTTCTATCTGTAGCACTCTTCACTGTACGCTCCCAGGTCTGTTAGGAACTCGCCACATTATCACTGGTTCTGATTAGCATTTGCTTTTGAAGCCGTTTCACCACTTTGAGGGAATCCTTAACAAGCAGTAGTTTGGGCTGTCTGGGCATAAGGCTATGGTTTTTGCCCATTAAAATGGAGACTGTTCCCTTAGACCACCAGGCCATCATTTTATAGCCTCTTCACCAACTTGCTGGGTTGTCAGCTGACCTTTTCCCATTGAATATCCAAGTTATACTATTGGGTACCCACCAACCCAAAGCTTTTAAAGGAATCAGGATTCACCAAAAGGGTACTGGTAAGCAGCTAGAAATAATCATGTCTTTGTTGGATTTTTAGGAGTTTTTTATTTCAAAAGTATAACTCCAGGAGTGTTTATTTCAACCTAATATCTATAATCTCTCACACTAGCGTGAGCAATGAGTCACCATGACCTATAATTATGATGATGATAGCTAGCAGTTAATTGAGCTCTTTCTTTGTGCCAGGAATTTTTCTAGACTCTTTACCTGCGTTGCCATATTTAATTTTCACAAGCACCCCACGCAGGAGGTAATAGCATTGTCACCATTTACCGTGGAAGAAACCGAGACACAGGGAGGTACTATGACCTGCCCAAGGTCACGGAGTCCATGCTTTTTATCCTGCATGTCTTTATCCAACAGGGTAAGAAGGGACCCCTAGCACTGATAATGAAAATTGGCATCTGCAGGTGGCGATCCCTGTGCAGGTCCATGGAGCTCTTGAGTGGACACAATCCCCAAGCTGTCCATTAGGTATGGCTTAATAAAAGGCCCAAGATCCCTTTGCACTTGTTTCTGTCCAGTCTCCACTCATGTTTTGTTTTAAGAATCTGGTTTCATGGCAACCCTGATGCAGAGCTGCCCTGTCTTCTTCCTTGGCTCTGTGCTACTCTGTGGAGTGGCAAGGCTCTCAAACCAATCAGGGGGTCTGATGCCATAGTGTTGAGACCGTGGGGAAAGCTGTTGCTTTCACCCTTTTCTTCCCCTTCCAATGTGGAGCACTCCTCCTCAGGTTAGGGAAGCTGGGTCCACATTACTATTGGGCCACTCTCTTGACTCTTGGGTTAGAACGTTTCATGGCCTAAATTACCTCGTAAGTACTAAGATTCTCCTCTCAGCTCTTGTCTGCCTCCTTTCTGAAAGTTCCCAACTTAGCATCTAAGAGATGAAGGGTGAACCATAGGGAGTAGTTGATACTCCTTTGCAGCCCACTTTCCATTTTCCTCGTTGACAGCAAAGATGTATGGCCCAGAGATAACCCATGTTTCCAAGGCCACATGTGCTTTGTTCAGAGAGCCTGCTCTCAAATGGCCCATGAAGTGGCAGCCACAGGTATGCAAATGCTCAGGCCTGACCCCTCTTTATAGTGTCATAAATGACTGATCAAAAAGCAGTTGGGCTGAGGGAAAATGAGAAGCTAGGAAATTCTGGATATTCAATTGCTGGTTAAACAAGTGCCTATAGACTCTGCATTTCCTAACTAGGTGACAAATTACCAGGTATGTTCAGAGTCAGCTGTGCCGCCATTCAGGATTGTCTTACTTTCGGGCTGTTTTGAGCAGCTTTGTGTATGAAATGCCAGGCATTAAGAAATCTATTGTTCTCTGGCTGGTGGTGCTCAGTGGTTAGAGTGCCCATCCTAGTACCATAAGGTCTTGGGTCCAATTCCAGGTCAAGGGCATGTACCTGGATTTCCAGTTCATTCCCAGCCCGGTTGGGGCACATGTGGGAGGCAACCAATTGAGGTATCTCTCTTACATAGATGTTTCTCTCCCCTTCCCCCTTTCCATTCTCTCTAAAAATCAATGGGAAAAAATATCCTCAGGTGAGCATTAACAACAACAAAAATATCTGTTGTGGAGGAGAATCATATAAAAACTACTAGAAAAATAATTTTATCAGCAAGGAAAATGCCCCATTTTCAGGTGCCCCTCTTAAACAATCTGCATCATTGAAGAAGGGTCAGAGCCTCACCTACACTTGAAAGCCACGTTGACTCCCTCTTATCTTGACCTTGTTTCCCATCGCCTTCCTGCCAGAACACCACTATCTCTCTGGCTGCATCCAACGACTTTTAATTCCTTCTCTTCCCCACTGTTTGCCAAGAGGATAATTGAGCAGTAAGTCATGTTCTCTGGTGAGATCATAATTTTTTAAAAAAAGACTTGCCACGGAACCAAATGGCAACTTTGAAAGGCAGTCTTTGAAAAGACCAGTGAACTCCCGCAAGATTAAGATGTTGAGAGCAAAATCCTGGACAAAAACATTCCAGCTGAGTTTTCATGCTGAGGAGGGCACAAGTTGTAGAGACTATTGGTTTCTGGTTTCAGTCCAGCCAATACCACTGATGAGCTGTGTGGCATTTGAACAAATTACTTTATCTCTGTGTCTCCTATTTTTTCACATGTGAAATAGAATAGAGTTGTGAGGATTGAACCCAAGTAAGCCACTTAGTACCTGGCACAGGGAAAGTGTTCAATAAATACCATTAGAGTAACATATGTGGAACATTAGGAAAAGATGTGCATACTTTAGGTGTGCATAGAAATACTATCTTGGAGACATTATGATAATCCTTACTGCACATGACCTAATAATTTTTATTTTTCCTCTTATCAGCCACCCTGCTGGGAGGGATACAGCTGTGTGTCTGTATAGCTAGAGCTCGCTGGTTCTGTGTAGATGAGACTTACAAGCCATTGGAGTTGACTGGACTCCTGGTTCTTTTTCTTATCCAGGTGCTGGAAAGCTTCAAGATCATGGACTATAGCCTTTTGCTGGGAATCCACATCTTAGACCATTGCCTCAAAGAGAAAGAAGAGGACACGGCACAAAATGCGCCTGATGCAAAGCGGCCTGGAATGCAGAAGGTTCTCTACTCCACAGCAATGGAATCCATCCAGGGTCCAGGGAAATCAGGGGACGGGATCATCGCAGAGAACCCGGACACGTAAGTGCAGCCACCTGCCCACAAGCCTTCTTGGTTGATGAAATGCAATCATGTTACCTTCATGGTGGCTCTTTGAGAATAGATTCCTACTTAATGCTAAAATGAACTAAGCCGGGTTTCAGTTCTTTGTTTGTTTGTTTGTTTGTTGGTTTGTTTCCACTGAAGATACTTTAATGGAGGGGCTCATAACAGAAGTGTGGGTAGGGCGAAGGGAAGCAGCAATAGCTAGTCGGGGCTTAAAGACTAGGCCACTCCAAGGCACGGGGACAACGGGCAGAGCCCCACGGTCCCTGGAGAATGGGTGCCAGAGTGAGCTGTGGCTGTGGGACGCAGCCATTGCTGGAACCCTGGGCTGAAACATGGAGGGAACAGAGAAGCAATATCTGGGTGTCTCTCCTCTCATACTCTGCTCTTTTTTTAAATTAATGTTTACATTCAGTTTGATTATGTATTAGTTTCAGGTGTGCAGCACAGTGGTTAGACAATCATATACTTTACAACATGTTCCCCTTGATATTTCCAGTACCTGCCTAAGCCAGGCTTCATTTCTGTCCTTCTGTGGATGACTGGATGGGTAGCCATTCTTTGAGTTATCCTTCTTTCACCCACATGACTTCTCTTTCTCCCTCCCACCCAATGGCTCTATTATTTAATGATGGCTGAACATATTTTTTACCCCATTTACTACATATTCCAAACATCCATCATACTTTGAATTTAAATAAACATGTATTTAAGCAAATACATGATTGGAATTATGTCCCCAATTAAGAGCTTCTTATCTGCCTAAGAGGATTCTGTTGTACTAGACCTCTCCCCTGGCAGATGTGGTCCGTCGCTACTGCCAGATGTGATAGTAACTTTGGGATTAGTTAGCTTATTGTATAAAGTGAATACTGACTAACAGAAATACTTACAACCAAAGAAAATTATTGAAATGGCTGACTGTATCACATGTGTGTACCAGCTGAGCAAGGAGACTGAAAGAAATAAATCATTTTCCTTGTCTATAAGTGGCTTTCTTCTCAGATTCTTCAACAATGACTAAGACACAAGCATATTTCACTTTCATAAAGGAAGTTCATACATATTAAACTGGAAAAAAAATCCTGCAGATCCATCTAAATGTCAAACAATAAATTAAACAAGTTATTTCTTTTCTATCAGTATAGTGAAAGAATACAGTCATTAAAATATATATTACTTGCCCGGCTGGTGTGGCTCTGTGCTTAAAGGTCATCCCACGTACCAAGGGGTCACCAGCTCAATTCCCGGCCAGGGCACATGCCCAGGTTGCAGGCTCAGTCTTCTGTAAGGAATGTGCAGGAGGCAGCCAACTGATGCTTCTCATTGATGTTTCTATCTCTATCTTCCCTTCCTCTTCCTGTAAAACAAATAAAAGCATATTTTAATATACATTGATTTCAGAGAGGTTATCTTTGCATCCTGGATTCCTTATACATTTTTTATCTGTGCTTTTCTACATTTTATTCTGAAATCTCATAGTGTTGCATTTTTAAAAAGCAATATTTTAAAATACTTTAAAATTCTTGCTCATGGCTTTAAGATAGTACTTAAAATTGGCTTTAAAATTGTACTCTTTCTACCCAGTACTCCAGGGCTGACAGCTTGGATGTCACTCTGATCTGTGGGAACTACATCATGCTAGATTCCAAGGAAAACTTTAACTGAGACCAGGAACAAAATGATGAAGGGAGAGAGAGACTGCAGAATTATTAAAGAGTGTTCATTGTTATTTACAGCCTAATTATTAGAAATGACTTTTAACTTCCTATTCTTGTACTACAAAATATTTTCTCTTTTGCTCTATCAACAGAATGGGAGGGATTCCAGCTAAAAGCCATAGGGGAGAGAAACTCCTTTTATTTATGGGCATTATTGACATTCTGCAATCATATAGGTAAGAAATTGGGGGGAATCTTTTATAATTTTAAAAAAATCAACAAAAGATTCTGAAAATTCACCAAGTGGGAGGGGTTTTTTTACATTCTCATTTTCTTTTTCTGCCCATTTACACTTAGGCTAATGAAGAAGTTAGAACATTCCTGGAAAGCGCTTGTTTATGATGGGGTAAGTGGCTATCGTGTTCCTTATTAAACTGTGTATTCCTCTGGTTTCTCGGAGACTTCACAGTATGTCTGGAAAGTTGTGTCACTAGACTTGGAGAGGAAACAAGAGTCTTTACAAACTCAGAATCAGGCTCAGCTTGTTCAAATCTAAGACCGAAGACAACATAAAGTTTATCCAGTCTGATGGCTATTTATAGGCCAGGAAAACAAAAAGATCTTGTTTGTGTGAAATCTGAAGAAATTATGAGTAAATGGAGACTTCTCATAGGCACTAGGAAGACTAGTAGGATAGTTGAAAGTTCTTACAAGATCAAGCTACAGAGGGTTTTGAACCTGACCTTGATGGCAGCCCTGGATTTGAACCCTGCATTCACCACTTGACTAGCCATGTGACCTAGACACATTGCTTGTAATTTTTCCTTAGTCTAATTTCTTAGCTCTACCAGGGCAAAGTCATAGTACCATGTACTACCTGTCTCATAGGACGAATGTGAGGATTTAATTAATAACGTACCTAACACTTAATAAGGGCATGGGAAGTGAAGGCTTTTCCATTGTTATGGATTTTTTTCATGACCAAAGCTGAGAAGACAATGTCTTTTGGACCAGAATTGGTAGAGCAAGAATATAGTTATCAAGAAGCAGTAGCGCTCTCTCTCTCTCTCTCTCTCTCTCTCTCTCTCTCTCTCTCTCTCTCTCTCTCTCTCCTCTTTCTCCTTTTTTCCTCCCTCCCTCTCTCCTTCTCTCTCTGTCTCCCACTCCCTTCCTCCCTATTCCCTGCCACCCCTCACCCCTGCACACACAGGTGTTCTTATATGATGTTAGATTTGAACTTCCTGCCGCTGAAAGAACATTCACTGGTCTCAGCCTCCCTCAGTTAATAACTTGAAGTGACAATTCCAAAGAATATATGGGTCCCAGATTTGCTCACGAAATTTTAAAAGCTGTTAGCAGATGCTTTCCTTTGAAAGGGGATAAATTATAGACGCTGTTCTTCTCCTAGCACACGTACTTTCTTTGTTCTGAGGAAGACTGGTAATAACCTTTCAGCAGGAAATCTGCATTTTGTCCACAGGCTGTGCAATGACGTCAGTGGGAATGCACTTGTAAACAACAGGTTCACAAGTCTGTTTCTAAGAATTAAAGCGAGGTTGCTTATTCAAATCAAAGATTCCTTCTTTAAGTTTTTCCCTTAGCTGAGAAAAGCAGAGCATCCATAATGCCTTCAGCGTGGAAGGGAGAGAGAGAACACACCCTCTCGCACCCCCTTCTGTTTCCCATGACCACGTTAATTCCTGTTACCAGATGAGATTGCTGATCAGAATGGCCTGGCCCTCTGTTGGTCAGATGCTTCTAAGAGACCCCTACCTTTGTCTTGTTAAAACACATCTTCATCTTTGTGTGTGTGTGTGTTAATCTTTTTAAGACACACTCTGTGTTGATTACATATTTGTGAAATTATAAGCAATAATTAAGATGTATATCTGTTAATAAATGTGCCTCTTATTTAAACAACTAGAGGCCTGATGCATGAAATTCATGCAAGAGTAGGTCTTCCTTCCCCCGGCTGCTAGCACTGACTTCCCTCTGGCACCTGGGACCCAGGCTTCCCTCGCAGCCCAAGCTTTGTCCGGAAGGTCATCCAGAAGGACATCTGGTCTAATTAGCATATTATACTTTTATTATTATATACTATAGGCCTGGTGCATGAAATTCATGCACAGGGGGTGTCCCTCAGCCCGGCCTGCATCCTCTCCACTCTGGGACCCCTTGGGGGATGTCTTGACTACCCATTTAGGCCTGATCCCACAGAGCAGTCAGACATCCCTCTCACAATCCGGAATTGCTGGCTCCTAAAGCTTACCTGCCTGCCTGCCTGATTGCCCCTAACCACTCTGCCTGCTGGCTTGCTCACCCCCAATTGCCCCCCCACCTGTCTGCTCACCCTCAACTGTCCCCCCCTGCTGACCTAATCACCCCCACCTGCCTTCCCCTCCTGGCTTGATCACCCCTAACTGCCTCTGCCTATGCCTCTGCCTTGGCCCCACCACCATAGCTTTGTCCAGAAGGACGTCCAGAAGGTCTTCCGGAAGATCTCCCAGTTCAATTAGCATATTACCCTTTTATTAATATAGATGTTTCTTCATACCAAAGAGAGCCACAGTCCAACTTCTCTTGGAAGGCAAGGCTGAGTCTTAATCACCTTGCTCCCTAATGTGTTTCTCAGTTACTGTACTTGTGGGGCAAGTGTGTCCACCTCAGGCAGGAGCTGCCAGGACACTGGTGGGAGAGCATGTCCAACCAGTGGGATGCTTCCCACCACATTGACAGCATCACCGATAGTCTGCAGGGCCATTATCACTTGGCTAAAGAGGTCTGTTCTATTCAACGTCCTTCATAACATGCTGGTCACAGAATTACCTCATGCCTCAGATTAACACCCTGTTCCACAGATGAAGAAACAGATACACTGAGACACTCTTTTCCCATGGTCACAAAAGCTTGTGAAGTTAAGACTCACACAAGCACCGGGTCTGCGGACCTTTGGCCCAAGGTGTATTTTCTCTTTCAGATCCCCCGCAGACACTTGGTTGAATCAAAGCACGTTTTTAGAAGTTTTCTTAGCAGAATACACAATCCTGGAAACAAAATGGAGCATTAAATAAGCAAATATACTATTCCTAGAATATATCTCTTGGATAGTAAATAGATGATTACTGAATAAACAGCAGAATTAACTTCATCAGTCTCCTTTCCTGGATTTGTAATAAAATGCCCCTTCCATCCTAAAGACCTCCTACCAAGCATGAGACAATTGAGTCAACAATTTAATGCAATTCAATTCTACCTAATTAGTAGATAATTCAGCGCTACAGACTGTCAAGTCAGCCTTGTCTCCTAGGTGTCTTCCCAGTGTCAATGCACCTTATTGCTGGGAAATGAAACCAGCACACTTCTCCCCCCAACGCCCTCTAGATATCACTCTTACATTAGGGTTGTTTTGCTTGTTTACTTCCCCAGTTTTTGTTTCTAAGTGTTTCCCTTCGTCCAAAGGACTTGAGGCACTAGCTGCCTGTCTGTAGAAAAGAATTTAAAAGCCCCTCAGGGCACACAATGGAATAAGGATTAGTTTGGGTTTATAAAGCAGAGCCTTTTTGCTGTCTCCCACCTGGCCCTCTTACACCTTATTTCATCATGAGTATCTGGAATCTTTGCTCAGACTGAGTCTGTGCCTCCTCCCGCAGCCCACATCCTGGGCCCCATAGGACCCAGGCACTGCTCTTTCTGGTTCTCCGCACCCACACCTTCTGGTCCCCTGGGTAAGGGCCTTGGCCCACAGAGAGACAGTGCATAGATCTTTCTTTGAGCTTGAAATGAACTGTCTGAGAGGTAAACTCCGCTACCTGATTTGTCTTTTCAGGACACTGTTTCCGTTCACAGACCAAGCTTTTATGCAGACAGATTTCTAAAGTTTATGAATTCCCGAGTTTTCAAGAAAATTCAAGGTAAGATTCTTAATGAATTTTTTTTTTAACTTTTAGCACTTACAGGCTGACTTCAGTATGTGTATCTTTGCAAGATTTTTATTGGAAGAGTTAATTTACTTTCCAGAAGCAGTAATCAATAATTATATTAAGTGTCGCAGTCAGGTATTTATTGATGTCATAATCATTAAAGCCCTACTTTGTAATGGAAAAGCTTGGAAACTGCCTAAATGTTTATCCCAATAATATGTTGGTTAACTAAATATATTAAGAATAATATGCAACAAATAAAATGATATAGTAAAGGTACACTTAGTCCTTAATAAATTTATGCCCACTTAAATGTACAACAAAATTCTAATGGAATATATAAAAATGTTAACAGTGAATATTATCATAAAATATTCTTCAGGATAGTCAAAAAACAATTTCAATAAAGTTAAAGACTAAAATTATACAAAGAAGCTTTTTAAATCTATTTTAATTATAGTTAACATGTAATAGATTAATTTCAAGTCTACAACACTGGGATTCACCATTTTTATATCTTACAAAGTGATTACCACAAGTCTAGTAACCATCTGACACAGTTATTATTTTTTAAATTAAATTTATTGGGATGACATTGATCAACATATTATATTACTAGAGGTCCGGTGCACAAAATGCGTGCATGAGGAGTGGTCCCCTCAGCCCAGCCTGTCTCCTCTCCAATCCGGGACCCCTCAGGGGATATCTGACTGCTGATTTAGGCCCAATCAATCCTGGACTGCTGGCTCCTAATAGCTCACCTGCCTGCCTTCCTGGTCACCTCTTACTGCCCCCCCTGCTGGTCTGGTAGCCCCAAACTACCTCCCTCTGCCAGCCTGGTCACCCCTAACTGCCCCCTCCCCCCGCCAGCTTGGTCACCTCCAACTGCCCGCCTGCCGACCTGGTTATCCTATGCAGCCTGCTTGTTCAGTCATTTGTTCGTCTCTCACTAACCCCTCTGCTGGCCTGGTTGTAGGCAGCCGTTTTATGAGGGTGTGGTGATCAATTTGCATATTATTATTTTTGTTAATTTTTTTTAGGATATATTTCAAGAAGAAGGATTAGGGGGTTAAAATGCACATAACTGCAGAGATAGATTATATCACTGTAAACTTCCAAAGCAGTCTGAACCCTTCTAGCCCTTAGCCAGAATTATTCTTTGTAAATTATGCTATGCTGATAAGTAAAATATGTTATCTGATTGTTTTATTTTGTGTTTCTTAAGTACTAATGAAGTTCAATCATTAGTCATGTTTATTAGCCATTTGTCTTTCCCTTGAGAATTGAGCTTTGTGATATTTGCTCATTTATAGTAGATGTTTATGTTTTCAAATAATTTATATGAATTCTACATATTAAAGATATCAATCCTTTTTTAACCTTTTTTAGTCTTAAGAAAAGCTTTTGTCTCACATTTGACTATCTCAGTAGAATCTTAAAATTGGTCTCAAATTGAGACCAATTAAATTTTCTAAGGTTTTTGGTTTTTTTTGCTTGTTTGCCTAAGAGGAACTGTAAGATAGAACTTATTCAGCCTGCAGGCCTGTCCGACTAGAAACTAGTCATCAAATTTTCAAGGAAGATTTTTCTTCCTTCCTTTACCCTTTGCCAAGGCTGGGAAAACGTGACTTTCCCATGCCCTGGTAGGTTTGTGGACCATGTGGCCCCTGGTGTCCCAGCTTTAGTGACTTTCCTTCATGAGTCCCCCTCTTGGGAGGTTTGTTTCTTAGTAGTATATAAATTAATGCTACAACCCATAGCATCTCAAAATCCATGAAATATGGCATGTGTTATAAATCTTCCCAGTTTGTGTAGTTAATCATGTTTTAATGTAACAAGTATTCTACTTCTCGAGTAGTCAAATCTATTGACTTTTTCCCACTTTGATTTTTAGTCTTTTTTTTATAATTCACATACCATGAAACTGACCCTTTTAAAGTGTACAAGTCTGCAACCCTTAGTATATTCACAAAGTCCTACAACTATCACCATTGTCTATTTTTAGAACATTTTCATTACCCCCAAAAAGAAATGTCATAACTATTATCAGTTACTCTCCATTCCTTCTTCTTCCCAGCCCCTGGCAACTTCTAATTTATTTTCTATCTTTCTGCATTTGCTTGTTCTGAATATTTTATATAAATGGAAGCATATAGCATGTGGCCTTTGTGTTTGACTGTTTTTACTTAGCACAATGTTTTCAAGGCTTAGTCATGTGCTTTATTCTTTTTTTATTGCTGAATAATATTCCATTTTATGGCTATACTCCATTTTATTTATCCATTCATTAAAGGATGGATATTTGCATTATTCCTATTTTGGCTGTTATGGATAATGCAGTTATGAACATTCATTAATAAGGTTTTGTGTGGGCATTTGTCTTCATTTCCCTTGGATATATATCTAGGAGTAGAACTGCTATATCAAATCATTTAATATTTTAAGGAACTGCCAAACTCTTTTCCAAAGCAGCTGTATCATTTTGCAGTCCCATCAGCAATATATGAGGGATCCAGTTTACCTACTTCCTCCCAATGTTTGTTATTGTCTGTCTTTTATTTTAGACATCCTAGTAGATATAAAGTGATATCTCAATATGGTTTTAATGACTACTGATGTTGAACATCTTATGTACTTATTGACCATTTATATTTTCCTTGGAGAAATGTCTATTCAAATCCCTTGCCCATTTCTTTTCTCAGTAAATGGCTTTTTACTATTATATATATATATATATATATATATATATATATATATATATATGCCTAATATGCAAAGTGTCCTCTCAGGATTTCAACCAACCAGCGTGAGTTCTTCCTCAAAACTGTTTTTGGCTATTCTGGGTCCCTTGGATTTCCATATGAATTTTAGAAACAGCTTGTCAATATCTGCAAAAAAGAGGGCAGCTGGTATTTTGATAAGGACTTTGCGTTAAATCTGTACATCGATTGAGGTGTACTGCCACCTTAGCAATATTAAGGCTCCTTGAAGATGGATGTCTGTCTTTCTTTTTAAAACTATTGATTTCTTTCAACAGTGTTTTATAGTTTTCAGAGTACAAGTCTTGCAGGTTGAGTAATTTATTCTTAAGTATTTTTAATGTTGTTATAATGGAATTATTTTCTTAATAATTCTTTACAGTCATGCTTATGTTTACTCCCACATGCAGTCACTCACCAATACCTAGTCTCTCTGAAACATGGGGGGTTCATCCCCTTCTTTCTTTCACAATGTCTTTAACTCAACCACTTTTTTTTGTCTGTGTGGTTTTGGTTTTTGAAGGGTTTTTGCATCCAGTTATGGCTCCCACATTGGTCTCTTGCCTCAAGTCCTGTCCCCATTTAATCTAGTCTCCTCAACACTGCAGCCAGAGGGATCAATTAAAATATAAATGTTCACTTGCTCATTACTAGTACCTGTTAAACCCTTCCATGGTTTGAAGAGGTGTTGGGTTTGTGTGTGTTTTTAGTATCCATGTATTCTCTGGTACATAAAATCCTTAATTTGGCTTCTGAGTCCCTTTAACGTGACTTCTGTCACCTCATCCCATGCTGTACCCTATCCCCTAGGCTCCTGCAGCTCTGAGCTCCTGTCAGTTCCCCAGATGTGCCAGGCTGCCTCCCACGCCCCTTCACATGCTCGTCCCTTTGTCTGCAGCTCTCTCTCCATCCTTCCCCTGGTCCCCCTTCAGGTCTCAGTGTAAACGGTGCTTCTGCCATGGAACTTACCACACTCGGCTGTAAAAGCTGTTTTTCTGTTTCCCCGCTAGACTATAAATTCCTTAAAAGTGTGACTTTGTCTGGTGCTTTCATATATACATATATATTCCTAGCACCTGGCACATTTCCTGACACACTGTAGGCACTCAATCATTATTTGATTAATAATCAGATAAATGAATGGACTTTTTAATCTACTTCCAGCATTTCAAGCAGTAGTAATTTAATTAGTAAGACTGACAAGTGAAAGTACAACTTCAAGATGTTTTATCAACTGTGATTAATGTAAAGCCTTTAATGCCTAAAGGCATACTTTGTAGGTGAAAACTCTGCTGTCCTAACACCTGAAAAACAGTACCTGGTTTTCAAGTTGCTGTTTTTTTCAAATCAGTTTGCTTAACCTTCTTTTAAAAGAAATGATTTGACAGAGAGAGATAGAGAGAGAGGAAGGGAGATGTAGAGGGAAAGAAAGAGGGAGAAACATCAATTTTTTTGAAAATATTTTTATTGATTTCTGAGAGAAATGGAGAGGGAGAGAGAGATAGAAAAAATCAATGATGAGAGAGAATATTGAGTGACTGCCTCCTGCACACCCCTGCTGGGGATTGAGTCTGCAACCTGGGCATGTGCCCTGGACCAGAATCGAATGCGGGACCCTTCAGTCCACAGTCCGACGCTCTAGCCACTGAGCCAAACCAGCTAGGGCAGAAACATCAGTTTGTTGTTCCACTTATTTAAGCATGCATTGGTTGATTCTTGTGAGTCCTGACCCGAGATAAAACCCACAACCTTGGCAATTGGGAAGATGCTGTAACCAACTGAGCTACCCAGTGCCTGTTTAACCTTCTTTAAATCCATTAACCTCACCCAGACTTGAGTCATGCTGCCAATGTAATAATGTCTGCAAATTCCTATAAATTCTTCTCAAAATTTTAGTCCTCATGATGTTGAAACCTCACTGAAATTCTCTACTTAGATAATATGTCTAACTGTACTACAACTTAGTTTCCCGAAAGGACTAAATAGTACATTAATTTGTTAGAAATCAAATGTCCTAAGATGTTAGGACAATAATACATTCATTTGACCAACATTTGAGCACCTATTACATACCTGGTACTATGCTAAGCATTAGTAATATATTTTTTATTATTTTTAAATATATTTAATTGATATTTTACAGAGAGGAAGGGAGAGAGAGAGAGAGAGCGAGAGCTAGAAACATCGATGAGAGAGAAACATCGACCAGTTGCCTCTTGCACACCCACTACTTGGAGATGTGCCCGCAACCAATATATATGCCCTTGACCGGAATCAAACCCGGAACCCCTCAGTCCACAGACCGAAGCTCTACCACTGAGCCAAACCGGTTTCGGCAAGCATTAGTGATATAGAAAGTCTGTTTTGAGTCAGGGATTGGACCATGTTACAGATTTATAACATAGCAAAGCAATGGTGAATAGTGCTTTTGTATAAACTATTATAGGTACACAGAGAAAATTAAAAACAGTTCTTCCAAAAGAGCTTCTCAGAGAGAATTTTTAAACAAAGTTCTGAAAATATAGGCCAATGTTCATTAGGAAAAGAGGCAAGAAGGGCATCTTGAGGAGAAGGAACAGCATATACAAAGGCCGAGGGGTAGGTTGAGGGAATGGCAGATAGGTGAGCTGGAAAGCAGTAGGTGTAGAGGCTGCTGAGTGGCAGGATGTGGGGCTGGAAATGGACATGGGATACCTACTTCCAGACAGTGTTTTAGCCAAAGACAAATCCAGGAGTTTCTGTGGCACAAAAGAAAGTAACCAGCTCGCCGCCGAAACCGGTTTGGCTCAGTGGTAGAGCGTCAGTCTTCGGACTGAAGGGTCCTGGGTTCGATTCCGGTCAAGGGCATGTACCTTGGTTGCGGGCACATCCCCAGTAGGGGGTGTGCAGGAGGCAGCTGGTCAATGTTTCTCTCTCATCGACGTTTCTAGCTCTATCTCTCTCCCTTCCTTTCTGTAAAAATATCAATAAAATATGTTTTTTTAAAAAAGAAAGCAACCAGCTAACCCAAACCATCTGCCTATTGTTTTATTAAACACTTTTTTTTATAAATTAGTAGACTCAGTATTAAAGCAATAGCCAGTGTATGGGATATTACTTCAGACGGGAAAGCAAACGTGACCACTACTTGATAGGAAGAGGAGGATAAGGAAAATATGAGCTATTTGGGCCACTTATTTACCATGAAAATCAGTTTTGAACTGTTTTGAAAATTTCCTCCTCTCAATGAAAAACAAACTCTAGTTTTATCTCTCTCCCTCCCCACCCCACCCCCACCTTTAACTAGAAAATAGTAGAATGCTAGAGAGCTAGGAAATGGACCCCCAATTAGATAACTTAAGGGAAAAAATGAAAGACACCTGGGGTTTCATGATTTCTAGCTCAGTGACCTTAAGTAGGTCATGTTTCTGTTCTCGGTCTCTGGGCCTATCGAAGGCCCCGTCTCGCTCAGAGGACCATGTGGATAATTAGAAAATGTGAATGTTGGCTTCCAAAACTCTAAAGCCCTCTACCGAAGTTATTTATGATGGTGATTATACTATAATGGTGATAAGACTCCTCATGGGACACATAAACTGTCCCTTTGCTTTCAGTGGAGAGATTGCCCTCTCTGCTTCCCTCATCTGTGTGTCCCAAAGTCCTTCTCCAATTAAGTTCTTGCGAGCTGCCTATGGGAAGGCCCCTGATAAGCAGTGTAATCTACTCTCTGAAATTCCCAAGGCCAAACACGACGACTGTAATGCATCTGCTGTCAAGTTACCCCTATAAGCAAACCTCAAGGAGAGACACTGCCAAAATCAAGTTTAAGGGACAGCAAATAAGGGATAGCAAAACATAAATAAGCCTCAACTTCCCTCTCCCCTATCCTCCAAGGAAATTCTATAACATGGAAAGCCATGAAGAATTATGGCAGCAAAGAGTGAATGTAACCCTGGCCAGGGTGGCTCAGTGGTTGAGGGTTAAACCATGCACCAAAAAGGTTGCCAGTTCCATTCCTGGTCAGGGTACATGCCTGGATTGCAGGCTTGATCCCCAGTAGGAGGAGATTGATGTTTCTCTCTCTCCCTGTTCTCCCTTCCTCTCTATTTAAAATGAATAAAAACACCCTTTTTTAAAAAAAGAGTGACTATTGATGGGGATGGTCCCGCTGCAGCCGAAACAGCACCCTCTGATATATTAGAAATAAAGTCACAGCCTTTGTGAGCGTGGTTGATGGGGAAGTACGTTTGCCTTGGTTCATGTTCCCAAGACACTCCTGAAATTGTAGAATACTGTTATACAAACATGAGGAGTGAATTATACATCTGACATAACCATGACCTAGAAAAGAACCAGAGGGCAGGAAATTTCAGTGGGAAGTTGCTGCAAGAAAAAAGCAACCGGAAGTAACTTGGCTAAATTGGGCAACATGAATATAAAATTAATATTGGCATGGCTAGGAATTCCCAGTCCCAAGTTAATAAAACTAGGGTCATGAGAATTGTCCCTTAGCTTACCATCTGCGTTTACCCACCCATCCAGCCTCCAGCCAGCAGTAAAAAAAAAAAAAAAAAAATTGCTTGGAGGAGGAAAAATAACTAGTTAGCAACAAACCATTTAAATTTCATCTCAAATAAGTCTTTTCATTTTAAAATCTGGGGAGACTTTCACCTTGAATTTATCCCAGGATATTCTGATTTTGGTTAAGTCATTTTGAACAAATAAAATTGCCAAAACACAATTTCATTTCCCTTTCCTCATGTATATAAACCAAAGCTTCTTGCATGCTACTCAAATAATTACTAAAATGTTAATAATAAATAAAATATTAATAAATAAAATATTAATGTGGCCTTAAAATAAGTGTCTTCCTTTGTCTCTCCTTTTTCCTCTGTCTAGCTTTGAAAGCCTCACCTTCTAAAAAACGGTGCAATTCCATCGCCGCCCTGAAGGCGACCTCGCAGGAGATTGTGTCCTCAATGAGCCAAGAATGGAAAGATGAGAAGCAGGATTTGCTGACAGAAGGGCAAAGTTTCAGCAGCCTGGATGAAGAAGGTAAAGATATGTAACTTTAAAGCAGAAGAAAGAAAACATTCTTGTAATTTTATTTACACAGGGAAACTCACAGTAGGAAGCTTACAGAATACCTACACTGAAAAACAAAGCCCATTATATAATCTTAAAGGGTATTTACAGTATGATACAGTTAACATAAAATGTTTAAAACACATAAACAATTCAGCATATGATATATGGTATAAATAAATTAAAAGACAGTAAAATATTCAGAAACAAGATCTGTAATCCCAGTACCTAACGGTAACACATCTGAATATCACATCCCCAGTAGGGGATGTGCAAGAGGCAGCTGATCAATGTGTCTCTCTCATTGATGTTTCTAACTATCCCTCTCCCTTCCTCTCTGTAAAAGAAAATCAATAAAATATAATATATATATATATATTAAAAAAGGAAAATACATATTTTTTAAAAAAGAAAATTATGCAGATTCAAAAATCCACATCAAATCTTGAGAGTAGGCATGGGTCACTCCTCAGCCTTGAGCATTCCACTTTCCTGATGAGGGAGATCAAGAGATCTCCCTTGGCTAAGTATTTTCATAGACACTTACATATTAAAAAATAAATAAGAATTTTCTCATTTTTAAAAAGGCAGCCTTGCTGTTAAAATGTGATGTCAAGAAGAGCCTGGGATGGTGTTCAAAGATGTGTGGGCTCCGTGTGGTTCAAGTATAACCAGCTAGCCGTAACGTGTACAACGGGTTTTCTGGCTCTTACAAGGTCTCAGTCCTTAGATCTAAATTGAGAATCACAGATACGTGCATAGCCTGGGGAGGGAAATCAGATTTGCTTTTGTGTTTATTCGTTTGCCAATCATCCTTTTAATCTCTGTTGAATTATCTCCTGAAGCCCCTAGGAGCTTTGTATCTCATCTTTTGAAACAGTAAATCACTTTATTAGGTTTTTTTAAAGAGCCTTCATAATGTCATTTCCATACGCCACTTTGTAAATTAATGCAATTTCCTTCCTGGTTGGCCTGTTTGCAAGAAACTGTTTTTGCATTTCTGCTGCAGTTCAGAGGAGCTCAGTTAATTCATAACTTAGTTTGCAGCCTAATATGTAAAATGAATGATTTTTGACTTGTCCCAGCGGTTACAGACACGAAAGCTGCGTTTCTCCCTGAGATTCATGATGTGTGTGCTGCTTCTGTTCCCCAGCGCTGGGAAACCGGCACAGGCCCGACCTGGTGCCCAGCACGCCATCCCTGTTTGAAGCTGCTTCCTTGACGACCACCATCTCATCCTCTTCCTTGTACGTCAATGAACAATATCCACACGACAGGACGACACTGTATTCAAACAGGTAATACTTGGCGCGATCAAATTGCCACACTGGCCGTTGCCACATCAACATCACAACTAGATCGATATCTCTGAATGAGAACATGCCGTCCCTCACAACCAGGATGTGCCTGCCACCTGCTCTCCGAAAGTAAGAAAGAGAGGGAGGACATGGATGGTTGATTTTTCCTGCGGCGGGAAATACACCTTAGGGGGAAAACTCCTCTGATTTTTCTTATGTTAATCATGGTGTTTGGTTCCGTGGAAGAAGACAAATCTTTCATCATTTTCATTTTAATAATTTTTAATTTATTTTTTAATTACAGTTAATGTGCAATACTACATTAGTTTTTGGCATACAACATACAGCAATTAGATATTTATATACCTTGCAAAGTGATTACCCTGGTAAGTCTAGTACCCATCTGGCACCGTAGGTAGTTATTACAGTATTATTGACTAGATTCCCTGAGCTGTGCTTTACATCCCCATGTCTATTTTTATAATTGCCAAATTGTACTTTTTAATCCCTCCACCTATTTTATTTATTCCCCTAAACCCTCCCATTTGGCGACCATGTGTAAGTGAAATCATATGGCATTTGTCTTTCTCTGTCTGACTTATTTCACTTAGCACAATACCCTCTGAGTTCATCCATGTTATCACAAGTGGCAAGGTAATTATTTTTTATGGCTGAGTAATTTTCCATTATATATATATATATATATATATATATATATATATATACACACCACATCTATTGATGGATGCAAGATTACTTCCCCATTTTAGCTATTGTATATAATGCTGCAGTGAACATAGGAATGAATGTCTATTTGAATTAGTATTTGGATTTCTTCAGATAACTACCCAGGAGTGAAATTGCTGGGTCAAATGATAGTTCTGTTTTTAGGTGGTTTTTTTTTTTTAAGAACTTCCATAATGTCCATAGTAGCTACATCAATTTACAATCTTGCTAATAGTGCAGAAGGGTTCTCATTTCTTCACACCCTTAATCAGCATTTGCTGTTTTTTTGATTTATTGATTATAGCCATTCTGATGAGTGCGAGGTAATATCTCAATGTGGTTTTAATTTGCATTTCTTTCATGATGATCAGTGATGCTGAGAATCTTTTCATATGTCTGTTGACCACCTGTATGTCCTCTCTGGAGACATGTCTATTCAGGTCATATGCCCATTTTTTAATTTGATTATTTGGAGGGGTTTTTTTTTTGGTGTTTTTTTTTGTTTGTTTTTTTGCTATTAAGTTATATGAGTTGCTTAATCTGTTTGGGATATTAACCCCTAATAGTATCTTCTCCCATTTAGTAGGTTTTCTTTCCATTTTGTTGATGGCTTCTTTCACTATGCAAACACCTTTTAGTTTGATATAGTCCCGTTTATTCTCGCTCTCTCTCTCTCTCTCTCTCTTTAATTTCTTATGAATGGATTTTTTTAAGCAAGCAATCTTGGTTAATATTGCAGAGCTAGCTGCAAAGATATTTGAATACTCTCTTTTCATATGAGTGAAATTAGTGACTAGAGTAGACAGAATAATGCCCCCCAAAATTGTTCACACCCTAATCCCCAGAACCCATGACAATATTATCTTATATAGCAAAAGTACTTTGCCAATTTGATTAAGTTCAAGGTGCTGAGGTGGGAAGAGTAGCCTGAATAATTCAGAGAGGTCAGTTGTAATCACTGGGGCCTTAACGGAGGAAGACAGGAAGATGAGCGTCAGAGAAGGAGACGCGATGCCAGAGCAGAGGTCGAAGAGAGAGGGAGCTTTGACGATGAGACAGTCGCTGGCTTTGGAAGTGGAGGAAGAGGCCAGGAGCTAAGGAATGCAGGCAGAATCTAGAAGCCAAAAAAGGCCAAGACAACTCATTCTGCCTTAGAGCCTCCACAAAGGAACATAGGACGTCTGACTTCCCACGTTGTAAGATAATAAATTTTTATTGTTTTATGCCTCTACATTTATCATAATTTGCTACAGCAGCAACAGGAAACTGATATAGTGACTCTCAAACACTTAATGTAAATTTGAGCATTGAGAGGTGGGGTCAGATAGGAAATGAATTCATTAGACATTTTTCCTTTTCAAACAGAATGTTCCCAAACATTGTTTCTAGGAACAGAAAATATCTTCACAAAGAGGTCACAACATTGTGGGGTGAGCTGTTTTACATTTTCTGTTTTTACATACACAGTTTTTATAATCAGCTTTTATTCGAGGACAGGGACAGCTGTGTACAGACTCTCAACAATTATCTGTTAAATATTGAACAAATTCTTGTTGAAATCTGGCTCTCGAGAATCAAGATCAAATTTGTGCAGGTAAAGTGCTTCTTGCACTGTACATCATTTTCCACCTACAGGCTAGCAGCTTGATTCATTCGATATGGTAGATTCATTTTTAATATATGCATATTTGTAGATTCTAGCTCGGTCCTTTGGCAAGTGAAGGCTTGGAGCTTCTGTAGAAATACTTTTTTGTTGCTGTTTCTTCCTCTCTCGGCTGGATGACAGGTTAGGTCTAGAGAAGCGGAACAAATCGCCAGTGAGTCACAAATCTCAGCTGGGCTGCAGTTTGGATAGCTCTGTGGGAAGGCCAACAAATAAGGCTCCATCATAAAATTATTCGGCTCACCTGAACTGCAAACGTGATATGGTTAGCTTCCTTGGATTAGAAAAATCGAAGGTGACATGTACCTATACGAATGTGTAGTTTGACTATTCAAATTTGTTATGTAAATTAGTCAAGCAACAGGTAGGTGTGTTTTCATCTGCATGGCCCAGCTGCACACCGTTCTTTTGCTCTCAGATGTAAATGGACCCCAAAGATGGTTGAAAAGTCACAGGAAGTTCTCTGCAGGGTCAAACAATTCTCATATGAAGCCATAGTGATGACTTACGGTTTGCTTCTGTTCTCATTATCAGGGCCGATTGGGTATGCTGTTAAATTATTTCAGAACTTTCAGCACAAAAGTTAGAGGGCTTTGCTTGTTTGTTTTGGTGACAGCGGTTGTATGCAGTTAGGTATCCAGTGTTGGTCTAAGCCTTAGACTCTAAGGTATTCAACTCGTGGGAATGTATAAGATTCTCTCAGGGTGCGGCACTGCCTCCTGCTGACCCCCAACTCTCCTGGCCAGCGTGGGAGCCTACCTCTGTGTGCTCCAGGTCGTGGTGTAATTCTTGGTCCTTTTATTTATGCTGACTGACACCGGTTATTTATTTGAATATGGAAAGCATAAATGTTCTTTGTTTTCTCTCTTGTTTTGTTTTGTTTTGTTGTTGAAATGAATTGTTTGAAATACGTCTTCTTCGACACTGTATCTCCAAGTTGCAACTTCACAACTGTCAGCCTAGGCTGGGTTCAGTGACAAGATGAGAAACAATTTTGTCTTACTCAGAAAGGGACTTGATGGAGGGAAGCCAGTGCTGACAAACTCTGCGGGAAGGCTTGGGGTGTGCGCGCCGGCTGGACGTAGGGAATCGGCCCTGAGCACACCACCGGCTGGCCCGCCAGCAGCCTTGCAGCCTTCGCCACAATCAGTGGGTGCCCTGCTAACAATGTAAGCCAGAGAAAAGCATTTTGGTGAACCCAAAATGTTTTTAAATAAGCTAACATTTGAGAATTAAGCAGTTTCACGAAAATACCCGGATTCTTTTGGAAAACCACTAGCTTCGGCCCAGCCGACATGGTTCAGTGATTGAACATCAACCTATGAACCAGGATGTCATGGTTCCATTCCCAGTCAAAGCACATGCCAGGGTTGTGAGCTCGATCCCCAGTAGGGGGCGTACAGGAGGCAGCCAATTAATAATTCTCATCATTGATGTTTCTTCCCTCTTCCTTTCTGGAATCAATAAAAATATTAAGAGAAGAGAAGAGAAGAAGAGAAGAGAAAGCTTATGCCATTTCTACTTTGGCACGAGCTTTGGCACCACCTGGCTACCTGGTATTGCTCCACTGAAGGGAAAAGCGTGAACCCTCCAGCTCACTACTGTCTGCTTCACTCACTCCTGCAGTTGTCTGCCTGTGGGTATTTCAGCTGTTAGCCTTGATGGAGAGGAGACACCACAGACAAGCCTCATGCCTTACCCACTTCCTTAGGGAAGTAGTATGGAAAAGGTGCAGGAAAGACACAAACGCGCTAAGAACCCTCAAGACAAATAATGGCGCCCCAACTCCTGAGAATCAGTATTCCTGTTTCTCCCACTTACTGTGTCCGACCCTGACTACTCCACAGGGAAACCTTGCCAGCAAACTGAAGAGAAGTGGTCAGATGGGGTTTCTGTCCTGTCTTCCTTGACAGCCCTCCTAGCCCTCAGGGTATCTCTTGAAGCAACAAATACAAAGGATTCCAAATCTCACCTAGCCTGCTCGGGTTTAACCTCTAATCCCAGAGACCACAAAGGAAAGGGGAATATTGATGTTATCATTCACATCGGGGTTGTTCTCTTTATTTATGAATCATTTATTTTCTGTTAAGGCCAAGTGGTTGTTTTCCTTTTGAACATTATGCTATATATATCTCCGCACTTTAATCAGCTGTAAGTACTTCACCTAGCAGTTGTCATTCCACCCGTCTTTTTCGAATCCTTGACTTTGAAAGGTGTTGATTAATGCCCGGGTGTCTCCATTCCAAAATTGCATCCTGCAGCGAGAAAGTGCTGTCCTTATAGAATTGTTCCTTTTTTAAAAGGATTATTCTTTGTAGCTTCAAAAACTCCAGTGGTGATCCATTCTTTCTCTTTTTAAGTGGACTTCAAAAACCGAGTAGGAAGCGAAGGAAAGCGGCGCCATGTTTGAAGCACCCGCTGACCCTGATGATTGGGAGCAGGAATTTCCAGGGTTCGCTGTGCAGCTCGGGGTCAGAGTGTGCACTTCACAGGAACGAAGACAAACTCTTGTGGCTACATGCTTCCCGGGCAAATAGCGGGCTTCACATTCTGAATTTTCGATCCTTGGCTTTTCTTTCCTAGTAGGAACTCTGCTCTTTTAAAGGAGGTATGCATTGAGCACTGAGAAAGGCAGAGGCAAAGAAAGTGTTCTATCTCCAAGTTAAGAACAATTTGATGTGGAAATTGGCTAGACTCATGAATATTAATTCTTTTCATGATTTCCTGCACAGTTGGTAGCAACGCTAAAGCTCTGATTATGCATAAGGATCAAAAGCCCTGCTGCATTCCAATGTATTCCGACTCCACCGTCAGAGATGCCTTCACCGAGATGGCCATGCTGTTCCGTCTCCTGCCTTGCTGGTGGCTGTTTCCATGGTGGGCTCACCCTGGAGACCCTGGGAATGTTGTGAGAAGGGTCAGTGGTCAGGGGAAAAGTCCCTGCTCATTTGCATACAGAGGGACGGCTGGCAAAGGCTTCCTGAAGGATGACTCCAACGTCCCAGGCCCCAGAGGCCGAGCCAGTGGATCGGACCCCAGCTCTGTGCCCCTTTCTTCCTGCCGAGAGAGGATTATAGACCCAGGAGAGGGGTGAACAGTTGTCTCTAGCCACAAGCCCCGCCCCTCCCCTCAAATGGCTTACCACTCACATTTAAGGACACAAATAGAGCCATCCATCTGTAACGTTCAGAGGGCCCATCCATTATCATACAGACTTAAGGAAGGAGGAATGCAGAGCTATGCATTATGTGACCTCTCCAAGGTCACAGGGCGTGCTAATGGGATGTAGATCAGAGCACAGGTCTCTGGGGCCCAAGCCTCTGTCCTTCCCACCGTTCCACTCTTTCGTCATGGCCTCCAGGGCCTTCTGCCTCTGCTTGTTGTGTGTGCTATGCGCAGAGAGTTGATTGGTTGTGTTCTTCTCCTTAACATGAATAATCCTTTTTGTGGTTTCATAACTGAAATATTCCCAGGAGGCAAAGTGGTGGGCTTGAGTCAATGCCTATCACTGGCTAAGTTTCCTTCTTAAAAGCAGCATGGATATCAAAACTGATTGGCTCAATGGATAGAGCATTGGCCTATGGATTGAAAGGTCCCAAGTTCGATTCCCGTCAAGGGCATGTACCTTGGTTGTGAGCACATCCCTCCTGGGGGGTGTGCAGGAGGCAGCTGAGTGATGTTTCTAACTCTATCCCTCTCCCTTCCTCTCTGTAAAAATATAAATAAAAAATATATTTTTAAAAAATATTTAAAAAATAAAAGCAGCATGGCTGTGGGAGACTTTTTTTAATCATCGTACTAGTCAAACCCTTAATAATAATTTAATAATTACAACAACTACAATAATAGCTAATTATTGGACCATATAAAGAATCTGTTGAGTTCCTTATGTGAATGAGGTTGCTTAATTCTCACAGCAGCCCTGAAAATAAACCCTGACATTGTGTTTGTTTTCTCTAGCTGACAGATGAAGGGTGCTTTACAACATTAGGTAACTTCCCTGAGGTCAAATGGCTAAAACAGAGAGCCATGGTTGCTGCCCTCAGCACTGACAGAGAATCAAAGGCTCGGCCACAGCTATTCGATGGCTGCCCCATCCACAGTGTCACAAAGATGATGTTCAGATGATGCTTTTATGGAAATGCAGTCGTATCCACACATGTGCTCTTCCTCTTCATTCACTTGCCTTGTCTTCCCCCCCCCTCCCCTGTAATTTTGAGTGAGGATTTTCACTTTCCAAGATGTGAGAGACTAGCTGTGCTCAAACATTCAAAAAAAGGTGCATTAATTTCAATTCACAAGGAACCTAAAACAGCTATTTCCCAAGGTGTTGTTGTTGTTGTTAAATCTTCACCCAAGGATATTTTCCCATTGATTTTATTTTAGGGAGAGTCGGGGAGGGGGGGGCAGACAGAGAACTATTGATGTGAAATTGTTGCTTCCTGCACACGCCTCAACCAGGGCCAGGGATCGAGCCTGCAACCAAGGTACATGCCCTGATGGCAGTGGACCTGGGGACCCTTCAGTCCACAGGCTGATGCTGTGTCCACTGAGCCAAACTGGCTGGGCTATTTCCTCACGTTTGTATTTCCAGTTCCACAGGCAGACCCCAAATGTCCCATGATCATTGAGAAGAGACTTTTGTTAGATATGTTTCGGCTTGATTTAGAAAACTATCTTCTGTTGACATAGTAAGGTTGGCAGGACATCTATTACTACAAAATAAAGAGAGAAGAAAGTTGGTTGCAAGAAGTGTGTACTAACTCCAGTTCTCTAACCATCACCTCAAGGGAGGGGCGGGGCGGGCTTGCAGTGCCTGTTATAAACACAGCAGCCGCCTGCTGTGCCTGCATGCCAGCCAGGGACCGGCCCTTCGGAGGGCTCTGCAGGCCTCCTGCCGATGCCGGGATTAAATCTGACCTCTCCAGACTCTGTGCATGTGTGCTTCTTAATCTGGTTACTCCAACCATGTAGACAGCCCTTCTTACCACCTCGCCCCCTCCTGGGGCTGGGTCTTTCTCTTGCATTTTAATGATTATAAGTCATTAATTAGATCATTAGCCTTCCGGCTGCCACTCCGAGCTATCTAGCGTTGGCCAAGTCGCTCTACCTTTATGTGCTTGTTTCCTCATTTGTAAAACATGGATTATTATGGAATGGCCATCGGAAAGTGTTTATAATACCTGGCACACAGTAAGCACATCAGAGTGTTTGTTAAAATAACCAAGTGATCTCCCAGGTCCTAACACCGTGCAGCTTTCCGGTAAGTTCCACTGGAAAGGGCAAGATGGGATTGCCTTGGCAACAAGCCATGCAGAGTACTTCATTAGTTCTGACTAAAAACATTCCAGTCAAGGAAGCAGAAAGCACATTTGGGATTTCAGAGAAATTAGTAAAGGGAACTGGTTAGGCCAGTGGTCGGCAAACTGCAGCTTGAGAGCCACATGCAGCTCTTTGGCCCCTTGAGTGTGGCTCTTCCACAAAATACCACGGTCTGGGCAAGGCTATTTTGAAGAACTGGCGTTAGAAGAAGTTTAAGTTTAAAAAATTTGGCTCTCAAGAGAAATGTCAATCGTTGTACTGTTGCTATTTGGCTCTGTTGAATAATGAGTTTGCCCACCACTGGGTTAGGGAGTGTGGGGAGGTTGGCAGCATGAAAGGGGAAGGGGAGAGATCCAGGTAAGTAGCTGCAGGAGGCGGCCATCACCTAGGTCCTAGATCAGGGGTGGGCAAACTTTTTGACTCGAGTGCCACAATAGGTTCTTAAACTGGACCAGAGGGCCAGAACAAAAGCAACCTGACCATGCTGGCACTCTCATCTTGGGCTGCTGGTGAAGGAGCGGAGGGGAGAGCAAGAGAACCCTCCGCTCTTTGGGCTCTGCGGGCCGGATAGAACAGCCGAACGGGCCAGATCCGGCCCTTGGGCCATAGTTTGCCCACGGCTGCCCTAGATGCATGAAGGCGGGCCCCACCTGGGGACTGGCTGCCACTTTGGGGACAGGGACAGAGGCAGAGGATATCACTTACCTAGTAAAGAGCTGGGATAGTGGCTGGGATACAGCTGCCTCCAGAGACACCAGCCAAAGAAGGAAAGAAAAAAATGAATAAGAAGAGGCCCAAAGTCTTCCTCCCTCCCACCCGCTCCTCTCCCGCCAGGGTCCTGCACCAGCACAGCCTGGCCAAGGAGCCTGAGGAATGTCCTGGGACTCTCGGCCCCAGCCTTGCAAAGCAGAGTTGAAACCGGATATAAATAATAGCCACAGTCCATAGAGCAAAAACTAGATAGATGTGAGGTCTTTACAAAAAAAGATTTGCAAAGGTCACAGCTGTACAAAGGAAGGATGTGTGTGCAAGCACTGGCATTGATTTAAGGAATCACTTCCTTATAAATGAGACAGGTGTTTTCACCGTGCCAAGGTAAGAGCAGTAGAAAGTAGCTGTAATTTTTTTTTTAAATGGTCTGTGCCATTAGAGACTTCAGTTTTTACCAATTAGTCTCTCTGACAGTCAGCAATGCTCTCCCGGGTGCTGCACTGGAGTAGATCATAAGTAATCATAGGGATGTTTGAGCTAATTCCAGGCAGGTAGCATAGACCAAAATGTTCTTCAGCTCCAGCATCCACAGAGAGAGACAGGACCCCACACCACCCCAGCTCATCAACGGACTATCACTCAGTCTAGAACACACATAGGGCAGGGGGATGGTTTTGCTTCCATTCCTCTTACAGTGAAGGATTTAATAAGTTTCCTCCAGTGTCAGGAAACTAGGTCGACAAGCAAATGATGATACAGATTTGGGGGAGACGAACACTCCTTAGGGCCCTGAAGCAGAAAACTGCTTTGTTACAGGCTAACCTAAGCATGGGGCATATCTTTCCTCTTGTGGTGAGGGCACTGCAGAGAACACTTGAGCCTGGTAGAAATTTTGTAATATGCCTGTTAGTTTAGCTTCCCACCCCAACCCCAGAAAAAACAAACAAACAAACAAAAAAAAACCCCATGTGATTTATATCACCTAGTCTGCACTTGGATTTATTAGATGCTTCCTCCCACCTTTTTTTACAAATTATAAAATTCTGAAGTTACTAGAGGCCCAGTGCATAACATTTGTGCACTGGGGAGAGGGGAGGGTCCCCTCAACCCAGCCTGTGCCCTCTCACAGTCCAGGACCCCTTGGGTGATGTCTGCCTGCCGACTTAGGCCCCCTCCCTGCAGGGTCCTTAGCACTGCACTGTGGAGGCGGGCGAGGCTGCCACCACTGCAGCTGCACTCGCCAGCCTGAGTCTGGCTCTTGGCTGAGCTAAGCTCCCCCTGTGGGAGTGCACTGACCACCAGCAGATAGCTCCTGCATTGAGCATCTGCTCCCTGGTGGTCAGTGCACGTCATAACCAGTTCTGCCATTCCGTCGATTTGCATATTAGCCTTTTATTATATAGGACTAGAGGCCTGATGCATGAAATTCATGCCGGGGCGGGGGGGGGGGAGGAGGGGTCTCTCAGCCCAGCCTACACCCTGTCCAATCTGGGACCCCTCAGGGGATATCTGACTTCCCTCTCAAAATCCAGGACTGCTGGCTCCCAATTACTTTCCTGCCTGCCAGCCTAATCACCCCCTAACCACTACCCTGCCAGCCTGATAGACACATAACTGCTCCTCTGCCAGCTTGATTGCCTCCAACTGCCCTCCCCTGCTGACCTGATTGCCCCTAACTGCCCTCCCCTTCAGGCCTGGTCACCCCCAACTTCCTTCCCCTGCTAGCCCAGTCATCCCTAGCTGCCCTCTCCTGCTGGCCTGGTTGCCTCCAGTGACCCTCACCTGCCAGCCATCTTGTGGCAGCTGTCTTTGACCACATGGGGCAGCCATCTTGTGTGAGTGCATGAGGGTCAATTTGCATATTATCTCTTTATTATTATATAGGATTAACTTTTCAAATATGTTTTGGCATGGACAGAAAATTGAAGTGAATTTTTCAGATATCTGACATTTTATGATGAATAATTTAGGATTCAGCATTAATTCAATGAATGCTTGTTTTTTGATGAATTGATACATGGTAATATTTCTAGGGACGCTTTTTTTGTGCATTATTAAGATTTATGAAGGGGAGGAGGGGGAGTGGCAAGTGTTAGCCAGCCTTTGGATATCCTGACTTACCAAAAATAACCTCTTGTATCCATTTTCTGCCTCTTAGTTCTAAGACCAAAACAAATAACTACTTCTTTATTGCCCGTGACTTCGGCCACTAGTGTTGCCACATGTCTGGGAGAAGGGCTCGCTGGTCATGGATATATCTCTGCAGGCCCTCCCCAGTCCTCTGCCTGCCTTCATTGATTCTCTTTGGAGAAATGCTTCCCAAAGCATCATTACCGCCTTGGGACTTATGCTCACTAGAGCTTAAGAAATAAAGTTCTTTCAAGGGACTCCTCTCCTTGTCTATATTGACTGAGGTCTGAAACTATTTCTTTGCCTTGTGGTTTAGCTGAAACACAGGTGGAGTCACTCAAGGAATTAAAAGGGCAGGCATGTAATACCTGAGATGCAAAACCACAGCAAAATGGACGGGTTTCCAGATTATCGTGAGGAGATGGGGCCTCGGGTCCTCTCTCATATCTCAGCTTGACTGGGACATGTCCTACACAAAGTGCCCTTGCCTTGAAGGTATTTTAGGAGAGCACCCCTTACGGGGAATAAATACCACAACACTTGTGGGACATACGCCCCGAACCTGCTTCTCAGCCCAGCCCCTATGACCTCAAACCAGAGGACATTTCAGCTCAGCAGCTGTTCTTGGCCTGAGTCTGCAGACATCCTGAGTGGCCAAAGCCCTTCTCTTTAGAATCCCATGGGCTGTACTGACTCTTGTTCTGCTTAGAAGTTTACCTGGTCCTTCCAGGCCCCCTGGGATTCGCCCTCTCTATACTGACCCCTTCTCTCTGTCCTTTCGATTTGTCCGCGTCACACTCAATAGCCAGTTCTACGCTTTGGTTGAGCGGGTCTGATACAAGCTGGTAGCCCGCTCCCGCCCCAGTAGCCCCACAGCCCTACCCAGGGCAGCGCCTCGAGCTTGTCTGCTTCACTTCAGCTCCTTCAGCAGCTGTAGCCTGGCTCCGAGGTGCCCCCTATCTGCCCGCCCATTGCATTCCCACTTGCCTTCCGAGCCATCGCCTCTCTCGCATACAGAGCGGTGGTGGGTGAACCTCTTCCGGGCTCGCCTTAGCAGCGCCCGCCATCCCTCCTCCATCCCTGGCACCCTGTAGGGCGAGGCTCTGATAGACCTCAAATATACACAAAGAATAACAGTTTCGCCGAGGCCGGTTTGGCTCAGTGGTAGAGCCTCGGTCTGCGGACCGCAAGGTCCCGGGTTTGATTCCGGTCAAGGGCATGTACATTGGTTGCGGGCACATCCCCGGTAGGGGGTGTGCAGGAGGCGGCTGGTTGATGTTTCTTTCTCATCGACGTTTCTATCTCTCTATCTCTCTCCCTTCCTCTCTGTGAAATATCAATAAAATATATTTAAAAAAAAAAAAAAGAATAACAGTTTCTTCCAAGACTAGGAGAAAGTGATTCCCACCTCCCCTGTTTAATCCTCGGTTACCTGTGAAATTCTCTCCTTGTCGTCTAGATGACTTGCTGGTCTTTGGGGGAAGAACTCCACCTTGGAAGTGCCCAGTAAACCTGCGTGGAGGACTCATTAATTTCAGAGAAACCAGCAGCCCCAGCCCCAGACAGGCAGACTAAACACAACCTGCCTTTTGCGTTTAGCTCATTATAGTCTGGGGGTCAGGAGAACTGGGTACGTGACATGAGGGAGTTGGGAGGCGATGATAAAAATCTCAAGTCAGAATAACATTAATCCCAAAATGTATTTATTTAACAGCCTGCTTTCAAGGATAAAGAGAGAAAGAGGAAATATATAATGACATAAAGGAGCCCCTTATTTTTCTGGCCAGCCATATTAAAAACTAGTGATCAGAAGGTCACACACGAACTTTAAAACAACCAGACTTGTTTTCTCAACAGAGGCGTTGGCTGAAATGTAAAGGTCGTCCCGGTGGCCACTTGGAGAAAGGATATGTGAGCATTTCTCTGTCTTTTCTCTCCCTGTTTCTCATCACGCCGCAGGGGCGCTTCTGCGTGCTGAGGCACGCGGTCTGGGGGAGGTGTTTTGTCTTTTGTTCGTATGTGAGTGCCTCTGGGCTGGTGCCCAGTCATCCCCACTGCCGTTACTGCCATTGTCTTTGCCGCCACTGAGTCCTGAGAAGAGAGAAAGCAGGCAGTTCGAGGCCAGGGCAAAGCTAATTTGTGAAGTGGATCAAGTTTTCACTTCTTTGCCTTTTTCCTGCCCGCCCTCCTTACGTCTTCCCAATCCCAGTAGCACAGCTTGTCCTCAGACAGACATGGAGCTATGGAAATGAAAGGGTCCTTTTGACATCTTGTCATCCAGCCCTTTTTTATTTTTTGGATCAAAAGTCTGTATGCCAAGTTTAACAGTCGCACAGCTGTAAAACTATGTTTTTTAGGAAAAAGGGCAGGTCCTGCCTGGCCAGCATGGCTCAGTGGTTGAATGTTGACTATGAACCAGGAGGTCGTGGTTAGATTCCCGGTTGAAGCACAGGCCCGGGTTGGATTCCCAGTAGGGGGCGTCAGGAGGCAGCCGATCAGTGATTCTCATCGTTGATATTTCTCTTCTCTCTTCCTCTCTGAAATAAGATTACATATATATTTTCATTTTGTTTTGTTTTTTTTAAGAGAACCAGAGTTTCTGAGTGAGGATGCTGAGGTTGCAACATAACTTAATAGCGGAACAGGAACTAAGACCTACATTTCCTAACTCCTTGGTCAGAGCTGCCTCTTTCCAAATAGACAGTATCATAAATAATGGATTCACCCGCAGGGAGTGTGGTCCCAGTAGGGTGTGATGCATTTCAAAGGCTATTTTGTGAAGATTCCTCCCCCCCCCTTTTTTTTTTTGTATTTTTACTTAGATTGGTTTCTCATTAGGAGTCACAAAATCAGGAAGCATCTGAGGCCTTCCCAACACATTCATGCTCCACAGACAAACCCCATGGAAGGGCAAGGTTCCTGGGAAATGTTGATAACACAACAGTAGCTAAGTTATACTGCATTTAACTTTTGCGCCTTTTTAACTTTGTATGTAACTGGAGTTGTACCAGGTCCCACCCACATGTGAGAACAAACGGGGTTATAGTCAGATACCAGAATCCACTTTCCCATCTATGGAGGCAGATGCCGAGTCCCCTATCATGTACGCTGAGTCCCCTGAGGCGTCTACTGGGTGATCACAAGTCCAATCCCACTGAGAGCCGGCACTCCTCCCTCGCCCCTCAGCAGGCACTGCAGGCTCCCACCAGGCCTGGAAGGTCCCGTCCACCCCCTGCTGGGCCTTTAGCCACCCACAGCGGAGGCCCAGAGGCCCAGAGCCATGGCTCATGGGGAAGACCACCCTTACTTGTTAGAGGGGCCCCAAAACAATATTACTTGTGCTTGATTTTTTATAGACTTTGAGGAAATAGCTCTCCTGGTTTTTGTCTGTCTGTACTCTCCCTCTCCCCTTTCCCTCTGTGACTTTCTCTGTGTCTCTCACCCTGGGATCAAACAGGAGTCCTTGAGTTAGCCTGCTACAAGGAACTAGGCGTGATTCAATTCATTTGCTTTCACAGACCTTCCTCAATCCTCGGCAAATAGGCTTGGACTGGGCCAGCCCACCAGGCAGATCTAAAGCAATAATAGATATTGCTTTGTGTCTGTTCTTGTGCTGGGATCCTTAAAATATCTATTCATATATTGCCAAAGCCGGTTTGGCTCAGTGGACAGAGCGTCGGTCTGCGGACTGAAAGGTCCCAGGTTCGATTCCGGTCAAGGGCATGTACCTTGGTTTCAGGCACATCCTCAGTAAGGGGTGTGCAAGAGGCAGCTGATTGATGATTCTCTCTCACCGATGTTTCTAACTATCCCTCTCTCTTCCTCTCTGCAAAAAATCAATAAAATATATTTTTTTAATATATTAATATAGAGATTACAAATACTCACACTTCAATCCAGTATCCCCAAACATGTGGGGAAGGCCCTCTCAGCACAGGGCATCATGTATTGCATGCTAGACAGGATAGCAAATATGGAAAATCTTTGCTTGAGAAATTATACTGTCTGTATTAATAGATACAATAGAAGGCTCTGCTATGACTTCAATGAAAGACCTATGCAAAATGAGTTAGGAGAACAGAGTCAGGAAAGATGACTGGCCCGGAGCTGTGGTGATGCCCGCAGCGAAGGAGGAGAGTGCGAAGGGCAAAAGCTGCATATCCCTCATAGTACCTGCCATTGTCTTGGGCATCGTAAGTGCTCCGAAAAGGTTTCTCCATGAGCCAGATGCAATGTTGGAAGTACTTAAGCATGGTTGAACTAAGAAAGGATACCGGAAAAGTGAAATGCTATTTTATTTAAAAAGTTTAATTCCAGGAAGAGTGTATTGGTCACTTGCTTCTAGCCATTGTAACATCTTAGTTTTTATGATACCAGGCACACGTTTAACTTTGCAAGTACAGACTGATGAGTCCTGGGCCCAGCAGCCCAGGCACCATGAGCTAGCAGAGTCCCCCAGTTGATTGTCACTCAATCCCATGGGTCAGCCCGTGGTTGAGACAGATTTGAAATTGATGTCCTTGCCTCGGTGACACAGGAACAGCTTTTTATAAACAAGGGGCTCCCACATAGAGCCCGCTCCGTGGGATTTCTGAAGAGCTAGGGAACTGGATATTTTTGTTGAAAAGCACAGCTCTCCGATGTAACTGGAGATGCCACCTCTTTGCCAAGACAGAAAGGCAGGTCACCTGGGAGCTGGCCTCAGATGGGAATAATTACATGAATTCGGGGGAGGGGGGTGAGAGTTTCACGTTTTTATAGCACTTAGCTAATATTTTTGAAGCGTCTGACTAAATATAGAAGGTAATTTTTTGAAAACGGTTAAGTTATAGCTACCGTTAGTTAATGCACAATTTTCTCATTTTGTTTGTTTGTGATAATAACCCTAAGAGCATGTAATGGATACCTATTCTATACCATTTAGTCTGCTGAGCACTCTACAGATTTATTTTATTGAATGCACTTGTCAACCCTATAAGGTAAGCACTTGTGGAATGAGTAAAAGGGACTTATAAAGAAAAACACATGACAGTCACATAAAACAGTCCATTATGACCAAAGTCATTGTGTACCCAAACCTAAAATTATATTAAAAAAAAAAAAAAAAACACTACTTGACCCATAAAATGAACTTCTCGACCCCACTGAAGTATTTCCCTCTAAAATCTGTAATTCTTCAACCATTATGAATGTAGTCTCCAATGTATCAGTTGAAAGCATTCCCATTTTTTAATCTCACGCAATGTAATCTTAGTCAGTTTGGAAGTGTCCCCATAACTGATAAAAAAGAACACAAATAGCAAACAGTCCAGTCAGTGGACTCACATGATGTGATTTAGGCTTATGTCAGAGTTTCCTCCATGTCGATATGTTGCTAGAGAAAGAACAGTATCTATGAAATCTCATCACTTTGAATGGAAAAAGTAGAAGTGAGCCCAGTCCTGGAAATGCTTCAGCCCAAGTAACAGAAAACTCGTTAGTCGACGGAGCTTGAACTTTCCAGCCAGGATGGTGAGCCCCAAAGAGATGAGCAGAGATGTTTATCCCCTCAGTCTTCAGGGTCCTGAGTGGGGCCTGGGGCAGCTGAAGCCACCACAGTCATTCGCCTCAGGTACCAGCAGTCTCCTCCACGTTCCCCTGATATCATGTCCTATGTGAATGGCATGATATTAAAAACGGTTATACAGTGCGGCCAGGATGTTTGTCATTTACTTCGCATAAAGTTCAGAGCGATGCAGCGCAGGGTGAGTGCAGCTGCCCAGTGACAGTCCCAGAGGTCCAGGCTCTGTCCCTCTTCCTGCTTTGCTGTCCTCTCTACCTTTTGGTTTTGCTTTTCTGCATTGCCACATGGTCACACGGTGCTGCCACAGCCTCACGCATCATGTCCTCGCTCCAGGGATTTATGCCAGAAGAAAACAAAAAAGAACAAGGAAAACAAGGGAGTGTGTTTCTCATTAACAGTTTTGGTTTTTTACCCACTTTACAGGGGACCTAGGGGGAGCTATCCTAGTCGGGCCCCACCAGATCACATGACCACCTCTTTTTGCAAAGGAGGCTGGGAAGAGACCTACCTGCACTGATACTGCTGGTCTCCACCCTCTACCTAAACTAAAAATTGGGGGTTCTGTTAGCAAAGACAGAGAGCACTGTGGTGGTCGTGCAGGCACCAGGGATAGTGGTGCCTGCACCAGGGATAGGTCATGCAGGCACCAGGAGAAGCCAGGATTTTTAAACATGAGACAGATTTTCAGCTTCTGAAGTAATTGTTTAGATGTTTCCATCAAAATATCACCCACGTGATCACTTACCCCTGAAACTGAACGCCTCCTCTGTTGGAGTGGGTTTGAAACAAAGCATCCTACAGATTTAAAAAAACACACAAAGATTTATGCAAATATTAGTCAAAGAATTTTAAGTTTTTCTATTCATTTTCATTCAGAGACAAGACAAGCAGCATTTATGATTTTGCAGCTTTGAGGTATAGAACTAAGAATGATTTTCTTTTTGCTTTTTCTCCTGTTCAGTAGTTTGCAGATTTTTCATCATGTATTACATTTGCAATGAAAAGGCATGAATCTTTTTAATTATTTTTAAATCTGATGTGTTCCTAGGAATGTTGCTTGAGGTGTCTCAAGAACTGACTACAGAGTTCATTTTGTTTCATTTCTTAAACATTAAAATGAAAGTCATCATAAAACAAATGTCTCTCGCATCACATGTTTTTAAAGGATGACTTTTCTTTGTTCAAGCAATATTAACTTTGGATATTTGGAGATATTTTTTTCTCGCTTCCTCAGACTTGGCAGAGCAAAGTATTATTTTTATTGTGTTGCAAAAACCATATCAGAGATTCATGGCACTAAGGGGAAAAATTAAACATAATCATTACCTTTGATTAATTGGTAAGTTTTAGACGATTGGATCATAATATTCCCAATGCTGAGTTGGAAGGAAATAAAGAAAGAAAACACAGCCACCCAGAATCTTCCTTTATAATTTGAAATCTTGGATTTGAAAAACAGAAATAATTCTGAACCAATTTCCAGTCTATGCTAAGGAATAGACTTTTTCAGCTTTGTGAATTCATTTTCTGATTATGAAAGCTATATAGGAACTTGACACTGTAGGAAATTTGGAAAAGAAAGTATTTATTCTTAATCCCATCACTTGATAGAATTGTGATTGCTTTTGTAAACCCCAGTTGGGCTCTGTATGGTTCATTATATTATTGTAATTGCAGTGTAAATGCCACTTTAAATTATATCATACATTTCTATGGTACCAAATGTTCTCTTCATACTTCTTTTCATGTTTGGTTTTATTTTTATCCAAGATCTAATTTAATAAATATATATCCCATTCACTCCCTACCCCATTTCCTCCCCACCAAAAGTAATCATTTTGATCTTTTTATCTAACTTTTTGGCTATTTCTTCTTGTGAGGGAGGGAAAATTCCCCTCTTCCCTTCTTGGTTCTTCTGGCTGGTTGAATAATTAAAATGACATAAGGCAATTAACAGGAGAAAATCAAGTTTTAAGATGTGCACACAAAGAAGTCACATAAGCATGAGGAATTCCAAAGCCAGTAAGGCAAAATGAGGGATATGTGTGATTTTGGTTTAGGGAAGGTATAGGAACCTGGGATTTCAAAGGGAAGTAAAGCAACTCATGGATAGAGGAAAACAGTTAATGTTGAGTAAACAAGCGTTTGCTGGGCCATCTAGAGACAGTGGGACACAGGAGAAACTTTGATCTAAAGTCCTCTCTGCCACACCTAGTTCAAATTAAACTGTAGCGTTCTAGGCCTTACAAGCAATCAACTTAAATGATCAATATTCCAAAGAGTCATTTTGGGGGATAGCAAACTCCCCATCATCTCTATATAAAACACTACTTCCTGGGGGATTTTTGGAAGAGGATAATATTAGCTCCCTTTTATTACCCTTGACTCTCACTAACCTTCCCATTCCCTCTATCCTACCAGTGGAGTTGCATTGTAATTCAGGTTAGGTTGTTACCTACCTTATTGTGTCATAAACACTGTTCACAAATGTGCCCTATTGCAAGGTATCATTCCTTTTCCTGGCATTTTCCCCGAAATGATGTTTTGCTATGCTAGTTGTCCACGGACTTCTTACTAATTGAATCTCAAGCTCCTCACCAACGTCTGACGGGGTCAGTTGCATCAGACATTGTGCACCACTGTCCTGTCAGCCACCTTGGACCTCTCCCCGGCGTGGCCCGGTCCAGTCTGCTGTCTGGGGTGCACAGCTGTCGTCCGGGGAGCTTCCCCCCCTTTGCTCTGGGGAGTCCCTTTGTTTCTGGTGTTGGCTCCCCTGCTTCATAGTTCTCACACCTTCCTCTTCCTGCTCCCTTGTTTCTGTGGAACACACCCTCCAGTATTTTCTTTAGCAAAGGATTCTGGAAAATAAATTTCTGAGATCTGCCTGTCTGAAAGGTCTTTTTGCTAAGCTCACTCTTACGTAACAGTTTGACATGATATAGAATTTTATTTTGGAAATCGTTTCCCCTTTAGGTCAGTGATTTTCAACCAGTGTGCCACAGGAATTTTTAAAACATGCAATACCTGACTATTTAGTCAGGGCACTTATAGAGCTGCATCTTATTGGTCATGTGCATCACATAATAAGGTTGCATCTGATTAATTCTTGGTACCAGACATTCTTTTATACAAGTATAGACACCTGATTTTTTTTTAAAGTCACTTTTAAACAAAATAGTGGGAAATTACTATTATGTTTTTGTAAATCAACAAAAAACATAGCTATTTTTTGGTCAGATTGTCAAAAAATAACATTTTTTTAGTGTGCCACAGAATTTTAGTAATTAGTTTATGTGTGACATGAGATCTAAAAAAAGGTTAAAAGTTGCTACTTTAGGTTTTTAAAGGCATTATCCCATTGTCATCAGCTCCCCAGATTGCTGTTGAGAAGTTCAAAGCCATTCTGCATCTCCTAATCCTCTGTATATAATCCCCTATTGCCCCCTTGTCCACTGTCTGAAAGTTTAAAGATCTTCTCTTTTCCTGATAAAGTGCCTTGGAGTGGGTCACATTTTCATCCCTTGTAAAGTATACTCGGTGGGCCTTTTCAGTCTACACGCTCATATCCCTCGGGTCTAGGAAACTTCCTTTTTCCTTTTTTGTTTGCTTTTAGTCTAAAATATTTTCTTGATTTTCTGTTTTCTCTCTCCTCTTTCTCTCTGTATATCCTTACTTGAAAATTGGAACTGCTAGACTGTCTTCCATATTTCTATTGTTTTATTCTGCCTCCCATCTCTTTGTATCTTTGTTCCATTTTGTGGCGAAATTTCCTTATATTTTCATAGAGCCTTATTATTGAATCACTTCTATTATATTTTTACTTGCTAAGACCTCTTTCTGATTGTTTAAGTATCATGATGTCTTAGTTACAGTAACTTATCTGAGGATATAACTGATAGTTGAGATGTGAGCTTTGGCATATTCCTCTCCCAGCACAATAAGTTTCCCTCCCAGTAGCTTTCTTGTGTATTTCTGTCTCATCTTTTATAGCAGTGACTTTTCTCTGTTTCTGGTGATCCTTGGTTGTCTGCTCACACTTAACAGTGTACCACTACAGCCTGGCTGGTGTGCTCAGTTGGTTGAGCATCTTCCCATGCCCTGAGAAGTCGCTGGTTTAATTCCTGGTCAGGGCACACGCCTGGGTTGTGGGCTTGATCCCCAGTAGGGGGCCTGCAGGAGGCAACTGATCAATGGTTCTCTCTCATTGATGTTTCTCTCTCCCTCTCTCTTTCTGTCTCTAAAATCAATTTAAAAAAAAACAAAACTTTTTTTTAAACTGTGCCACTACAAACCTGTAGAGACAAAAGGTAGATTAGGAGTTACCTAGCACTGGGACAGCTGGGGAAATGGAGCTCAGGATGAGTTTTTTTCTTGGAGAGATGCAATTGTCCTAAAATGGTTGTGGCGATAGTTATACAACTCCTAATAGACTGAAAACCATTACCATGTACACTTTTAATGGGCCAGTTGTGTAGCATCTGTATAATATTTTAATAAAACTATTGCGAGCACACAAAGTAGGACACCAACAGAAGATTAGAATCTTCAAGCTTATCATCTGTGGTTTTTCACTGCAGGGGGAGCGGCCTGAGATGTTTAGTTGGGGGAGCTGCTGGTATCAGTATCTTTGTCTTTCTTCTTGGCTTGATTAGGTTCCCCAGGAAAGGGGAAGAAACTTTTTTAACGCCTGTCCTGCCACAACTCTGGCCACCCCATTCATACTCTGCCCTCATGCCCAGGCTGCGAGAAATGACCTGCAGTCCGACCCTGTGGGCAAGTGAACTTGGGAAGAGCCAGTTAACATTTTTTAAAATGCTTATCATGTGAAAAACTAAGGGAGGGGAACATTCATAGCCAACAGCACTAGTTGTGTCATATAGACAACTTCAAGAGAATTCCACGTAATCTCCCCCTCCAACTAAACATTTCAATGTCATACAACCTTGGGCCAAATTCTGCTAGTTAGTAACCATGATCTCAAGGATTATTACAGTCCCTAAAACCTTATGGTCCTGTTTATCACCCTAAAATGCCACCTCTCTTTCCCTTTTAAAAAGCACCTTCATCTCACTACGTTGATAAAAAGGAACTTATAGTTTATTTAGATTATTATGCAATGTTGCATCACAACCATTCTGGTCTGGCTCTATCATCCATGGGATTCTGTACAAAATAAAAATATGAGGCCCTCGTTTAAAATGTATGAACATTTTCAAGAAGGCAACAGCAGAGCATGAAACCCAGCTCGGCCCCTGCTGAGGGCCACATACCCATGAAGCCAGCGCCGCGACCATTCCTGAGGGGAGATACTGTAGATGCTTCTTCTAATACTAGTTTACTTTGGTTCGGCGGTTACAGGGACTCACACTTCCCCTGCTCAGGGACTTTTACAATGAGAGCAGCTGGTGGCCATTCATTCTATAGCCATTGCCTAAGACTCTGCATTCCTGGAGTGAAACCATAGAGCTCTCACCCTGCAGACAATAGCTCCTTAGACTGCGCGCTTCCCGTTGGGGGCAGTCTCCGGTGATGGCGGTTTTCATGTGCTTTCTTCCTGCTCTGACAGTAGCTTTCGCTGGGTCAGAGTCTTCAAGCCAAATTAAATTAAAACTGGAGATCTGATCCACATGGGAAAAGAACTTGAAAGAAAAGATGTCTCCTGTTCCTCGCCCCCCTCCCCTGGTAGTGGGTGGAACTACCTATTTTCTCCCTATCTCACTTGGTTTTCAGCTCAGTGCATCTGAGCACCTGCTATTCATATCAGAAGGAAATGAAATCAGTAGCGTTTTCTTCCCCTGCGGCAGCCTTTACACTTCCTTCTCTATTGCCAGTAAGTCATCATTCTCCTTGAAGGCTGCTTTATATGCAGGCAGGTCCAAGGTTCCCTGGACTTGTTTGTTTTGAACTTTGAAGCTGATAGGCACTTAGAACTGCATGTGGTCCCACCCTCACCCCTAGAGGGTGGCCACAGTGGGCAGAAATGCCTCTTGAGGGTTTTAGAAGGATGATTATGATATCGTTAAAAGAAGCAGAGGGCCTAGGGGAAGTGAAGAGCTAATATTTATTCACCCCCCCAAGTAAACATCCGATCTCAGCTAGCTCGGGACAGAAGGGCGTGTGGACAAATGGAATTTTGAGTAAGCTGGCCTCTCAGCTCTGTGGCTGCCTTGCTGTGAAGGGTACTCCCCAGAGGCTCCCACGGAACACGCAGTCGCTGACCCAGTACTAACCTGACTCCACGTCAGCCCGGGGAGCCGCTGGGGCTGGCGTGTGGAAGCAGGCCGCGAGAGCTTTTTTCCCAGCAGGGGAGTCTGAGCCCAGGCATGGAGGTTACAAAGAGCTGATTGTTCCTCAGAAGGAAGAGTTAAACGGCGTGGTTAAGGAAGAAACGGGCTATACCTCTGAAGTGCTGAGCCTCTCGCTGCAACTGAACAGCCATCGGGGAAGACTGCTGCAGGAGACAGAGAAGCATCACGTGGCATTTCTAAACTAGAATGCCTTTAGGTTTCCTTTGACTTCTGCAGTTCTGGAGTGTTTGGTCACAAAAAAAAATACAGAGACTCCTGGGAGGAAAAGAAATCTGTGGCACACGTATAACCCCTCTCTTTCCTTCCTTATAAAGGAGTGAAACCAAACCAGCCAGCGTGTGCCCTTAAATAGACCTGAAGCTTGCCCTGCACACGCTTGGCACAATGGGCTTCCTTTGAGGAAACTGTAAGATTACTTAACCACGAGGCCCGCTTTACACAGGTAACCTACATACAGTCTTTTGCATTAGAATGCCACTCTGCCATTCACCAGCTCCGTGACTTAACCTCGTATACACAAGACAGTAAGGTTATTGTGAGGATACGATGAGAAAATGTATATCACTATCAAGTACAATGCCTAGAATATAATATATGCTAAAATATCCCTTTTAAAAAATACAATAACTCTTTGAACATTTTTATAGATATACTCCCCGCTGGGCACTGTACCCGACAAGCAGGATCAGAGGGTACCTGGGTCCCCAAGAATGAATAATTCCGCATTCGTTCTACCTTACCCCTGGACCTGCAGCCTAGAAGCTGGTTCTAACTAGGGTACTGGCCCCATCAGTTATTGTAAAACTGCAATTTAATTTGAAAGTATGAGGTGAAGATGGGAAGCAGAGGGCATCCCTGGAAAAGGCTAATGTTCCCACAGAGTTTATTTCACCATCACCGCCTCCGATGGACATCCTTATTCTGAAAGACCTGGCCTTTTGGCCTGAATATCCATCATGAACTGAAAACCAATGCAGTTTCAATCCTCTAACACACGGGAGGCATATAAAGTTTATCCAGTAAATGAATGATGAAGTAAATGAGGTCAATCTTAATCCTTCAGATTAACTGTAAAATGATACCAGATCTCTGTATTTACTAAGGATTAGAAGGTTCAACCTAGTTATTCACTGTTTCCATCCACAACCCATCCAAAAATACAGATATCTAGCTTTCGCTATTAAAAAAAAAAAAAGTAATTGGTCTTCAAAAAGCCAAAAAAAAAAAAAAAAGAAATATGTCAGAAGGCATAGGGACCAACTGAAAGAGATCTCAGTAACTGAAGCTGGAACAATTTGAGCAATAAAATAGCACAGCATTGAACAATTCTCCAAAGAATGAATAAATATCCAAGAATTCTCATCTATCATATATATATATATATATATATATATATATATATATATATATATATGGCTAAGTGACTGACAGTCCATCCAACTGTCTAACCAACCTACCAGTCAGCCGGTACAATTTAAAGATAAACTTTGGCTCGTACTTGTAAGATACATATAAAGCTCTCCCTGGCACCAATCGCACACCGTTTGTTTCAATCTGTCATTGTCTATCGTGAATTTGGTTTTTTTGTGGACATTCTAAAGCTGAAAGTGACACCTACAAAATATGTCTGAAGACCAACTGTTCATCATTATTGAAGGCATCATGGCATCCAGTCATGCTATAAACACCATAGATTACTGAGAGAAATTATGAATCTGAATGTTGCATTTGTTGGGAAAGTTCTTCTCGGACCCCCAGTGTCTCAGTGTTGTGCTGCATGCTATGTGATCAGCCTTAGTACAAGCGAGTTTCAAGTACTGTAGTGTTTGGGGATGTTTCAGACAGTTGTCTCTCAAATAAGAGATCATAGGATTCTGCTTATTGTGAATGGTTAGTAAAACTTGGAGATGTCAAACTTGACAGCAGTTTTCATTTAGGAATGGATATTGTTGAAATCCCCTGTGAAATGATTTGTAATGGATCTATTATTGAAGCTACCTTTGGAAATAGTATATCTATAGATAATATTGAAAATATATCTAAACGTGCAATTCTTTGTCCAAAAAAAAATGAGCATGTTCATAAATTAAATGAAGAAATTTTGGATATACTTGATGGAGATTTTCACACGTACCTGGGTGATGATTCCATCAATTCAGTGGATAATGCTGAAAAGGAAAATTTTTCCATTGAATTTCTTACTAGTATTACTCCTTCGGGAATGCCGTGTCATAAATTAAAATTGAAAGTAAGTGCAATCATCATGCTACTGAGAAATCTTAATAATAAATGTGGTCTTTGTAATGGTACTAGATTTATTTATCAAACTAGAGGCCAGATGCATGACATTCGTGCACTGGCTGGGCAGGGGGGTCCCCTTAGCCCAGCCTGCACCCTTGTGCAGTCCAGGAGCCCTCAGGGGATGTCCAACTGATGGCTTAGGCCTGCTTCCCAAGGGGAGCAGATTATATTTTAATCTGAAATCTCAATCCATATAAAGCTGGATATGAATAACTTTGGCTCTAATAGCTCAAACTTCCCAGTTTCCAGAGTTTGGGGTTAGATCAAAGAAGTTTTTCATGCATATGTGACAAGGGTTAAGGAAAAGTTTCCTGCTTGTATGTAGCTGCCATATTGGACACACAGTCTGTGTCTCAAATCTAGAAAACCAAGCTGAGTATCTCCTGAGGGAAAGGTGTGTGTTGTAGGACTGTGTCCCAGATGCTGCAGACTTATGTAACGTTATTCATCGACTATTGGCTTGGCAACAGCTGTCACCATACTTAGGCTAGTGTGCTCTTTTTACATCAACTCCAGCCTTTTCCCCTTCAGGGAGATGAAAATCAAGCGAGAAAGCATATGATTTCTCTGAAATTGGTTCTGGGCACCCTATTGATTTTTATATCTTAATATCTTTTCTCAGAAACCATCAGCCCATCCCTTCCTGAGAAAATGTTAACATTTCCTGTGAACTCATATGCCTCTTGCATTGGTTTCATTTGCATGACTTTCCCTAGGTAAACATGTGGAAATTGGTCTAGGTTTAGGATGAATCAAGTACAGTATACCAATAAGCAACTTCCCCACATATTGTAGGTGGTTTTGTTTTATTTATTTTCTCATGGAGACCTCATGCCACTTAATAAATTCACCTAAGAGATTATATAGTTCCTTGCTATTAAAACTGAGGAGTTCTCTTTCTCCTTCCTTCCTTTGGGTGAGAATAATGGGTAATGTATTATTGTAGGAAAAGGAAGTCCTTAAGGGTGTGTCCTCAAATAGTATGGCACATGTAACAACTCCGTGGAAATAATAGGTATCAGATAGTGTTCTCTGCTTGCAAGCGAGAGAAACTGGCATTACAAAGGAAATCACTGGGAAAATAGCAGTAAGTTCACATAATCTGAAGAAAAGGCTAAGCTATCGAACCAAGGGTAGAACATGAAATGTAGCCCCTCAGTGGATTTACTTACTTATTCATTGAACAGCATTTCCTGAGATTCCACCATGTTCCCAGCGCTGTGCCACGGGGTGAGGACATAAAAGTGGGGAGAGTCTCTTGCTTTCACTGAGCTTGCATCCGGAGGATCTCAGTCTCATGGACAGCCTCACATCTTGCTGCTACTGATCTTATTACTGAGTTCCTATACTCTTCGTCCATGACTTATCACACTACCCATGATTCTTATCCCTCAGAGAGTCCGATGGGCAGAGTTTGGGTCAACAGCTCACCCTCTGGGATGAGGTACTGTGATGTGTATCTCCTACAGCTCCACATGGAACCAGGGTAGCCTCATTCTCCAGAGGCTGAATAGGCAGCTCCTACCAACAAATCAAGAGTGCTGAGTGGGCAAAAAGAGAAGTCCACTGTATTTAATATTAACAGTGTGAAGACAGGGATGAGAAGATGTGGATCTGCTTAAAATTCTGCCTAAAGCCACTTATATATATATAAATTAGAGACCTGATGCATGAAATTCATGCAAGAGTAGGCCTTCCTTTCCCCAGCTGCTGGCACCAGCTTCCCTCTGGCAATCAGAACCCGGGCTTCCCTCACAGCCCCAGCTTCGTCCAGAAGGTCATCTAGAAGGATGTCTGGTCTAATTAGCATATTAACACTTTTATTATTATAAACTAGAGCCCCAGTGCATGAAAATTCATGCCCTGGGCTGCCCTGGGCGGCTGGCAGCTGCCATCCGAGGCTTGGGCCAGCCCTGGGCAGCTGGGGGGCTGAGGAAACTGGGGGACTCCAGAGGCAGGCACGTGGAGCAGCTGCGCACCTGCCGCCCCAGTGGAGATGTGGGGACTGGGTGCCACCATCTTGTAGCTATGGGTGCTGCCATCTTTTGCAAGGGCATAATGGCCAATTAGCATATTCCCTCTTCATTAGATAGGATAAGTAAACCTTGTATGTGTTTCCATAAACCCCTCTAGAAGTCCCTTTCCTCATCTATGTAAAGTGGGATTAACAATCCCTATCTCATAGAGCTGCAGTTGTAGTTGTTGTAATACTGAGCAAGGCTCTTTGCAGTGAGTACTAGCCTCCTCTTTTCCATATGTTCCCACCTCCTGACTTCCAATATTGTAGATTAGTTTTGCCTGTTTCTGAACATTATATAAACAGAATCATACAGCTTCCTTGCTCAATATGATGGTTTGTGGTTTCATCCATGTTGCTTAATGTGGCTATATTTATTCATTCTCATTGCTGAATAGTATCTACTGTGTGATTACACCAATATTCGTTTATACATTCTATTGATAACTAAAGGCCTGATGCATGAAATTCATGCCCTGGGGGGAGGGTGTCCCTCAGCCCAGCCAGTACCCTCTACAATCTGGGACCCCAGGACTGCTGGGTCCTAACAACTTGCCTACCTGCCTGATTGTTTCCTAACTGCTCCCCTGCAGGCCTGTTTGATGCCTAACTGCTCCCCTGCCAGCATGATTGACACCTAACTGCTCCCCTGCTAGCCTAATCACCCCAACTGCCTTCCCCTGCAGGCCTGGTCACCCCCAACTGCCCTCCCCCACCAGCCATCTTGTGACAATATGGGGCGGCCATCTTGTGGTGGCCATCTTGTGATGCGAGGGTGTGAGGGTTAATTTGCATATTATCTCTTTATTACATTTGAGTTGTTTCTAGATTAAGGCTACTATATAGAGCTCCAAAGGACACTGTCCTACAAGACTTTGGTATCATAGGAATGCATTTCTATGAGATATATACCTAGGGTTATAATTGCTGGGTCAAAGGGTACGCATGTGGTCATACAGTTTTCAACTTAAACTGCTCCCCCACGATGTGTAACTACTCTAGTTGCATCATATCCTTGCTGATGTTTAGCATTAGCATAGAATTGTTCTTGATGCTTAAATCTGGGTCACATTAATAGCTGGTTGAGAGTGTGTTCTGATAATTGCTTAATAAGAGTTAGTTGTATTTTCGCACAGTTGTGCAATCTACATACATGCACAGGTCTTGCCCATGCTTTTCTCACAAAAGATATTCCAGCCTGTTGTGCAGGTATAGTATTCATCTTCGCTTGGAAATCCCTATTGGGTTGTGCAGTATGTTGGGCAAGCCTTACTGGGTTGGGTTGTCGTTGTTTTTTATATGTGTTAACCATAAAGCATTGCTTGGTAAAGTGTCACATTGGCCACTTCAGAATAGGCACCCCAGCTCCCAACTGTGTCTCCTGAGAGCTGCTAACAGTGAAATCACCGGGCACTGAGTCTGTCCTGGCTGTCCGGGCTCTCTTCCTCATTCCAAACCACGACAGGCAGCAGTCTCACCGGGGCCATGCTGGGCTGTTATGTGCAGTGGTGGGCAGTGTGAGGGACGTATACACTTACATTCCTGCCAAGCCTGCACCTTTGAGCACAGTACTCAGCTTCCCAGGACCTTGTTTGCTTCGGGTGCTAATACCGACCTCAATGGGCTGCTAAAATTGGAAAAGACAATATGTGTAAAGTACCAGGCTCAGTGCCTCATTTAGGAGTAGCCTTTACTATATCTAGGGGTGGTATTTATTGTCATTGTTTGATCACAGGCACAATAGGCTTAAAACTGTAGATTTTTAAAAACTGAACAGTGTTGGGGAAAAAGACACACACTCAGAATTTTAAAACAAGACTTGGTCATTTGTAAGAACCACATTGCCAGAGAGTAGAACCACTCACCAGGCCAGGGCTGGGAGCACCACACCCTATCTTCCTAACACATCAACATTAACAGTTATCTTTTGTACCTGAATATATCCTTATGCTTCCCACCCCGGTCCCTTCCGGGAATTGCTGTATGATCCACCGGAAAAGAGTGCCTTGTTCTCACAAGTAAACAAGCTTCAGAAGGGAAGACACATTTAGAAGAAACTCAAATATACATTTGTTCAGAAGAACAAAGGGGAGTGTGACTTTGAAAATCTGTAAGAGGGTCTTAATAGGTTTATCAGGGGAGTAACATTAAAGATGTATTTGTTTTTAATTCATTATGGGGCATGATATCCTTTTGATCATAGAGGTTGATTTCCTCATTTTTTTAAAAACTGGCTATTTAGCCCAACACCTTTATTTTTTTATTTTTGATCCTCACCTGAGGATATTTCTCCATTGATTTTTAGAAAGAGTGGAAGGGAGAGGAAAAGACAGAAATATTGATGTGAGAGAAACACATCAATTGGTTGCCTCCTGCAAGCGCCCTGGCCAGGGAGGAGCCTGCAACTGAGGTACATGCCCTTGACCGGGATAGAACCTGAGACCCTTCAGTCTGCAGGCCGACACTCTGTCCACTGAGCCAAACCAACTAGAGCTCAACATCTTTACTTTAGAAATTAGGAAACTAATGTGCATAGAAGTGGCATTACTTATTCCAACATCACTCAGGTAGTTAGTACCAGAATCAAGACCAGAATCGAGGTCCTTTAACTCTGAATTCAGTGTCCTTTCCATTGATCTTTTCCCTAAATATTGTAAAGGATGATGCTAACTTTCTAAAATCAGTGAAGTCTAGAATTGTCTAAAGGAGCATTTGTTTTCCTTTACATTGTTTTTCACTGGAACTCTGTGCCATCTAGAATTACAGCTGGAGTTAATTCTAGGTAGTCAGGACCAGGCAGTAAGGTCTTTTAGATGCTTTTCATTATGTACTTGTAACAGGACTGGCCTAAGCGTTGATGGTTACCACAGGTGTTTGGTAATCATTATGCAGTAAATGGCCCCAAAGGTTTGCCCTTTGCCTGTGTGGAGTGGTGTGCTGGAGCTTGCTCCTCCTGGCTCCTGAGAGTTAGGTGTCAATTTTGTGAGCCAGTTGCTCAGCACAGCCTTATTCGAAATTAAATTACATAACTTACAACTAAATGACATATATTTTAAAAGCTAATACGCAAAAAGTGATCCCTTCCTAATTATTTTAGTGCAATTCTACTAATCTTGACTCTTGAGGTTATTTATGTACACTGGATGTGTGTCGTGGACATACTGTATAACGGTATGCTGCTGTGCATCTTACCAGCTCCTCATTCAGCGACGTCACTCTGTTAGATAGAAGTATTTATTCCGCAGCAGGCTAGATATATTGTTTTGTGGTTGTCTATTTTTTTTAAAAACTTAAACATGTGTTGCATGTGTAGATGCCGCGTTGTCAATAGCACCAAAAATTGAGGAAATATTTCTCCAGTCAGAGAACTAGCTCATGTTAGTGACAAATGAGTGAAGTTCTGACAAATGTCTCCCATTTCATTTTTTTTATCTTATTAATGTAAAGTCTTAACAAACATTGTGTTAGAGCTATGCATTCATTTACAATTAATAGGTTGGCTATGGATGCAGAATTCCTACAAAAATCACCAAGAGTATTATTCTGTGACAATCAGTTGATTATATGGAAGTTACAGTAAAGACTATTGCATATTTTATTACTTGTAAAGTGTGTTACACATTCTTTTGGCTTAGAAGAACATACACACACAAATTTTGCCCAAAAGTCTGTTAAACATTTACCAGTACACTTGTGCCACTGAAGTCCATAAAGTACCTGTTTCTTTATTATAAAAATCTTCCGTGATAATAGCTGAAATGTATTGAACACAAATGACAGTGTGTAGGAGGCGCCTCACTGAATCCTCCAGCGGCTCTTATATTGCTAGAGACAAGGAGACTGAGGAAGTTAAATCTTACACCTCCCTCCAACTTCAATTTATCAGGTTCTTTCCAAGAGCAGGAGTGTGGTAGACACGTGCATATAAATTATTCACGGCCACCTTGAGGTAGATAAGAAGAGTTATTTTTACCACTAGTATTTGGATAAAATATAAGCTCAGAGAGATGCACAACTGCCCACATTGAGGCTCCGCGCCACTGGTGAGAGGGGGAACCGGAAGAGAACCACAGCTTTCGGTGCTGCCTCCTAAGTCACCTCAGAGTAACAGAACCACTTCATCTAAGGCAATGGCCGGCAAACTGTGGCTCGTGAGCCACATGCAGCTCTTTGGCCCCTTGAATGTGGCTCTTCCACAAAGTACCACGGCCAGGGCGAGTCTGTTTTGAAGAAGTGGCGTTAGAAGTTTAAGTTTAAAACATTTGGCTCTGAAAGAATTTTCAATCGTTGTACTGTTGGTATTTGGCTCTGTTGACTGAAGAGTTTGCTGACCACTGGTCTAAGGAAAGACTGTGCAGGACTCTACGTGGTAAATACTGAGAGCATTTTTACTGCTAGCCATTGGGATAGGTCATGTAAGTAGGATTTAGACACGCACATGAAAGACAGGCCTTATCCAAAATAACTACAGCTCAGGTCAGATTCCAAAAATGGGTAATTTATACTTCTCTGGAGGGGGTGTACGATTTCAGTGACAGGTTTTAAACGTAATATTTTTATTTACCAACTAGAGGCCCGATGCATGAAATTTGTGCAAGGGGCTCGCACCCCCCGCCCCCAAGCTTCATCAGGAAGATCATCCGGTCTAATTATCATAGAGTGCTTTTATTGTTGTAGATTGCTAAGCACAGTAATACATAAACAGGCAGGTATATGAACAGTGTAAAATCACGGGTGCCGTGCATTCCAAGGTGACTATGTACATGCTATAATTTATGTGTGCTTTGGAAGGTGGCAGAGAGTGTGACACAGATCTGACCCCAGTACAGTCAGTGGTGCTCACAGCTCCTCATCCTCACCCAGGTCCTACCCCTGGAGCGGCCTGCCCACCCCTCCCCGCGCCCTACACGCCAGCTGCAGCAGAGCCAGCTCGGAACCCAGGCCCAGGCAGGGCTCTGGGCAATGATGGGCCTCCGGTCCTCCCAGGCCTTCCAGGATGGATTCTCCGGTCCCCGGCCTCGGTCTTGCACACAAGCATGGCCATCGCCTCAGGTCTGCACTCCTCACTGCCTTACCGTTCTTCTAAGCCAGTATTTCTTCCCTTCTCCTCTTTTGCCTTAGATTTTAGTATTTATTTGTGACAACCTGATACGTTAGTTGTGAATGTCTATGACAAACTTCCCAAAAAGAGTATATAGGAAATAAGACCTAATGCCACTCATCAAGGTTTTATTATGTTCAATACATTCGGGACTTTTTGTAATTCCAGTTCTTATTTTGCATGAGTGATTATAAACTGTTCTCACCCGGAACTATTTTTTTTATATTTTTTGAAATAAAATTGTATATATTTAAGTGGACAACATGATGCATAGCTGTACATAGTGAAATGATTACTGTAGTCAAGCTAATTGGCACACTCGTCCCTTCACTTAGTAGCTACATTTTATGTGTTGTGGAGACCAAGAGTTTGGTTTTATTTACTCAAAGTTAGCTTGTTTCCTTCCTTCCCTGGACTCTTGAAGGTAGGGACTGTGTTTTGTTTTTGCTTGCTTGCTTGGTTGGTTGGTTCAGTTTCAGATTTTTAGGTTTTTGTTTTTATTTAACGTCTGCTCTCTCTGCAACTTTAACGGTAGCCACCATGTCATACATTATATCCCCAAGACTGACTTAAAACTGGAAGTCTGTACAACCATTTTTGACATATATATATTTATTGCTTCCAGAGAGGAAGGGGGAGGGAGGGAGGGATAGAAAAACTGTACAAGAATTTTTTGTGCGTGTGGTGGGAGCACCTGAAATCTACTCTCAGGGATGTCCGGTGCACAGCACAGCAGTAGTAACTCGGGTGCCGAACGTGGGACCTCCATACTTCACCCTACGGAACTGCCGCTTTGTCCCTGGAACTAGCATCTCCATTTCCCACCTCCTGGCTCCTGGTGACCACTGTTCTGCTCTCTGCTTTTATGTGGTCCACTTTTGTTAGATTCCACATGTAAGTGAGACCATGTAGTATCTTCCTGTGTCTATAAGCCAGCATTCCTTAAAGCAGTGGTCGGCAAACTCATTAGTCCACAGAGCCAGCACAACAATTGAAATTTCTTTGGAGAGTCAAATTTTTTAAACTTGAACTATATAGGTAGGTATATTGTCATTAACCTAATTAGGGTACTCCTAAGCTGGCCTTTGCCAGAAACTCAAGGGGCCAAAGAGCCGCATGTGGCTTGCGAGTCAAAGTTTGCCGACTACTGCCTTAAAGTATAAGCTCTAGAACCAACTGCTTCAGAAACAGCAAGCTGTAAAATGCCACTTCCTGGGCCCATGGTGCCCCTAATACACAAGCGTGAACTCTCCTGGCCCAGTCTGTCACCTCTGCCAGTGGGAGGGAAGGAGTCCTACTTGTCTTACACCACAGAGGTGGGTGAGATGTCCTCGGAGAGCCAGTCCAGTCCCTGTGCCCCACCACAGCCCCAGCCTTAGAGCCGTGCCATGCCGTGCAGTCTGCACCCCGTTCCGGGGGGCTGGAGGAGGCCACCCATTCCGCACTTCGCTGAGAAAAGCAAGGGGCCTTCTGTGGAGGACAGAACAGGCAGCATGGGGGCGGGAGAGAGCCTCTCCCCAGCAGTGTCAACTCTGCGTTTTTACAGCACGGCACACAGGTAGTGTTGGCTATGACTGGGTATTACTAGCTTTTGCCATTTTTGGAATGGAGACTGGTTGAGGAGGGGAAGTTTTTTACTGGAGTTTATGCATAGGCAGATCTTTCTGTCTTAGAAGTGCTAATTCTTGAAATTGACAAGACCATTTTTCGGTGATCAAACTATAAACATTAGCTTGTCCACCCGAGCCACTGGCTGAGGTATCGGGGGAAGGAGAGAGGGCGGCACAGGAGGTGAGAGAGTGATGGAAAAGGCCCTTGATGGTGGTTAGGGTGGGGAACTCTCAGAGCCTCTCTTTTCTTTTTTGAACTGTGAACTCTGAACCCATCCATCGCAGGGCTCAGTCCCTCTCTCTCAAGTTCATGGAATCGCTTCGGGAGCTAGATTATTTGAAAAGCCCTTGTTTCAGGAGGTTAAACTTTCATAGTTGATCAGTAGTTTACTGAAAAACAAAAATTACTTTTTAATCCTTAAGGATTAACTTAATACCCATAATTCTGCCTTGAATCATGGGACCCATCAGTTCTTGACATCATCTAGACCAGCAACCAGCACTCCATTGGGAAATCTTCTCAGGCACGTGTTAGGGTGTCTGTGAAAACTTTAAATGTAAACTTTATACCACACTGCCAATTTTGGTCTTAATAAAACCATATAGATTTAGTCTGGCCGAAATGGCTTGGTTGAGTGTCGCCTTGTGCAGTTCAATTCCCAGTCCTGGAAGTTGCTCTCTCTCTCTCTCTCCCTTCCACCCCCTCCTATCTCTAAGCATGTCCCTGGGTGAGGATTCAAAAAAAATCTGCAAAGATTTGCCAAAATAAAATTCCCTTTGTTATTATAAAGAAGAGCCTATTAGATTTATAAAAAGATAAAATTAAAAATTAAAGGGTCACTGCCAGAGATTATTAAAGCTGAGCTATGGCCGAAACCGGTTTGGCTCAGTGGATAGAGCATCGGTCTGTGGACTGAAGGGTCCCGGGTTCGATTCCAGGTAAGGGCATGTACCTTGGTTGCGGGCACATCCCTGGTAGGGGGTGTGCAGGAGGCAACTGGCCGATGTTTCTAGCTCTCTATCCCTCTTCCTTCCTCTCTGTGGAAAATCAATAAAATATATTTTTTTAAAAAGCTGAGCTATGATTTAAAAACCAGAATAAGTGCCAGTTCTTCTCAGAGGCACCGTCCTGTGCTCCTCCCACAGCCCCCCGGCCAGGTGCCTCCCTTGCTTTGCGCACTGGGGCTCTGTCCGCTTTCCCTCTCCCTGAACTGTTGGCTTCCTAATGACTCAGGACAGGATGCTCATCTCTCCGGCAGGGACCCATCCTTCCTGTGACACTTTCTGATTATTCGGGTCCCACCTTGTGATCAGTTCGGTGTTGACCTAGCCGTGTACGCGAAGCCTTCCTGTCATTCTGTCCCTCTCTGAAGCCAGCAAGCACAGGAACGCTCAGTTCTGCTTGTGGCTTCCCGGCAGCCCTGAGCAGTTATAATTGCAGAGTGCACCTGTGAGAGCGAGGCTGCCTTTGAAATCTTCTCAGATTCTCCTTTCCCTGGCAGCTTCTGCAGCCGTGGCAGTGGCTTGGGTTTTGACTGAAGGCAGCCACTTCTATGCCAAGGATGGTCACCGCGGCCCCATGTGCCGCCTTAGCACAGTCCTAAGAGGAGGACCCAAGTCAAGTCTCAAAGTCCAAGCACCAGCACTGTCTAGAGATTCCTGGTAAATCCTAACAGCCCAACCAGTATTTGGTGGACTTCACTGGGAAAGGGCCTTCCTCTGTAAAGACAGAAAAGGCAGTGTTGAGCAAAGCAGTGGGATGGTGTTTCCCTTCAGGTGCCCAAAGTATAAATTCCCTGCAGGTGAAGGTTACTGGCGTTACTGGCGAGGAAAGGCGGCGAACATCAGCGAGCCAGCCTGTTTGCCAAGACCAGGTTTCCCTTGGTGCCTCCGTACCGCCTGTGTGTTGGCTAGGGCTGCCAGAACCAAATGCCACACACTGGTGGCTTACACAAAAGAACTTGATCGTCTCAGCTCTGGGGGCGGGGAGCCCAGGATGTTGGCACCGTTGCTTCCTGCTGAGAGCTCTGAGGGAGTCTGTTGCTTGCCTGTGGCCTCCCTCGAGTGGTGTGCTAGCAGTCTCTGGCATCCCCAGACTTACAGAAGCTTCATCTCTATTTCCGCCTCATATAGCGTTCTGCATGTGTATATGTCTGTGTGTCCATTTTCCTTTGTCATAAGGACACCAGTCAGATTAGAGCCCTCCCGACCCGAGTATACCTCCTGTTGACTACTTACGTCAGCCACGACCCTATTCCCAAGGCTCCATTCTGAAGTGTTTATGTGTGTGTATGTGGCAGGTTGGGGGCGAAGGTGGGGGGGGGGGAGAGGCAAAGACTTCAGCACAGAAGTTTTAGGGGAGGACACAATTCAACCTATAGCACCGTCAGTCTGAATAAATTTGTCCTTCTGGATTTTCCAGTTCTGATAGCAAGTGAGGGTAGAGAGCTTGCAGAGTACCTGACTATAAACCATGGTCCTTGGAGTTACGGCACTGAGGTGCCGTGTAGGGGGACAACAGAGCTGCGGTTGGGAATTCTTTGTTCATTTTCCCCTAAGCCCTGAGCGATTTCACTTGCTTACACAGCCAAGGGTTTTTCCGTTGCAGCCTACTGTATTTCCGATAGGCTACTCTGAGCTCAAACCTTGGTTTTCTGAAAAAGTTGAAAGAGGGTCAACTAGGCTAAGAATCAAAGCTTTTGGAAGCTGGAAGGACCTCATCGAATTCAAAATCCTGATATTTACAGGGGAGGAAATGGGCTCCAGGAGGTTATATTGCTTCCCCAATCTCAGCACATTCAGCTAATGATGCCCAGTCAGTGCCAGAGTCAGCTACCCTGCCCCTCGTCCTAGCTCATTCTTCTAAACGCCATGCTTTTCCTTCCCAGTCATGGAGGCCATGGGGCCCCCAGCTAGAGTACAATTAAGGGTTTGCAGAGCATGCCACTTACCTGGGGATCTTTGTATGTCCACAAGCCTTGACTCTGAGACCTACTTAAATATATTCTCTCTCAACTCCATGGGTATAAGAGCTTAGGGAAGAAAATTATTTCTAATGTTAGGTTCTGCCAGGTGTGAATGAGAAAGCAGGTTTTCTAAGAGAGCAGGGCCATTCAGTATTGTGAAGTCCAATAGAAATTCTGTTGATTGTCAAGGTTTTTTATTCTTTTGCTCTAGGTGGATTTTTCTTGCATCTTTGTATTTTATAACAATGATATAAGTAGCTATTGGCTACTTTTTAACATTTATTATCCATCTCCCTAATACCGTGGAAGCTCCTAAAGTCAGTGACCCAGCCATGTCTGAACTGTTTGCTACTTGTTTTTTTCTTTTAGCCACAGTACCTGGGACAAAGCAGGCATTCTGTATATGTTTGAATAGTGGATTGAAAGTTTTGTGGGTAGAAAAGCAGGTACTGTTTTTGATGCTGACAGTTCATTATTGAAATATTTACATACAGGGAAATGCACAAATCTTAAGTATATAGTTCCATAAATGATGACAAATGTGTACACCCCAGTTGCCATCACCCAGATCAAAAGAAAGAACCACCCACTAACACCAGAAAATTCCTTTCTGTCCCTTCCTAGTCATGACTCCCTTGGTCATGGACACATTCTCCTTTAGTTTCTTCTAGAAACTTATCGTTATAGCTTTCATATTTTGTCTAAGATCCATCTCAAATTAATTTTTGCATATGAGGTATATCCAAGTTTCTCTTACTATTAATATTTATTTCTGCTCCTCTTAGCCAGATAAATCTGCTTTTCATTACTTAATTTAAAAAATATTTTAACCCAAGCCAATTTAGCTCAGTGGATAGAGCATCGGCCTGTGGACTGAAGGGTCCCAGGTTTGATTCCAGTCAAGAGGACATGCCTGGGTGGCAGGCTCGATCCCCAATGGAGGGTGTGCAGAAGGCAGCCCATCAATGATTCCCTTCCTCTCTGAAATCAATTAAAATATATCTTAAAAGTATTTTAAATACTCTTCATATGAAATGTTAGTTTTAAGTGTATATTATATTAGACAAAATGTTCACTCCAATGTCTAGTACCCATCTGACACCATACATAGTTATTACAATATTATTGACTATCATCCCTATGCTGTACTTTACATCCCCATGACTATTTTTATAACTAGCAATTTATTCTTCTTAATTCCTTCATCTCTGTCATCCAAACCCTAATCCTCTCCATCAGGTAAACTTTTGTTTGCTCTGAGTTTGTTTGTTTTTGTTCATTTATTTTGTTTTTCAGATTCCACATACAAGTGAAATCATATGGTATTTGTCTTTCTCTTTTTGACTTATTTCACTTGGCACAGCATCCTCTAGGTACATCTATTTTTGTTGTTGCAAAAGGCAAGATTCCATTTTTTTGGCCAAGTAATATTCCATTGTATATATGAACCAACTCTTTATTCATTTATCTATTGATGGACACTTAAGTTGTTTCTGTATCTTAACTATTGTAAATAATTCTGTGGTGAACATAGGGGTGCATGAATCTTTATTAGTATTTTAGATTTTTTTCAGATAACCAGCAGTGGAATTGCTGGGTCACAAGGTAATTTTATTTTTAAAATTTTGAGGGACCTCCATACTGTTTTCCATAATGGCTGCATCAATTTATCCCCACGATAAATTGGGGTTTCCTTTTCTTCACATCCTTGACAACATTTGTTATTTGTTAATGTTGTTGATAGCCATTCTACTAGTGTGAGGTGATATCTCATTGTGGTTTTAACTTGCATTTCCCTAATAATTAATGATACTATGCATCTTTTCATGTCTATTGGCCATCTTGGGAGAAATGTCTATTTAGGTTCTTTGCCCATTTTTTAATCGGAATGTTTGACATGGAGTTGTCATATTAATTATATATTGTGGCTATTAACCCCTTATCAGATGTATCATTGGCAAATACCTTCTTCATTTAATTACTATGTGCTTTTAGTATGGGCCTATTTGGGTTCATCATGTTTGGGACTGTTTATGCTTCCTGAATTTGTATGTCTATTTCCTTTGCCAGGTTAGGAAAGTTTTCAGGCATTATTTCTTCGAATAATTTTCAATCCCTTGCTATCTCTTTTTTTCCTTCTGGTATCCCTATGATGTGAATGTTGATATGCTTGGTATTGTCCCAGAGGTCCTTTAAATTATCCTCATTTTTAAAATTATTATTTATTTTTGCTGTTCTGATTAGGTGTTTTCTCCTCCCTGGTATTCATTTTTATTATAGTATTCTTTCTTCCTACTGGGTGTGGGGTTTTTTTATGATTTCTATATCTTTGTTGAAGTTCTCTTTGAGATCATCTATGTTTCCCCTAAGTTCATTCAGCATCCTTATGACCAGTGATTTGAACTCTGTATCTGGTAGATTGCTTGTCTCCATTTTGTTATTTTTAGGGCTTTTGTTCTTTTCGTTCGTTTGGGACATGTTACTTTGTTTCCTCATTTTGGCTGTTTCTCTTTGTTTCTATGCAGTATGTATACCTGCTAGGCTTCCCAGGGTTGGCAGAGCGTCTTATGTAGAAAGTGTCCTATGAGGTCCAATTGCACAGTTCACCTGAGCTATGTATTCCAGGAGTGCCCCTTGTGTAATAGTTGAGTCTTGATTGCTGTTATCAAATAAGTGGGTGGGATTGACCCTTAGGCTGAGTGGCTATGGGGGCTGCTTGTGACTACAGTGGAAAAGCTATTGTATATTGATGATCCCACAGAATGGGGGATCTCTTTAGTTAGGCTAGTGTCAAGTGTATGCCCTTTAGGTGAGCTGGTTGGGTGATACACAGTATGGCCTGAAGCCAGCCACCAGGTATGCTGGTTCTGCAGCCTCTTATGAGGGCTCCAGGGAAGACCGGGGTCAGCCACTATTTGTGCCCAGGTTGGGGTCATCTGGTGGGAGCTACAAAGTTATATGCAGAGGGTTGCCACTTGTGCCTGGCTTGGAGGTGCTTGGGAGAGGCTATGTTGTGAACTGAAGCCGTTCCTTTTCAAAAAGGTTTCTCCCTCCAGCCACTCCCCACATATACATACTTGCCTTATAGGGAGGGCCCTCCCCACATGTCTGTTTAGTCCTAAGCCTGCTAGTAGTGGGATCTCAGTTGCTTCCTGCCCCAGAATGAAACAGAACCAAGGCTTACAGAGAAGCCGAAAGCCTGAGGCAGGGAGTGTCTGGACTAAGAGCTGAGGCCTAGACACAAGCCTTGCTTCAGCGGTTTTTAGTGGTAACACAGGCAAGTGATGAAAGTGAGCTCCTAGTTCCTCATGTGTGAAGAACGACTGTCCCTCTCTGCCCACTGCTTACAGAGAAGCCAAAAGTCTGAGGCAGCAGGTCTCTTGGGGAGAGAGATTTTTTGTCAGGCCACCCGGAGGAGGAGACAAGGCTCAAAGTAGTTTTCCTGGAACAAAGGCTTGAGATCAAAGAGGTGAGGGTAAGGAGAGGTTGTGCATAATTATTAATTCTAAACCAGGGGTCTGATTGGGTAGTCTCAGAGCTAAGCCATCTAAGGTTAGGGAAGTGGGAGGGGCACGTGAGAAAAAAGATTCTAGTCTGGCAGTGTGATTACCAGTCCTATGTGTGTCCAGATGTGGTCCCTGCACCAGATCTTCTTTATTGAAAGTCCCCTCCCTTCTTAAGGGGCTCCAGGTGGTAAAAGTAGCATCTATGCCACTTCAGGTCCATCAGGTTTGGTTCCACAGTGTTCTTGAGGTCAGATTAGCTGCTCCCCGTGCCTTCGCAAGTCTCTGGGACCAGTCGGATCTGGTGGTCTCTGAAGCACCGTGAGAGGAAGGCTGTTGTTTCTCTGTGAAGACACTTAAAACTAGAAGAAATACTACTGGGATCTGGTTTCACACTGCTAAATCCAAACACACCCAGGTGACAGCCATCTGTCCACACCAGAGCGAAGTCTGTGCTCCACTTGCCTTTGTTTGAAACAGAAGGGCCCCTTATCTAAAATCAGCGAAAGTGGGAGAGCGTGGAAGAGCAGCAGCAGCTGTGTTCACGGCTGAAAAGACAAAGAAACAGCCTCCAAAAGCCTCCTGTTTGGCATGGTGGGTTGGGAGGGTGGGCGGTAAAGCAGTCTGGACACAGTGACCATGGCCAAGGGCTACCCAGGTCTCTAGGCCTGCACTGGGGAGTCTTGGAGATTTCCGTGTCCACTCAGCAAGGAGCTCCGCATGAAGGAGATGCTCTGTGCTGGCGGGGGCATGGGATTTACCACACACAGGAACCCCGGCCTCAGCATTCCACAGCCTAGCACAGCCGCCACCCCCCAGGCCAGAGGGCTTTTCCGAGAGGAGCACGCGGCGTTGGGTTGACCACCACGTCTGAAATGCCCGAGTCGCATTGGAATGTGCCCTCCCTTAAGCAGGAGGTGGCTCTAGGACTGAACAAGTGTGTACAGTATTTCACTGAGATCAGATTGTATTTGTGGGTTTTCTCTGCAGGTAGAGTCTTCCTGTCCACATTGGTTATCAGTTAATGTTCAGGTAGCTAAATTTAGAAGAGTAGAAATGGAATTTTTTCCAAAATCATGATAACTCTGTCTATGTAATCAGACCTCATCAAAGCTCCCTGTGTCTTGCATCCCCAAAAAAAGGGGGGGGTAGGGGGGCAGAGACCCAGAGATAAAAGTCACAGTGATAACTCCTATTGTTTATACAGAACAGCATTACCCTCTGTTGGCCTTCCTTTCATTTGCCATATCTGACTTGGTCCTCTTGTTGGCCCTGTGAGGTGGGCGGGGACAGTCATTTTTGTTTACACACTAGTAGCCCGGTGCATAAATCAATGCACATTGAAAGGGAAGTTAATTAGAAGTGTCAACCAAATTCACGATCAATAATGACAGATCGAAATACATGCATGCAGTTGGTGCTAGTGAGAATTTTATATGTATCTCTCATCGCAAGTCAACTTAGTCTTTTATCCTATACTAGAGGCCCGATGCACAACATTCATGTATGTGGGGCAGGGGAGGGGGGTGGCGGGCGGTAGGGGTGTTCTTCAGCCCAGCCTAAGCCCTTTTGCAGTCCAGGACCCCTTGGGGGATGTCCAACAGTTGGGCGGCATCCTTAGCGCTGCCATGGAGGCAGGCCACTGTGCTTACCAGCCATCGGCCAGCTTGTGGTTGAGTGGCACTCCCCCTGAGGAAGCACACTGACCACCAGGGGGCAGCTCCAGTGTCAAGCATCTGCCCCGTAGTGGTCAGTGTGCATAATAGCGACCAGTTGTTCCACTATTCAGTCGATTCGCATATTACCCTTTTATTATATAGAATAATAAAACCCTAATCTGCAAACTGACCGAACAGTGGAATAACTGGTCGCTATGATGCACACTGGCCACCAGGGGGCAGATGCTCAACACAGGAGCTGCCCCCTGGTGATCAGTGCACTCCCACAGCAGGAGCACCACTCAGCCAGAAGCCAGGCTCACTGCTGGCAAGTGCAGTGGCAGTGGCAGGAGACTCTCCTGCCTCTGGGCAATTAAGGAGCGAGAGGTCCCGGACTGCGAGAGAGCACAAGCCGGGCTGAGGGACCCCCTCGCCCAAGTGCATGAATTTTGTGCACTGGGCCTCTAGTGTACTAGTATATAGAATAAACCTGCTTAATTAGACCTGCTTTCTGATTTAGCTAAACTTTTTCCAGCCCAGTGAAGCACCCCAACTTCTCTTTCAAATCATTGTCAGCAACACAGCAATAAATAACTCAAAGCAGATCATTATTATAAATCACACAGGGAGAACAAAGGGTATTTAACTGCAGTAGTGTCTGACTATATTCTGCACAGTGAGAAAAACCTGAAGTCATTTTCAAGGTCCACTTTACTTCTTTTCAGTGGGGTCAGGTTTCTAAACTTTCTAAATCTCCATTTTTATGACTAATGAAAAGAAAATAGGATTCCACTGAGTCTCCTACATACCTACTTAAGGACTTCTGTGAGGATCAAATGAGATGAGGCATGGGAAAATGCTTCACAAACATTTGATTAAAGTGTAAAATATGTGCACCTGGCTATAAACCAAGTGGTGTTCCTGGGCTAAATAAACTTCAATGAGGCTAGTCATGGCTAGGGAGAGGAAGCCAGGCATTGCTATGTGACATTATTACCTGGCACCCACAGCCACCATTTCCGGGTTGGGCTGTGGGTGGCATTTTGTGCCATGGCAGCGTCGGCTGTGATAGGGTGGGTGTCACTCCAGGGTGGTGGCGGGACCTGTATCCCACTTGGGGAAAACCGAAGGTTGTTTTGTTGGCACCAGGTCTGAGCTGCCATTTCTCTGTAAATGGCCAGTGCACATCACAGAAGCTCTGGCCATGGTCAATGTGCATCATAGCGACCAGTCGGACGGGTGGAGGAACACTTAGCATATTAGCCTTTTATATTATAAAGATAAGGAACCAGGAGCTCACTTTCATGACTGGCCCAGTGTTACAACTAATAACCAGGGGAGCAGGGCTTGTATCCAGGCCTCTGCAATTAGTCCAGACACTCTCTGGATTTAAGCAAACGTTTAAAAAAGAGAAAGATTCCATTTAACCTTGATACAGGATCATTTTACTTTGCACCCAGAGAAGGAAATATTACCCTAAATGCTGTCCAGGCATTAAACAGCATTTTACATAGTCATAATAAACTGTATATATCAATTTTTAATTTTGGAGCCAATCCATGGATAAAGCAGAAAAGTTTTGGTTATAAACTTCAAAATACCATATAAATAGTAATAGCCAGGACAAAGTAGAGATAAAAAATATTTTAAGTGTATCTAATACAAAGTAAGAGAAATGCAGAGGCAAAGAACGGATGTAATGTGTGGTTAATGGAATAAAAAGGTAATTTAGCATAGTATTCATAGTAACAAAATAACATATAAATAGCAAATGTCAGGAGGAAGTGCAGAGTAGGAGGGTCAGTGTCCTTCAGATGGGATCAATAGATGCTGCCTGAGGTTAAAGTTAATCAAAAAGATCTGCAGGGAAGATAATGAGGAGGTGGATGGTACACTCACCTCCTCCCCGAACAAACTGGAATTACAGCTGAAGTATAGATAGAACAATCAACCTAAATAACTGACTGAAGAATAGCTGATCAGAAGTCTTATAACCGCCGAGACCGGTTTGGCTCAGTGGATAGAGCGTCGGCCTGCGGACTGAAAGGTCCCAGGTTCGATTCTGGTCAAGGGCATGTACCTTGGTTACGGGCACATCCCCAGTAGGGGGTGTGCAAGAGGCAGCTGATTGATGATTCTCATCAGTGTTTCTAACTCTTTATTCCTCTCCGTAAGAAATCAATAATTTTTTAAATAAATAAATAAAATAGAAAAAACCGTGGACTGTACCCATGTCCTCGGAGCAGACGCCCCATGCGAATTAGCTATAAAGCACTGGTTGGGTCTGCGAACAGAAATGAGTGTTCCCAAGCTGTAACATTATTGATGACTGTTTCCAGCAGTCCCGCCAGGCTAATGTTCTCCAGTGAAGCCAAACGAACGTTGCTGGGAACAGGAAGGAGCATTTCTGTAAATGACAGAGAGGCCTGTGTGGCGTCAGAGCACCATTAATGTCTGCTCCCGGGCGGGGGAGAGTGCTGGGAGGATGTGAAGTCCCCCTCCTGTCCCTCTTTCCTGTGACAAGCCTGCACCGTGCAGAGAGCAGAGCACAGAGCAGCTGACAAGGACTGGCCGCTCTTCTGCATTTGCAAGGGAAGAACCGAACTGGTAGACTATGTTTCCTGAGTGCTTTGTTGCACATTAAGTGCAATTAGCCTTCAGACAGTCTGAACTGAGGAAACTGTGGCAAAATTTGTTGGTGCGGAACCCAGGCAGACAGTCTGACTTAAAGTCCCGTCTTCCGCGTCACTTCCAGAAGTGGATCTTCCCAAGCTACAAGGAGGCTGAAGAAGGGCAGGGCCTCTGGGTTTTGAGGGCATTCCTTCCCCAGGAGAAGTGTCCTCACTTATAAGTTACCCCAAAATGATATCTGGGCAACTCCCAGCCAGAGAAACTAGAAATTGATTCTAAATAGGCTTGTGCCCAGGAAGCTAACAGTACAGTAAGGAAACTGTGCAATAGTAGGGATATTTTCCAATGTCAGAAATGAATATATATATATATAGCAGACATTTAAATGAAAATCCTTTTCAGAACACATCTTATTACCTGGGATATTATCAAGGAAGGCTCTGGATGTATTTATTGGGGTTGGATGGTTTATTCTTGTATTATCTCCCTACTCTATTAATCCTACAGTTCACCAACTTTTTAAGTAGTAATGGACATACACACTTAAGTATAAAGGTTCCTAAACCCAAATAACACTTTATGCCCTGCCTAAAGGTTTCTTGATTAGGGGGGAAAAATGCACCTTTATCTTCAAGATAATTTCTACTAATCTCTTTGCTAAAAGTGACATAACATTTTGTTAAAAATGAAATATTTTTGCTATCAGTTTCTGCTGAGGCCCAAACCAACAGCAAGGTGTGAGACCACAGGACTTTCAGAGGAAGTGGTCAAAGCCAGTTCTGCAGTCATTAGCTGGCCACCCACCTGCGGCCTTTAAAGTAGTTAGAGAAACCAAGAGTTGTCAGAACGTGAACTTTAGCGAGACCAAGCAGGGAGTGGGGGCCCTGTCCCAGGCCAGCTAACGGGGCTTGCCTGAGGCACAGGCTTTGTAGTGTAAGGGACATCTCTGTGCTTCTCAGTGTCTGACTCGGGTCTGAGGTGCTGATCAAACAGGGAGAGTCTAAGCCACTCACTTCTGTCTCTTTTCCATGTTTTATTTTTCTCCTTAGCACTATGGAGCAGTATAACTATACATTTTAAGTATTTATCTCATTGTCTTCCTCAATACCATGCACATTCCATGCGGCAAAGATTTTTTTTCTATTTTGATCTCTGCTACATTCTAGCACCTATGTGGATGTTTGTGTCATATGTTCATTATCACTAATCATTCCATAACCCGGCACATTCCATAGTATCATTTTACGTGTGGGAAACGAGAACTCAGAAGGGTTAAGAGAGGCACCCAGTATCACACACATGAAGTAGAAGAGCTAGAATTCAAAGGTAAATTACTTCATTCCAAGGTTCATGCTCTGCCTGTCATGCGTTATCAGCTCAGGTGTCTGTTTCCTGGAAATGTGCTCCTATCCTTTGTCAGGTGGCAGACAGCACCTAATCTAAGATTTTTAGGGAAGTGACATGCCAGTTCTGTGCTCAGATCTCACTCAGTTCCTACTGAATAATGAGGATAACAAATATGGAGATTAATGAAGTGGTTTAATGAAGTGGTTATGTAACTTTCACTCAATGCCAAGACGGGTTAATAAGTCAGATTATTCAGAATATTCTTACTGGGACTTTACTATGTAAATGCCTAATTACATAGGGCTATTTTACAGAGTTTTTTCATATATGTCATCTTGTTTAAGAACTAGTAGAAGCTTAAATAGCTTTGTTCTTGTTAAATATTAGATGTTTGTTCTTTTAAAATGTTGCTTTGTATAATTATGGTAAAATACACATAATATGAAATTTACCATCTTGGCCATTTTAAGTGCACAATTCAGTAATGTCGAGTACAATGACAGTGTTGTATACACAATTTCCAGAACTCTTTTCATTTTGCAAAACACAAACTCTATATTAACCACTCTCTACTCCCCAGCTCCCACCCACCCTTTTCTACTTCCTGTCTCTATGAATTTGACTACTCTAGGTCCTGCATACAAATGGAATTATACAATATTTATCTTCTTATGACAGGTTTCTGTCACTTAATGTAATATTCTCCCCTTTTTAAGACTAGATAATATTCCATGGAATGTAATACCACATTTTTGTTTATCCATTCATCCATAAATTGACACTGGCATTGCGTCCACCTATTAGCTACTGTAAATATGCGTGTATTAGTTTGCTAAGGCTGCCATAACAAAGTACCACAGAGTAAGTGGCCTAAACAACATACACTTATTGTCTCACAGTTCTGGAGGCTAGAAGTCCAAAATCAAGGTATCAGCAGAGTTGATTTCTTATGAGACCTCTCTCCTTAGCTTGTAGATGGCTGTCTTCACAGTCTTCTCTCTGAGTGGCTTTGTCTTAATCTCCTTTTTTTATAAGGACACCAGCCATATTGGATTAAAGCCCACCCCAATTATTTCGTGTAACCTTAATTACCCATTTAAAGACCTTATCACCAAATACAGGCACATTCTGAGGTACCAGAGGTTAGGACTTCAGCATATGAATTTGGGGGTGAAGGGAGAGAAGCAATTCAGTCTAAAACACTAGTTGAGAAAATATTTGAGAGTCTGCTTTCAATTCTTTGACATACCTACTGAGAAATGGGATTGCTGGATCATATGATAATTCCATTTTTAATTTTTGAGCAAGAATATCTTTCTTTCTGAAGGTATCACATTCCCTGACTTCCAATTATATTACAAAACTACAATAATCAAAACATTATTATATTGGCAAAAAAAATACGCACATAGACCAATGGAACAGAATTGACAGCCTAGAAAACACATATATGGGCAACTGATTTTTTACAAAGGAGCCACCAACATACAACAGGGAAAGGAAAGCCTTTTCAATAAATGGTGTTGGAACAATTGCAAAGTCACATGCAAAAGAATGAAACTAAATTGTTCGCTAACACTGTACACAAAAATTAACTCAAAATGGATTACAGACTTGAAATAAGACCTAACATAATAAAATACAAAGAAAAATATATAGGTACTAACCTTATGAACCTTGGTTTTGAAGGGGTATTTGACCCTAAAGGCAAGGGAAGTAAAAGCAAAAATAAATGGTACTATATCAAACTAAAAAGTTTCTACACAGCAAAACAAAAAGGCAACCAAATAAATGGGAGAAGATATTTGCAAATGGTACCTCCAACAAGGAGCTAATATCCCAAATCTATAAAGAACTAATACAACTCAAAAACAAACAACACTCCAATTAAAAATGGGCAAAGGACCTAAAAATAGACATACAGACAGAAGACTACAAATTGCCAACAAATATATAAAAAGACACTTAACTGGCTATAAGATAAATGCAAATCAAAACCATGAGGTACTACCACCTCACACCTGTCAGAAAGATACTATCAATAAGTGTTGGAGAAATGAGAACTCTGGTACACTGCTGAAAGGAGTATAAAATTGGTGTGGCCACTATGGAAAACAATATGGATATTCCTCAAAAATATTAAGAATAGAGCTACCAAAATTAAAAAAAAAAAATAGAGCTACAATATGACCCAGCAAATCCTTGTCTGGGTATCTACCCCAACATTTTGAAAACACTTATATATGTACCACTATATTCAGTGCAACATTATTCACAGTAGACATAGAAACAACCTAAGTATCCTTTGGCAGATGACTAGATGAAGAAGTTGTGGTATATGCATAGAGTGGAATACTACTTGGCCATAAAAAATGATGAAATATTGCCATATTACGACAACATGGATCTTTGAGAGCATCATGATAACTGAAACAAGTCAGATGGAAAAAGCTAAGAACCCCGCCCCCCACTCATGTGGGATAAAAAACAAAGAACAAACAAAACATACAAACTCATAGAAACAAAATACTATGATGGTTGCCAGGGAGAAATAGAGAGAGAGGAGGATGAAGATGGTAAAGGGGTGATGGAAGGAGACTTCACTTTCAGTGTGGAGCACATAATGCAATATATAAATGATATATTATAAAATCATACACTTAAAACAATGTTAATGTTACCCCAATCAATTTTTTAAAAGAAAATCTGTACTGAAACATATATCTTGTAAATACAAAACAATAATATGCAAAGTTTCAAACTGTGATCATTGAATTTCATTTGTTTATAAAAACACCCAGTTTATAATTTAACATAATAAAGACATTACAACTACAAAAAAAATGTTGCTTTGTAAAACGTATTCTACCTACTTATTTTTTTCTAAACCCTTTCAGCCCATCTTTACTCCTCTCAAGACAACAAAAAATTAAGTTCACATCAAGCACCATATACTGCACTTGTTTTTGCTGGCTTATATGATTATTTTCAAGTTCCTAAGCACATTGTCTTAGCTGCCTTGATTTTGGCAAATCTGTATTCAGTGTGACCCAGGGCAAGCCACTGAACCTCCCTGGGGCTCTGCGTCCTCATCTGCGAGGTACAAGTGGTGGGCTGAGGTACACAGAGGGGCCAGACAGAGATGATGGAAGTAGAACAGGGCTGGTATAATGCAGAAGAGAGTAGTGGGGACCCTAGGGAACTGGAGGGGACATGCCCCATATAAAGGGAGCAGCCGCAACCTCATGGGTACTCAGAGTTGCCAGCTGTTTTTGGTTTCTCATAAAAAGTGGTGGGAAACTGGGTTTTTGTGGGAATTCCCTATTTCTTAATTTAGCAATAATTTAATCTCAAAAAGTCTCTTTCATCTTTATTGGATATATACCTTGGAGTAAATTTGCTGCCTCAAATGGTTTAAGGACTCGTGAAATTGTTTTCCAAAGTAGCTGCATCATTTTACATGCTTATCAGCAATTCGGGAGGTCTCTGATTTCTCACATTCTTTCCAACACTTGTTTGTCTTTTTTATTACAGCCATCCTAGTGGGTACAAAGTGCTATCTCATAGTGGTTCTGATTTGCATTCCCCTAATAAGTAATGATGTTGAGCATCTTTTCATGTGCTTACTATTTGTATATCTTCTTTGGAGATTCTGTTCAGATCCTTTACCTATTTCTAAAGTGGGTTATTTACCTTTTCATTGTTGAACTATGAGTTCTCTGAATAATCTGATACAAGTGCTTGCGAGTCACATTTTTGTCCCCCAAACTTAATGCTCATAATATTCTACTTACTAAGATAGGAAACTATTCTAATACATGTGGAAAACTGTAAATAGCAAAGTGGTATTTTTTTAAATATGCCTATTAAATTTTATCAAATTTTGATGATGTAATGCAGAGGAAGTTGGGTATTTTTTCTGTAATTGTATTGAATTTTAACTAAAATAATTTGTAAATGTATATTAAATCTCAAAGAATACTCTAGGGTTTTTTTTTAATATTTTAACTTTTTCTTAAACATGCTAGTAGCTTACTCCTAGTTTCCAAAAATAAAAGATAAATATTAGATTGAAAAATATTTGCAAACTGGGTTTGCTTCTGGAGAGGTGAATCTCTGGGTCACAAGAGGTCAGTAGAAAGAGAAGGGTTACTTTTGACTACGTTTTATATTACAAGTAATGCCATTTAAATAATTTTAAGCCCTGACTGGTTTGGCTCAGTGGATAGAGCATCGGCCTGCAGACTGAAGGGTCCCAGGTTCAATTCCAGTCAAGGGCATGTACCTTGATTGTGGGCATATGCCCAGTAGGGGGTGTGCAGGAGGCAGCTGATTTCTCTCTCAACGTTTCTGTCTATCCCTCTCCCTTCCTCTCTGTAAAAAAAATCAATAAATTTTAGAAATAATAATTTTAAAAAGAAAAGCATTTCTAGAATAATCTCAGTAATCCCCTAATCTTAGGATGGATATTGATAAAATTAATAACTAAACACTCAGAGAAGAAGGGGAAAATTTAATTTTGAATATCACCAAATATATTATATGTTTACAAAATAACCCAAGATCCATTAGAGTTTAATTATATATAAACTCAAATGCAACCCCCCTAAAAAAATAGAAATAAAGCCCAGTGGCACACCACAATTACATACTTTCTGACCACCTTGTTTTTAGTTTTGAGGTTTAAGTAGGTAAATAATTTATCTTTCTAATAAGGCTTAACCAGCAGGATCATTTTGTACCCACAGGAGTAATGAATGGCATCTTAACAGCTGAAAGGCAAAAGTAAAATAAAGTCCCTAACTGCATCGTTGTTTTGATCCAAAAAATAACCTGGGTCATGTTTATTGCTACACAGTGCTTCTCGAAATAGCAGCCCTTGAAAACTGGTGGTTTGCTTAACCCAAGAAATCTGTGAAGGTTAATAACATAAAATCAACAGCTAGATAGGGAAAAGCCACATTCACCCTGCTCTTTAAAATCGATTGGAACAGACTCCGTTTCCCATGTTGTAAACCCATCTTGGGTTTTTGATCAGCAAGAGAACTTCTATCCTGACTAGCGTGACTCAGTGCTTGAGCTTCAACCTATGAATCAGGAGGTCACGGTTCGATTCCGGGTCAGGGCAGACGCCTGGGCAGCAGGCCGATGCCCAGTTTGGTACGTGCAGGAGGCAACCAACCAATGATTCTCTCTCAGGTGGATGTTTCTATCTCTCCCTCTCCCTTCCTCTCTGAAATCAATAAAGATTTTTTTTAAAGAGAGACCGTATACTATTGTCCAGAATTTAGGAGAAAATGTATCAAGCTAAAACTGAAGTGGTTTTAGTTCTTTGATTCCCACATTCTCAAATACCATCAACAGGAAGACTTAGAGAGATTCCTCCCTTCACTCACTCTTAGCACTGGTCTATATTCTTATAATTTCTCTATAATTCAAATGAACATGATTTCTTTTTTTAAGATATATGTGCCCTGAATCGAACCGTGACCTGCTGATTCATAGGTTGCTGCTCAACCACTGAGCCATGCCAGCCGGGCTGAACGTGATTCATTAAGATCACACAATCCTTTCCATAAAGAATTTTTGATCTTGTAAAGGTCAGGATTTCTAACTATTTCACATATCTTCAACTACTAGATGGATATGTACAGAAATAGAATAGGAAAGGGCAGGGGAATACAGTGTCTGGGAGGCTCAGACAAGCAACTCAGAGGATGGCTTTAGATGGGGGTTTTCAGGAGGGGGGAGCTCTGAGCAGAGTCCAGGAGGGGACAGGCCCTGGTATAGGGGAAGGTGAGAGAGGAAGCAGGTCTCCCACACTCCTGCTCTGAGCTCTACTTAACTGCCCAGGGAAAGCCACAGCCCACTGCCAAGTTCGCCCCCCTTCTCCCGGCTCCTCTAAATCTAAAATTGTATCACTCTCTCCCACCATCGTCTGCAGCTATTTTGTTCCCGCAAAACCACCACATGGCAAATTTCCACAGGTTAAAAACATAACTTTTATTTCAGTGGGGAAAAGATTATGATAAGCCAGTCAATGAAAGAGAAACACCACATGACTTCACTCATTTATGGATATTAAAGAACATTTTAAACTAATGAATAGAAAGATAGATATAGAGACAGTAAAACAACAAGCAGACTGCCAAATGACAGCGGGGGAGGGAGGTAGGGAGATCTGGGGGAGATAAGAGATCAACCAAAGGACTGGTATGCATACATATAAGTACAACCAATGGACACAAAACTCTGGGGAGGGAGGGCATATATGGGAGGGGGGGGCAATGGTAAGCTATGTACACATATAATACCTTAATAAATTTTTTTAAAAAAAGAAATAAAGGTAAGAGAGGGGAAAAAAAAGAAAAGATTGTGCATTTCTGGGCCCTTAAATTAATCCCCAACTTAAATGCTATGAAAATGGACCAATTGCCTAAACAGTGAGCACCGGTATCAAGACAAAACAAGGTGACTTCCCTTCATAAGTGACTCTTCAATGTGACGTGGGCCTTTGTGGTTACTAAGGGTACATTTAAGCTCCCCTCACAAAGCACACGCTCGGTATTTATGTGATTCATTTATGTGTTTGTGTGATTCGTTGCCTCTCACAGTGTGGGCCTTGGGCTAGCAGCATGAGCATCATCTGGGAGCTTGTTAAACACACAAGCCCGCAGGCTCCCACTCAGTCCCAAACTCTGGAGGGTGGGGCCCGGGGAAGCGGGTTTTAATCAGCCCTCCAGGGGCGTCTGATGCACACTGAAGTCTCAGAACCATGGCTGTAGTTAAACCTTTCTTGCCAAAAAGAAAAAGGAAAAAAACAATAGAAAGAAATCATCAATGCCTGCTGTGCCCAAGGTTATCCTATCCTATATAATAAAAGGCTAATATGCAAATTGACTGAACAGCAGAACAACAGGTTGCTATGACACGCACTGACCACCAGGGGGCAGATGCTCAATGCAGGAGCTGTCCCCTGCAGGTCAGTGTGTTCCCACAGGGGGAGCGCTGCTCAGCCAGAAGCCGGGCTCACGGCTGGCTAGCGCAGCAGTGGTGGTGGAAGCCTATGGGGACAGGCCTAAGCCATCAGTTGGACATCCCCTACGGGCTCCCAAACTGCAAGAGAGTGCAGTCGGGCTGAGGGGACCCTCCCCCCTCTGAATGCACAGATTTTGTGCACTGAGCCTCTATTCTTCTGTAAACTAGCAAAGCATGAGTAGTACTGTGAGAGGCGAACATAAGCATCGAGAATCAACTATTTAAAGCCAAAGATGACAGTGGTCCTGGAGAGTCACAGTAATTCTCCCTGACAAGGCTTAGGGCCCACAGATCACCTCTCAGAAATGTTTCATATACCAAGGGAGATATAAAATTTACTATAAGTCAAACCAAATTAAACTCAAGTGAGCACATCTCAGGTATAACCATATTTCCTTCAAACTTTCCAAAAAAAAAAAAAAAAGTTGTATCCCTAAAACCTTTCCTAGCCTGCTCAACTACAATTTTGGAAGTGTCTTTGGAATTTGTTCTGGAGTTCACATGCTCATCCATTACTCTTTATTTCTCCAGTAAAGGGTTACCTTCCAGTTCAACATTTACCTCGGAAGAGGGGACCATCTACTTGACTTCTGAGCCAAATGCTCTGGAAATGCAAGACGATAATGCCTCCGTGCTCGATGTTTATTTAGTAAGTAATTTCTAGTTTCTTCCCCTTCCCTTCGGGTTTACAAATGGATACTGGTCATGCATGGTTTACATGGAACAACTTATCTAAGACCAGGCGTGCTTGGGTGTTCAAAGAAATAGTGGCACCCCGTCCCTTCTACAAATGGTGCATCTTTTTTATAAGCCATGTTTTCCCACCGTTCAGTAGAACATTACACGAAAGAGTATCTAGGGTAAGATACTAAATCACCGGGTGTAATAAAAGGGCATATGCCGTAATGCCAAGCAAAGTGAGGCTCCTCGATGTTATTCCCCAAGAAATGTCGTCTTTGACTCAACTGGATTGCCTTGCACGTGAATCTTCATTTGAGGAAGACTGCCTTGAACACTTGGTGCCCTGAGAGGCACCGAGGGAGGTTGTGGGAAGAACCTGAATTCAGCACCCAGAATCTTGGCTCCTCCCTCCCTCCCTCAGTAATCAGCAAGCAGCTGTGTGATCTGGGCAGGGACCTCTCGTGTCTTTATTTGCCAAAGAAGAGAAATAACGCCTGCCCTGCCCACTTCACAGGCTGCTTGGAGAATCACTAGTGACCATGAGTGTGGACACCCTTTACTGTCCCTCAGGCTGTCTCCACAGGCGTAACTGGATCGTTAGATGAGGACTGGGACGCTACTCTAGACTGTGAAAGAGGAGAGTGAGCATTTTCCCTGAAAAGTATATCTCCTGCTCATTCTCCACGTCCTTATACACCTGCACCAAATCTCGTGGGACAGGGAAATGTTGGTTTAGAATTTTCTGCTTTTCAAAGGTTTTCCAAGCCTGAGCCTGTACACCACATCACTGTTAGTGTGCAAGCTCGATGTTGGCACCAACACCACTGTCTCGTAGCAGCACATCTCCACCCTCATCTTCTGCTTCTCCATGTCCCCCCGCGTGGCACCGCGTCTCCTCATGGTACTCTGCAAGACTTCAGTCACCCAAGATTGTACTCCTCAGCCCAAAGCCCTCTAGTATCTCCCTCTCTCTCTCTCTCCTGGAGTAGACTCCACAGTCCTCAAGGCCCTATCCAGTCTGGTCTCCCCCTCCTCTCTGACCTCCGCCCCCACCTCGCTCCTCCTCACCAGTGCTGGGCCAGCCGCACTGGCCTCCTTCCTGCTCCTCCCACAGACCAAGCATGTTTTTGCCTCGGGACCTTTGCACTTAACACTTCTGTCTGCACACCAACCATTTCAGCTGCCCCATGCTTATTCCCTCACTTCCTCCAGTTCTCAGCCCAAACATTTTCTCAGAGAGTTTTTTGTGTGGTGAAGACCCACTAAATAAAACAGAAGCTCCCTCCCCAGATAAAAATGTTATGGAAGAATTTTTTTATTTTTACAACCCCTGCATATCCTAGTTGTGGCAAACAGAATTTTTTTCCCACTAAGCAATGCTCCTCTTCACACTTTTAAAAAGTAAGGTGTGTGTATATTGCAACATCTTCACAGAAGAGTTGGTTCCTCTCCATAACCAAGAAGATAAGAAATTAAATAGGAAAAAATATATATATGCAGTACTTTTTTGGTCTCATGCTAAGTTTTGTTACATCTGAAAGCAGAAACCAAGAAAGCTGAAATGAAAGGCCATGTGAAACTTCATCTTCATGAGCTGAGGACTCATGCCACTTGTGTGGATCTTTACAAAAACCAGGTGTGCCCCCACCGAGGGAGGGTGATACTGCTGAGAGGAATGTAAGGTCACAAGGTGGTGAAACAGCATTGCCGGTACCAGTTCCTTATCTGTTATCCCTTATTCCTCTGGTAGAAAAGCTGTCTAACTAATCATTGTGTTCCACTTGGTCACTATCAGTTTCGTTTATGAGAACACTGCTTCTTATCTGGCTTTATTAGTGTCAAATTTTCTTGTTTTATGTTTTTGATATTGAAAGCAAAGCATTTCAGCAAAGGGTGACACTTGCCTCAGAAGCCATGGGGGAAACTTGCGGTATCCATCACTGATTGTAGTAAGATCATTTAAGGATCAAGTAGATAAAAAGGAATCATGGGGGTTGGGAACTGAAAGAGAAGGCGGTGGTGGTTAGCTGGCTGGTGTGGTCTGCTGACCAGTTATCCCAGCCCAGCTATTGTGGTGGCTCAGAAGCTCGGAGGACAGGAAAGGGAAGGGAGGGGGAGTCAGCGTATGGAGAGAGTAACAAGATAGTGGAAATTCGTCTCCCCAAGGTGGGAGGAAAACTGATCTAGCCTCATCTTATTTTGTAGCTAATAACAATAAGCTGTGAAACATTTTTGAGTGTTTCCTACATGCCTGACACTGTTGTAGATAGATAGATAGATAATTTAATCCTCACAACAACCCCATCTGGCAGATGTGGTTACTAGCTTCTACTTTTTACAGATAAGGAAATTAAGGCACATGGAGATGATGCAATTTGTCCTGGTTCTGCAGCCAGTGAGCAACGAGACTGGCGTTCAAACCAGTAAACACTAGCCCCGAGCCACACACTTAACTCCTGCCTGGATTAGGAATTACGCTTCCTTGGCAAGATGCAAATTAGACCTAGAGAAATTAAAAGGCGCATCCAAAGTCAGACAAGGTAACATAGCACAATGTAGAGGATACAGAGACAATTTGGGTTAATAAGCATTGATTCTTTTTAAATTTCACTAGGAATGAGAATGTTCAAGAAGAATGGTATAAGGGAAGCAGTTTGGTATGGTTGGAAGAGCAGAGGATTTTGAGTAATCATCATAGCCAAACTAAGCGTGTGGCCTCGGCCAGGCACTGTCCTGGTGCTCTTCTTCCAGTAGCTCTTCCGTGAAAGTGGGTGTTTTATGTGTCTCCACTCATGCAGATAAGGAGACAGAAGCTCCTGATCAGCTCTCTGAGCTGGCAGATGGCAGAGCGGACAGTCCAATCCAGCCCCACCTACACGTGGAACCATGCAGCACCCAGTCGCTGTACTTGTTACTGATGGCCAGTCCCACAGCCATCGAGTTCAGTCATGCTTTTAAAAGTGAGAGATGGAGCCAAAAAAGGACGGAGTGGAGGTTTTATGTGGGAATGGTTTTTGTACAATTTCTACTTTCATCATTGTTTCCTTTCCATTTTTTTATGGTTCTAGTATAATCATTCTTCTGATCTCAGGACCCCCTTATACTCTTAAAAGTTACTGAGGAACCCAATAGTTTTTCTGTATGTAAGTTCATAGTTAAAAATTAAACTGACAGCCAAAACCGCTTGGGTTCAGTGGATAGAGCGTCGGTCTGTGGACTGAAAGGTCCCAGGTTTGATTCCGGTCAAGGGCATGTACCTTGATTGTGGGTACATCCCCAGTAGGGGGTGTGCAGGAGGCAGCTGGTCAATGTTCCTAGCTCTCTATTCCTCTCCCTGCCTCTCTGTAAAAAAAAATCAATAAAATATATTTTTTTTAAATTAAACTGATAATACTCTGAATAATAAAGATAATTTTTTTAAATTAAGAGAAATTATTTGTTAATTCATTTAAAATAACTTTTAAACATTTATGAAAATAACTATGTAATCCAGAACAAAATAAACTTAGTGAGGAGAGTGGCATTATTTTACATTTTTGCAATCCCTAATGCGTGACTTAACAGAAGCTGGCCTCTCACATGTTTCTACATTAGTCTGTGGCAGAACGGCACATCATTGTATCTCACATGTACACCCGTGACAGGGAGTGAGAATGAGAAGGCAAATAGCACCTTAGCATTAATAGGAAAAGAGTTGGACCTCATGGATCCCCAGAAATGGTAGCCCCTACAGTTGTTCTAGTCCTTCAAATTAGTCCCTTCATCTGTTGCAGAACCAAATGGGATATGAATTACAAACAGACATCTGCATTCTATGCTTGTCTCTGCCTCTCTGTCATCACTGACCTTGAATTAATCACTCTATGGGGGCCTCAGTTTTCTCATCTATAAAATGGATCATTAAATCATCGCTAAGACCCCTTCCAGCTCTGACTATCTGTGACTTACTCTAAGTTACAAGGTGTTGCAGACTAGGTTTGTCCAGAGTAGTTACAGTTATTCCTCCAAATTCCACTGTTTCATCACATATTCTATCATAAACTTTCACAATAGTTCAACTTAAGTTTGATGGCAACATATCTAGAAAGTTTTGCACCACTACCTTATAACTAGGACATGTTTTCCTGCTGGAGATTTATTGTTTACTAGAGGCCTGGTGCATGAAAATTCATGCACTGGAGCAGGGATCCTTCAGCCCGGTCTGCCTCCTCTCACAGTCCAGGAACCCTCAGGGGCAGGAGGTGACCTGGCAATCAGGGGCCCCATCACACCTCTGCTGCTGCCACTGCCGTCAGCACAAGCCTCGGTTGGCCCTGGTTACCTGAGCCTCAGGCAGCTGGGCAGCCACCATCTGAGGCTTGCCTGTGCCTTGGGCATTGGCTGGGCAGCCACCATCCAAGGCTTGCCTGCACCTCAGGCTGACCCTGGGCAGCAGGGGGGAGGGCATGAGGGAAGGTCCAGCAGCATTATCTGCCTGCTGCCCCCTGGCTGAGATGAAAGGACTGGGGGACTCCGGTGGGGCTGAGGGGACTGGGCACCGCCATCTTTGTAATAGTGTGATGGTCAATTTGCATACTGCCTCTTTATTAGATAGGATATTGTATGCTCTTCCAGATCTGAAAGGATACAGCCCAGTATCCTCCCTTCAGTATTCTTATTTGCCTCAAGACTATGAAAGAGAACGGAAAGCAAAAGCATATGAAGGGAAACAGTCTTGCCTACACCTTTGTCTCTCCTACCTCTTGACCCAATTTGAATTCTCTTAACCAGAGCTACCTTTATCTGAATGGCACTTGGAGGCTTCTGTGGTGACATTGTGTTCCGTGTCGTAGCAGACCAAACGTAGTCAGATTTCTCTTGTAATGTTTCTCCTCCTTTAAGATACAGCATTTCTCTCTTGGTACTTGTGACCTCCCCTAGTGATATTATCTGTATTAAGGGACAGTAGTGCTCATACCCCTTTAAAAACATATCATTTAAATGCAAATGACTTATGCACACCAGATAACATCTGAAATTTCTTTTAAGGATCGCCCCACATATGTGTATGTAAATTAGGCCAGCTATCCTGCTTTTTCCTGTGATTTGACACAAAATCAAAAGGATAGGGAATCTTATGAGGCAGCTCATTATTTCACTGTCCTTATTAAAACATTTGGTTCAGGCTCCATGTCCCTAGCTATCGGCACTGCTCTGAAAAGGCCATTCACCCTCACCCTCTAGACCAGCGATTTTCAGCTACGCACCTCAAGAATGTTTAAAACATGTAACACCTGACTATTTATTTAGTCAGGGGCACTGACCTCTTTCCTTTAGGTTGTCAAACAGAAAAATGATAACAACCAACAGAATAGCTGTCCTGTGTGAATGAATGAAAATTACACCTATATTTGGTCAGATTGACAAAAGAAATACTTTTTTTTTAGTGTACTACAGAATTTTAGTACTTGGTTTATGTATGCCATGAGATGAAAAAGGTTGAAAATCACTGTTCTAGAGTTTCAGGCTATCTGAATCATTTGCAAACATTCAAATCAAGGGAGGTGTTCCAGAAGATGATTTTACCCCAGAACCAGATATGTGTTTTCTATTGAATTTTGAGTTGATGACATAGATTAGGGCAGTGGTCAGCAAACTCATTCGTCAACAGAGCCAAATATCGACAGTACAACAATTGGAATTTTTTTTGAGAGCCCAATTTTTTAAACTTAAACTTCTTCTAACGCCACTTCTTCAAAACAGACTTGCCCAAGCCGTGGTATTTTGTGGAAGAGCCACACGCAAGGGGCCCCAAAGAGCCGTAGTTTGCCTACCACAGGATTAGGGTATTTAAAAGAATACAATAGAGATAAACAGATTCTACTGACTTAAAACGGGCAATTGTGGGGTCTTAGTAGAAGAGCTAGATTCTACTGTTTGGATAGTCCGACATTCTAAGGCACTGACATGGTCACGGTAGCTGTTATTTCAGTTGCTAAGGCAGCTTCATTGCTGGGTGTAGAATGCAATTTGGTGTCACAGGGAAGATGAACAACTAACAAAGTGCTTGCAGCAGAAAAACGTTGTGGGTGACTAGCTGGGGATGAATAGGTAAGTGAGAGAGACGGGATTGCTTTTTAAATATGGATAATTGAAAGATGGCTGCTACTCAAGAGTTATTTTCTTGCCTCTGTTATTTAGTCCTGAGGATATGCTCTTTCTTTTTACATATTATCATCCTCTCAGTAATATGTAGCTTCATCCAGGTATGTGTCTCTGCAAAACAGCTATTTGAAGTGCAAAGATAGCTATGGGCAAAGGAGAAGAGAGCGCTGAGCCATTTTTTTAGGCATGCTGGTGTTGGAGATGGTGCTCTGATGTGCCGCTGCTGGGTGGCTTGATGACTGAACGTGTCCTTAGGGTGGTTAATAACACTCTTTGATCATGGCACAAGGGTGGCAGAGAAGTGAAAATGACTGAATTAACAGCTTCTCCTGTCATGTACGAGAAAAAGAAGGAAAACATTTTAAATCAGGTCAGGGTGTCTTAGAAAATTCAGTGGAATTTCTTGACAAGAGAAATGGCACTTCAGAATTGGTCTCTGTTGGCGTTGCGGTGAATGGCGTGTACAGGAAGTAGCAGGTGTCTTTCATCCCTCCTTGTCTGACCGGTGTTGGCTGCTGCAAGGGGTGTTCGTTTGAGACAGTGGCAATTCTATTGCTTCTCGGCAGAGAACAAGATTCCCCACTGACACAAAAACAAAAATGCTGCTGAGGTTTTTGGCAGGTTTTAGTGAGAGCGAAGTAGGAAGAAGAAAACATTGTCTTTGGATTGGAGGGCATTTAACCAAAATGCCACTTCCTTCCACTGTCCGACCACTTGTTGAGAAATGGCACCCTTTTTTTAATCTCCAGAAATGCGTGGTCCCCTTAAATAGTTAGAAGTCCTGAGGGAAAAAAAAATCCCACGGCCTGAGTCCCATGGCACCTAGAAGGGATTCCTGTACTGAAACGAGAAATGCAAGCTTCAATATAATGAGGCAACCCGTCAGGCTAGATTAGAAGGGTACCGGGAGGATTTTACTTTCAACAAACAGTATTAAACCACAGTTTAGGGATTCGCTTAGGGAACTGGAGTTGGTTTTAAAGGCACACTGGCTGTTCAGTTACATGAGGCCCACAGTTAGCAACTGAATGGCAGCCTGGGAGGCTGCGGCAGTTCTGTTGGGTTCTGTCCTTGCTGTACAGCGAGAGTTGTGGCCTCACAGGCCAGCTTGGTTTCTTCCTTCAGCTTGCCCGGGTGTCCTGTCACATCCAGGCCCCTCACGGGTAGCCCATCATTTCTGTTCCCCGTCCCCCAACACTGCCCCTCTCCCCTTGCCTGCTGCCTCTGAACTCTCCCTATTGCTCTCAACCTGTTTCTATTTTCCTCCCCTCTCTTGTCATAGAAAGTCGGTGTTTGCTTGTCTCCTGAGCCTTTCAAACTCTTGGAAAAGAGTGTCTGAAGAAAAACAGTCTCTAAAGGCATGAACTTGGGGTTTACCAGACCCTGAGCCTGTGAGAAACAAATAGCAAACTCAGAAGGAACCAGATTAGGGACCAGTGTGAATTTTAGAGAAAGCAAGTTTAAATCATACCGATGACCTAGTGAATAGGGCTGTCATCATTCATCCCTTCACTCTCCTGGATCTGAGGAGGCCTGGGAAATGTGCTAGATGGGGGAATGCATAAAACACTGAACACTTAATAAAAGCCCTCCCTGAGTGTGATGAACAGAATGATGACTCAGAGTGGCGATGAGGCGTTAGCCTTTGGTCTGTCTGTGCCTTGTTACCTTGCCAGGGCTGCCATAACAAAGAACCTCTGAGCCTGGAAGCTTAAACAGTGGGAATCTGTTGTCTCGGTTCTGCAGCCCAGAAGTTCTAGGTCAAGGTGTTGGCAGCGCCATATTCCTCTGAAGGCTCGGAGAGGCACCCTCCTTGCTTCTCCAACCCCTGGTGACTCCACGTGTTCCTGGGCGGTCTTGGACTTGCAGCCCTAACCTCTGCCTCCATCTTCATGGCCTTCTTCCCTGACACGAGGACCCCAGTTGTTGGATTAAGAGCCCACTCTAACCCAGTGTGGACTCATCATAACTGTGGATGTAATTACATCTGCAAAGACTGTACTGCCAAAGAAGGTCACATTCCAGGGTTCCAGTAGACACGAATTTTCAGGGGATACTATTCAACCAACGGTACTGCCTTCCCCAGGGGCCTGTGATCTGGTCTTTGCCACGCCTGGCCCCATTCCCCGCTCAGTTTCATCTCCCTGGCTGAGCCACTGGGAGGTTCGTTGGATGTTTCCAAATTATTTTGGAATATCACAAAAAGGTGCCAGGTAAATGATGTGTTAGCAGATAAAGTCACCTGTTGGGGTGCATATAGTATGTAGAAATAAAACCCCTGAAGTGAACCAGAGCAATTGTTATTTTAAAAGCTCCCCACAGCCGAAACCGGTTTGGCTCAGTGGATAGAGCGTTGGCCTGCGAACTGAAAGGTCCCAGGTTCGATTCTGGTAAAGGGCATGTACCTTAGTTGCAGGCACATCCCCAGTGGGGGATGTGCAAGAGGCAGCTGGTCGATGTTTCTCTCTCATCGATGTTTCTAACTCTCTATCTCTCTCAATTCCTCTCTTTATAAAATCAACAAAATATATTTTTGTAAAAAGCTCCCCACACATCCAGGGCTGAGATGCCGCTCTGAGCATCCTGCCATTCCTCTGTGCTGCACATAAGGCAGAGCTGTCACCCCCCAGGCTCCCCTCCTCAGGTCGGCCAATAGCTTTGCTTTACATTAGAGAGAGAAAATACACTTGATTCCCAGGAGAACAGTAGGCTCCTACCACACTCAGAGTTTTTGAACTGGGCTTGCGAATGTGTTCCTGGTTCCTGTGGGCCTAATGCCACCTACTGGTAGGAAGGCCCCTCTGACCAAGGGGGCTACGTGACTGAAGTCCTTGAAGGGAAGCTTAATTAAGAGTGAGTGTTGTCACTCAATGGACTGTTTAATCGGAGCCTCCATGCTGTGCATCCACGCTCTCCGGGGGCACGTCCTTCGCACGGGACAGGCAGCTCCCTCTGACAGCGTGGCATCTTCCTCTTTCAATTTGGACTGGAGGTTAACGGTCCAGGCACAAAACTAAAGGTGCTTATCTTCCCTAGGGTGGCAGGATGCCTTTCTCCATCCATGCAGGCCCAGTCCACGTGAGCTTCTTTGAAAGGGCTCGCTGGCAATTTGGGGATTCAGCACAGAAACGTCTCTTTTCTACTGCTTAGGCAGCAACTTTAACGAAGTACCAACAAATACAAGTTGGAAAAAGCCTTTTCTTCACATTCAATCTTTGATAGGTCATCCCTTACAGCTGCTCCGTTTCTAGGAGACTGTACCTGTACCTTTTCTTCCGTCTGTGTCTGTCTCCTGTCCAAATTTCCTCTTCCTATAAGGACACGGTCATACTGGATTAGGGTCATCTTACTTTAACTTGGTTATCTCTATTAAGATCCTATCTCCAAGCAATGTCACTTTCTGAGATACTTGGGATTAGAAGGTCAACATATTCCATTTGGAGAGACACTATTCAACCCCTAATGGTTAAAAGTACCGAGAGGGAGAAGTTTCTAGTTTCTCCTCTCAGACCATGCCCGGGAGCTTCTGGCATCTCACGCTTTCCTTCTAGGTATGTGAGAGAAGCCAGTGCTCCCGTTTGAATGAAACCAGGCCCATGTTCCTCCCCACAACATTCTCCTAATGCAGCAGAAGCAGGGGTCAGAGTGGATCGGTTGCAGCCCAGGGCTCTATGATGTATGAGACAGTAAGGTAACCCTTTGGGTTTACAGTTAGCTGGTAAGTCCGAGATAGAATCGTGAGCTGATCTAAATCACTGATGCCCTCAGGCTTCCCTTGGGTTTTTGGAAAACAAATCAATCAGGCGGGAACCATGTTGAGACGTTGGGGCTGCACTAACAATTTTGAGAGGAGAGGCCATAATCCTAAGTCCATCCCATGAGATGTCCCAGAAGAGTGCCAGCTCTTTTCCTGGGTCTGTGTCCTCACCCGTGATCTCTCTGCTGGTCGGCAGGGAACGCTCTGCTGGGGCACTTGGAGGCTGGCAGGAGGCCTGGCACTCCATGTGCTGCCAGCACCTCGGACTTCAACAAACATTCTCCCCCGATCGGGGACAACGTGGTCGTCTTCATCTGAACTGTGTGTGCCCTTCAAGGACATTCCAAGTCCCACGTCCCGCCTCAAGGATTGTTAGTTAAAGGCCCACAGTCCCTGGCCCTTGGAAAAGAGTAATTTCATCTGATTCCGAGTCTGATTTTTTTAAGTGCAAAGGTAGGAAATTTGGACCCGAGCTTCTCTAAGTTCTCTCCATCTATCAGATCCCCTGGCAGTGAGATCAACTTCATTCATGCACCGTGTCCTGATTTCTACACTAGCATAGGTAGTCGTTTTGCCTCCCAAGAAAATGATGAGCTTTGGATTCCTACTGCTATGGGACACAGAAATCCCCCACCCCAATCTTTCCCCGACCGATTGTGCCTTGGGAAGTAATCCCCAAATCTGAGGGAGATATGTGTATATAACAAAACAAATATAGAACCTAAAGTAAAAGAAAAAAGACAGGACTTCCCACAGCCCCGTGGTGGCTGCTTTCTCAGAAATCCCTGACTTTTGAAGGCGGGGCAATCTCGTGACCCAGAGGAGGAGAGAGTGCAGAGCCACGGGGAGGCACCGGGACGCTTTTACGTGCCCGTGTGGTGGGGCTGCGTTTGGATTGAAGTGATGTTGAGGCAGGAGGAGTCGTGCTCTCGTAGCAACAGAAGGAACTTCGGCCAAAAGAATAAGAACAACATACAACAGAAAGGAAACAGTGCAGGGCTGGGGGAAGCAGGGCTGGAGGAAGCAGAACTCAGGAATTGCTGATGCAAGCGGGCTTGGTATAGGAAGAGGATACAGATAACAGACTCACTGCCTGCGAAAGCCTGGAGAAAAATGCTCTCCTCAGAGGTACTCTGGGAAGGAACGTAAACTTCAAACCAAAATGAGGCGGCTTCTAGACTCCAGAAAGGAAAAGATCCTGCTTTGGGGGGGCCCATGGGCTGAACCCTGAAACAGTTGTAGTTAAAAAAAAAAAAAAAAAGAATAGCACCCCTGAGGGTTAAAACTTTCAGAATGGGAGACTTTGTGGACTGGTTAGTGCTGAGCATCTCTGCCAATCTGACTGTCATGAAGTTGTGCCTCCTTTCAGCTCTGCCCTGAGATTCCCTCACGTCACATTCCAAGTTTAGGAAATCCTATTGGTTAAATAGAATTTTTAAACAGTAGGCTGAGGGGTATATGTGTCAGAAAAAAGACTGAAAGAGGTGTGGAGTGAGAAATAAACTAATATTGTATACCAACTATATTTAAATAAAAATATTAAATATTAAAAATTACAAGTAGTATTTGATAGAATCTTGTACTGAGATGGAACTTTGTGATTATCTGATACAACTCAGCCATGATTATTGAGCCTGCTCTGCTGGCCACCACGTATCGAGTATCTTCTGGGTGCCGTGTTTAGGACAGACACCTTTCTGCTTCAGCTCTACCCAGCGGCCAGTCTGCCTCAGCCTCACCCCCAGTGACAGCAACTGCCCTCCCCTCCAGGGACCACTCATTTCTTTACTCTGGTTAGAGAGCACTTCCAGATTGAAGCAAAAACTGGCTTCCACACATATGTCCCGGTTCTGGCCTTGGACTCACTTAGCCTCACCCACTGGGTTGAGCAGCAGATGGCACATTGGGCCCATGTGCTGGGGGAGGATGTGAGGATGCTTGACGGGGGGAGATGGGGAGGGGTGAAGCTTTACCACTCCACTCACTTTACACAATCTGATATTCCGACCCCAGGATCACACCCATCTGGGCCACTATTGATGACAATGTCACACTTTCAGGTGTCCTGGGACTAACTAACCTCGTGCCTAACCCGTTCTTCCCATGGCTAGCCTTCACATATTCAGACAGCTATTATGCCCCATCTCTAGGACTCCCATTTTCTAGGCCAAAAAGCCCAGGTCTTCAGCCATGTCCATAGAGTCCTCAGTTTGGAGCCCTTCACAGGTGGGTTTTCTCACACATGGCTCAGATTGATACATGTCCCTCTCAAAACCAGACACACAACTCCAGCTGTCATCTATAGAGCCAATAGAGCAAAACTACCTGCTTTTATTCTTTGGTTTTAAGAAAGCAGGGCTCAAATCTAATTAATAAGACCTTGGCATTTTATATCACTGATTAATATGTACCACACATCCAAGTTACCATATTCCCATTTGCCCACTGCTCCAGCTCACACCAACCACTCAAGCTATTTCTGAAAGACGATGTCTGAGTAACAGTTTGAGCATATGGTACATCTAAACAGGGAAACCTCTCTAACATTAATAAGAGGAAACAATCTAAATTATTAAACAAAGTGGTAAGTTAAGAAAAATCACAACTAACAATAGGCTCAAATTCCACAATAAAACACTGGTTTTTAAATAGAATCCTCTTGGCCAGCTGGTGTGGCTTAGTGGTTGAGGATCAACCGATGAACCAGGAAGTCATGGTTCAATTCCTGGTCAAGGAAAATGCCAGGTTGCGGGCTCTATCCCCAGTAGAGGAGGTACAGGAGAGAGCCGATCAATGATCCTCTCTCATCATTGATGTTTTTATCTTTTCCCTCTCCCCTCCTCTCTCTGAAATTAATAAACACATATATTTAAAAAATAAATAAGTACATTCATTTTTACTTGACATGGTTTCTTTTCTAACAATTTTTGGAGTTATTTCAAACTTTTTACTGAAGTTTTTTCAGCCTCCAAATGAAGATATTAGGCTACACAATCTCTATGATCAGCTCGAACCTTCTTAACTACTATTTTGGGAGCATTAGCATATGCTGGGCACTGTGCTAAGTGATATGTATTATGATTTTTGTGTATTGTATTTTTGTATGTATGTGTACTCATGTTTGTATATATGTGTACCCATACACACTACCTCTCCATAGAAAAGTTTATCCCTCACAAATATTTTTTAAAAATATATTTTATTGATTTTTTTTTTTTACAGAGAGGAAAGGAGAGGGATAGAGAGTTTAAAACATCAATGAGAGAGAATCACCCATCAGCTGCCTCTTGCACACTTACTGGGGATGTGCCCACAACCCAGGTACATGCCCTTGACCGGAATCGAACCCAGGACCTTTCAGTTCGCAGGCTGACGCTCTATCCACTGAGCCAAACCGGTTTGGGCCCTCACAACTATTCTATACAGTGGAGTTGGTTTTGTTTTTTTTTTAACCGCCATTTTACAGATAAAACAAAATAAGGTGCAAAGAAAGTTAAGTAACCAGCATAATGTTCTATAGCTGTAATAATTAGGAAATCAATACATTTAGTTCACTGTGTCTATCTCTAAAACTGAGCATGAGACCTCTTCCCCATATACAGCTCAGTGTAACTGTCCCTGGTTGAATTAGATACCTCTGATTTTAAATAATTATCATATTAGGTTAAGTATTTACTGGATATAGTTTCACTCCTGGCCACAGGAACAGTGTTTGAAAATGAACACAGCATTCATAAGTTCAATACAATGTTCAAGTTGTTCTGACTGGCCTCAGACCTGATACACCACAGCACGTTCATGCCATGTGCACCTGGAGGGCAGGAGTGTGTCTTCCCGAGGTCGCTAACTGGTGGTCCGAAAGGTTGGTGACCGCTGTCTCATGTGGGTGCTTCCCCTGAATCTTTGGCCCTGGCCTGTGATTTAGCAGAGGCTTGATAAACCTTGGTGTCAATAACATGTTGTGGGTCCACCAGAGATGCATCTGCTAGGCTCATCATCACAGAATCCCAGCCTCACGCACCCTGACTTCGACTCACACTTTTCCCAGGCACAAGTCACTGGGAGAAAATAACGGACTTGTGTTCCTACTCCTGAGGAGCAGTTATCAATCAGCACCGAAACTAAATCTTACAGCTGCTTTCTTTCTTTTCCCCCCAGTAAGTGCAAATGGTGACCACCTCAGCAGATGGATGAGACATGAACACAGTGGTAGGAGAGGAAGTTCCTCCACTCCAGATTTCCCAAAGGAACTTGGCTGAGCCCCACGACACAGAGAAACAATCAACTGGACTTAGGAGTCTGCGAGATGTCAGGGGAGCCCTGGTCCGTGGGGGCTGATCAGCAGATGTGATGTGAAAAATACCACACTCTTCTATCATTTGCTGTTGCTTGCCAAACTGTGAAGAACTGCATGAACTATATTTAAGCTGCTTTCTATACCATTGCCAATCACTTTTTTTGGACTTGAAAGTGCTATTTTCCTATTGATACTTGCATTATTTCATTTTGCATGCATCCAGTGATTATACATAAGCAACACATGTAATCTGCTTATATATATATTTTTAAAAACTCATCTGTGCAAAATGATATATAAAGTACAAATCCTGCTCTTTTTGCAAAATTATAATCACAGCCCATGTCATTAAATGTTTAAATTTATTTTATCTAAAGATCAGCATAATAGGTCTGCATATACTTTATAGATAACTAGCCTCTATAAAGATGTTTTCACTGTTTACTAGTGACATAAGAAAAGCAGAGCTATTTATAAAAAAGGCCTTATGTCGTGTACATACACGTTGTCTTTGAAATATTTGTGATTTAGTTTATTGCTTGTAAAAGAGAAATTATATAATTTATTTAGTAAATACTATTGTAAACTATAGTTTTATTGAGAAAAATAAAATATTTTGTTCTCAATTGTGGTAGTACAGTAAGTCCAATGGTTTATGGCCTGTATATTTCTATTAATTAAGAAGAAATAACTTAGACGCTTCTCATTTTTAGATATTCCAGAATCCTAAATAAGCTGACTTTGATGGCAGATGAAAATGGACAGAAAATTCTCTGGTCCTGGGAAGCCAATAGCAGGTTCTGCTCAACTTTTTCAGGAGATTTTCCCCAGTGTCCTGGGGTATTAGCCAGCTTTTACTGTTATGGTAACAAATAATCCCAAAATCTCTAGATGGGGATCTAGAGCAGTCCCTCTCTAAAACATGTCATTTTTACGGCAAAGGGGGGAAAAATGATAGTGTAACCAAGCAACGGGAGCTCATAAAAAAAACTTTAGCTTAAATGCTGTTTACAATACTCATATTCCACTGGCCAAAGCAAATGACAGAGACAAGTCCAATGTCAAAGGAGTGAAAAGAATACTTCGCACATAAGAGTGGACTCAGAGAGAAGCAATGAATATTTTTTAATATATTTTATTGATATTTTATAGAGGGGAAGGGAGAGAGCTAGAAACATCGATGAGAGAGAAACATCGACCAGCTGCCTCTTGCACACCCCCTACCAGGGATGTGCCCGCAACCAACGTACATGCCCTTGACCAGAATTGAACCCGGGACCCTTCAGTCCGCAGACCGACGCTCTACCACTGAGCCAAACCAGTTTCAGCAGCAATGAATATTTTAAATAATGAATATACCTACACTGTCTCATGAATGTCCTAAGCAGCAAAGGCTCAAAAAGCTGAATAATCAATCATACACTGGGGGATGATTGGGGGAACATGAGAAAGCAAAATGACCAAGGCTACAGAAAGACATTCTGATGTGTAAAATGTTCAGTGTAAAATCTTTACGTTAAAGCGAGCTGATTCTTGCAAGCAAACGTGGTATTAACTTTTGAAATGCTAAAGGGATTGCTGTAATAAGAAACAGAGAGAAACCTAGCCACTAAGAAATATAAAGGCAATAAATAAATACCTATCACTAATAACCCTAAATGTAACTGGACTAAATGCTCAAATCAAAAGGCATAAGGTAGCTGAATGAATACAAAAATATGACGCTATTATATGCTTTCTACAAGGGACCTACCTCAAAACAAAAAACACACAGGAGGAGAGTGAAGGAACAGAAAGAATGTTTCCATGCAAATGGAAAAGAAGAAAAAACCCTACAGTAGCAATACTCATACCCAACAAAATAGACTTTAAAATGAAGGTCGGGATTCTGAGGATGGCGACCAGCAAGAAGGTAGGGAGGGAGAGTGTGTGAAAAAATGAGGGAGCAATCGAGGAGTGTGTGGACATGTGTGGTGTGCGTAGGTGTGAGCTAGGGACAGTTAGATCCTGCAGGTCTTCCAAGGAACTGCCAAAACGGGCAGTCTTAGACGGTGAAACCCTGCTGCCACCTTGGACACTCCAGGGGCAGCCAGCGCAGGCACAGAGACCACACCATCTTGAAAAACAGAACTGCTTGAAACTAGGATCCTAGCTCACCACCACCCAATCTGGTCCCAGATGCAAACCAGGAACCTACAGCCCCTGGGGACAAAGACCTGCCACCACAGTTGCAGATCCACAGACACCAAGAATCCAGACATCCAGGCTGCATATCTCTGTGAGTAACAGAGCCCATCCCCTCCCCGAAGGCTTGCTGCAGAGCCATAGGAACTGCTGGTCCCGCCCTGCACAAGCAGGCCTCCTAGCCACACAGGGCAGCTCCGGCTCTGCTGCCCGAATTTGAGCTCAGGTGTGAAGACACTGAGAATCTATTTCACTGCAGAGACCAGACCCCACGCCCACACAGGGTGGCTCTGGCTCCGCTGCCAGAATTTGAGCCTGGGCACGCAGACACTGGGAATCTGTTTCCCACAGAGTGCAAGCATGAGACCAGACCCCATGTCCACACAGGGTGGCAGTGCCACCTGACTTTGATTCTAGGCAAGCGCACATGGAAGTCTGTTTTTCACAGCTCAGAAGTGGACCTCCTGCCAACACAGAGTGGCTGTGCAACTAATTCTCTGTGTGAAGCAGCAATGAGCACCAGTGACTTGACTCGGTTTTGTTAGGTCGAGGCAGGGGGGTAAGCCCAGAGCAGATGCAAGCATCTGCGGGATGGATGGTGACAAAGATAACTGGCTAGCTGGCGCCTTCCTAGGGCCTTCCTAGACCTCTAGCCCGAGGCAGGTATTCCACACCTCTCATGCCCTCTGCCCTTCGCCCTCCCCTCCCTAAACAGCCGTTTAAAAGAAATATTTATGCTGCTTTTGGGCGAGAACTTCCCTGGCCCACCCTCGGACCAGAGAGCTTCACCCGGGAGTGCAGATTAAAACCCCCTTCTTAATTGCCTGGATTCCGAGTCTTGCTTCTGCGCCACCAACCTCTCAGCTGGGATCTTACAAACCTCTCTGTCGGGACCTTACAACCTTTCAGGTTTCTCATCACACGTGCCTGGGATCCCTGATTTCTAGTACACACACTAAGAGCCAGGGACCTTGATTCTCAGGGCAAGGCTGCACCAAGCAACAGAGACTCCGATACTCGATTCTCAGTGTAGACAAAGGGGGACTCTGACTCCTGGCATGTATTAGGGGACTCTGATTTTTGGCACACACCAGCAGGGTCTCTTTATCAGCACAGCACAGGCAGGGTTCCTGATTCTAGGCGCATGCATGAGGCTGCACTGAGCGCTGGTGACTTTGATCCTGAGCAGGCGTGGCTCCCACCAACCCACGGCAGCCACACATCTTGGTGTCAGAGCTCTTCAGTGACACTTCGGTGGTGCAAAGCTGCCACTGAACAAGGCCCAGGCCTCTGAAACTCGGCATTTGAACCTTCTGGGAAAGAGTGGGGAGACAAGGAAATAATCCCTAGAGGAAAGAAAAGAGGAATTGCCAAGAGAGGAAATAAGTAAATGAAAGTATGCAACATGACAGAAAAAGAATTCTGAGTAATGGCCGTACAGTTCTTACACCAGATGGACAAGAAAATCAACAACCTATGCAAAAATCAGGAAGAAATCAAAAGTGATATAGCTACAATCAAAAACACCATGGAAGGTTTCAACAGTAAACTAGAAGCATCACAGGAATGAAGGTAAGGTAGAGGGGGGAAAAAGCCCAAAAAAGCAATGAGAGAAAAAAGTATAAACCAGGAGGAGAGCCTAAAGGAACTTTGGGACAACACTAAATGAAACAACATCCACATAATAGGTGTGCCAGAAGGAAAGGAAACTGAGCAAGGATTACAAAAATCTATTTGAAGAAATAATGATAGAAAACTTCCCTGATATAGGGGATAGAAAATTCACACAAATCCAAGAAACTCACAGAGTCCCACACAAATGAACCCCAAAAGACTAATACTAAGACATTATAATTAAATTGGCAAGCACCAACAACAAAGTAAGAATCTTAAAGACTGCCAGAGAGAGAGAGAGAAAGTAACCTACAAAGGATCCCCCATCAGACTAGCAACTGACTTGTCAACAGAAACACATCAGGCCAGAAGGGAAGGGAATGAAATATACAAAGTCATGCAAAGGAAGGGCCTGAATCCAAGAATACTGTATCCAGCAAAGCTATCAATCAAAATTGGGGGTGAAATCAGGAGCTTCACAGACAAAAAAGGACTGAGGGAGTTTATTACCACCAAACCAGCAATGCAAGAAATGCTAAAGGGATTGAAAAACAAGATGGCGGCCTAGTGTAGTCTCCTAAGCTGCCGCCTCATCAACAACAGCTCTTCAGGAAAAAAAACAACAGCTAAAATCGAAAGGGATCACATCAGATCCACAGGAGAGCTGGCGGAATGGGATGGCTACAACTAGAAGAAAGGAAAAGCACTGCTGCCGCCATGTGGAGTTTAAAGCCACAGTGGTGGAACCGGAGCTGCCACTGCCACAGCCGCCGCTGCAGCCGCTGCCACAACCACCGCCAGTGAGGGAGGCCCACCAAGAGCAGAGCTCTCCCAGCCCCGGGCCCAGGGAGTGGGCTGCCTCAGAGCCTGGCCTCCGCGCCTGCAGCCTTCCCGGCCTGCCCGCCATGGGAGCGAGAGAACGGGTGCAGGGCCGCTCCCACCCAGAGCGAGCCGCCTTGGAGCCCGGCCTCTGTGCCTGCAGCCTTCCCAGCCTGGCCTCTGTGCCCGCAGCCTTCCCAGCCCACCCGCCTTGCTAGCTAGGGAGCCGGCACAGGGACACAGCCACACCTTCCACTCACGGCCCCAGTGAGCTCTTCGCCCGTCCGTCCCCTCGCCGCCGGGCCAGAGCCTCTGCTGAGCCCCCAAGGACTGGAGCCAAAGCAGAGCAGACTTGCTTGTGGAGCATGACAGAGGACCAAGAGGTTATGCCCAGAGCACTCTTTGCAGCCTGGGACTCTGGACACCTAAACCCAGGGGACTCTGAAAGCCAGAACATGTGAAGTGTGGGTGGCGGAGGATACTGTGGCGGAGGTGGCCGGAGCCTCCCCATTCTTCCCCTTCATCATCCTCCTGCTCGCCTGGCAGCAGCAGGCCAGGGCCCCAGGGGAGAATAAAAAAGGATCCTATCTAAACCTCAGGAAAGCTGGCAGAAGGGGAAATCTACAACTGAAAGAAGGAGAAGTGCTGCTGCTGCCATGTAGAGTTTAAAGCCGCAGCGGAGTCGCCACCACCAGTGAGGAAGGCCCACCGAGAGCGGATCCCGCCCCGCCCCGGGCCCAGGGAGCAGACCGCCTTGGAGCCCAGCCTCCACACCCGCAGACTTCCCGGCCCACAGGTCTTGCTGGTGAGGGAGCAAGCGCAGGGCCTCGGCCGCACCTTCTGCTCTCGGCCTGAGCGAGGCCTTCGCCCATCTGTCCCCTAGCCGCCAGGCCTGGCCAGAGCCTCTGCTGAGCCCCCGAGAGCCAGCACCAAGGCGGAGCATACTCATGGAGAGTGACGGAGGACCGAGAGGTAGTACCCAAAACACTCTTTGCGGCCTGGGACTCTAAACACCTAAACCCAGGGGACTGAAATCCTGAACGTGGGAAATCAGAGCTTCTGAGGTTACTAGGGTGGAGTCGGCCAGAGCCCCCTCATTGTCCTCCTGCTCACCTGCAGCTCGGGCCCCGGGGGATCCAGGATAGGAGGGCATCAATCAACGGTCTCAGACAGGCCGTGTGGCCCGGTGGGGCCCTTGTGACCTGGGGGAGTGGTGGGGCCTGTGACCCGGGGGAGCTGTGCGTCCCAGGGGAGCAGTGGGACCAGGGGGAGCCGTGTGCTCCAGGGGAGCCGTGGGACCCAGGGGAGCAGTGGGACCCAGGGGAGCAGTGGGACCCAGGGGAGCAGTGGGACCCAGGGGAGCAGTGTGCCTGGGAGAGCCGCGTGCCCCGGAGGAGCAGTGGGACCAGGGGGAGCCGTGTGACCTGGGGGGTGGTGGGACCCGAAAGAGCCGTGTGCCCCAGGAGAGCCTTGTGCCCCTGGGGAGCAGTGGGACCAGGGGGAGCCATGTGCCTCAGGGGAGCATTGGGACCAGGGGGAGCCGTGTGACCTGGGGGGGGGGGGCGGTGGCACCCAGGAGAGCCTTGTGCCCCGGGGGAGCAGTGGGACCCGGGGAGTCATGTGCCCCAGGAGAGCTGTGTGCCCCTTGGGAGCGGTGGGACCCGGGAGAGCCGTGTGTCCCAGGAGAGCCATGTGCCCAGGGGAGTGGTGGGACCCGGGGGAGCCCCTATGTTCATAGCAGCACAATTTACAATAGCTAGGATTTGGAAACAGCCTAGGTGCCCGTCAGTAGATGATAGGATCAGAAAACTATGGTACATCTACACCATGGAATACTATGCTGCCATAAAAAAAGGAGGAATTCTCATCATTAGCAGCAACCTGGATGGAAGTGGAGAACATCATGCTAAGTGAAATAAAAGAGAAACACCACATGTCCTCACTCATGTATGGATAATAAAGAACATTATAAACTAATGAACAGAAATATAGATATAGTGACAGTAAAGCAACAAGCAGACTGTCAAATGACAGCGGGGAGGAGAGGGTGATCTGGGGAAGATAAGAGATCAACCGAAGGACTGGTATGCATGCATACAAGTACAACCACGGACACAAAACTCTGGGGAGGGAGGGCATGTGTGGGAGGTGGGGGGGGGGGGCAATGGTAAGCTATGTACACATATAATACCTTAATAAAAAAATAGTGGGGGGAAAAACAAAAAATAATAATAATAATATAAGAAACTATTAGACTTAATAAATGAATTTGGCAATGTAGCAGGATACAAAATTAATACCCAGAAGTCTATGACTTTCCTATACACCAATAATGAACTCACAGAAAGAGAAATTTAAAAAGCAATCCTATTTACCATTGCAATAAAAAAAATTAACTTAAACAAGGAGACAAAAGACCTATACTCAGAGAATTTCAAGACACTAAAAAAGAGAGACAGAAGAATACATGAACAAATGGAGGAATACACTATGTTCATGGATATGTAGAAGCAACATCATTAAAATGTCCAGACTACCCAAAGTAATCTATAAATTCAATGCAATCCCCTTTAAAATACCAATGGAATACTTCAAAAACCTAGAACAAATTCTCCAAAAATTAACCTGGAATTTTAAAAAATACTCTGAATACCCACAACAATCTTGAGAAAGAAGAACAATGTTGGAGGGATCACAATACCAGATATCAAGCTATACTATAAAGCCACTGTCCTCAAAACTGCCTGGTACTGACACAATAATAGACATATAGACCAGTGGAACAAAACAGGGAACCCAGAAATTGACACAAGCCAGTATGTGCAATTAATATTTGACAAAGGAGGCACGAACATACAATGGAGTCAAGACAGTCTCTTCAATAAATGGTCTTGGGATAACTGGACAGATACATACAAAAAAATGAAACTATACCACCAACTTATACCATACACAAAAATAAACTCAAAATGGATAAAGGACTTAAATGTAAGATGAGAAACCATAAAAATATTAGAAGAAAACATAGGCAGTAAAATAACAGCTATTTGTCATAGCAGTATCTTTACTGATACAGCTCCTAGGGCAATGGCAACTAAAGAGAAAATAAACAAATGGGACTACATCAAATTAAAAAGCTCCTGAACAGCAAAAGAAACCAGCAACAAAACAAGAAGAAAGCCCACTGCCTGGGAGAACATATTTGTCAGTGTTATCTCCAATAAGGGTTTAATCTCCAACATCTACAGGGAACTCATACAACAAAAAGAAGATAAACAATCCAATCAAAAAATGGGCAATGGACCTCAATAGACAGTTTTCAAAAGAGGACATTCAAAAGGCCAAGAGACATATAAAAACATGCTCAAAGTCACTGATCATCTGGAGATGCAAATCAAAATGACAATGAGCTACCATCTCACACCTGTCAGAATGGCTATCATCAACAAATCAACAAATGTCAAGTGCTAGGGAGGATGTGGAGAAAAAGGAATCCTCCTTCACTGCTGGTGGGAATGCAGACTGGTGCAGTCACTGTGAGAACAGTATGGAGTTTCCTAAAAAAATTAAAAATGGAACTCCCACATCACCCTGCTTGGCCCAGGGGATGGCTAGTTAGCCAGAGACGGTAAGATTTTTCAGGGAAGGAACAACCTAAGACAGGCACAGTCAAAGAGGGGCCATCAGGAGAGAACCTGGGAGTCAATTTAGGTAGGACACAGATCCTTACCCTCCTCCCAACTTTGCAGGGGCCTGCCCCCTCACCCCTGCTGAGGGAGTCTCCTGCCCCCATGGATGGTTAAATTCCCATGCCCAGCTCAAATCAGGACCCAGGTAAAAGACAGAGACTTGGCTGACAGCAGCTGCCCTCTCACTACAAGACTTGTTGGGGTTGTCTTGTACCCATGATGTGGGGAAGTGGGTTTTTGATATCTAAATCCAGCCTACCACCAGGAATGCTCAGGGCCTACACAAGAAGGCAAATAATCCTTTCTACTAATATTTACACAGTAAAATAAGATTGTTTTAGAGTAATAAATCTGACAGTAAAATAGTAGGCAAGATTTCAGGCTAATTTAAATTGGCTAATTGAAATAAACATTCTAGAAAAATTAATTGCACTGGACAAAAAGCTGTTGCTAAAGTGCTAACTAAAATTTTTATTGGTAGTTCATCTCATGATAAAATCTCACAATAGGAAAAGAACCTAAAGCAGTCCTATTATAGTGCAAAAAATTAAAATTTAAAAGCTATCAAGATTACATTATAAAATTTTCAAAAGCCTCCTAATATTTAAATCAAAAAAGGGGGGAAAGTAGAAGAATATCAGTGTAAGGAAAAATATCCTGTAAGTAAATTACATCTAGAAAATTTTTACTTTAGAAACTTAATTGTAATGCTAACAACAAGACAGCTATGAAAAACATACATGGTGTCAAAACAAGCCAGAGGAAAATCATTTGGGCAAAAAATGAAAAAGGATCCCAAGTCAAATTTATAGAAAATATTCCTTTATTAACTTTTGGTTGAGAATATGTTTGCATATTTTCAGAAAACAACTCCAAAACCATGTGGATTCTGGCAACAGAGAGGAATTCATAGGAATACTCCAACCATGAAGACAGAAGAGAAGCAGTCCAGAGATGGAAGATGCTTACAACGCCTTGCCATAATAGCAGTCAGCAGCTATGTATCACAGCAGGTTGCCCAGGACCAAACCAGAGAGGCTTGGACCTGCATTACCACCATTTGTCACCATTCAGAACTGAAATATCATTGCTGACATATACACATAAGGGACTGTTTGACATTGAAATTGAATCTCAAAAGAACTGTTGGCCCAGAAAGAAACTCACTACAGACTGATTCATATGCCTTTCAACAACCATTATTGCTTGTCTCATTTTTTATTCTTATAAGTATATTTCCAGTAGGACATGATCTCACTCATCTAGGGGAAATGGTGAACAACATAGACTGATGAACAAGAACATACCCCAGAGATAAGGAGCCATGGGTCAGACTGCTGGACCTCAAAGGGAAGGTGGGGATAAAAGGGAGAGATTAACCAAAGGACTTGTGTACATACATATGAGCCTAACCAGTGGTCAAGGACAATAGGGGGGTGGGGGCATGAGTGGGGGTTAGGGGATTGGAATGGGGGGTTGAGGACAAATATGTGATACCTTAATCAATAAAGATATCAATAAAATTAATAAAAATAAATAAATAAATAAATAAATAAATAAATATAGAATTCCCATTTGACTCAGTGATCCCACTTCTGGGAATATATCCCACGAAACCAGAAACACCAATCAGAAAGGATATATGCATCCCTCTGTTCATAGCAGCACAATTTACAATAGCTAAGATTTGGAAACAGCCTAAGTGCCCATCATCAGATGAGTGGATTAGAAAACTCTGGTACATCTACACAATGGGATACCATGCTGCTGTAAAAAAGAAGGAATTCTTACCATTAGCAGCAACATGGATAGACCTGAAGAGCATTATGCTAAGCGAAATAAGCCAGTTGGAGAAAGAGAAATATCACATGATCTCACTCATATCTCCACTAATAAAAGAGAAACGTGGAAATTGATCATCCCTCTGCTACACCCACCAGCCAAGCAGAGCAAATATGCAAATTAACCCAACAAAGCTGGCAGTTAATTTGCATACAAAGTCACAGAGTGAAGACTGAAGACCGTGTAGAAGGAAGCCAAGTGCTGCAGAAGGGAGCGAAGCTGTGGAGAAGCAAGTGGGGTAGTGGAGACAGAAGGGAACACTTGGTGGGCTTAGCTCCCTTCTCTGCTTCGCTCCAGCTGCAGGAAGCCCTATTCTTGCAGGAATAAGCCCAAGGAAGCCCTATTCTTGCAGAAAACTTCCTACAATGGGCCTCTAGTATGAGATATAATGAACAACAAAAACTGAGGAACAAAAAGAGATCCAGAGACTAAGAAACACTGTACAGACTATCCAATCTCAGAGAGAAGGCAAGAGGTTGGGGGGGGGGGGGTGTAAGAGATCAACCAAAGAACTTGTATGCATGTCTATTAGCATAACCAATGGACATGGACACTGGGGCGGTGGGGGCTTGTCCTGAGGAGTTAAGAGTGTGGGGGGGTGGTTCAATCAGGGAAAAAGGAGACATACTAGTATGTAATACTTTAAACAAAAAGAGATATTATGCTAAAACATATATTATTTCTTGAGGATAAACAAAAAACTAAATACTCTACCCTACCCAATTTTATATGAACTTTATCACAACAAGAAAATTAATTGAATATGAAGGTAGAATAGTTACATATACAAAAATCATTTTTCATCTTCCCTTTCTCTGGAACCTCCAAAAAGATGTGTTTTTACCAAAAAAGAGAGGGTAAGCTAAGAAAGACAAAGGCATGAAAGAGAAAGCCATAGGATCCAGAACACAATAAATGCAACCCAAGAGGGTAGGGGAGAGGGTCCCCAGGATGAAGGTAAAGGAAGATCTCAAGACAGCAACTATGGAAGGGTTCTAGAAATCAGGCAGGACAGGCTGCAGCAGAACGGCTCTGGGTACAGCATCTCCAAGAAGATGAAGATACCTAAGAGATTTATACAATGAGGGAAGAAAAAAATTAACTCTAGGTATTCTGGATTTTATTATGGAGCAGGAAAAAATTATATTAGTAAGAAAAACTAAAATCTAAATAAAGTCTGGAGTTTAGTTAATAGTGTTATACAAAAGTTCATCTTTTAGTTTTAACAAATTTACCACAATTATATAAGACTAGAGGCCCGGTGCACAAAATTCATGCACGGGGTGAGGGGGTATTCCTCAGCTCAACCTGTACCCTCTCCAATCTGGGACCCCTTGGGGGATGTTCGACTACTTGGCCTAAACAGGCAGTCAGACATCCCTCTCACAATCCTGGGCTGCTGGCTCCCAACTGCTCACCTGCCTGCCTGATTGCCCCTAACCGCTCTGCCTGCCAGCATGATCATCCCCTAATCACTCCCCTGCCAGCCTGATTGATGCCTAACTGATCTCCTGCCAGCCTGATCATCCCCAACTGCCCTCCCCTGACTGCCCGGTCACCCCGAAATGCCCTCCCCTGCATATTCCCTTTTTATTAGATAGGGTTTTTTCTTTAGCATATTGGACATCCCTAACTGGTTTGGCTCAGTGGATGGAGTAACAGCATGCAGACTCAAGGGACCCCAGGTTCAATTCCAGTCAAGGCCATGTACCTTGGTTGGGAGCACATACCCAGTGGGGAGTGTACAGAAGGCAGCTGATCGATATTTCTCTCTCATAGATGTTTCTAGCTCTCTATCCCTTTCCCTTCCTCTCTGTAAAACATCAATAAAATATATATTTAAAAAAGAAACATTTAAGATTCCTCCATATCTGCCTGGCTGGTGTGACTCAGTGGCTGAGAACCCAGGCTGGGCCGGGAGGGGATCACTGTGTGGGTGTGCACATGGCTGCCAGCCTGAGACCCCAGGCTGGGGGCATGGAACCAAACAACCGCTTGGTGCTGGAGCATTCCCAAGTGGCTGCAAGCAGGGCGGGAATGTCCCTGTGTCACTATGGTGACACAGGGATGTTCCCACCCTGCCCCCAGCCACTTGACACCTACACTCATAGGCTCTGAGTGGCCAGGGGGCACTCTGGGACCCTTGCCCCTCAGGGCATACTGGCCTACAGGCTAGGAGCAGCCTGGGTCTGGAGGATGTTCCCGGGACCCAGGCCAATCAGCGCCTGTGTATGCAAATTAACCACCATCTTTGTTGGGTTAATTTGCATACTCACTCTGATTGGCTGTGGGCATAGCAAAGGTAACGTCAATTAGCATTTTTCTCTTTTATTAGTGTAGATGTTAACATTAAGAGAAACTAGGGAAGAGGTATACAGGGACTCTGTTCTATCTTTGGAAATTTTTCTGTTAATGTAAAATTATTTCCCCAAAAAGCTCATTAAAACTGAAAAAGAAAAGGCAAAATATATCAAAGAAAATATATAGATCTCAAAGAAGCACAAGAAAAGATGCTCAACATCATTGGTCATTAGGGAAATGAAAGTAAAGCAATAATGGTATACTACTATACATATATTAAAATAGCTCATTTAAAAAATATATTTCTATTAATTTTTAGAGAGAAAGATAAAGAGAAATTTCAATGTGATGTCAGAGCAGAAAATCAATTGGCTGCCTCCTGCACAGTCCCTATGGGGAATCAAATCTGCAACCACCCAACTGAGCCACACCAGCCAGCGTGCCAAATTTTTTTAAATTGACAATACAAAGTGCTTGTGAGAATGTAAAACAACTCTAACTCTCATACTTTCCGGAAAGGCGAAATGGCTTAGCCACTCTGGAATAATGTCACTTCTTTATAAGGTCAAACTCATTCTTACCATATGACCAATAATATGACCATAAATATCCACTCCTGATATTTATTCTAGAGATTTGAAAATGTACATTTGCATAAAAACTTGTACAAGGATGCTTACAGCAGCTTTATTAACTATCAACAAAAACTGAAAACAACCCAAATGTCCCACAATGGGTGAATGAGTAAACAAACTGTGGTCCATTCCTTACAATAAAATGATGTACAGCAATAAAAAGGAAAGAACTACAGATACACTCTGGGTGAATATGGGTGAATCTAAAAGACATTGTGATACCATAATCAATAAAAATAAATTTTTAAAAAATAAATAAAAGGCATTGTGATGAAACCAGACTCTACAAGTCCCTTATTGAATGAATCAATTTATATGATAGTCTTGAAAAGACAAAATGATGGGGTTAGAGAATAGAGCAGTTATTGCCAAGGGTTAGGTTGGGGAAGGTTTGACTAGAAAGGGGCAGCGTGAGGGAGTTTGGGGGTGATGGAACTATTCTGTACCCTGATTGTGGTGGTAGTTATACGAAACTACATAGGTGTTAAAACTCATAGAACTGTTCACCAAAAGAATAAAATTCAGTTTTACTGTATTTAAGTTTTTTTTATGTAACTGGTTACTTTTAAAACATTCAGCTTAAAATAAACTATGATAACTCTAAGACATTTATGTAAAACCCATGATAACCACAAAGGAAAAACCCATAGTAGATAGACAAAAGAGAAAGAGAAAGGAATCTAAGCGTACCACTGCAGAAAATCGTCAAATCACAAAGAGAACAGGAGAAGAAAGAACAAAAGAAACGCAAACAACCAGAAAACAATAAATTGCATTAAGTCCACTAATTGTCAGAGAAATGCACTTAAAATCACAATGAGATATCACCTCACATCTGTCAGAATGACTATCATCAATAAACCCACATGGAGCCCTAAACTTTTGGCTCAGTGGATATAGCATAGGCCTGCAGACTGAAAGGTCTCAGGTTCAATTCCAGTCAAGGGCATGTACCTGGGTTGCAGGCACATCCCCAGTAGGAGGTGTGCAGGAGGCAGCTGATGGATGTTTCTCATCAATATTTCTGACACTCTATCCTTTTCCCTTCCTCTCTGCAAAAAATCAATAAAGTATATTTAAAAATAATTAAAAAATAAACCTACATAGAGATTTATGAGGACGATCACTTAGTAATCACTGGGATATACACCTGATACTAATATAATATTGTATGTCAACTGTAATTGAAAAATAAAAAGTAATTTTTTAAAAAAGTCAATATAATAAAAAGAAAAAATAGATAAATAAGTTCACAAATGACAAGTGTTGGCCAGGATGTGGAGAAAGGGGAACCCTTGTGCACTGTTGGTGGGAACGAAGATTGGTGCAGTCACTGTGGAAAGCAACAGTGTGGAGTTTCCTCAAAAATCTTAAAATGGGACTGTCTTTTGACCTAGCAATTCCACTTCTGGGGATTTACCCAAAGAAACCCAAAACACTAATTCAAAAGAATATATGTATCCCTATGTTCACTGCAGCAGTATTTACAATATAGCTAAGATCTGTAAGCAACCCAAGTGCCCATCAATAGGTGAGTGATTTTTAAAAAAAGGTGATGGTACATATATACAACAGGATATTGCTTGACCATAAAAGAAGAATGAAATCTTATCATTTGTGATAGCATGGATATGCTTAAAGGGTATTATGCTAAATGAAATAAATCACTCAGAGAAAGAATAATACCATATGATTTCTCTTTTACGTGGAATCTAAAAAACAAAATAAGCAAACAAAAAATTGAAACAAACTCATGAACACAGAGAGCCAACTGGTGGTTAACAGGGGGAGGCTGGGTGAAAGATGCAAAAGGATTAAAAAGTACAAATTGGCCAAAACTGGTTTGGCTCAGTGGATAGAGCGTCGGTCTTCGGACTGAAAGGTCCCAGGTTCAATTCCGGTCAAGGGCATGTACATTGGTTGCAGGCACATTCCCGGTGGGGGGTGTGCAGGAGGCAGACGGTCGAAGTTTCTCTCTCATCGATGTTTCTAGCTCTCTGTCACTCTCCCTTCCTCTTTGTAAAAAATTAATAAAATATATAAAATTAAAAAAGTACAAATTGGTAGTTATACAATAGTCACGGGGATGTAAAGTACAGCATGGGGAATACAGTCAATAATATTGCCATAACTATGTATGGTGCCAGGTGAGTACTGGACACATCGGGGTGAGGAACATTTTGAAAAATATATGTTTGTCTAATCTCTATACTGTACACCTGAAACCAACACAAAATAACATTGAAAGTAAACTGATTGAAAAAATAAAATAAAATAATAATAATGGGCAGAGGAACTGAGTAGACATTTTTCCAAAGAAGGCATCCAAAATGCCAATAGGTAGATGAAAAGGTGCTCAAAATCACTTATCAGAGAAATAAAAATCAAAGCCACAATGAGATATCACCCCATACCTGTCAGAAAGGCTATTTTCAAAAGTGCAAGATATAACAACTCTTGGTGAGGATGTGAGTAAAAAAAACCCTTGTGCACTGTCAGTGGATTGTAAACTGGAATAGCCAATATGAAAAACAGTATGGAATTTCCTTTCAAAATTAAAAATACTCTGAAACCAGTTTGGCTCAGTGGATAGAGTGTCAGTTTGTGGACTGAAGGGTCCCAGGTTCAATTCTGGTCAAAGGCATGTACCTTGGTTGCGGGCACATTTCCAGTGGGGAGTGTGCAGGAGGCAGCTGATCAATGTTTTTCTCTAATCAATGTTTCTAACTCTCTATTCCTCTCTCTTCCTCTCTGTGAAAAATCAATAAAATATATATTTTTTAATTTTAAAAAAACAAAATTAAAAATAGAACTACCATATAATCCAGCGATTCCACTTCTAGGTATTTATCCAAAGGAAACAAAATCACCACTTCAAACTATATCTGCACCCCCATAGTCAATGCAGCATTATTTACAATAGCCAAGACATAGAAGCAACCTAAGTGTCTACTGACAGAATGGATAGTTTTAATTGACACACACACACACACACACACACACACACACGAACATTATTCATCCATAAAGAAGAATGAAATCATGCCATTTGCAACAACATGAGTGAACCTTGAGGGCATTATACTAAGTGAAATAAGTCAGACATAGAAAGACAAATACTGTATATTCTTAATTATATGTGGCATCTAAAAATAATTTGATTTTGCCGAAACCGGTTTGGCTCAGTGATAGAGTGTCGGTCTGGGGACTGGAAGGTCCTGGGTTCGATTCCAGTCAAGGGCAGGTACATTGGTTGTGGGCACATCCCCGGTGAGGGGTGTGCAGGAGGCAGCTGGTCGATGTTTCTCTCTCATCGACGTTTCTAGCTCTTTATCTCTCTCCCTCCCTCTCTGTGAAATATCAATAAAATATATTATTAAAAAAATAAAAATAATAAAAATAATTTGATTTCTCATTGATTCCGAGAACAGATTAGTGCTTGCCAGAGGCAGGGTGTCTGGTTAAGGGTGAGGAGGAGAAGGGGTGATGAGTGAATGGGTGGTCTAAAGCAACGGTTGCCAACCAGTGGTCGTGGTCCTTGAGGTCCAAAAGGTTGGCGACCACTGATCTAAAGGAACAAACTATCCCATAAGATAAACAGGTCCTGGGGCTGTGAAGTACAGCATGGACATTAGTTAACGACACTATTTTATATATGTGAATGTAGCTAAGAAAGTAAATCTTAAAAGTTCTTATCACAGGAAAAAAATTGTATCTATGTGAGGTCATAGATGGTACCAAAACTTTCGGTGATAATCAACTCACAACATATACATATAGATCAAATCATTATGTTGTACACCTAAAATTAATACAATGTTATATGCCAATAACATCTCATTTTAAAAAAACATTTTCTTTCTGTGTTTACTTTGGGTTTAATGTGCTCTTTTTTCAGTTCTTAAGGTGGAAATTGAGGTCTTTGATTTGAAATTTTTCTTCTTTTCTAATACAGGCATTTAGTGCTATAAACTCCTCCTGTGTATTGTTTCAGAGGCACAAACTTGACATGCGCTTTCGTTTTCATCTAGTTCTAAATATTTTCTAAGTTCTCTTTTCAATTTGTCTTTGATCTATGGGTTATTTAAAAGTATATTATTTAGTTTCCAAACATTGGCGGATTTTTTTCAAGAATTTTCCTGTTGTTTCTTTCTAATTTAATTCCACTGTGATCAGAGAATATGTTTTGTATTACTTAAATCCTTTTAAATGTACTAGAACTGGTTTCATAGCCCAAAATATGGTTGATCTTGATTTTCAGCCTGTTTGTATTATCAATGATTAAAAAAAAAAAAAAACTTATTTTTTAAGTCAGAGTATATAGCCAACAACTCCCACCGTGACAGGAGAGCCAGCATGCACTTCTGCTCACAGTGTGAATTCTGAACTGCCCTCCCCAGTTGTTCTGTACAATCGATTGTGTCCCACTTAGCAAACACATAGCCACAGACATCCATTTGTTCTCCATTTTCTCTTCATCTTGCCCTTTAAGTTTGACAGTCAGTTCTGCACACCCACAGATCTGATTACCCACCCTGGCCACATCACATTTAGCTATTGCAAGTAAACACAGCAGCCTTTCCCCAGCCCCGCAGGCTGGAACCAAACAAAAGGGAGAGGAATGTCTGACTGGAAGGTTTCTACTGTGGTTGTGAATTCTTTATAGTCAATTCAGCAAATGCTGGGCAAGCAGGTGTCTACCATGTAGGCATGGTTCTGAACTTAAGGTTTACTCTTGGGCCATTGAGGGGGAGTGATGTATTCAGAGAGGGTCAGTTTAGAGGGGAAGGGGAAGGAGAAAAGACCTCGGGTTGATGACAAAGGGAGCCCAACTTCCATCAAAAGAAAACAGCCACATTCTCTCAGGAAGAACACAGCAGAGGTTGGTTGCCTCCCTGTTTTGGATTCCCTGGGAGAAGGGAATTTTAAATCTTCTCCACAGAATAACCTCAGAGATCCCCTCTTTGCTTTGATCACAGTATATCAGCTAAAATTCTACTCATTTCTTACCTCAAGACTATTCAATAGAATTGAAACACAAAAAGCAATTGCTTCTAAGTTAACCTCTTAGCAGTGGTCCCAAGCCTTGGAAGTAGGACTGTTCATTTTAAGCAACCATGTGCCAATACTTAACAGCTCATACAGCATTAGTCCCTAGTTCAATTAGAGGAAGCACCGGGGTCTGGAAGAGCATAGCAATCTAGAAACATCTTAATACTTTCTTTACAGGTCAGAACATCCAAGGTTTAGTTGTCCCAGAACCAACACAGAATAATCACACTCTTATTTCTCTCCATTTTCCATTTCTTCACAGTCTGGGGAGCAGGGGAATCCCCATGCCCAAGAGAATGGGGACCCCTTCACATGCCGATGACCCCTTTTACCTGATTAGAAAAGATTACCTAGCAGGACACAATGTGTCCCCAAGGCCCTCCTGGAGCTTGACCTGGAGCCAAATGAGGAGGTGAGAGTAAGCCCTGCTTTCCGGGTGCCCTTCAGAAGGCGATCAAGATCCCCCTGCTCCCCGAAACTGATCCCCCTGCTCCCCAAAATTGATCCCCAGCATACATGCCAGCCAATGCTCCTTTTTACTCTGTGTAGCTGTTTCTCAGTAGCTATTAGTGTAAGAAGGCTTAAAGGCCTACCTTGGAGGTATTGTGAGTTCAGTTCCAGACATCGCAATGAAGCAATTTGTAATCATTGTTGGTGGAGGGTCTTGAATTCAATTTGTAAAAAACAAAAAAGAAACAAAAAACAGTACCTGCGAAGCACAATAAATCAAATCTCAATAAAACAAGGTGTGCCTGTATATCATTCAATTCTAACTTCCTCTCTATCTACAAAATAGTCTGTGGCAGCGGTCAGCAAACTCATTAGTTAACAGAGCCAAATATCAACAGTACAACGATTTTTTAAACTTAAACTTCTTCTAATGCCACTTTTTCAAAATAGACTCGCCCAGGCCGTGATATGTTGTGCAAGAGCCACACGCAAGGAGCCAAAGAGCCACATGTAGCCCGTGAGCCACGGTTTGCCGACCACGGTTCTGTGGGGAAAAGAAAGCTTCCCAGAATTCAAACAAAAAAAACTTGCCAATGTTACTGATCAGAACTGAATTTTACAAACCAGCTTCTAGTTTATCCCCTTCCTAACTAGCAGAATAGTGAAGAACATCTTCGAACATCAGGCTTCTATGTCAAATTCATAAGTAGCAAATATATCTATAAAGTGTTGATTTTAAAAACTGCCATGGCCTCTGCTATATGAAAGAGAAAATAACTATATGATGGGAGTCAGGAAGTTTAAAAGATGGAGAAAGGGTTCATTAACAGTAATATAAAGAATCACATTTATTACTAAAAATGTTGATCATCCATCCCTTGATACTGCTGATTTTGCTGTAACATTTGTAGGCATGAGTTAACCCACAAAATAATCAGCATTGGAATACTGTCAGGATACAACAAGGAAGCAGTCCTAGAAGTAGGCCCCACTTGTTTACCTGGGAGAATTTCTTTGGATACATAAGCAGCTGGTAACAGAGGTCACCTCCAGGGATAGCACTAGGGGTTTAGGGAAATGTGGATTCTAAAAAAGGGAAATTTTTAATTTTCATTTTATAAACTTCTGAACTGCTTAATGTTGACCATGAATTACTTTTCTTATTAAAATAGTAATGAGGGCCCTGGCCACATTTGGCTCGGTTGGCTGGAACATTGTCCTTTGCACCCAAAGGTTGTGGGTTCGATTCCCAGTCGGGGCACATACTGAGATTGCAGGTTTGATCCCAGGCCCCGGTCAGGGCGTGTTTGGGAGGCAACTAATCAATGTCTCCTTTTCTCCTCCTCACCTCCTCCCCCGCCTCTTTTCCTCCCTCTCTTCCTTCTACTCTCTCTGAAAATTCAATGGGAAAAATATTCTTGGGTGAGAATTGACCAAAAAATAAAATAAAATATCAATGAGGTAGAACTGTGAGTTTTAGCATGGTAAAGACCTGTAAGTTAAGTGAAGGCAGAAAGTCATATTCATGTGAAAAGAAAATGAGTTATATTAATGTATATACCTGTACATATACTTTTACGTATATAGTTACATATATACCTAAAAGCACACAACGAAAGACCTATAAATAGACATCATAACCCGGTAGTGCTTACCTCTGGGGATGAGAGTAGGGAGGAATCAGGTAGTATTCAACATTCTTCATTATTCGATTTTTCCCAAATGCATTCACTGAGGTGCTACTTGTACAATACTTAAATCATTTTTTTTAAAAAAAGACAATTTTTATGAAGTCTTTCCCCCCAGTTTGAAGAGCTCCCGCTTCTCCGTAATGGCACTCTGAAGGACGGCTTCCATCCCATTATATCTGATTCTGGTGGGTTGCCAATCACAGGACCCCCACCACCACCTGAGTCAGAGTCAGGGCGGACACGTGACCCGAGGGAGGCCAATCAGTTTATCTCCTCTAGGAACCTGAATCGAAGCAGAAACACGTGGGGACTGGAGGAACCTACCAATGAGTCATCCAAAGGCCCAATCTTAAACAGCCCGTGTTTTTGAGGTTGTTTACCAGCGAGATTCCGAGGCTTCTATGCTTATGAGCCCTGGTTTTTTTAAATTCTTCTTTGATTTTCCTTCTAGTAAATTCCATCTTTAAAACAAAGCAAACAGAGAGAGTAACACTTTGATGGAAAACAAAGAATTCGGGATGGATCACACTGAGACCATGTTTCCTCTAAGCGCCGTGGTCGGCAAACTGGGGCTCCCGAGCCACATGCAGCTCTTTGGCCCCTTGAGTGTGGCTCTTCCACAAAATACCATGGCCTGGGCGAGTCTATTTTGAAGAAGTGGCATTTTAGAAGAAGTTTAAATTTAAAAAAATTGGCTCTCAAAAGAAATTTCAATTGTTGTACTGTGAGCTTTGTTGACTAGTGAGTTTGCCGACCACTGGACTAGACTAAATGTTACCGTGTAGTTGGAAGCTGTGAGGATTAGGCAATTGTGGCATATTGTGTGCAAAGAGGTAAAGGGTAGTATATGACAGTGGTCAGAAAATTCAGTCAACAGAGCAGCAAACTGCGGCTGCGGCTCACGAGGCCGTGGTTTGCCAATCTCTGCTCTAAGGTATTCACGTGGAAATGGGGGTTTGGAACTCAGAAGAGAATAAGAACTGGTGTCTCAGATTTAAGAGCTATGACATTTCCAGCTGAAGTCCATGATCCAAGAGAAACAACAGTCAAGGACAGAACACCACCCTCTAACGGTGGGGAAAGATGTCAGACACTGTCATTTACTTGCACACAGTGGTTGGATCTGATGAGGCCTGTCATACTCAGTCCTTCTGAGACCTTGAACATAATGCCTTATGCACCTACCAACTGGGCATGGTCTCATGGCTGCAATGTGACTGCACATGTATGATGCCTCGTCACTGTCACATACCAAAAAGGCAGTGTAGCCAGGTGACAATAAGAAATCGTATGCAGCCGAAACCGGTTTGGCTCAGTGGTAGAGCAGCTGGCTGATGTTTCTCTCTCATTAACGTTTCTAGCTCTCTATCTCTCTCCCTTCCTCTCTGTAAAAAATCAATAAAAATATATTTTAAAAAAAAGAAATTGTATGCAGGATAACATGCTAGATCCAGATAGTGTACCTGATGGAAGGACCTTTTGCAACCATTTAAGGTAAAACAGCACGTGAGTTTTTCAGTGACGCCTTCTCCCATCACTGTACAACCCACGGGTTCTCCAGAGAAACGGAAGAGACCTTGGGGTTTTCCCTCGGAGGTCCCGTCCAGGACACTCGGTCTCTGTGACACAGCACACATGCCGATTAACACTGGGAACGGCCTCCGGTGCAGCGAAGCACTGGCCACGTCCTCGGCCAAAGCTCGGCCTCTCAGCTCAGAGGTCACACACAGATGCTCACCAAGCCCAGTCGTTCTCAATCTTAACTGCACGTTGGAATCACCTGAAACATTAAAAAACATGCTGAGGACTCCTCCTGCCTCCCGAGATTCTGATTTAATTGGCCAGCGGTGTGACCTGGACTTTTAAAAGCTCCCCAGGTGATCCTACTGTGCAGCCATGGTTTAGACCCATGGTCAGCAAACTGCGGCTCCCGGGCCACATGCGGCTCTTTGGCCCCTTGAGTGTGGCTCTTCCAATAAAAATAACACGGCCTGGGCAAGTCTATTTTGAAGAAGTGACGTTAGAAGAAGTTTATGTTTAGAAAATTTGGCTCTCAAAAGAAATTTCAATCATTGTACTGTTGGTATTTGGCTCTGTGGACTAATGAGTTTGCTGACCACTTGTTTAGAACCTCTGAATGAGTCATAAATATATTTGGTATGGCCTGCATTACAGGAGCCTGTACAGCAGTGTTTCCCAAACTTCTCCCATGATGAGAATCACCTGGTGGAGTTGTTAAAATACAGATTCCCAAATCCCAACTAAGAAATGCTAAACTAGAATTTTTGGAAACATATAGGTACAATTGTATACTTAACTAGTGCTCTAACTATGTACAGCATATTTAAACTGTGAAATTATTTTCTAATAATTAAAAATTAGTCAATTTCAAGGATCTCCAAATCATGCAGATCTCAGGCTTCCGTTGGAATATCTGTGAGCTGTAGGCCTGCCTTCTCACTATTCAGCGGTGCTGGGTTGCAGTCACACCGGATACCAGCATTTTCTCTGCGTCCCACCATTTCCCCCACCCTTCGCACTATCACGGCAGCACAGGGCCAATGACAGTTGCCGCTTATCGTCACGCTTGCCTTGTAGGTTTTCCACCTCAGTAGGAAGAGCAGGGAAACACTCGTGCTTATCGCTGCCTCCAGAGGCAGGAGAGTGGAAGGCAGTCCCAGAGGGCACATGTCCATGGGCCTGCCACTGGCTTCCAGGGCCTGCCTGGCCCCTGCAGCATTTAGATGTGTGCCCTCGGTTTACATCTAACTACGTCTTCCAACAGGAGCACAAAAATGCCTCAGAGCCTACAGAGCAAAAACTGCAGAGAAGTGAGAGCCCCACCTCTAATTGTCTTAATAATGAGATGGCTCTCTAATACAAGAGAAAGCTGGGTTAAGAAACAGTGGGCACACAATGGCACCAGAGAGGGCGTTCCAGAATTAAGGAAATGCAGGAAGGTTGAAAACGTTGTACTAATTGTAAGGGACAGAGGGAGCTGAGCGGAACCTGACCTGTGAGGTGTAGGAATGCCTAACCTAGAGAGTAAAAGAAAAGAAAAAGAAAAAAAAAGGGGGGGGGGAGAAGACTGCGACCTTAGGGGTGGAGGGCAGCCTAAGGGAGCTTCTTTTCAGGTTCCTCGAGGAGATAAACTGATTGGCCTCCCTTGGGTCATGTGATCAGCTCCCCGGGGAGCTGGTGACCAATTCAGCCAGTTTGATTCCATTTGAGAAGCCCCTTTGTAAGCCTGCCCAGCATTGATACCTTCCTCACCTAACCTCTGGGTCTGTGCATACAGTCTCCTCTGCCTGCTATCCTCCTCTGCCCTCCCCCTCTCGCCCGCCCCTGACCTCCTTATGCTCCCAGTCAACTCCTCTAGTCTCAGGTCTCATGGACTCATGCCCTCACCAACCCCCAGCACTCCTATGTGCTCCTATTTCGCCCTGTAATTACCCCATCAGAGCACTCATGTGGCTTTTGTAAATGCTTTTGTATTATCTCTTGCTTCACAAAAAAATCAACTCAAAATGAATTAAAGACATATACAAGACCTGAAATTAAAACCACTAGAAGAAAACACGGGAGAAAGCTTCATAACATTGGTCTTGGCAGTGGTTCTTGATTATGACACTAACAACAAAAGGAAAAACAGACCAATGGAGCTACATCACATGAAAAAGCTTCTGCACAGCAAAGAAAACAATCAATGGGATGAAAAGACAACCTATGGAATGGGAGAAAATATTTGCAAATCATATGTCTGCTAAGGGGCTATTATTCAAAATGTTAAAAGAAACTCCTACAACTCAATAGCAAAAAAACAACAAATAACCCAATTTTAAAATAGGCAAAATATTTGAATAGACATTTCTCCAAAAAAAGACATACAGACAGCTAATAGACATGTGAAAAGATACTCAACTAATCATCAGGGAAATGCAAATCAAATATGAAATATCACCTCAAAACTGTTAGGATGGCTAGCTATTATCAAAAAGTCAAAAAAATAACCAAAGTTGACGAGGATATAGAGAAAAGGAAACCCTTGTGTGCTACTGATGAAATGCAAAGCTTCCTTAAAAAATTAAAAGCATTTCCACATGATCCAGCAACCCCACTTCTGGGCATATACCATAAAAAATTTGAAATCAGGATATCTTGAAAAGATATCTGCACTTCCATGTTTATTGCAGCATTAGTCACAATAGCCAAGATATGGAAACAACCTAAACATCCGTCGACAGATAAAGAAAATGTATATTAACACAATGGAACACTATTCCACCTTTTAAAAGAAGGAAATCCTGCTGTATGTGACAGCATGGTGTACCTAAGGGGAATTATGCTTTATAAATCAGTCACAGAAGGACAGATACAGCATCGTTCCACTCATACGAGGCCTCTGACACAGTCAAACTCTTAGACACAGAATGCTGGCTGCCAGGGGCTGGGGGAGGGGGGAAACGGGGAGCTGCCGTTCCATGGGGACACTGTCTGGTTTCAGTTACGAAAGAGCCTTAGAAGGAAGCCCGACTCCTGAAACCTAATCTCAGATGGGACGTACCATCACTTCGGCCACATCTGCTGGCCGCAGACCAGCCCCGGAATACCGTGAAAGGAGGCGACACAAGGGTGTGACTACCAGGGGTGAGGCCATTTGGGGCTGGCTACTACACTTTCCCTCCCTCTTCCCGGCTTTATTTTTTCTCCACGCCCCCTATGAACAACTAACATTATTTTACTTACTTTGTGGATCCTCAGTCACCCCACAACAGAAAGTAGGAAGGATTTTTATTTTTTTTATTTTGCCTGTTTTATTCCCTTTTGTATCATCAGCACCTCGATCAGCACAAAGTAGGGCTTTATTGCTTGTTAAATGATAAACAACGACCCACCAGCTGCAGTCTTTCTTTTTTTCTAAAAAATATATTTTATTGATTTTTTACAGAGAGGAAGAGAGGGATAGAGAGTTGGAAACATCAATGAGAGAGAACCATCGATCAGCTGCCTCTTGTACACACACCCCACCGGGGATGTGCCCGCAATCAAGGTACATGCCCTTGACCGGAATAGAACCCAGGACCTTTCAGTCTGCAGGCCGACGCTCTATCCACTGAGCCAAACCTGTTTCGGCAAGCTGCAGTTTTTCTATAAGAAACTCTCCAGAGTTCCCACGCATAAGTACCACCGCCACTTTAAAAAAAAATAAAATCTTGTATTTGATTCTCACAATCTAGGAGGAAAACAGGACGGCACGTTTATGCCCCATTCTGTTCATGAAGAAACTGAAATCCAGGAAGATTAAGGGCCTTCTTATCCGTGGTGAGCAAATGGTGCTGGCGGGTCTAGGGCGGGTTCCCCTCTCCTTCCCCGGTGCAGCCCTCTTCCAGGGCCTCCCTACTGCCCCATGCAGCATGTAGCATCACTGACGAGTCACAGCCCACGCAGAAGAGGTCACTAACAGTTCACGTAGCTTCCCATAACGAATGGTTCATACTGGTCCACACAACTTCACTCACTCAGGCAAGCCCGGCCCTGCTGGCTGACGGGGAGCGGAGAAGCCTGCAGCCAAGGCCCAGGGGAGCGCTCCGGCTCCATTCTCCTCTGTCCAGAGGCAGGTCCCCTCGCTCTGCGGGGGGTCCAGGCCAGAGCTTCAGCCCAGGCTGCCTCAGCGGGGTTCTCATGAGCAGGAATGGGGAGCGATCGTGCCCACGGACAGCAGAGGGCTGTACCACCTTAGGCTGAACCAGCTCTGAACCAACCCCCCTCCTCAATAGAGAGCAAACTGCTGCTAAATTAGAATCTTAAAAAACAGCAACAATGTGCCGAAACCGGTTTGGCTCAGTGGTAGAGCGTCGGTCTGCGGACTGAAGGGTCCTGGCTTCCATTCCCGTCAAGCGCATGTGCATTGGTTGCGGGCACATCCCCAGTACGGGGTGTGCAGGAGGCGGCTGGTTGGTGTTTCTCTCTCATTGACGTTTCTAGCTCTCTGTCTCTCTCCCTTCCTCTCTGTAAAATATCAATAATATATATATTTAAAAAAAACAACAACAAAACAATGAAACCCCTTCCCTAGAATAGCCTACCCCAATCCCTCCCCCCCCCCAATACACACACACACACACACACACACACACAGGCACCCCCTGATGGACAATGGACTCCCAGGGAGGGATCTAGGCTGGTCTTAAAGTGCTTTCCTAGGTAATCCCATTGTCTCCTTCAGGGAAGAGGTCCAGAGACCACAGAAGCTCCTTTCCCCTTAACCCAACCGTGGGCAAACTATGGCCCGTGGGCCGGATCCGGCCCGTTTGGCTGTTCTATCTAGCCCCCAGAGCCGAAAGAGCAGAGGGTTCTCTTGCTCTCCCCTCCGCTCCTTCACCAGCAGCTCAAGATGAGAGTGCCAGCATGGTCAGGTTGCTTTTGTTCCGGCCCTCCGGTCCAGTTTAAGAACCCATTGTGGCCCTCGAGTCAAAAAATTTGCCCACCCCTGCCTTAACCCCTCCTGAGGCATCAAGTAATCTAACAACACCCATATAAATTCAGATCAGTTGATCAACAAGCTCTCCTCTGAAAATCAGCAGTAGAAGGACAGCAACAAAGATGCCAGTTACACTTTGATATGGAAGCCCCACCCCTACACCCTGGCACTTGTGATTGCCTAAGGCAGAGAACTCAGGTGGGCCCTGGGTCCTAGCAGAAAGCAGTGTAGGGGGTTGACAACTGCATCAGGTGAGGGAGAGCGAAGAAAGCTGGCACAATGTGATGGCCAAAGGTAAAGGAAGGGTAACCCTGCCTTTCCATCTTCACCTAACTTTATAAAGACCACCCACTCTGCCCTGTTGGGAGTGGGGAGGGGAGGTGCCCAGATCAGCGCAGGGACCTGGCTTCTCAGTGACCAGAACCAGCCAGGAGTCCCCGGAACCACAGTCCCCATGTCTATGACCCTCCCAGGCCACAGGTGCACGGCCAACCACGAGACCGGGGTGTGACTACTTGAGTTTGCTATTATCTGTGTTCTGCACATATAGTTTCGCTTAATCCCCAGGCAAACCCCTGAAGTCAAAGTTTATTTGCTTGGTTTAACAGATGCAAAAAACTGAAACTCGGGTTAAAAACTAGACCGAGGACACAGCAAGGGGCAGAGCAGAACACCATTAACAACATTTAAATAAAACTTGGGAATAAGGCGAAAATATGACTTTGAGTATTTAATTCAATTATACTACAAAAGTAGTTCTTAACTGGGGGCAATCCCCCAGCCCCAGCCTCAAATGGCATGTGGCAACATCAGGAAGCCTTCCTAGCAGTAATTGTCAAACTGAAAGGGGAAGCAGATCCTGCTGCCATCTAGTGGAGAGAGGCCGGAGCTGCTGCTGAACGTCTTAGGCATGTGACAGCCCCCAACAACAAAGAATTAAGATTGTCCAGCCCATGACCTGGCCTGGTGGCTCAGATGGTTGGATCACCACACTGTATGCCAGAGGTTGCAGGTTCAATTTTTAGGGCACATACCTAGGTTGTGGGTTTGATCCTGGTCCTGGCAGTTATGGGAGGCAACCAATGGATGTTTCTCTCTCACATCAATGTTTCCCTCTCCTTTCTTCGCTCTCCAAAAATAAACAAATAAATAAAAATTCTCAGGTGAGGCCCTAACTGGTTTGGCTCAGTGGATATAGCGTCTGCCTGTGGACTCAAGGGTCCCAGGTTCGATTCCAGTCAAGGGCCTGTACCTTGGTTGCGGACACATCCCCAGTGGGGGGTGTACAGGAGGCAGATGGTTGATTTTTCTCTCTCATCGATGTTTCTAACTCTCTCTCCCTCTCCCTTCCTCTCTGTAAAAAAATCAATAAAATATATTTTAAAAAATTCTCAGATGAGGGTTAAAAAAAAACTGGCTCAGGGATTGAGTGTCGACCAATGAACCAGGAGGTCACAGTTTGATTCCCAGTCAGGGCACATGCCCAGGTTGTGGGTTCAGTCCACAGTGTCAGGTGTGCAAGAGGCAGCCGATTAATGATTATCTCTCATCATTGATTATAATGATTATCTCCCACATTTCCATATCTCTCTCTTCTACCTTCCTCTCTGAAATCAATAAAAAATATATATTTTTTTAAAAAAGTTGTCCAGTACACAAAGTCAATAATGACTACTGTTGAGAAACTATGTTCTAGGACAATGGGACTATGTTTGACTTATTACCTGCTATTAATTAGGCCTCAAGAATGTCAACTTGTAGAAAACTGATGATTCTTATCTAAGAAGGATATAGTTATACTAGTGGCCCATTGCAGAAAGATTCCTGCAATAGGGCTTCCTGCTACAGTCGCTGCCCTGCCTGCTTTCCTCCCTTCTCTGCTGCCCCGCTTGCGTCTCTGCAGCTTCGTTTCCTTCTGCAGGCTTGGCTTCTTTCTATGCTGTCTTGATATGCAAAGTAACCACCATCTTGGTTGGGTTAATTTGCATACTCACCCTGATTGGCTGGTGGGCGTGACTTGTGTAGCAGAGTGGTGGTTAATTTGCATATTACTCTATTATTAGGTTAGATAGACCTGAAGGACATCAACCATTTGTGTACCTAACAGCAATCTTATTCCAGAATTCTCATTATCACCAACTAGATAAATAAGTCTCTTCCATCCTCTTTGAAACCAACTTTTCTTTCTTCTGTTTGTCTCCTATATTGTCCTAGCACAGTGGTCGGCAAACCTAACCTCAGCTCATGAGCCGTGGTTTGCCTCTCTGTTGACTAATGAGTTTGCCGACCACTGTCCTAGGACAACTATAACAAAATATCGCAGACTGGGTGGCTTAAACAACAGAAATTTGTTTTTTCACAGTTCTGGAGGCTGGAAGTCCACAATCAATGTGTCAGTAGGGTTGGTCTCTTCTGAGGCCTGTCTCCTTGCCTAGAATTGGCTGCCCTCTTACTGCCTCTTCGTGTTGTCTTTTCTCTGTGCACATGCACCCCTCATGTCTCTTCCTCTTTTTTAAGGACAGCAGTTATGTTGAATTGGGGTCCCATCTTTATGACCCCATTTAACGTTCATTACCTCTTTAAAACCTCTGTCTCCAAATACAGTCACATTCTGAAGGACTACTTGAGGTTAGGATTTCTTCATATGAAATTGGGGGGGAGAGGGAGGGAAGCACAATTCAGCCCATAACATGTCTGTAATTAATTCATCTTTGACACATGCTCAGCATATATTTGTATGAGAAGTATGTTGTTAGCTTTTTGAAAATTGTGCTTTGTAAATACTTCTGAGTCCACAAAGTCTACCTGTTTGTTTGTTTTTTTTACTATAACAGGCTGTTTGCTTGAGGGTTACTGGCATAGTAACACCAATTCAACAAGCAAAATTACTCTCTAAAGGGCAATGTCAGATACAGGCTTTTTTTCCCTCTTGTCCTCTGAGAGTCCTTTGCCTGAAGCTTTCTTGATCTGTCAGATCAAGGATCAAACACAATCACCCATGGCCCCAAGGGACCCTGTGGGGAACCTTTCTCAGCAAATAGATCCACGCCTCCATTTTTTTTTTTCTGGCCACTGAACATTCAATAATCAGCACAGTATTTAAATAATGCCCATTTCATGGTTGTTGTCAAGAACATTTTGTAATTCTTGATCAATTAATTTCACTACCTTCTTAACTTAATCTATATTAAGGTCAAGATCCTGTTACCAAATTACATTCCAGAGCTGGGATTTATATTCTGGTCCCGCAATCAGTCTCCTGGGACACACTGCAATTTCTCATCTCTCGTTATAGAAAAATTTGCCCTCAGCAAATGTCAGAGAAGAACATCCCCGGCAATTTCTCATATCAATCAATCCAGGCAAATATAATGGGCTTGCTTTTCCCCAGAGCTGAAGTCACCTCCTGGCAGGGAGTTAAGTGATGGGATTCAGAGTCAGAGCACGGAGCTGAAGCCCAGGGCCATGCAAGCATGAGGATTTGGAGACTTAAGTTTTCATCATCTGTGTCATGAACTGGGGATAGTACTCATTTTTGGTATCCTGGCAAGTTTTACCATCTTCCTTCATCTGGTAACATGCCCCACTTTCCCCGGATCAACCAATCATGTTCCCCCTTAGCAGCAGTGATTGCTCCAAGGGGTGGGCATATGATCACGGAGCCAATCAGAGCTCTTCCCTGGAACTGATCTACTGACACTAGGGAAAGTATTGCTTCTTAAGACTGCAGGGTAAGAGCACAGAACTAGAAATCAGGAGGCCTGGGTTCTAGTCCCATTTTTATCACGGGCACATCATTTAAATTCTCTGAACCTCCATTTCTTCATCTGAAATTAGGTGCAGCCAAAACCAGTTTGGCTCAATGGGTAAAGCGTCGACCTGTGGACTGAAAGGTCCCAGGTTCGATTCCGGTCAAGGGCATGTACCTTGTTGTGGGCACATCCCCAGTGGGGAGTGTGCAGGAGGCAGCTGGTTGATGATTCTCTCTCATCGATGTTGCTAACTCTCTATCCCTCTCTCTTCCTCTCTGTAAAAAAATCAATAAAATGTATTTTTTTAAATGAAATTAGGTGCAGGTCAGAGAGAACTGTATTAGCAATCGCTTTGCCACTCCCAACCACTCCCTCACACAAGTATACAACACTTTCTTTTGGCCCCAAAAGAAAGCATTTCTACAACGTTGGCTTCATTTTCCAACAAGAGGGACACTTTAAGGTTTGCTGCGGGAAGTGAGAAGAAATGCTAGACCAAAGTGGGGCTCCTTGGGTGTTGCCACCACCTGTGCTGCTCTCTTTCCCTCCAATCTTCCCCAAGACCCTTTAGAAGAAGGCTCTTCTAGCTGTCATCTTCAAATCTCAATGTGCTCTCAGACGGAAGAACTGCAGTGACACCATTGGACGTTGCGCCCCATCAAATACACATGAACAGTTGGAGGCTATCTGCCATATAATTTTAGAAACCTGCTGGAGCTAGATTAAATTACTAAGCTGATGACCAGACCTAATTGTCAGGCTTGGCCATTCTCATTCCCTCATCGAATCAAAACTCAGCCAGGTAATCCCGGCTCCTGTGTGACAGAGAATTTAGAAGAAAGTATCTAGGCCACTAGAGATCTTAGAACGTAAATTCCCTGAGAGCACAGATTTGTGTTCAGTTTGTCCATCACCACATCTCCAGCATTAGAACCAATAATGTTTATTCAGTCAATAAGTACTTGACTGAATAAACTCTGACAGCCCGAGAGTGTCAGTGATTACCCCAAGTTTGCCCAAGCAGGGTCAGAGTTGAGCCTAGACCTCAGGGACAGAGAAAGAGAAGAGAATCTATATATAGAAAACCCTAATATGCAAATAGACCGAACGGTGGAACAACCGAACAACTGGTCACTATAACATGCTCTGACCACCAGGGGGCACGTGTGAAACATGGTAGGCATTGGCTGTGGTGGGATGGTGGAGCAGGTGAGAGGGGGCACCAGACCAAGGCTGGGCCCCAGTAGGTCGCTGTCATCAGGGAGTCTCTGGTGGTTACTGAAAATTCTTTGCTCCCACATGCCGCAGTCCTGCCTGGCACTCGCACCCACTGCCTATGCTGGAGCCGCTGCTTACACCTGGTGCCAGCGCTGGCCCCACTCACACCCGATCACTCGGCGCCATTAGTGAGTGCGAGAGCCACAGTTGCCGGCCCTGATAGCCCCTGAGGGTTTCTCCACCTCCCCCTGCTCCTGAGGGGCGAACATCAGGGCCCGCAGCCACCTTTTGCACCCACTGCTGGTGCCGGCCCCAATTGCTCTGCACTGTCAGCGGGTGCCAGTGGGGCGGGCGCCATCAGCGCCTGGGAGCAGTGGCAGCGGGAGTGGGGCTGCCGGGACCATGGTGGGAGGGGCCAGGCAGGGGTACAGAGGATGGGCCAAGACCCGCCCCTGTGCCCACCTCAGTCTCGTGACCCAGTTCCTTTCAAGGTGCACAAATTTGTGCACTGAGCCCCTAGTAACTAATAATTGTTTAGAGGTCTTACTATGTGCCAGCTATTATTACCATAAAAATTAGACAGTATTTCCCTTAATTCTTTCAACACTATGTGGTGGGTACCACCATTATCCCCATTCTACAGATAAAGCTTACCTAACAGGTCACTGAACAGGGGTATTGATCCACTCATGTGGCAAATAGTTACTGAGCACCTGCTATCACCCAGCCCCAGGTCTAGCACTGGGGATACAATGGTGAGCAGGACAGACCCGGAGCTTATATTCTAGTGTGGGAGACCGCGAGCCAACAGGTAAAACACAAACAACAGAGCCTGGCCGGTATGGCTAAGTGGTTGAGCATCAAACTATGAACCAAGATTGTAGGCCAGACCCCCAGTGGGAAGGGTGCAGGAGGCAGCTGATCAATAATTCTCATCATTGATAGTTATCTCTCCTTCCTCTCTGAAATCAATAAAAACATGCTTAAAACAAAAACAAAAACCCTTACAATTACCTTATAGGCTGCAGAAACACAGAGGGTGCGTGCCTAAGACACATTTGTGGAGATAGAGGGGGTGGTTGAAGTAAAGACATGACTGGAGGGCATCTTATCCGACATTGGAGTTTCTAGAGGAGGAAGAGGAGGAGGCAGCCATGTGTTCCTATTGTTAGGGCTGTGTAACAGATTCCCCAAACACATACAGGTCTGCCTTAAACTCAAGCCAACATCTCTTAGGCTCACAAATCCTTGGGGTCTGGAATCCAGGCAGTGTGTCCGTGTTCCATGGCGTCTGTGGCCTCAGCTGTTAAGACTCTAAGGCTGGGGCTGGACTCACCTGGTCTAAGGCTGGAGACCAGTTCGCTCACATGTCTCGTGGTTGATGTTGGCCGTTGGCTGGAGGCCTCAGATCCTATGTCATCTCTCTGCTTGGGTAGTTTGGATTTCCTCAAAATATGATGACTGGTCCCCAGAGCGAGAATCCCCCCAAAAAAACGACATTCTTTTAATGACCGAGAATTTATATTCCTTTGCAATATACAACCAAAATAAAAATTTCTTTTAAAATGCATTAACAACTTAATATCGTGCACTTGTCAGGGTCCGGGGCCTGTGCAACAAAACATCGCATGGGTTAATTCATTTTATCCTTACAACCCTATGCAGTAAAAACTTTTATAAACCCCATTTTACAGATAAAGCACGGAGGTTAATTAAGTGCACAATGGCCACACAGCTAGCAAGGGTGCAGGGTCCGGATTTAAACCAGGCAGCCCGTGTCTGTAACCTATACCGGCCGCCAAGTAGCTTTCAGACCTGCACCCTACCCAGTTCCCAGCAAGACTGCAGCTCCCACATCCCTCCTGGCTAGATGGTCTGCAGCCAAGGGTCCCCAGGCTAAGATCTCCGCGCTCAGGAGCCTCAGTCACTCGTTCATTATGTGGTCCAAGAAGGTCTCTCCGTTTTTGTTAAATGCACGAGAAGTGCAACGCTGGGAAGTTCCTCCCGATGCCTATCTAACCTCTGAGCATTGGACACCGCCTACATAGGAGCCCTTGAGCGCGGCGCCTGAACCCGCGGCCGCTAGGGGTCGCCGCGGCGTCCCCGGGCGGGAGGGCGGAGCGGCGCAGATCGCCGGCAGCATGTGGACGCTCGGACCCCGCTGGGCTGCCGGCCTCCTGTCCCGCTCGGCGCTCCGGGGCTCGGCCCGGACCCGAGCTGGGAGCCTGCGGCCGGCGAGAACCATCGCACTCGGCGGCCGCGGACCCCTGCGCGCCGGGACCGCGGCGGCCTGCGCGCCCCGCCAGGCGGTGAGTACCCGCCCGGGGCCGCCGCCCGGGCCGCGCGCCGACGCCGAGACGCGCACGCCGGCGACGCTCTGCGCACGCGCGCCGCCCGGCTCCCGCGGAAACGGCGCGGGCGGCGGGCTGAGCGGGGCCGGGGCAGTGCAGACCGAGCGAGCGGTGCCTGGCATCCCTGACCGGCGTGGGCTGTGGCTGTGGCCGCGGTTGTCACGGCTGCTCTGAGGGCTCCTGCAGAGCCAGCCTTTTTAAACAAGGCGCCTGCGCTCCGCACCCGCCCCTGTCCTCCTCCTCCTCCTCCTCGGCTCACCTCTCAGCCCGTGCCCTCTGCCTTCTTTCTAGCCAAGGGCATGATGGCTCGCGATCCGTAACAGGCAGCCCCTGACCCCTCTCTTAGTGGAAACCAGGGTGGCCTTTGGAGAATGCAGATATGATCACCAACTCCTGACAGCCCGTCGGTGCCCCCAGGATGAAGTCCCCTCTCCCCTAGGATGAAGCCATGTGGAGGGGGCCCTGTGCCCTCTCCACTCGGGCTGCACCCCTTTTTTCTCTCTTCACAGGTGCCCGCCCTCCTGCCCTGAGGCAGATCATCTGCCAGGGCCCCCCCTCTCTAGCTCTCTGTTTACTACCCTGTTTCCCCGAAAATAAGACAGTGTCTTCTATTAATGTTTGCTCCCAAAGATGCGCTAGGTCTTATTTTCAGGGGATGTATTATGTTTCCATGAAATAGGTCTTATTTTCGGAGGATGTCTTATTTTCGGGGGAAACAGGGTAGCACCTTATTTTCTCCCCTGGCCAGATGGTCAGTAGGGTTGGGTGTAATCGCTGGATGTTCAGCAGCTATGTAGCGAAAGAAATTCAACAGGTCCCATTTGATTGATCAGATCTTGTTGTAGCGTAACCCCCATCTGACAAAGGACGCCTCAAAAAAGTCGAATTATGGAGTCGTTTATTAATGGCTGGTGGCTTACGAGGGGCTAAAGCTCCAAATCTCGCAGCCCCGAACAGCTCGCCACTTCTGGCTTATATTGGCAGACTATCACAAAGGTATCGATTGCATCTTTGGGTCTGGAATGAGGAACCTGTTTCAAGATTTTACAGAAGTGAAACTGAGCAAGCTAGTTGTCTAAAGTATCTACGAATCACTGAATCAACAGAATCACATTATCCAGGACGGACCACCTGGACAATTTAGAATATTTGTGCTGTCCAGATTCTGGGATCCCTGAGTCAACCGGAATGCACTAATCTGTAGCTACTGAGGCAGTTTAGGATAGTTAAACTGTCTTGGGTCCCAGAGGAATGTGCTGCAATGACCAGTGAGATCACAATCAATGGGACATCCAAACCATCATCAATGGAGTTTGGGGATAGCATACATAAGTTCAGAAAAATCAAAATAACTTTCTGTTATTTTAGCAAACAAATAAGTACAGAACCCAAACAGCAGTTTCTGCCCGAGATGGTTGCAACCAAACTTCAATCAGCTTGCAGTCAGGACCTCTTCTGGGCGGCAGCGACTTCTGCCTCGTGCTGTTCCTTGTTGCTCATTTTAGTCAAGTGCTAGGAGTCACTGATGCTCCAGGGTGTCACCTGTGCTCATAGCCAGCACTGCATGTGTCTCGTGGCTACCGTACTGGATAGCACCGGCTCAGAGAGAGACTCATTGTAATACATTAAAAGAAAGTGAAAAGTCCTAATATCTCTGGAAAACTCTTAACATGGAGAGAGTCTCCAATGTAGAAAGGGTGATATTTAAAGTTTCATGAATGGACTGTAATGTACTGAGGAATGGTAATGTTCTTCTTAACTTCGGCTTTAGGGTTTGAGCCTCTACTGCCTCCACCAGATTCTCAATGTCAAAAAGCAGAATGTCTGTTTGATGAACTTGAGGACATCAGGAAGTTTGGGCAACCCAGGGTAAGATAAACATACCTTCCTCATCAGATCTCTCTCTTTCTCTCTTCCCCTCCACCCCCAACACACACACCAACATATACTACACATACACACACTTCTATTGAATTTTTTTCCTTTTTCTCTTACCTAGAGCCGTGGTCGGCAAACCACAGCTCACGAGCCACATCTGGCTCTTTGGCCCTTTGAGTTTTTAGCAAAGGCCAGCTTAGGAGCACCCTAATTAAGTTAATAACAATGTGCCTACCTATATAGTTTAGTTTAAAAATGTGGCTCTCAAAAGAAATTTCAATCGTTGTACTGTTGATATTTGGCTCTGTTGACCAATGAGTTTGCCGACCACTGACCTAGACCATCCAAAACAGAACCCGTTTTCTCCCTCAGCAGCATCGCTCACATACATCCCTCCGCATCATTGTCTGCCATGTTATTTTTCATGAAGTATTGCATTTTATGAATGTACCATAATTCATTGACCCCTTCCCCTAATGATGGACAGTTAGGTTGTTTCCAGAGTTTTGTTACTATTCCCTTTGATGTCTTAGTAGCTCGGGTATTTCTTCCCTGTGCTCTGCGGGGCCAAGGCCAGGTCTGTTCCACAGAAAGGGGCAAGAGCATGGAAGGCCTGGAAGTGGCACTTGGCCCTCACTCACCTTTCAGTGGGAAGGACTTGGTCACATGACCCCACCTAGCTGCAGGGAAGGCTGGGAAATGCGGTCCTGTGGGTGCCCTGGAGGAAGGAGGCGAGGGGCTCTGGTGGAAAACTGCCAGGCACTGCTCCGGTCTACCCTCTGCCACTGATCCCTGCACGGACCCCCTTCCATCCTCACACACACTGCCTCCAGCCCCAAGGCTGCCACCGCAGCCCGTGTGGTCTCTCATCTACCTCCAAGGTCAACGTGCCCAGGTGCTGTACAGGCTTCTAAGGGTCTAGGTGTGGCACCTCTGATTTACACACACACACACACACACACACACACACACACATACAGCAGGGCAAGATAACAACTACCACAACTCCCATTCAGAAACGAGACGTGTCCCTGGCCTGTGATAGCGATGGAGTCCCCCGAGGCAACACTGGGACAACTGGCAGAGGGGGATGTTCCTCCATGAAACCCCAGTTCTGCCACCCAGGGGTACCCCTCCTTAGCCACAGGGGAGGCAGGCAGTGGGGAGCGCGTCCTGCTTGGTGTCAGGTGTTTGCTTTGTTGGCACCATTTCCAGCTCCTCCCCGCACAGTCTCTGCTGCGGCCCCCTTGTCCCTGCAGGTGGTCTCCAAGTGCAGTTTCCTTCCTCAGGGTCTACTTCTGGCTTCGGGGGAGCACCCCTTTGTTCTGCTGTGAGTGGGAGGACAGCCCACTCCTGCTAGGGCCCAGCTGGCTGCTGTCAGGTAGCACCTGCCAAGCTCTCGCCTTCGAACTCGACGCCCGCCATCAGCTGCGTCTTTATGTTCCCACACGCCTCAGGACACATGTCAACCTCCGCTCCAGGTTCTCTCCAGCACACCCCACCAGGCCCGCCTCTCTCTAAAGAAGAGCCCTTACCATCTCCTCATCAGTCCTGTGACCTTCCCCACACCTTCCCCCTGAGGCGGGGGCGGGTGGTCATATGGCAGCTCTTTCTGTCTTACATGAGTTATCTCACAGCCACTGGGGTCTTACCTTAGGCCTCCTGGAAACTCGGACGTTGGCGTTGTCTGGGACATGCCTTGTAGCCTACCCATATTTCCTGGTAGAAGCACCAAACCTCATCCAAGAAGTTTTATCAGAGCAGTGTTTTTATTGTTGTTACTATTCTCATACCATGAAATTTACCATTTTAAAAAATGTACCATTTTGTGGTTTTGAGAATATTCACAGGTTGTGCAACTTTCACCAGGAACTCCGGAACATTTTTATCATTCCCCAAAGAGACAGCCTGCCCGTGAACACACTCTCCCCGCTCCTCCCTTCTCCAAGCCCCTGATAGCCACGCATCTGCTTTCTGTCTCTATGGATTCACTGTGGTTTCTTAAGACTGAAAAATAAGAGTGTCTCCAAGTCACAAGTGTACAGCTTGATAATTTTTTAAAAAATGGACATAGCATGTAACTCAAAAATAGCTCAAGCCGAAACCGGTTTGGCTCAGTGGTAGAGCATCGGTCTGCGGACTGAAAGGTCCTGGGTTCGATTCCGGTCAGGGGCACGTACCTTGGTTGCAGGCACATCCCCGATAGGGGTTGTGCAAGAGGCAGCTGGTCGATGTTTCTCTCTCATCGACATTTCTAGCTCTCTATCTCTCTCCCTTCCTCTCTGTAAAATATCAATAAAATATATTTTTTTAAATAGCTCAAGAAGTAGAAGTTTTTACCAGTCCCTAAAAACACGCCTCCTGCTCATTTGTAGTTATGAACCCCTCCCTGCCCCAGAGTAACTACCATTCTGATTTCCAATAGCCTGGATTAATTTTGCCTGGTTGTTTACTTTGTATGAACCATATCATTAAATATAAATATGTTTGTGTGTGGCTACTTTCAGTCACCATTATGTTTGTGGGATTTGTCCATGTTGTTATATTTATAGGCATTTCTGTTTTGCTATATAGTGTTCCACTGCATGAATATACCACAGTTTATCTGAATTACCTATGGGTACTTGGCAGTGTGCAGGCTGGGGCTATGGGGTACTTCTGCTATGAACATTCTACTATAGTGCATATCTTTTGGTGAACCTAGGTATGCATTTCTTTTTTTATTATTAAAGTATAGTATAGCCCTGGCTGGTTTGACTCAGTGGATAGAGTGTCGGCCTGTGGACTGAAAGGTCCCAGGTTCGATTCCGGTCAGGGGTATGTACATTGGTTGTGGGCACATCCCTAGTAGGGAGTGTGCAGGAGGCAGCTGATCGATGCTTCTCTCTCATCGATGTTTCTAAATATATATATATATATTTTAAAAAGTATAGTATAGCCCTGGCTGGTTTGACTCGGTGGATAGAGTGTTGGCCTGAGGACTGAAGGGTCCTGGGTTCGATTCCAGTCAGCAGCCCATGCCTGGGCTGCGGGCTCAATCCCCTTTAGGGGGCGTGTAGGAAGCAGCCAACCGATGATGCTCTCTCATCATTGATGTTTCTATATCTCTCTCCCTCTCTCTTTATTAATATAATAAAAAATATATATTTTAAAAAGTATAGTATAGTACAGTACAGTATAGTTTTATTATAAAGTATAATATACAATATTACATTTATCTCAGGTGTACAGCATAGTGATTCAACATTTACATACCTTGGGAAATGATCACCTCAACAATCCAATAACCATCTGTCACCCTGCAAAGTTATTACGACATTATTAACTGCATTCTCTGTGCTGTACATTACGTCCCCGTAACTTATGTATTTTATAACTGGAAGTTGGTACCTCTTCATTCCCTTCACTTATTCTGCCCCTCCCCCACCCCCACCACTTTGACAGCCATCACTTTGTTCTTATATCTGTGAGTCTGTTTCTGCTTGGTATGCATTGCTGTTGGGTACAGACCTGAGTGTGGAATGGCATTTGTCTGTATTCACTTTAGCAGATTCTGCCCCCTAGTTTTCCAAACCGATTTTCCCACTTACTGGCCCATTAGCAGTAAATGAAAGCTCTGCTTGCTTCACTTCCTGGCCAACTCTTGGCATTACCTGTCTCTTTCATTTTAACCATTCTGGAGGCATCTCATAGCAATTTTTAAAATGTTCCTGAAGACTAACCAACTTGTTCATATATGTTCATTGGCCATTGGAGGTCTTTTTATTGAATGAAACCGGGTGAAGTATTTTACCCATTTTTCTATTGGGTTTTCTTTTTCTTACTGATTGGTAAGAGTTCTTTATACATTCCAGATATAAGTCCTTTTTCAGATGTGTGTAATGCATATTACTTTACCCCACTTTGTGGTTTGCTGGGCATACATTTTAATTTTAAAAGCAATGGAAACCTCATCGTCCTGCTGAAGGGGATAGGTTGAGTAAATAATGTATGATAATAAAACATAATATGCTAATTAGACCAGATGTCTTTCTGGACCACCTTCCAGACGAAGCCAGGGCTGCGAGGGAACCCCAGGTCCCGGGTGCCAGAGGGAAGCCGGTGCCAGCAGCTGGGGGAAGGAAGGTCTACTCTCGCACAAATTTCGTGCATCAGGCCTCTAGGATAAAATAAAATATTATGAAAGTCCATATGTGCTAATATGGGACAATTTCCAAGACGTATTAATGAAAACTATAATGTGCTTCATTTGTATATGGAAAAGAAATATAACATTTTTAGAAGGATACAAAGAGGCTGTCATCATAGTTGACTCTGGGGATGAGGCTGCCTGTTTGGGAAGAAAAGCTTACTTTTCTATTAGACTATTTTATTTATTTTATTTTTTTATTTTATTATTATTGATCCTCACCCAAGGATATTTTTTTCCATTGACATTTAGAGGGAGTGGAAGGGAAGGAGGGAGAGGGAAAGAGAAAGGAGGAGAGAAACATCGATGTGAGAGAGACACATTGATTGGTTGCCCCAACTGGGATGGGGTATCGAAGCTGCAACACAGATACGTGCCCTTGACCAGGAATGGAACCTGAGACCTTTCAGTGTGTGGGCCGACATTCTCAACTACTAAGCAACACTGGCCAGGGCTGTTTAAATTTTCACTCTGTACATGTTCGCATGAGCCGTGGGCAACCTAGGGCCCGCTGGCCAGATCCAGCCCGTTCGGCTGTTCTATCCGACCCTCGGAGCCGAAAGAGCGGAGGTTCTCTTGCTCTCCCCTCCGCTCCTTCACCAGCAGCCCAAGATGAGAGTGCCAGCATGGTCAGGTTGCTTTTGTTCCGGCCCTCCGGTCCAGTTTAAGAAACCATTGTGGCCCTCCAGTCAAAAAGTTTGCCCACTCCTGTGTTAGCTATTTTCCATCAATTTTATAAATCTAAAATAAAATAAAAAGTGGTGATTTGATGTTAGTAAAACAGAGCGGTTTGGTGATGGTGTGTGCTCGGTGGTTTTTGTTTCCCTGCAGCTCCTTGGATGAGAGCACCTATGAGCGGCTGGCCGAGGAGACCCTGGACTCCTTGGCAGAGTTCTTTGAAGACCTTGCAGACAAACCTTACACGTGTGAAGACTATGACGTCTCCTTTGGGGTACCTCTTCCCTTATTTTCACTTTCCTGTTTCCTCCCTAACCACCTTAGCTCACTGAAATAAAGGGCTCCCCGTCAGCAGAGGGAAGCATCCAGCAGCCTGTGGGGAAGGGTGAGACTCAAAGGGTAGGGCTCACGTTCCAGCCCTGCTCCACGGGCTGGTGTCCTTGGGTGCGTCACTCATCTTCTTTGATCCTCATTTTTTTGCTGAAAAAAATACAGATTCTGAAGCTTCTTTATTAGAGACCCATAAAGATACATCGGAAAGGGACCCAGCATGTGTTTGTCTCATCAGGCAGGCGTGTGGAACGCTGAGGGAGACCACTAGTTTTAAGTAGGGTAAGATATTGCTGAGAAATATTCCGACTCCATTGACAGGGGCCCCACTCCTGGGAAATTCTGATACAGTTCGTCAGGGTGCATTCATAGGAAGCATTTTTTTTTCCAAAGCTCAACTGAAATTCTAATGTGCATCCTTGGGTTCCATCCCTAAAAGTTTTTTTTTAATATATTTTTAATGATTTCAGATAGGAAGGGAGAGGGAGAGAGAGAGATAGAAACACCAATGATGAGAGAGAATCATTGCTCAGCTGCCTCCTGCATGCCTGCTACTGGGGATCGAGCCCACAACTAGGCATGTCCCCATGATGGGAATCGAATCCAGGACTCTTCAGTCTGCAGGTCAGCAGTCTCCAGGCCTGGGCAAACTAAGGCCCTCGGGCCGGATCCGGCCCATTCGGCTCTTCTATCCGGCCCGCGGAGCCGAAAGAGCGGAAGGTTCTCTTGCTCTCCCCTCCGCTCCTTCACCAGCAGCCCAAGATGAGAGTGCCAGGATGGTCAGGTTGCTTGTGTTCCGGCCCTCCGGTCCAGTTTAAGAACCCATTGTGGCCCTCGAGTCAAAAAGTTTGCCCACCCCCTGGTCTAACCACTGAACCATACCAGTTAAGGGCCCTCGGAGTTTTTATTTAGCGAATACGGGGTGCAGCCCAGACAAGGCATTGTGGTTTTAAAGTGTTTTTTTTTTTAAAATATGTTCCCCAGTTGTCTGTAATACACAGCTCAGGCCAGAACTTCTGGCCTGAAGGAAACTTGAGCCCCAGATCTTGGAAGCCAAGGGAGTGGCTGGTCTACACCGACTGGCCACCAGGTGGCAGACCGTAGCAGTTGTCGGCCTTGGGATTTGGAATGACCGGATTGCTTAGGCCGTTGGGAGCAGTTCTTTTTTGCCATTGGGAGAAAATCCCCTGCAGAGGCTAATCCTCTTGACAGCACTTAATTAATATCGGGAAATGTCATGCAGTGAGCGTGTTGGATTAAACCATGGAATTATTTAGGGCGCCCAGCTGTCAGGCTAACGTGATGGGAATACTGTTGGGTATGGCTGTGGGAGCTCCGGATCGAGCAAGCAGCCTGGCCCGTGTGGCTCAGCTGGTTGAGCATCATCCCGTGCACCAAGTAGGCGCAGGCAGCAGAGTCTGGTTGTCAGGACAGCGGGGAGTTGGTAAACAATAGAGACAATGGGCAAGACGGGTGGATGCCTCCCAGGCAGTTTTTTTTCCCAATTTTTTTTTATTAAGGTATTATATGTGTACATATCTTACCATTGCCGCCCCCCCCCCTTCCATTCATGCCCTCCCTCCCCAGAGTTCTGTGTTCGTTGGTTGTATTCATGCATACCAGTCCTTCGGTTGTTCTCTTATCTCCCCCCAGGTCTCCTTCCCCTCCCTGCTGTCATTTGACAATCTGTTTGTTTTATGGTGACCATCTCAGGATCACATGAATAGAATCCGCTCCTCATTTGGCAGTCTGCTTGTTTTATGGTGACTATCTCAGGACCACACGAATAGAGTCCACTCCTCCTCTGGTTCTCACCGCCCCTCCCCCTGGGTCCCACTGCTTCCCTAGGGACACACGGCTCACTCGGGGCACAGGGCCCCCTGGGACACAGGGCTCACCCGGGGCACATGGCCCCCTGGGACACACGGCTCACCCCGGACACAGGGCCCCCTGGGACACAGGCAGTGTTAATGGTTACTGCAGCCGGGCATCTGCGAGCATGCCACAGTGTCCAGGCTGGGTTTTAGAAGTGCCGGCGCGGATAGCCTCAGAGTTACAGGCCCCCTCCGCCTCGCTGCCAAGGGCTGTAGCTAAAGGAAAATCAAGTCTCGGGCTAAACCCCGCCACACGTGCCAGCATTTATGAACAGGTCACAAGAACCGTTACACCGCCTGTTCTTACAGGATTGCCGAAGCCCCACCTTGACCCAAATACTTTGCATACATGCTTTATTAGAAGCAGCTGTGCCGGTATTCCGGCAGCTGGATCCTGCTGACATCACTGAGTCCAGCAACAGAAGCTTCTGCTCAGCGGTGGGGCACAGGACGTCACGGAGTCCTCCCTCCAGTGTCTCCCTGAACAGAGATTCAGCTGCTGGGCTTTCCAGATCCTATAGCCTGGTGTTTCCCAAACTTCTCTCAGGATGAGAATCATCCGGTGGAGTTGTTAAACCACAGATTCCTGAATGCCAACTAAGAAGTGCTAAACTAGAATTTTTGGGAACATATAGGTAAAATTGTATACTTAACTAGTGCTCTAAGCTTAGTATACAATTTTACCTATATGTTCCCCAAAATTCTAGTTTAGCACTTCTTAGTTGGGATTCAGGAACCTGTGTTTTAACAACTCCACCGGGTGATTCTCATCCTGAGAGAAGTTTGGGAAACACTGCTATAGCCCATTCCTGCAAGGGAAGGGGCACCTGTCTATCTGTTTTTCCAGCCAGGCCATATACCTTGAGTACCATTCCACTCATCAGCATAAAATTATTCCTAATAAACTATTTGCTGAAGACATATAGTAGCTGCCTCTGTAGGTTAGACTTCTGATTAAATACTTTGAAATGCTAACTATCCTGAGGTGTGATTCCTGATTAGAATCCTTCAAGTGCTAACTTACATATTTCACATGTAAGACCTGTCAATGTAAGAAGCATTCAGACCTTTCGAGAATTTTTGTGAGTTTTTTTGAGCCAAATTGACAACAATGGCCAGGAAGCAAAATCTCAACAGGTTGAGAAAATGCTCTGGGAAAATGGCAGTTCTGCTTTTTAGATTACAATCAAAAGAGGACAGAGGGGACATAAATGAGTTAGTACATGAAACCCATTGGTGATAGATTAGGGAGGCAGGAGAAGGCAAGGTGGGGAAACTTCTGGAATTGGATAAAAAAGTAGAATGATAGCCCTGGCCGGTTTGGCCCTATGGTTAGACTAGAGCAGCCGTGGGCAAACTGCGGCCCATGGGCCAGATCCCGCCCGTTCGGCTGTTCTATCCGGCCCACGGAGCCGAAAGAGCGGAGGGTTCTCTTGCTCTCCCCTCCGCTCCTTCACCAGCAGCCCAAGATGAGAGTGCCAGCATGGTCAGGTTGCTTTTGTTCTGGCCCTCCGGTCCAGTTTAAGGACCCATTGTGGCCCTCGAGTCAAAAAGTTTGCCCACCCCTGGACTAGAGCCTTATAGGCCCTATGACTGAAGGGTTTCAGGTTCGATTCTGGTCAACTCAATCCCCAGCCCAGTTCAAGCGTGTGCAGTAAGCAACCAGTTGATGTCTCTCTCTCTCTCTCTCTCTCTCTCTCTCTCTCTCTCTCCTTCCACTCTCTCTAAAAAGATAATGGAAAAAGTATCTAGTATCTTCAGGTGAGGATTAACATAAAATAGACACAGACTTCTTTTACCCGAATGGGGATGGGTACAGGGTAGTTAACAGTCAATAATTAACTGGATGACAAAGGGGCTTTCTGACCTCTGCTCTGGTGCAGTATCTGCTCTTCGAGGGGGTCCAGAAAAAGGAAATCACTTAGACATTCCAAAAGTATGTTATTGTGGATGCAGAAAGACAACAGGCTTAATTAAAGTAAAGATTGACTTTTGTCCAGGAAGATCCTGGCCTAGGACATGACTGCCTGCCATCAACTGCCTTCCGTTGGGACGTTTTCATTTCAGACCGACCTTTGTGGCTGCTCTAGGCCTCTGGATTGTAAGGCCGCCCCACAGGCCTCCCCTGAGCTTGTCAGGTGGAGTGTAGACAGCAGAGCACCTCTAACTCTGCTCCTTGGGCTTTCTTGGAATACTGGCTCTCCCGCCCTTGAGACTCTGGGGAGAAGAAATTTTACTTTACGCTCCTGGGTTCTTTAAGCTGCTCTAACAAATCTTCATAAGACAGATTAACAAGGGGGAAATAACCGAATTTAATTACATAGGGACTCGGGGGAACCCCACACATGCGAGAGTTGGAAACCCCATATACATGAGAGGTTCGGGGTATGTATGGCATCCTGAGCTGAGAATGAGGTCCGGCGCCGTGGGGCTTCCGAGGGAGGAAAGGTCGCTGCCGGGCAATAAAGACAGCAAATGTTTTGTTATTAGAAGCTTGCCCTGTCATATAAATACGCCATAAAAAGTTATTCCTGGTAATAACTTTTATTATGGTCACGGCCCCAAATATAATCCTTAAGGGAGAGGTGAACGTTTCTCTTGGGGCCGCAGGGTCTCTCTCCATTGCCTTGCACTCAAAATAACCCACATGCCAAAGTGGCACATGTTGGGGAGGCCCGTTCTGAACCCCTCCGGGGTCCCGTTGGGTGGGAAGCCCTCTCGCTGCTCCAGGCAGGCTGGTCCTCCCTCGCAGCACCTTGAGGGTGACTGTGGAGCACCGTCACCCGGGGTCCCAATTGTCTGTCTGCACATCAGCTCCCACGATGGGACTGACTTCCTGGCAGGGGACACTGTCCATTCTTGGTACCCCAACGCCTGGCGGAGCACTGCCAAGTGATAATGTTGACTCACTGGGTAAGCGAAATGGGGGGCCCACGCTCCTCTCCGAAACACACTGTCATTGATGCTGCTCAGCATTTATAGATATTTTGCCAGCTTGCTGCTGGCCAAGTTGACAAATGAAAGCAGTAATCCAGATACACCCAAGAATGCATTCATTCTTTAAGGGGGGGGGGGGGGGGTGGAGAGAATGCTTGTTGCCATGAGAGAGAGAGAGAGAGAGAGAGAGAGAGAGAGAGAGAGAGAATTTGCTTGTTGCCGAGAGAGAGAGAGAGAGAGAGAGAGAGAGAGAGAGAGAGAGAGAGAGAGAGAGAGAGAGATGTGGCCATGTTCTTTCCTGCACGAAGTTGCTGACCTATTCCTGCCGTAGAGCACGGGTTTCTTAACCTTTGGGGTCGGAACCTGTGAGAATCTTCTGCTCTAGACCCTCTCCTGAGAACAACTTCTCCACACACCCACCTGCGCAGCTCCAGCTACAGGGTGGAGCTGTGTGCAGGTCCCTTGAAAACCACCCCTGGGTCTCAGGTTACTTGCTTCATCGTCATTGTTCTTCGTCCTCAGTGGGAAGTCAGTGTCTGTTTTAGGAGCGTGGGAAGCCGCAAATACGAGAAATCCCCTCACTTAATGTGCTGCCCCCTATGTGTCCGTTTCCATAAGTCAGTTGGTAACGACAGAAACGGCTGTGTTCGCTTCCACTGGTGTAGAGCTGCTATCGACGGCGGGAGGGAATGAGCCTCGCCGGCTGTGGCCGGGTCTGTTCTGATTCACTGGGGCCTGTATTCCAGCAGCTGCTACCAGTAAAATGTCTCTAACTCTCTCTCAGACACACCGCCGCCGCCTTTACATCTGTCCACGTTCCCAAAATAGACTCAGGGCCACCTCAGGAATAGCAATGAGGACAAGGCGGCCTTTTCGTCTGGCCCATTGCAGACAGTCCCAAGCGCAGTCCCAACTCCTGGAGAGCCGGGAAGGCGGCTCCTTTCCTGCCCGCGCTCGCACTTTCCTTCCGGAATGGCTGCGAGCTCCAAAGAGGGGGGAAGTCTACTGACACACAATGAGCAGGAAGGAGGCGAGGGGAGAGCGTGTTGAGACTTTCTGCCTTGTGTAACGTGGCCCTTAACTCTGTCCCAAGTTATCCCAGCACCTGGTTACCCATGCTTCTGCTCCCTCATTCATTCATTCATTCATCCACAAATGTATTTTGTATCCGTCCAGTGTTTTGCATGAAGAATGGGTGTGCTAGACACCGAAGATGCTAGGGTGAACAGACAGATCTGCTCGCAAGATGCTTCACGCAGCGGAGGGTAGGGGGCAGGTTCACATTCACATCATTTATTTTCTCAAGGACCTTATAATTTCTCTGCTTCTTTTTAATCAGGGGGGAAAAAAAAAAGGTTATTTAAAAATAACCCAATAGGCCGAAACCAGTTTGGCTCAGTGGTAGAGCATCGGTCTGTGGACTGAAAGGTCCCAGGTTCGATTCCGGTCAAGGGCATGTACATTGGTTGCGGGCACATCCCGGGGGGGCGGGGGGTGGTGCAAGAGGCGGCTGGTCGATGTTTCTCTCTCATCGACATTTCTAGCTCTATATCTCTCTCCCTTCCTCTCTGTAAAATATCAATAAAATATATTTTAAAAATTTTAAATCAATAAAATATATTTTAAATAAATAAAAATAACCCAATAGCATCCTCCCATCCAGGCCCATCAGTTAGGTTGTTCCCGGAACTTTCTCCATCCTCTCCATAGGTCTCTGTGTGTGCGAACCAAACACAAAATGTCAGAACCATTCGTTCGGGGCCCCTGGTTCGGACCGGGGCTCCGGAAGGCCCAGGGGAAGGACGCTGTGGGTCTCTGCGGGTTGTGCAGGGATGGGGAACAGCCAGAGGCTCCCCAGTCCCCCAGCCCCCCAGCCTCCCAGCTCCAGGAAAGAGAGCTGGCGAGGTAGCTGTTTCTTTACTATCCCGGGAGTTCTAAAGAGACCTCAGGCCTTGGGACTGAAGGGCTCTTTGTGGAAAGAGTGTTTTCAAATTTAAATGAGCATTTATTGAGCAAAGTTGGACCAACTGGTCTTTTGAAGAACTCGGGGCTGTTGTAGAGGAAAACAAAGCTGGGGAGCTGGAGAGACGCCTGGGAAGGGTCTGGAAATAAAACCTCTGGTCTAGAGTGACTGCCTTCTCCCAGTAGCAGCGGGGCCAAGATGAGCAAAGCGGGTGGCTCCGTTCCTTCCTTCTTTCTTGCCTGGTTTCCTTTCTTTTTGTTTGTAATGAGCCTATCCTATCTCAGGTTTGGGCCACCGTGGTACTCCAAGAGCTGGTGTCTGAGGTCTTTAGCGCCCGTTAGCATGTTCTGCTGGCGGTCGAGCAGACTAGGCAGAGATGGGCACGCGGACACTCTGTGCTGCAGCTGTAATGCCGCAGACAGGCCACCCAGCGCTGTGTGCCTCCGCTTCCTCCTCTCTGGAGGGAAAGGAGGATTACGTGCGCCTTGCCGAACTAGCGGGGAGGAGGGAAGGCCCTGTGAGACTAAAGTGTTCTGAGTCATCTGGTCTGAGTCTGGGAGCAATGTTCTGTCTGCATGACCTTCCTCCTGTTCCTAAACACCAAAGACATTTCTTTAGGCTGTATATTGCGTCTTTATATGAATGCAAAGTATTGAGATATAACAAAATGCGAAGCAATTATGATGAAGTGATAACTTTTTCCTTTTTTCCTCACGATTCTGTCCACCCGATCCCCTAGAGTGGTGTTTTAACAATTAAGCTGGGTGGAGATCTCGGGACCTACGTGATCAACAAGCAGACCCCGAACAAGCAAATCTGGTTGTCTTCGCCATCCAGGTACGTTCCGGAGCCCGAGTCTCTCGTTGTTCAGCTTGTTGGAAATGTGATGTTGGGGACCACTGAAGAGGGTGCCCCCCTCCCGCTTCCGAGTCGGTGTGAGTGAACCTTTCCTGAGGTCTGACAGCACGCCTCCTGCTCAGGAGAAAGGTGTACTCTGGTTATGTGACTTCTGTCTGTGGGTCATTTGGGTAGCGGGTTGTGAAGGAGATCTGAAGCGACACGTTAATCACGTGTCAGAGCCCGGCCTGGACAGTTTTTCTCTATTAAATCATTGCCCTGCTTTAAAAAAAACAAAAACCACTTTTGATATTGCAGCATCTGAACAAGCTGTACTTTGTCTTCAAAGCAGGTTAAAGTTTGACCTCTGGTTTGTTTTTGAGCATCTCAGTTAAAGGTTAGTTGAATCCCATTTGCAGAGCGGAGCTGTGTGCTCTGCGGGGGTGGGAGAGTGTGTCACGCCGCTGTTCCAGGCATCTCATTCCTGCTGCCTTTTCCACCGATGTGCTTCCAATCTAGCGGGCTGCATGGTGGCGTTGAGATGGCCTGCGCTGCAGCCCAGAGCCTGAGAACATGCGGGGGGGGGGGGGGGGGGGGCGGGCCCCTCCTGCTGCAGTTGAAGCGGTTATCAGAAAGTCAAAGAGAAGTGTCCGCTGAAAGCTCGTAGGCCAGCCTTGCTGGGTCATTCATTAACGCTTCCCAAGAGAACTCACTGACTATGGATTGGGAAAGGCTCGGGTGTAACTAGACATAGAATTCTTTGAAAGCCTGATGGCGTTTGCATTTTTTTTTTTTTTTAATTTAACTTGTCACCTGCCCCAACCTTGATCTCAGTCTCAGGCAGTTAATATACGATTGGTTTAATAAAGCATTATGCTCCCCTCATCCCAACAGCATCTGGGGAGTACGTTATCACTCAACAAAAACGACTCCAGAAGTCACTGTCATTTCTGGTAAGGCCCGTAATCACCAAATGGATTGCTTTTTTTAGCCTCAGCTCATTTGAAGTTGAGGGGCTTCATCCTGTGTGGGCCAGTGAGCCTGTTCTCTTTGGCCTCAGACAGTGGTCTCAGCCCTAACTGCGGCCACGCACGAGGGCTGTCCATTCTTATCCTTCATCTTCAGAGGAGCCAGCATGAGAAGCGGGGTGGATCCGCTCACGTCCGGCCATCAGCTCTGGGGATCTGGGGCTTTGTAAACACTGGGCAGGCCACCAGAGGCCATGGTGATGGCTCCACTAAAAGAATTCTTTGTTGTGTCTGGAAACTGAAAAGTCCATATCGTACTTGGACACACATACCAGAAACATGATCCTACCCCCGCCATGTTTAGAAGCATATACTTCTGGATAATAAATTCCTGGAAATTCCAAGTTGTACTATTTTTTTTTTAATCTGTAATTCATGATAGAAATCTGGAGAGAAAAATCTGCCAAGCAAACATTTTCTTTCTTTTCTTTTTTTTATAAATATACTGTTAGTGATTTTATTTATTTATTTTTAAATATATTTTATTGATATTTTACAGAGAGGAAGGGAGAGAGATAGAGAGCTAGAAACGTCGATGAGAGAGAAACATCGACCAGCTGCCTCTTGCACATCCCCTACCGGGGATGTGCCCGCAACCAATGTACATGCCCTTGGCCGGAATCGAACCCAGGACCTTTCAGTCTGCAGACCGACGCTCTACCACTGAGCCAAACCGGTTTCGGCACTGTTAGTGATTTTAGATGGGGAGGGAGGTAAAGGAGAGAGAGAGAAACATCAATGGGCTGCCTCCTTATGTACACTTCCTACTGGGGATCAAGCTCACAATCCAAGCATGTGCCTCAACCAGGAAGCGAACTGTGACCTCCTAGTCCATAGGTCGATGAGCCACCCTGGCTGGGCCGTGTAACTATTCCTAAATAGAAAGACCCTGAGACAAGAAGTCAAATATATGCCTCATTAAACATTACTTTCTAGAGCCCCTCCAGTCAGTGTTTTGGTGGCAACCTCTGTTGGAACCAGTGTTTCTGCTAAAGCGTTGTCCTCGGCCTGAGCTGTGTGTGTGTTTTGTCTCGTAGTGGCCCCAAGCGCTACGACTGGACTGGGAAAAACTGGGTGTACTCCCACGACGGCGTGTCCCTCCACGAGCTGCTGGCCGCGGAGATGACGAAAGCCTTCAAAACCAAACTGGACTTGTCTTCCCTGGCCTATTCTGGAAAGGACACTTGATGCCCAGCCCCGTTGGAAAGATAGTGGAAGCTCCAAAGCCAAGACCCAGCTTCCTTCTGCAGCCGAAAGTCTGGTCCAACTGCTTTTGAGGGCAGTTGCATTGTGGGTAATAGCTCTGGGAAAAGAATAGGTCACCTCCCACCCTACCTCTGACTTCGGATGATTAACTTCCATAGCATTTTTGGACTTATTGCCTGATTCCCTCCCTCACATGATATACCCTGTATCTTTACAATGCCTATATACCCATGCCTATATATTTAACCTTGCAACAAAGAAAAATAATAACAAGGACAAATTCTGAGAGGAGAAATGAATTGGCTTCACGATTCGTTCTTTGAAGGACTTAGTGAAAAACTGCATGAAGAGTGGCTGGCTGAACTCACCATTGTCTCAACATGAGGCTCATTAAAGAGGGCCTCTAAGTGTTCCCACGCCTCTTGAAAATATAGACACTTAAACATAGTGGGCTGTTACTATTGAAGTGCCCATGGCAACTCGGGAATTCTCAAACCAAAGACCATTCTCTCTTTGCGCTTTGTATCTTCAGGGTCTATGTAGCCTGCAAGGGGTGTCTCGGAGATATGGTGCTGTGTTTTCCCCCCATACATACATAACCAGGGTGTCCCAAAAAATATATACACACTTTGAATAATTATTGATCCCAGTGGGTTAAATCTGAAAAGAAAGAAGCATCAGCTGAGGCTGTCAGCTGTTAAAGTGTGTACACATTTTTTGGGACACCCTGTATATGCACATACACACATTTAAATATGTTTGAGTGTATGTGGGGGTTTTTTTAGTTTTTTTTTTGTTTGTTTGTTTTTTTGTGTTTTTTTTTTTTTTAATTTTAGGCTCAGTATAGAATCAGCTGCTGCAGCACAGGCCTGAGAATGCAAAAGGTCTCCCAAAGTCAAGAGGGGGGAAAGGCACCTCCATAAGCTCATGGATGTTGTATGATAAGTGAGCAAAGGGAGCCGAGGAGGCTCTTTGTAAATGGGGAAGGGCCCCCCAAAGGAGAGAGGTGCTTGTGTTCATGCAAAGAAACCTGGCTTACCCTTGGCTCAGCCCAAAGTGCTGTTTGTCTCTGGGCAAGACCCACGTACTGGCTGGACCTCTGTTTCCCTGTGTGTTAGGTGAGACCGCTGGGTTAGATAGAGTGTGGTGGGCTCCCAGCTCAGACAGCCAGCATTCCTGTCAGTCAACTTCACAGTTACCTCTGCTCAATTACCTCTGCTTGGCGAGGGGATGACAGGAGCCATTTTTTTTTAAGCTTTAGAATGAAATAGATGATTATTAGAATTACTTGAATGACCACTGAATTCATGTTCAAATAATAACCTTCATTGCGCCCTGACTGTGCTAATATGCTATAAACTGAACGTTTTTGTTACCCTAAAATTCATATGTTGAATCCAAAGTGATGGTATTAGGAGGTGGGGCCTTTTGGAGGTGGTTAGGTCTTACGGGGTGAGCCCTCATGAATGGAATCAGTCCCCTTATCAGAGAAGCCCCAGAGAGCTCCCTCACCCTTTCTCCCATCGGGGGACACAGCAGCCTGTGAACCAGACACTGAGTCTGCTGGGACCTTTACCTCAGACTTCCCAACCTCCACAGCTGTGAGAAATAAATTATGTTGCTTGTAAATATCCAGTTTATTGTGTTCTGTCATAGCACCTTGAATGGACTAAGACAGCCTGCAACACCCTATGACCTCATTTTGATACTTTCAGGAACATTAAAATTCATCTCAAGTTATATCCATTATTTTCTTACTACAGAAAGATCTATTAATAAAACAGTATAAACAGCCAGTTTTGCTCGGTGGATAGAGCATCAGCCTGCAGACTGAGAGGTCCAGGGTTTGATTCCGGTCAAGGGCATATGCCCAGGTTGTAGGTTCAATCCCCAATAGGGGGTGTGCAGGAGGCAGCAGATGAACGATTCTCATCATTGTTTCTATCTCTCCCTCTTCCTTCCTCTCTGAAATCAATACAAATATATTAAATAAATAAAGCACTGTAAACAAATGTTCAATGAGTATTAAAATATTTCTTTGTTTCAGAAAGAACATTATTGTCTAGTTTGGTGGAAATTTTGAGTGTGGTGGGTTAGAGTCAATGAGAATATTAAAATCATTTGTGGCCTGGCTGGTGTTACTCAGTGATAGGGTGTTGACCCATGAGCCAAGAGGTCACCAGTGTGATTCCAGGTGAGGGTACATGTCTGGGTTTGGGCAGGATCCCCGATAAGAGGTGTACAGGAGGCAACTGATCAATGTTTCTATCTCTATCCCTCTCCCTTCATCTATCTCTCAAATCAATTAAAACACATTTTTTTAAAAATCGTGTGGTGTGTGTGTTTTAGTCTTATTTTAATGAAAGTTTGACTGTACCTCACTTGGAACTCAGTTAAATGGCGCATTCATCTATCTGGACACAACATAAAACTTAAGAGGTATTAATCAGGTGCCCTGATATGAAAAGGGAAGCTAGGGAATCATTGCTCTTGATGCTTTCCTTATGGGCCAGCCTTGCAGGCCTACTTACTGTTACTTTACACGCAATTCTAACTGGTTTGATGATTTGGTTTCTAAGGTCCTGGGAGAGTCTCAAGAGGCCAGTGAAAGGGCTGCAAGCACAAGAACGGCCACCAGGGGGCAAATAAAATCCTGCTTTGACAAGCAAAGGAAAAGCAGGCAATGGAATGCCAGTAGCTTCCCTCCTACCCCTAGAACTTAGACCACCATAGTTACAATGCCAACCATGCAAAGAATGAGTTCTCAGGAAAATGTAAGAATTCAGTATAACAACAAAGGCAAGAAAATGTGTAATATAATTTTATTTTTAAATATATTTGTACTGATTTCAGAGAGAAAGGGGGTGGGGGAAGAGAGAAACACCAATGATGAGAGAGAATCATTGATTGGCAGCCTCCTGCATGCCCCACACTGGGGATTGAGTCCGCAACCTGGGCATGTGCCCTGACCAGGAAGGAAGCAAACCTTGACCTCCTGGTTCATAGGTCGATGCTCAACCATTGAATCACACCACCGGGCATGTGTAATATAATTTTAGAAAGCTTTCAGTTTCATTTAGCTTCCTGAGTGGATACACCTTTAACCACTGGAAAATAAAACTATCTAGAATGACTTATAAATCTCTCCCTGAAGATACAGAGAACTGGGTTGCAGAAAAGAGAAACAGATTTTTGAGGTTTGTTGTTTGTTTGTTTTTTTTAATCAGGATTTAAAAAAATTAATCCAAACTCTCACTTGCTTATTGACACTAGCCTCAGTTCTCTTACTAATATAATAGAGATGTCTAATTTGCAGTGCCTGGGCCCATATGCAAAACACTCGGTACATGAAAAATATTGTTCTATGCGCAGCTTACTTTCATATTCAAATGTGGACTTTTCCCATGAAGTATTATTTATGACATCCTCTTCTCACCTCAATTTAGTCAAAATGCTCATTTTGAGACCTTGGGGATGGGTTCTGCTTCCATAGAACAAGCTCTCATGCTCCCTACAATGCTGATCGGCACTCCCTCTTCTGCATAGCTTCTAGAAACAATTTGGCCAAATTTAAGTTTGACCGTTTGTATTAAATAGCAGATTTACAGTAACCGTCTCAAGCTATGCCTGCTCCCAAATCCTAATAACCCCATTACCACCTTTAGAGCAAGACCGTGTTTATAAGTGTGGCATTTGTGCAGACGGTTTACACAAGGTTGCCTAGGAAAGCTGGTTCCCCACCCGCAAGGTATGCACCAAGATTAAAGTTTCAGGTTGTGTCCAGTTGAATTCTTGGCAAGGATTTATCTTTTGCAAATGAAAAACACCTACATACCAGACGGGAAGGAGAGGCCCTGGTATGACATTTCATGTAAATGTACCCTGCTGTTCAAAACTATGACTTTATGATAGCCTTACTTTGTATGGCTACGTTAGAGTAAGCATTGCCTTAAAATGCTTTGACTTCATTAGCCATGGCATTCTAAGGATCCCAATTAATGGCCCCTTTGGAATATATAAACCTGAGATCATTTATATCCTTATGTCTGCTGCAGAAACAGAGCCTGAGCTCATATAGTCCATCTTCTCTGGATGCATTATTTTTTTAAATATATTTTATTGATTTTTTACAGAGGAAGGAGAGGGATAGAGAGTTAGAAACATCAATGAGAGAGAAACATCGATCAGCCGCCTCCTGCACACACACACACACACACACACACACACACACACACACACACACACACCAGGGGATGTGCCTGCAACCACAGTACATGCCCTTGACCAGAATCGAACCCGGGACCCTTCTGTCCGCAGGCCGACACTCTATCCACTGAGCCAAACTGGTTTCGGCTGGATGCATTATTTAAGAAAGAACCTACTTCACCTCCTGACAAAGTGGTTAGAGAGGGAATGCACTTCAACATAATGACAAACACAGAGCAAACATCATACCCAACAGTGAAACACTGAGATCCTTTCCTCTAAGACCAGGCACAAGACAATGATGCTCACTTTTGTCACTTTTATTCAACATTGTATTAGGAGTCCTCGCCAGAAGAACTAGCCAAGAAAAAGAAATAAAATGTATCTAAATCGGAAAGGATTAGAAGTAAAACTGTCACTATGCAAATGACATGAGATTATATACAGAAAACCCTAAATACTCTACCTAAAACTCTTAGAACTTATAAATGAGTTCATTAAAGCTGCAGGACATAAATTCAATATTCAAAACTCTGTTGTATTTCTATACACTGAGCTATCCAAAAGACCAATTAAGAAAACAAGCCCATCTACAATAGCATCCAAAAGAATAAAATACTCAGGAATAACTTTAGCCAAGGAAGTAAGAGACTTGTACACTGAGAACTAGGAGACATTGATGAAAGAAACTGGAGATACAAATAAATGGAAAGCTATTCCATGGTCATGAATTGGAAGAATTAATATTGTTAAAATGTTCATGCTATCCCAAAGTGACCTACAAATTCATTGCAATTCCTATCAATATTGCAATGACATGGCGCGGAGTCGCAGAGGCCTTGGTGAGACACCTTCCTAAGGACCTCGGACCCCAAGCTGGCCTGAGGAGGATTTTCAAGCAGGAGGCTCGGCAGAAAGGAAGGGAGAGAGACAGAGAACTAGAAACATCGATGAGAGAGAAACATTGACCAACTGTCTCCTGAACACCCCCCCACTGGGGATATGCCTGCAACCAAGAAAAGGTTTTCTTCAAAAATGGATGGGATGTCTTCAAAAACTAATGAGGAAAATGACAATATAGAGAGACCTCATAGAAGACGACATCCCTCAGTTTTGAAACCCCCAAGGAGTCCTCTTCGGGATCTGAGAGATGGGAATGAAATAGTTCAGGAACCCAATGCTTCGAGAAATAAGAAAAGCTCTCGCCGAGTCAGCTTTGCAGATACTATAAAAGAGGAAGGGAGAGGAAAAGAGAGAAACATCTATGATGAGAGAGAGTCATAGATCAGCTGCCTTCTGCACACCCCACACTGGGGATCAAGCCCGAAACCTCGGTTTATGCCTTGACCAGAAATCAAACTGTGACCTCCTGATTCATAGATTGACACTCAACCACTGAGCCTGTTTTAATTTTCCTTACTTGGTATTTTCCTGTATAAAAGTTTTAAATTTTTATATTGTGATATCTGCTTGTGTTTTTGCTTCTGGTTTCTAGATTTGTTTAAAATATCAGATGCCAAATTATTTTTTTAAGTCCCCTGTATTTTCTTCTGGTCTCTTTATAGGTTCATTTATTTAACCCATCTAGAATTTATTTTGGTGTTAATAAGAACAATCAAGTTTATTTTTTTTTTACTGCTTTTGTTTTTAAATCCAAGTTCACATTTTTCATACAATTGGAAGAAACAGATCAAATATCATTATTACATTTTTTTTTATTTTTAAAATATTCTTTCTCCTTTGTAGAAGCAATGACTAAGAGCCTTCTTTCCTTCTTAGATTTTTTTTTTAAACCTCACCTGAGGAGTGAGGATATTTTCCCCACTGATTTTTAGAGAGAATAGAAGGGAAGGGGGAAAGGAGAAGAAGAGGAGGAGGAAGAGGAGGAGAAAGACACATCGAATGGTTGCCTCCTGTATGCGTGCCTGACCCAGGGCAGGGATAGAACCTGCAACCCAGATACATGCCCTTGACCAGGAATTGAACCCATGTCCCTCTGTTGTGCAGACTTTTGCTCTAATCATTGAGCAGTGGAAGATTTAAAATAACCCTCTTAGATTTAAATATATATATATATATATATATATATATATATATATATATATATATATATTGCAATGACATTTTTCACAGGAAGAAAAGCAATCGTAAAATGTGTATGGAACCACAAAAGACCCCCCAAGTAGCAAAGCAATCTCGAGAAAGAAAAACAAAGCTGGAGGCCTCACACTTCCTGATTTTAAACTATATCACAGAGCTATGTCAAAACATCATGGTGTTGGCATAAAACAGACATATAGATTAATGGAACAGATTTGAGAGCCCAGAAATAAAACCACACCTACATGATCAATTAATTTATAACAAAGAGCCAAAGTGGGTGTAGAGGAAATGTAACTCAACATAAAAGGCCATGGATGACAAACACTCAGTGATTATACAATAGGAAAAATCGTCTTTTAATAAATGGGCCTAAAAAATCTGGGCAGTCACATGGGAAAAAATGAAACTGGGCCCCTATCTTAGCCCTGATCTGGGCCCCGGCCAGGGAGGAGCCTGCAACCTACGTACATGCCCTCGATCAGAATGGAACCCAGACCCTGCTGACGGCAGACGGAGGCATTATCCACTGAGTCAAACCAGCTAGGGCAGGATATGACATTTCTTAGCCCTCCAGCAGCAGACCTTTGTTTTTTTCCTCCAGAAGTGTGGTGGGAAAACCCTAGATCACCTTCTTGGATTCTTATTATCCAAGTTACTAAGAATATTACCAGCGGCATACAGGAAGCTTAGCCAATGAGCAGTCAGAAAAGGTGTTTCCTCTATAATTCACACCAATCGCGGGCTGGGCCCTGCCCAGGCCGAAAGCCTCTTGGACAGGAATATATATATATTTTTATATTTTATATATTTATATTTATATATATTTACACATACATATATACATGTGTGTAACTATATTTACATATACACACGTGTGTATATTTACACACACACACACACACATATATATATATATATATATATATATATATATATATATATATATAAAAAGTTTGGGAATGTGGAGGAGAAACAAACTTTTCCTCTATCCTGAAGGTTCTCTGGCTGGTTTAATAAATAAACATGAGACAGATTAGGAAAAGAAAATGAACACACTCAATGCATACAGGTGCACAAGAGTAGGTTTACAGTTGTGATACAGGCACATAATACAATAATTAATAAATAACAAAACAGTAAACTGTGTTTTGAACCTACTGTTGCCCACCCCTATAAGTATGGGAACCCCACATACCTAAGAGGGTCAGGGAGCCCACATGTGGGGGAGCCTCGGAGGTGGAGGTAAGTAAGACATCCAGAGCTAGGGAGGAGGTGATGCACCTGGGGTCTTCAAAGGGTCATGGCAGGGAGTTAAGGACAGATGTTTAGTACACAGAAGTTTGCCCTCCCCTATTGACAGGTCAGAGAAGTTATCTGTGAGAATAGCTGACTGCCCCATTAGTTCCTCTAGGTAGTTAAAGGAGAGGCGGAAGCTTCTCTTGAGCCTGCAGCTAACGTTGCCTTTTAGCCCAAACAATCTGCACATCACAGAGGCACACCTTGGGGTGGCTTGTTCTCTATGCTCTCCCACTAGCAACCCCCCCAAATCCCACCCTGATTTCTGGAATTTCTAGAATTGGCCTAAGACTCCAATTCCAGACCCTCCTGGGCCCCTCAAAGCACCTCCCAGCTGTCATCAAGAACCCTCTCCCCATCTGACCTTCTCGTTTTCTCTCCTCCCCTTTCAAGGCCCTTGTGGTCTTTTCATCCAATCAGTGCGTCACTGCTTCCTCCAGATCTAGTGGCCAGTCCTTTGAAACCCAAAGGCACCCTTCCGCGGGGCACAGGGGCCGGAGGGGCGGAGAGAAGAGCCTTCTCATTCACACGTCCTCTGGCTGGACAAGCAGCTACAAAACAGTGGACTTCTCCAAGGAGGCCACTAACCTGATGTGTGCCCAGCCCTGGGCGAAGGAAGTAGGGACCAGGAAAATGAACCTGGCCACCGGCTCTGGGCTGGGGCATCTGGGTAGGGAGGGGCTCAGGCCTGCTTTGTGTCCTGACCTGGCTTCTGATAAGGGCCTCCTGCCTCCGTAGGTTCAGGGTTTGAAAAGCCGGAGCAGCAGGCGGGGACTTTCAGGGGTTTTAGAAAAGAACCAGGGGAAAGCTGAAAGGTTGCAGGGCACCATACAGGCATCGCAGGGAGCACCTTTCCAGACACAGCCTCGTCCCTCCACAGCTCACCCTCCTCATCGATGTGGTCGGTGAGCACCGTGTGACTCAGCAGGCAATGCCACTCCTGGTCCGGCAGCCTTTCCTTCTCCCAGGAATTCTTTTTTTTTTTTTTTTTAATCCTCACCCGAGGATATTTACTTCATTGACTTCTAGAGTGTGTGTCAGGGGGGGAGGAAGGAGGAAGGGCAAGAGAGATAAACATCTACAGGAGAGAGACAGGTCCATAGTTGCAGAAGCTAGGGAATCTGCAACCCAGGTGTGTGCCCTTGTCCAGGAATGTGTCCTTGACCAAAAATCGAACCCGTGACCCTTAGGTCTCTGCAAGCCGAAGCTCCAACCACTGAGCAAAACCGGCCAGGGCACTCTCAGGATTTTTTTCACCAGTGTTTAAGGAAGTTTTAAACGCCCAAGGTAAAAAAAAAAGAAGAAGAAAAAGTGTAAAATATCCAGAAGAAAAACTAAAACTCCAGGGACAGAACAGAACAGAAATCTACATCTTTGACCAAGTAGGTTCCTGTGTTTACTAAAATCTGAACCCTGCAGCAGGAGGGGAATCACTGGCCCTAGAGGAGCGGAGAGGTTATTTGGAAACCAAGGAAGAGGGTGTGTGCAGAAAGGAGGAGAATCAACCGTTCCTTTCTCGTTCCTTTCTTCCTGCTCCAAGGGGGTAGCGGGTGATGAGGGCAGTATTTCCTGCAGCCACTGGCCTCCTCTGGGGAAAGGAAGTGGTCCAGCAGGGAGGAGAGGAAGGAAGTTGGAACTGGGCTTTACTAATACCCCCGCCTCGCCCCTCATCCCCTTTTCACTTCCCCTGCGACTGGTGCAGGGATCCAGAAAGCCCCCAGAGGTGGGAGGCTGGGCTGGCAGCCACTTCTCTTTGGGCTCTGGGGGGGTGTCGGTGACTGAGAGACCTGACGGAACAGGAATCTGTCAGGGCAGCTTGGAGAGGAGGGGAGATTCCCGGGGAGCAGGTCAGGACTGGGAAGGCGGGGGACTCCCTGTAGAAAGCCTTCGGGGCTGTGCTTGGCTGCAATCCTACAGATACATTCTTCTCCGAGATCGGATACACGAGTTCAGAAGACAGGCCATTAAAATAAAATAAACAGCATTAATAATATTCGTAATCATGCGTGTCAGTCGTGTTGAAATGTTTCTGGAACCCTTTTCTGAGTTGCCTAATGCCCAGAGAAGGAAAATAACAGTGTTTAGTAGCCTTAAATTATAGGATCAGCTCACATAGCTAGTGAGGTGATAAGCTAGGGCTTGTAAATGGGTTTTGTCTTGGCCCTTCTAATTAGATGTTTGTTGGTGTGTGTGTGTGAGTGTGTGTGTGTGTGTGTGTGTGTGTGTGTGTGATTTCATAACTTTTTTTTTTCTTTTGCCTCTGGCTCTTCCTGATTTGAAGAAAAAAAAAACAACACAAAAAAACTTTAAAGAGGTAGGAAGTGACATACACCCTTGACGGATCTGTGTTTATGTTTTTTTTTAAATTGGCTTAGTAAATTTAACAGAGACAAGGAAACTGTTAAGGGCAGTGTTTTTGCCTTTACTTCTCATTTATTCAACTGACTTTTATGATTTCCTACTTGATCCGAGCCACATGCTAGGATACAAAGGTGAACAAACACATTCCTTCCCCTCAAGGAAGTCAAGGTCTCCTGGAAGAAGTAGAAAAGTATACAAAAAAATGGCAAGGAAACGAATAAAATGTACTGTGAAAAAGAGTGTGGGCTACAGGCCTACAGAGGCGATCTTGTATTTATACCAGCATGTGTAAGAGGGCTTTTTGAACTGTAAAAGGTAGTACAGTCTGTAAACGGTTCTGCATCTCGGGTTTGTGTGTCTGGTGTCCGTTTTCCTGTTCTCTATACCCTGGGGATCATTGTACCTAGCAGCTGTGCATTTTGTATGGATCCTCTGGTCCTAAGCGAGTGGTGGGTAGGAGGAATGGGACCGTAGAGAATGAGCTAGGTAGCTGAGTTAGGAAGGGGGGTTCCTGTTGTAGCCTTTTCATGGCTGGACACCTGGGTGGGAGGGGGAGGTATCCAGCCTGGTGCCCCATCCATTTGGCGATTTCACTCCCCCTCTTGTTACTGGCATTGGGATTCTTGGGTTCCCCAAGATGGAAATGGAGAATAAACCCCAGAGAATTTTTCAGAATTTATTACACTTATGCTTGAGCACCAGGGAGGCAAGAAAGTGCCTCTGAACTGGCTGGGGGGCTAGCTCTGCTGGCTGCTTTTTAAGCTGGGGACAAAGCTAGCTTGCTTAAAAAGGCGGGCTTTTTGAAAAAGACAGGGCTGTGGAATTTTTCATGTTAAGGTACGAAAAGCAAGCCATAAAAAGGAGATAAAATTTTTGCTTTTTTTTTTTTTTTTTAGCAGGGAGTGGAGAGCTGATGACATGTTCAGGTCAGTTTAACCCATGTTCCTTCTGGCCACCTGGTCTTCACTTGGCCTCCTGGCCACCAGGTTTTTCCCCATTTCTAGGCCCAAGTGGCTATACTGTTTGAAGCAAGGTGCTCTTTAGATGATTTTAGGGGAACATCTGCTCCATGCCTTGCTCTTGGCTTTGGTGTCATTCCTTGGCTGGTAGCTGCATCCCTCGAACCTGGACCTCCATTGTCACATTGATACAGTTGTAATTAACCTGTAATTAACCCAGTTATTAGTCAACTGGAAAGGCCAAATACAGTTATTTGTGCAGCTTTGCCAGGAAGCTGCCTTGTAACACTCTCCAGGGTTCCACCAGCCCATTCCCTGCAGATCGATGCGGGGAGGGACTGGACAGGGAAAGAACAGACGCATGCCCAGTCACATCTGGGTGAGGGAAGGCACGTTGTCAGTCACAGCTGGGAGCAGGTCATTGGCCAAAGTAGGCATGGCCACTCAAGCATCAGAAGATCTGAGACATTTATTTTTTTTTTAAATATATATTTTTTAATTGATTTTTTACAGAGAGGAAGAGAGAGGGACTGAGAGTTAGAAACATCGATGAGAGAGAGAATCATCGATCAGCTGCCTCCTGCACACCCCCCACTGGGGATGTGCCCGAAACCAAGGTACGTGCCCTTGACCGGAATCGAACCTGGGACCTTTCAGTCCGCAGGCCGACGCTCTATCCACTGAGCCAAACCCGTCCTGGCAAAGATCTGAGACATTTAATCTTCTAAGCCAAGGAGTTTTCTCTTTGCACTCTTGCCTCTTGGTTCACGTGCTCTTGCCTTTTGTGTGCTTAGTCTTCTTGGCTCATGGCTTGTCGGGGGTCTCGAGCGCCTGCATTCGTCCACGTGGCTCACGGCCCTGTGGACCCCGCACATGGACTGATGGCCTGCTACACTAGCCTGATGTTAAACCAAACCCAGCTCCCCCTGGGACGGAAACTCTGGACACTGGCTTGGCGTCTAGCGGTGCCAACTGTGACTTCATGGCAGGTGCCCGTGGGCAGAGAGCGGAGAGGCCCTGCGTGGTCCTCCTGACTGAGTCGTAGGCCTGGGGCATTCCCGAGGGAGGCGGCCAGGCAGGTGTTTCCTGTGTGTCCTCACCTGGAAAGAGGGCCCTGATAACTGGGCCCTGATAAAAGTGGGGAAGGTGGAGTCTTGCTTGTGTTTGCCTCTGAGCTGGTGTGGAAAGAGAAATCAGGATCCTGCCATGGAGGATCCAAGCAGTGGCTGGTAGGGGATTAGATGGAGATAAAGCAGAGACTCCCATGTGCAAACTACACTTTCTGTGAAGTCTACTGAGTTTCCTTTTTGAGTTATAGGACTCTCTTCCCTCAGATATGGGGAAGGACTCCTGAGTTTTCTTTGGAATGCCCTTTGGCCTATAGGTATGTGTTTTCCCCTGAGAGGAACAATTAGTCATATATTTATTAAGTACATTCCATTGTTCTGGGGACAGAGGACAACAAGGAAATATCCATACTATCTTCTCTATGAGGGCAACAGAAATACCTTTAGACCTGAATCCATTCATCCACTCTAATAACTTTATCCTCCATGAAACCTTCATGTGCCTGCAGACAGTCTGCACGTGACTCCTGCTCAATGAAAGACCCCAATCATGCTCCCGATTTATTATGGATATTTGAAAAGTGAGCTTGCTGTGGTAATGCGTACAGCAGTCACAAAACCAAGTCCTATGTAAAGGAAAGTGGGTAATGCACAGGAAAAGGTGTTCTTCTCATTTGCCTTCCCTGGAAACTTGCAGAGAAACTGGCATTGTTTGCCTTAGGTGGCTGCTTGTTTTCTTACGATATGAAAAGCAGGAAGAGGAAGTGGGTTTTGTTCTGCCTTGTCCATATAGGCAGAGCCAGTGAGAATGCCTAATGTAAGAATTGGGGGTGGGGGAGGCAGGGGTGGGTGGGTGGGGTAATGTATAAAGAGTCTGCAAAAATGTCTGCGAGGCTGGTCCAGCATGCAGTAGTTAGGGTGAGATATATTGTATGTTTGGGCAGGGAAAGCAGAGACTCTACAGTTCATCATGGTGCTCTGAGTACAGTTTGACATGCTGAATAACCAGCCCATCAATCACTGCTCGTCTCCCTGAGGTTTAATTTTACAGGGCCACAAGCCTTTATCTGGCATCCTTGGGCCAGATGTTTTGGAACTCTGAGGTTTATAAATATATATATATATGTTATTGAGTTTTCACAGAGAGGAAGGGAGAGGGATAGAGAGCTAGAAACATTGATGAGAGAGAAACATCAACCAGCTGCCTCCTGTACACCCCCCACTGGGGATGTGCCCACAGCCAATGTACATGCCCTTGACTGGAATCGAACCTGGGACCCCTCAGTCCGCAGACCGATGCTCTATCCACTGAGCCAAACTGGATTTGGCTGGAACTCTGAGTTTTTTTGTTTTGTTTGTTTGTTTGTTTGTTTTAGAAATATGGCATATATACCGTATAGCATGATGTAATGCTTCCAGCAGAGCCTAGGAAGGTCTCCCATAATTAAATCCATGGGTATATCCCCAGTGAGTTGTATGTTTATTTGTACCAAGTAGAATAAGGAAGGACCATAAATATACTTACATCATCAGTTCAGGTCAGATTTTGCTGCCAAATTAGTTTAAGCACCAAGCTTTCGGTTTCAGAGACAAAATTCTGAAATCCCAGAATTAAGGCTAAGGAATCGTGGACCTAAATAACCTCCAGAAAGCAGGCTATTGCTTGAACCACCAATCTCATGAGCAACTATGATGCCATGAACCAAGAGTATGGAGCAGAGCAGGAATGAATTGCTCCGCATCACCTCCTTGTGCACACAGTGGGTGGGTCTTTCTAGGAGGAACTTTGTTGGGGGATATTCAGTGTCTGTCATCGGGACCTGAAAACACGTAAGAACTAACGTGCATTTGCTGGATGCTTTGACCCAGAAGGTGGAAACCCTATGCATCATATCCAGCAAGGCAGGTGCAGACCACAGACAAACGATATCTCCCAAGTGAGTGTGAAAGGATCTTATTACCCTGGATCCTAAGGGGGTTGTTGCCTTGTTGCCTTGGGAACCATAGGTGAGGCTAATTAACTGAGCTCCTCATTTTAGTGACGCTTCAGTTTCTTACACTCATGGCTGCCTAACAGTTGTCAGGCCCACCCTCGAGACACAGTTCTGGAGGTTTTAACAGGGCACCTGCAGCTGCTCCTTCTCTGAGGAAGTGCATGGACCATGGTCTCCAGGCAGGCCACACACTGGACTACCCCTGGCTCCTGTCTCCTGGGTTTCAGATTAGCAACTGCACGGCAAAGCAAACCAGACAGTGTGGCTCATAGGATGGCTTGGGAGCCAGGTAAGAAGTTGCTCTTTGTTTTTTCCTCATGGTGGGTGTTTAATAGTGAAGCAACATTCAGAACTTTCTTGACAGGAGCATTCAGTCATATCAAGTCAAGAAATTTATATTTTATTTTTGACTTATTCATATAGGAAGTCATACCTTGATGAGGAGACAATTCAGTTTTTCAATTCAACATGTATTTGCCGAAACCGGTTTGGCTCAGTGGTAGAGCATCGGTCTGTGGACTGAAAGGTCCCGGGTTCGATTCCAGTCAAGGGCATGTGCATTGGTTGCGGGCACATTCCCGGGTAAGGGGTGTGCAAGAGGCAGCTGGTCGATGTTTCTCTCTCATTGATGTTTCTAGCTCTCTAACTCTCTCCCTTCCTCTCTGTAAAATATTAATAAAAATATTTAAAAAAACAAACAAACATGTATTTGTTGAGCATATAGTATGTGTCACTGTGCCAGGTGTAGGCTCTATCTGCGAAGAGTTTAGAAGCTAGAATACGTGTGAGGGTATATGTTGAGTGTGTAATTTTTGACTAACGTAAGCAGAAAAGCTTATAGGAAACGTACAGGCAGACTCAGCTGGCACCGGCTTTTCCCTGCCTACACTATCCACTAGATGCCTCAAGGTGGAGGGACCATGTTGGATCTGTGAGAATCACAACCACAGGCAGGCCAGGCGTGACTCAATGGTTGAGCGTCAACCTGTGAACCAGGAGGTGGAAGTTTGATTCCTGGTCAGGGTATATGCCCAGGTCGCGGGCTCCATCCCCTACGTGGGGCATGCAGGAGGCAGCTAGCTGACTGATGATTCTCTCTCATCACTGATGTTTCTATTTCTCTCTCCCTCTCCCTTTGTCTCTGAAATCAATCAAAATAATATTTTAAAAAGAAACAAAAAACACACAGGCAGAACTGGTAGGGGAGAAAAATTGGAAAAGCCATGAGTCCTGCTTTAACCTTGGAGCTGTTATACGAAAACTGGACTGTCTGCCTCCAAATATTTGTGATATGAAGTAAAGTGAAGGCTTGTTTGGCCACTGTTGGTTGAGATTCTGTTCTTTGTAGCTGATCATAATCCTGATACAGTACCCGTCTAGATTTTTTTTTTCTCTGAGTAAATAGGTATACAATTTCTAACACTAACAACGATCTATGAGGCAGGTAATTTTATCCTCATTTTTAAAAGGGAAAACAGGTTCCAGTAGACCCAGCAAGCTCACCTCAGTCACCAGGTCTGTGGGACTCCAACGCCCATGCACTCTCTCCAGAGCTCTTGGACTTGGCAGAAGAGAATCCTCCAAGTCTCTTTTAAAAGTACACATTGCTACAAGACCTTGAACCAGCAGCAACAACAAGAACTTGTTGAGAAGAAAAATGCGTTTGCTCAGACCCTACCGCTTTTCATAGCGCTTTCCTTTTTGCACAAACTTACTTCAGACCCTGCTCGTCTGCTTGCGGAGCTGTAGCTCTTCTATATAGACTATTCGTTATTCTGCCTTTTCAGCTAACAACAGTACTCCTTTTAAAATCTTCACTGAAGGATGTTTAGAGAGAGAGAGAGAGAGAGAGAGAGAGAGAGAGAGAGAGAGAGAGAAAAGAAACCGGTTTGGCTCAGTGGATAGAGCGTCGGCCTGTGGACTGAAAGGTCCCGGGTTCGATTCCGGTCAAGGGCATGTACATTGGTTGCGGGCACATCCCCAGTGGGGGGTGTGCAGGAGGCAGCTGGTCAATGTTTCTAACTCTCTATCCCTCTCAATTCATCTCTGTGTAAAATCAATAAAGTATATTTGAGAGAGAGAGAGAGAGAGAGAGAGAGAGAGAGAGAGAGAGAGAGAAATATCGATGTTTGAGAGAAGCCTCAATGAATTGCCTTCTGTACAAGCCTTGACTGGGGTGTTGAACCTGGATTGTTTCTACTTTTTGGCTATTATGAACAAAGCTGTTATGAACATTCATGTACAGGTTTCTCTATAAGCATAAATTTCCAGTTGTTTGGAATAAATTACCAAGAGTGAATTTCTGGGTTATAGGGTACTTGTGTGGTTATTTTAGTATTATTCTTAAAAAAAAGAAATAAACTGTTTTCCAGAATGTATGAGTCATTTTACATTCCCACCAGCAATGTATGTTGAATAATACTTTCAACTTAGAAAAATAGTGAATCAGCGCTGGCTAAACAGCTCAGTTGGTTGGTTAAAGCATTACCCCGATACTACAGGGTTGTGAGTTCAATTCCTAGTCAGGGCACATACAGGAAGCAACCAATGAATGCATAAATAAAATGTGTCCCCCCTTCCTCTCTGTCTAAAATCATTAAACAAGTTCTGAATGCAGTCTATAAAATGATGAAGAATGGGGTGGGGGTCAGTCTGTGCTATTACCTCCCAGATAAAATTTACTTTGTCTATGCGTTCCATTTTTGCAGTGATAATCAAAGCATGTGAATTTTTTATTTTGTCATTTATACCAAGTATTACACTACAAGTGTTATCCAAAAGCTCTATGAAGGCAAAAATCTCCATTTTTTGGTTCATCATTGTACCACCTGTGCTTAGCATGATATAGTAAAGCTGGCTCAATAAATATTTGTTGGCTGAATAAATATTGCGATATACTTCACAGTTAACATGAATATGCCCACATAATGTTCCTTTTAATGAATGAGTTAATTTACTCAACTTTCCCTTAATTGTGGGATATTTTCATTGTTTCCTCTCTCTCTCTCTCTCTCTCTCTCTCTCTCTCTCTCTCTCTCTCTCGTAAATAATGTGTTGATGAAAAATTTGGGGCATTTATTTTTCTCTGCATTTGTGCTATTGTCTTAAGGGTCCCAGGGCAAAATGACAGGGTCAAATGATTTGGTCATTTTCTACAAGTCTTGATGCATTTTATGAAAATGCATTTTAAAAGGCAGGAGCAGCCGAAACTGATTTGGCTCAGTGGATAGAGCATCAATCTGTGGACTGAAAGGTCCCAGGTTTAATTCCGGTCAAGGGCATGTACATTGGTTGCGGGCACATCCCTGGTAGGGGGTGTGCAGGAGGCAGCTGGTCGATGTTTCTCTCTCATCATTGTTTCTAGCTATCTATCCTTCTCCCTTCCTCTCTGTGAAAAATCAATAAAATATATGTATTTTTAAAAAGGCAGGAGCAATTTCCAATGGCAATACCGATGCAGCAATTTCACCACACCCTCACCTATCCTGGTTTTGGTTGTGTTTTTAAATTGTTGCTGTTGATTTAAGTGGAAGAATCTCCAATCAATGAGCATGTTTGTACAACCTCAGTTTAATGTCACAAACATAGATGCCAAATACCTACCCATTAAAGGTAAGCCCGTTATTTTGGTCATGTCTCCAAAGCCCCCACTATTAATTACCCAGCGAATAATAAGCATAAGGTGTAATTCAACTGTATCTCAGCCTCTAGTTTCTACATCTTGGTCTATATACACTATTAGTTGTAATTATTAGTATTACAGATCTATTTATTGTGTAGAACTTTGTAAGAATCATAATGGGAAAAAATGATTTTCACATTAAGCACTCTAAGTAGTCACATCCCAGTTTCCTTCAAAGTTGTACAATGACTTTATCTCTATCCATACATATATTTCTATCTCTGTCTTTCTCCCTGGAAATTCACAGGCAATCCCAGGTCCAGGGAAAGCATACTTTTCATGGTGTTTAAAATTCATGTTTGCTGAAACTGGTTTGGCTCAGTGGATAGAGCGTCTGCCTGCGGACTGAAAGGTCCCAGGTTTGGTTCCGGTCAAGGGCATGTGCATTGGTTGCGGGCACATCCCCGGTATGGGGTGTGCAGGAGGCAGTTGGTCGATGTTTCTCTCTCATCGATGTTTCTAGCTCTCTATTCCTCTCCATTCCTCTCTGTAAAAAATTAATAAAATACATTTAAAAAATTAATGTTCACCAGAGGCTTGACTGAAACTACAATGATCTTTGGACTGTTAATAAGTAATCAACACCAAGTACTATTTCTTTATGAGCTGTTTGTCAAAGTCCACATAAGTAATGCTGTTGAGTGCCATAAAGCAGGCAGTGTGCTACCTACTTGAACTGATAGATTCTTAGCAAGACTTCCAGAGCTTTGGCCACAGAAGCCATGAATGTAGAGGTAGCCCTTGGCTCTACACAGGGAGTTACAAATGGCACGAATTAAGGTACCACGCCAAAGTAGGGGGGCTATAAAGCTTATAAAGGGGATCAAATTAATCATCCCTGTGATTGCTGAACAAGGAGAAGGAATCATCTTTGGCTACTCCTCTTGTCCTTCTCACGTTGTGAGTGGTAGCTACAGGTGAGGTGCTCACCTGCCCCATTTCTGCTTGGGGAGCAGGCGGGATTGCTGCCTGCCTTGGCACCCCGGAGGGAGGAGGGACCAGGGATTTAAGTGGAAGAATCCCTTATCGATTAGCAGAATTACTGGGGATCTCCAACAGATGGGTGTGACGAGGGATGAGGCCAGGGTAAAGCGTGTTTTAGGAGCTCTGGCGGTCACGTGCCCCGTGCACTCACAGCCAGCCCGTTCCTGAGAGCTGTGGCTGTCCCCATTCCATCTTCAGGGAGCACCAGGGCACTGGGATCAAGACCTCTCACCCAGTCCCCATGGAGACAGAGGTCCTCCATCCCATTAGGACCGCTGCAAGTGTCAACCAGATAATACCTGGCAGATCTAGTCACCCCATGCATTTCTTTTACTTTTTCTTTCAATGAAGTTCAAAAACGGTACCCAAAAGTGCATTTCTGTCTTCTCCACTGTTCCCCATGCCCTAAACCACAGCCTTTCCCCACTCACCTTTTAGCTAAACACCTCTGCCAAGATACTGTGCATCCTTCCAGCCCCTACTCAGTTGCAAATCTCTGTGTGCGTATTTTATGTATAAGCAGGTTCACACAATTTGTATTGTCCCGAAACTTGCCTTTTTCCTTAGCAACAGGTCTTGGAGAATTTTCCACGTTGGTTCCTGTAGAATAGCTTACTGTTTTTAACTGATGGAGAGCATTCATTCCTCTGTCAGTCAGATATACCTTAAAAAGCTGTGACCCCCCCCCCAAATCAAACAAAGCCAAGAAGACATCCAGATGTCATTTCAATGCAGCCCCCCATACTATTTTTTTTAAAAAAAATGTTTTTATTGATTTTTAGAGAAAGACAAAGGGAGAGGGAGAGAGAGAGAAATATCAATGAGAGAGAATCATCGGAAATAACACCAGCCAGCCCCCTCCTTACTTGCATATAGAAAAATTTCAAACATACAAAACAGTGGAAAGACTAGTACAGCGAACAACTTAAAACATACTTTGAAGTCAGAACCCCAAAAGGACATGGGACGGTAAATGTGTTTCTTGGGTGAGTGGAAATGAAAATCATTTCTGTTGTCTACAAATTCTGATCTTCCAGTGATTTGACATCTTTTTTCTAATGTTCGCCAAGAAAGTAAATGTCTGCCTAGAGGGTGGGCATCTTTTATCCAAAGGAAAACTTCAAATCAAGCATGGGAAGGGGATATTACACAGGAGTAAAATTGGGTGACAGATAGCTATACTCAACAGCACCTGAATAAATCTGAGAAATCTAATTTGCAATGAAAAGAGCTGGTAGTGGAAAACTACATATAGTGTGAATCTATTCCTACCGAGCTCAAAAGAAGCGACTCCAAACAACATGTTGTTTTAGAAAGATGGTATATTTTGGTAAAACTTTTTAAAAAAATGACTGCCTAATTTAAGGTAGTGATAACCTCCACACAAATATGGGGGAGAATTGGGATTTGGAAACACGTGGCATTAGAAGCACTGGTAACGTTTTATTGATTATTGTGTGGCTGGACCAAGATACAGTTAGCACATTGTATGCCGGCACCATTGTTTATTCAGCCATCCTTTTTATGTCAATTAATTAAAAAAAATTTTTTTTCTATTTAAACAGAGAGGAATTCTTGAGCATATTTCTTTCCGTACTTGTGTGAGGATTAGGGGAAGGGAGGTAGATATTTAGAAATAGAGTTGCTGTGATACCATTGTACTAAACCCTGTTATTAATAACAGGAAAGGAGCAAGGGAAGGCCAGATAATATAAGCATGCCGTGTGTGCCAGGAAGCTGCAGTTTATCCCTTTCCAAGGCCATTCCTCGCAGATCCTGGGGGAGGGGACTGACAAAGGAAGAATAAATGACTGCCCAGTGAGGTCTGGATGGCATAGGGAAGGTGCTTTTCTGTCCGTCACACCTGGGAACAGGTCATTAGCCAGAGGAGGTGTGGAAAAAGTTAAGATACTTAAACTCCTAAAGGAAGGAGTCCTCTCTCTTGGGACACTTGTTTCGGGGGGCCGGCTCTCCCCTCCCTGTATTCTGCCCACTGCCATGCAGGCCCCACACCGTGGGCTGATGGACTGGGACTGGCCTAATGCTGTGCTGTGGACCCAGCTCCCCCAGCGAACAGACACTTTGGACTCCGGCTTTGCTTTTAGCTCTGCTGAATCCCCAGCTGCACATTTCCCGGGGCTGGAGTAAGCCAGGAAACGGGGCTTTGCAAACCCAGGGATGTAACTCCACCCAAATAAGGACCTCTCATCCTCCCAGGCGAGTCTCAGAAAATTCTTTTTCTGCAGATATCCTAAGGACCCAACCCCCAGTATTCAGTGGGGAAAGGGCCCCCCCCCCCGCATTTCCACCAGTGGACACCCCATTTCCACCAACAACAGCTGGGTCAGAGAGGGAGGAGACTGAAGTTGAGACTCAGAGAAGTTAACTGTAAAGTTCAAGGGCCACACAGGCAGCAGGCAGCCAAGTGCAGACTAGAAAGAAGGCTCTTTCTGGGACTCTGCGGTGCGCCTATTACCAGTAAGGAAAACACCTGCCTTACTAAGGCAAGTGCCCCACTTTAAATATATATATTTTATTGATTTTTTACAGAGGGAGAGAGAGAGAGAGAGAGAGAGAGAGCGCTCTAAACATCGATGACCAGCCGCCTCCTGCACACTCCCTACCGGGGATGTGCCCGCAACCAAGGTAAGTGCCCTTGACCGGAATCGAACCCGGGACCCTTCAGTCCGCAGGCCAACTCTCTATCCACTGAGCCAAACCGGTTTCGGCGAGTGCCCCACTTTAGACGGTGATTTGACCCTTTCCCCATCCTGTCTGTCCAGTCTGCAGGCAAAGCACAGGGTCAGTTTCAGAACCTCAGGACACAGAACACAAGAGCTGCTGTCCCAGAGGCAGCAGAATGGGGCTTTGTCTCCGGGGAAGGGAAGGGAAGGTGGTTTCTCTGGGACTGCCGTGGTGGTGCCAGTGGCAGGGACGAACCTCCGCTGGGCTCTCAGTCGGAACTCAGAGTTCTTGCCCCATTTCTTTTTTTTTTTTTCTTTCACAGCCGTGCCCCTGCGGCCCGTGGAGGCGTCTCCTTTTAGCGCTCTGAGCGGATTTTTGAAATGTTTAGTCTTCGGAATGGAAATGTTTATTAGTTACTGAGAAGGCTGTCTCGCTGGTCGCAGGGCAGCGCAGACAAAGGAATACATACAGCACGTACCCAGAACGAAAAGGGTGGGTGGGGAAAACAGAGAGCATGTCAGGTGCCAGCCAGTCCCTTGCTTCCTAACTGAACTCGTTCAAAGGAAACCCCGGACCAAGCCTTCTTTGAAACGTCCCTTTCACACACAAACAGAGATTAAACGGACGGTTGGTTTATTTTGTGGGTGTACATATGTATTTATAAGGTGGGGCAAAAGGAGGTTCATAGTTGAGTATGAGAAACACAGTTTATTCTTTTTTTAAAAATATATATTTTATTGATTTTTTACAGAGAGGAAGAGAGAGGGACAGAGAGTCAGAAACATCGATGAGAGAGAATCACTGATCAGCTGCCTCTTGCACACCCCCCACTGGGGATGTGCCCGCAACCAATGTACATGCCCTTGGCCGGAATCGAACCTGGGACCTTTCAGTCCGCAGGCCGACGCTCTATCCACTGAGCCAAACCGGTCTCAGCCACAGTTTATTCTTTATGATTAATTAATTATTGTGTTGATTTCCAGATGAGCACATGTAAACCCACTTTTGCCCCATCCTGAACATAAAATAAACATGCCATCCAAACGCATGTAAGCAGGAACATCAACTCCATATTAGATTAAATCGGTGGCATGGATTAAATACATCTTTTAACTTTTCCTAATTTTTTTTTACCAAGTTAGGGAATATCAAGTTTCCCCAAATACCTTATCATTTTTTATTTTATTTTACTTTTTTTTAGGGATTGGTTGGTTTGAATCAGGACCAAAACAGGGATTACACGTTGTATTTCACTGACATTACTTAAATATTCGAGTCTATAACTCTCCTCCCCACTGCCCATCATTTTTAATGCATTGCTGCTTGTTGAAGAAAGAGGATTATGTCTTTTTTAGTTCCGGATTTTGTTGATGATACCCGGGTAGCAAAGTTGTTTAACACATTTTTTTTCTTCTTTTTCTATTTCAATAGCTCCTGTAAAGTCTGGTGATCTTCTCTGCCTTGCTCAATTGTTGTATGAGGGTTTTGGAACTGTCACCCTCTTATTTATTGGCTAGAATGGGTTTCTCACCAGCTAGTTACGCTGAGATACGATTTGTACAGGTCTTAGCTTGGGTTTTCCAGGGAAGCAGAGCCTTGGGGCTTTATTGAGAAGCATGGTCCTAGGGAAGGAGGCGAGGGAAGCAGAGAGAGCCAATCCAAGGAAGCCTCAGCCAGTAAGCTGCTGCTTCAGGCACCTGATTGGCTGATTCTTGTGATTTGATTTCTGAGAAGTGATAGGGACTGAGTCTCAGGATAGTTATCTTGGGGGAAAAGGGAGGAATCTTTATGAGCTTCTACCCTCCCCCCCTTCCCACCCCAGATTAGCACATGAAGCATTAATTCACAGGCACTTCAGGGTGGTGGTGTAGGGGCACCTAAGTTTCTATGGATCCCCACATTGGCATTAACAGAGAAGCACTGGGGTGGGAGGCAGGAGATGAGGCTCTTTTGGGTCATTCCTGCCTGAAGCTGGACAGAGGTCACCTAGAACTTGTGACAGTGGCCACCTACCAGGTTGCTCATTGTTTGATGGGCATTTTGAGTAAACAGACCTTGGAATCTTTTTTTTCAAGAAAAACATATCATGAGTTCTAAATGATAATTCCAATTCCAATTTAATATTGCTTAACGTCTTTGATTTTAAACTTATCTCTTTTATACTGAAAAATGTTAATTCTTAAGGACATTAACTTAATTACTTACTACTAATACTATGATTGCTGAAAAGCAGTCTGTTTTGTTGTTGTATTTTTTTAAAAAACATTCTCCCCATCTTTAAGGTACTTACCTAAGGGATGTAGAGACAAATACTTATGTTTTAAAGTCACCTGACATGATTTCCCTTTATATGAGTAAGCCAGCAAATGGGTAACTACATTCATTTGTTGCATTCTGCTTTCTAAGTATTTGATTTAATTTTTTTTCAGAATTATGTAAGATATAATCATTCCAAAGTCAAATCTACAAAACAAGTTATAGTTGGAGAACTCTAGCTTCTATGCCTGTGCTTTCCACCTTTCCCTTCTCTCTCAAATAGCCATTTATTTACCCTTTCATAAAAAAAAAACCAAAAAAACTAAACACATGTATTTCCTGCTTTCTTCGGTGAACCGTGGCATACACCTTGCTAGCACTTTTTTTTTTTTTTCTGATAAACTACTGTTCATCTTTTAAAAAACTGTACTGTCTTCTAGGCTCAATCTACCACTTCATGGAATAATGTGTTGATAGGTTACCTCCAGAAGTTTCAAGTAAATGAACCTGAGTCTTTCTCAGAAACACTGTTATTCATCCCCTTAGCTCTGGCAAAGGCTCCTGTAGGGAGAGGGAAGGAGGATTTGGCAGTCTGGAATGAATGAGAGGGCATGACCTCCCCAGGAATTTTTGTTACCGTAGTAAGATATACATCACATAAAATCGACCATTTTAACCACTTTTTAAGCATGCATTTCAGCAGGGGGAGGCAGGGAGAGGGAGAGGAGAAGGAAGAGGGAACGAACCTCCTACCCGGACTTGTACCCCCACCGGGAATCGAACCAGCAACCTTTTCGTGCACCGGCCAGGGCACCTCCCTGGGATTTTTAAACAAGATGAAGTGAAAGGAGCACCTGCTTGCCAGGGCCGGGCTTGGTTGGACCCTAGGAAGATTCTGCTCTCTCGGCTGGGCAGGGATCCGGTGGTGACTAAGCGGACTCCGGGGTTAGCGCTCCCGCCCTCACCTATTGTCCCAGCGGGAGGAACCGGTATTTCCGGATTGGGGCCTCCGACCCTGCGATCCTGGCGAAGGGTGAGGCTGCTGGGGGAAGGGAGCGGAAGCTGATCTCAAAAGTTAACTTTCCACCGACCTCATTAACCTGCTTCCCACCCTCCCCCGCCCACCAAACAAAAGACCCCGGTGCCACCAAACACACACACACACACACACACACACACACACACACACACACACACACACACAAACTGGCCAGAGCGACCCTCTTCCAAAAAAAAAAAGCACAGTCCTGCAAGGGGGTTAGAAAGCCGACCTGGGCAGGAATTAAGAAAGAAGTATACAGCGCATTCCGCTGGCCCTGGGCGGGGAGAAAGCTCGGTGCAGTTTTGCAGAGAAGGGAAGAGGTAGGGCAGTGCGTTGAGCTGTGCGTAGTGACTAGGCGAGTGACGAGGCGATCTTTGCAGCCCCGGCCTCTGCCCCACCGCTGGGTGGCGTGTGGGAGCCCCGCATCCCCGTCCTTCCAGACACCCCAAAGTAACAATGCAAAAAAAAAAAAAATCCCAAACCAAAAACAAACAAACAAAAAAGCCCTCTGCGTCTCCTCCCACCGTGTCTCGAGGAAGCAGGTGCCAGCCGCTGCCCGCCGCTCTCTGGCCCGCCGCTGGGCCAACTCCCCTCTGCCCCGCAACTTGGGCACTATATATTTTTATTTCTCTCAAACCTCCAAACAGGAAATAGCTCGAGCCACAATAATACACAGGAGCGGCCGCGGAGGCCAACTGCGCCCGCCCATTCCCGGGGCAGCCTCCCGCTCCCGGGCTCGGGCGAGGCGCCGCCAGCGACGCGCGCGGGGAGCAGGGGAGCGCGGCCCAGCGCAGACCGGAGCCCCCCGCCGCCGGCGCCGGACTCCGCCGCCCGCGGACGCCCCCCGCCTGCAGGCGAGTACTGCGCCCTCTTCTCTCCCTCCTCCCTCCCTCCCTCCCTCCCTCTCCTTCCCCGGGCGCCCTCCGCGCGTCCCGGGGCCGCCCGCCGAGCCGCGCCGTTCGGCGGGAAGAGAACTGCGCCAGGCGCCGCAGCCCGGGCTCTGGCGACGCTGGGGGGGACCCTTCCTCCTGCCCCAACTTTGGCAAAGGAGGGGTTTGGCGGGGCGTGGCGGGGCGCTGGCACTCTCGATCCGTCGTGCGGACGGAGGTAAGGGGCAGCGCGAGTGAATGCGAGCTCATGCCCGCCCGTCCCCTCCCCATTCCCATTTCCTTGAGCTCTTCTCTACTGAGGCTGGATTTTTATTTTTTCTTTTTTTCTTTTCTGGGGGATGCTTGGCCGACTTTTGCTTCCCCGTGCCCCCGGGGGACGACGGCGTGCGATAGGGTTTGCCTGGGGGGAGCCGCTTGGAAGTGGGTTTGAGCGCGCACCGCGCCCGAGGCCACTGCGAGCACCTGGGGGCCGCTTTCTTTTTCCTACCTGGCCGCGCGCCATCCGCTCCCAGCGATGGGAGCGGTCTCACTTCCTGTTGAGCCTCTCCTGCACCGCGTTTAAAGGGCCTCTGGGTTTCTATCAGCCTGGCCAGCCTGGGCGATGTTATCTGGAAGGGGCCGGAGCCGGTGGCTCGGGTGGACGCGGGCCCGGGGTCAGCCGGAGGCGGGGGAGGCCGCCTGAGCCGCCAGCCCGCGGGGCTTGGGACACTGCGCACCTGAGAGTCTCCCCTGCAGCCAGCCCGGGGTATGGGCCCCTGCCTCCCAGAACTTCGGAGAACCCGTTTCGTTTATTTATGTGTTTTATGTGCACTTTCGGACTCATGTGTGAGGGAGGGGCCGCGTTTGTCAAACGCGTTTTCTAGGGCTGCGTGGAGAGGTTCTGCTATAGGGACCTCGGCCCGATCGGCGCTGGAAGCCTTTAGGTTGGAGCCAGGCCACTGGATTCCAGGCATTCTTCGAGCTGGGGAAGGGCATTTGCAAGACTGTTTTCCAAGTCGGGCTGGAGGGCTCCTGCGGAGCTGCTGCGTCTCTCCTCCTCCTCCGCCCCTTACCGCCTGTAGCTGCTTCCCAGTCCCCGAGGTGGGTGGGTGGGTGGGTGGGGACTCTTGGGAGCCCTCTTCAGTCCGGCCTTCTAGCCGAGTGTCTTCACGCAATTTTTACGAACGGTGATTGGTTGGCAAGTGAAGTCTCTAACCAATGGGCTTGAGAGACCAGCCCTCTCGGTGCGTCCCGGTGAGAGGACCTGGTTCCAGATTTAGGCTGAGAGGGTGGCATTCGCGCTGCTTCCAGGGAGGCCCGCAGCCCGGCGGCGGCATCAGCTGGGGACCTGCTAAAATACACGCGCTGAGGTCCCACCCTGACCTGCTGAATCAAGATGCATTCGGGACGGGGTCGTTAGCTTTCTAATGTTTCAGAAGCACCAGTCTTAGGTTTTCTGCCCGGGTTAAGGAGGTGATTGTACAATACATTTTCACCCAGTCCTGCATTTGAACCTCCTTGTTGCCAGACCAGGACAAACACATTAGAACTGGTGGGTCGCAGCCCGCCAGGCTCCTTGCAGTATTTGGACCTGTGGTTAGCATACTAGCTTTGGGAGCGTTTTGTTTCTCAATATTTTAATGCTTTTTTTCTGGTATTATCAGGATAAGATAGACACAACATAAAATGTACCCTTTTAACCACTTAGAAGTGCACAGTTCAGTGGCACTCAGTACATTCACAGTGTTGAGCAACTACCCCCGCTGTCCGTTTTCAGAACGTTTCCATCAAGACCAGGAGAAACGATGTCCGGGTTAAACAATGCCACATATCCCGTTCTCCCCAGCCCCTGAGCTTCTGGAGACTGCTAATATGTTTCGTAGGGTACAGGAAAGGTTGATTAGGAATGTAAAGCAAAAGTAAAAGCATGTTCACAGGGAATATACAAACAGACATTTGGTGACCCCTTCGTCACTGGCCTGGGCAAGGCAGCCGGTTCCAGATTCTTAGAGTGCATGTGCTTTTAGCGGTGACAGCCCTGGCGATGAGGGTTTCCTTTTTGGTTTGTCTGGAAAGGAGTGGAGCAACCCAGGGTTCAAACGGCACTGATTAGCTAAGCATAGATGCCTAGTAACATCTGTCCCTGCTTTTCACTGGCTTTATTTTCGATGATCTGTTTATATTGGGTTTAGTTATTTTTTTTAATAATAAAACTCATTTTTGAAAGCAGTCAGAATAAACCTTAAGAAAAAAAAAGTTGTTGCTTGGTATATAGGAGGGGAGGGATAGCAAGGATTCAGAAAAGATTTGAAATAATTGTCTAAAATCCCTCAGACTCTTTTGCTTCTGCTTTAATGGCAAATTAGTCTAATGGTCCAACCGCATGATTTCTAGTTGTGAAAACTATTTGTATAAATTAGGAAAACCTTGTAATAGTGAAAGTCATTTGCTTGCATCTGCTTAAAATTGTCCAGCTTGTGGTTTGAGGACATGCTTTTTGGTGAGACCATGAATGTGACTGGGTGAACTAATAAAGATGGTTGGTTTTAGGATCCAAGGAGAGTCATTGTTACAGATCAGTCATTGTTATAGATCAGGTTTGGAATACACAAACTATCCAGGAATATTGGAATGATCTAATAAATAGCCAAATAGTGGCAGATTTTTAAAATTGTTCCCGGATTATTTTTTCTCTCAGACCCTTGACTTTCCTTGTAGTATGGCTTTCATCACCACTTGTAGAAAGGAATTTACAGTTTCCTTTGATTGAAAAGTCCCTTTGAACAATGAATGAAGACCATTCAACTAGGCAAGACTAGGGCAGGAAATTCTCCCACTGTGGGAGATTCTAGCATTCCCAGAATTTCGGATTGTTATTTCCTTTTCGTTCTAGTAAGGCAAAAGAGAAAAAGGTTTCCCCTCGTCCTCTATGTTTTCTTCCGAAATAGCAATCTCGATCAGTGTTTCATTTGGTGAACAAATACACACTCATTCACACGCACACTCAACTAAGATATTGGAACATTAATCTGGAGATACAAGAGAATACACTTTTATATTAAACCTGCAATAAAATTAATAATGATGTCTTCCTTAAAATTAGGTAGTTACTGTATCAGGTTGGGCAAATCCATTCAGCACCATTCTCAGATGAGATCCGAGGTTTAGAATACCCAGAGGAACCCCTGGTCTCCATAGGAGAGGTCAAGGTATCAGCCTATTTCATCTTAGCACCCACGAACATTTGTTGAGTGCCTATTGTGAATCGAGTACTTTCAGATATATTCTCATCAAATCTTTACAACGGCAGTGGGAGAAGTATTTCTCTCCCCCCTCACTTTACAGATGAGGAAACTGAAGCCAACCTGAGTATTCCTACTTTAGACCATGGTTCTTTCCATGGTCGCTCCATGTAGAATATTAAGTCTCTGCCTGCTGATTGATGCCTGAGAACCTCTGTGTTCATTAATATCTTTTGGAACATCAGAGACTGCATGCACTAGGCCCTGAGGCACTTAAGAAGGTGAGCCAAAACTGAAATTCCAAAAGAACAAAAGGTTCTTTCCCTGTTACCACAAGACCTCTGACGAGTGATCGGTTAGAACCTAACTGTTAGATTATACTTGGCTTGAATGTAGCATGACTGTCCGTCTCCTAGAAAAATAAGGCATTCTTCGTATTGTGATTGGTCGGCTGTGCCATCTCTGCATACTGGCTTGATAGTATCTATGTGGCACCCAGAGATGCTACAGTGTAGAAGCAAGGGCACAGGAAGAACTGACATCTACCCTGACCAGCCAACTGAGAGAGGGAGTGAACCTCATTAATGTGGAGCTACCACATCCTGGAGTATAAAATGAGGGGAAGATATTTATCTTCCTCTAAGACTATATCAAGGAATACACAAATAAAGGACCTTATTTGTAAAAGCGCTTGTAAATTGTCAAGTGATTATCAAAAGCTATCTTTATCATCATTTTGGGGGAAATTCACAGTGCAAAAGAGACAGAAAAACTCCCAATTTGAGGTCCCTCACACTTTTTCGTTAACTGAATTTGTTTGCAATTCTCTTCTAGATTTAGGCCATTTAAAGAAACACACAATTGGCCTTGCTGGTTTGGCTCCGTGTTTAGAACATCGGTCTGTAGACTGAAGGGTCCCGGTTTTGATTCTGGTCAAGGGCACAAACCTAGGTTGGTATGGGAGGCAACCAGGCGATGTGTTTCTCTCACATCAGTGTTTCTCTCTGTCTCTCCCCCTCCCTTCCACTCTCTAAAAATCAATGGAAAAACAAAACTAGAAATACAGTTGTATTGAGAAGTAAGTTACATAGCATGCAATTTACCTATTTAAAGTATACAACGTATTGGTTTGGAGTATATTTACAGTTTTTCAGTCATTACCACAATCAATTTTAGGACATCTTTATTGCCCTAAAAAGAACAGAACTCCTCCATGAACCCCTTCCTGGCAAATCCCTATTTCTTGTATTCCCCACCCTAAGCAACCTCTAATCTACTTTCTGTCTATAGATTTGTCTATCCTGGAAATCCTATATAGTAAAAGCCTAATATTCTAAGTGTCTGAGGTCATCTGGTCGGGTGTTCGACCAATCAAAGCATAATATGCTAATGATATGCTAAGGCCACTCAACCGCTCACTATGACTTGCACTGACCACCAGGGTCAGATGCTCCAACCAGTAGGTTAGCTTGCTGCTGGGGTCAGGCCAATCAGGACTGAGTGAAATGGGCCGGACATGCCCTGGAGCCTTCCCGTGGTACCTTCCTGGCTGGCCAATCTCCCATGTCCCTCCCTGACCCCGATTGTGTACCAGTGGTCCCTTGGCCTGGCGTGTGCCCTCCCGCAATCTGGGCGTAATCCAGGTTGGTGATGATTAGCAGTGACAGTGACAGGCAAGAGGAGCAGAGTGGTCCAGTCAGGACTCCCCACCCCCGAAGTGCATGAATTTTGTGCACTGGGCCTCTATTTTTCTATAAATGGAATTATATAACATGTAGTTCCATATGTCTGGCTTCTTTAACTAAACATAATGTTTTCAAGGTTTATATTGTTGCATGTATCTGTGCTTTATTCTTTTTTCAATCAAATAATCCATATTTTCTTATTCATATCTTTAAAAATATATATTTTATTGATTTTTTTTACAGAGAGGAAGAGAGAGGGATAGAGAGTTAGAAACATCGATGAGAGAGAATCATCAATCAGCTGCCCCTTGCACACACCCCCCCCCCCCACTGGGGATGTGCCCGCAGCCAAGGTACATGCCCTTGACTGGAATAGAACCTGGGACCTTTCAGTCCGCAGGCCACCGCACTATCTACTGAGCTAAACCGGTTTCGGCTTTATTCATATCTTGATGGAGATCTGGGTTGTTTCTATTTTTTGGCTATTATGATTGACCCTTGTGTGAACATTCATGTACAAGCTATTAAGCCAGGCAGGACATATGTTTTCCTTTCTTTTGGGTACATGCCTACAGGTGGAAACCATTTTCAGGAACTGCCAGACTGTTTTCCAAAGTGGCTGCACCAGTTTACAGCCCCACCAGCAAGTATGAAAGTTTCCCATTTCTCCACATTCTCAGCAGTACTTACTGCCTGTTTTTATTTTAGCCATCCTAGTTGGTGTGGAGTGATTTTTTGAATTATACCTCTCTGATGGCTACTGATGTTGAATATTTTTTTCATGTGCTTATTTATTAGGCCATTTTTTGTTGATTTTTAAAAATTCTTTTCTAAGGAAAAGACTAGATAGATAAAGAGGAAATCAGTTTTGAATAAAACCCCTAGTTCCAGTGCTTTAGAAGAATACTAAATATGTAAATTGAGTCCATCGCTCTTTTGAGATTTGTTTCGGTTTGCTAGCTGTGCAGGCCTCACCTTTCCCATCACTCACGGAGGTCACATGACCAGGTTCTGGGATGTGTGGTTTGGGGCCAAGGGGTCATGTGTGGACTTTCCTTCATAGGACAGTCCGGAGGCCACAGTCCTGGAGTCCTGACTGGACCACTCTGTTCCTCTTGCCCGTCACTGTCACTGCTAATCATCACCAACCTGGAGCCACGCCGAGCTTTGTAAACCAGAAGCCAGAGCCCTTTGTGCAAGCAGTGACCGCTGAGTTTTGGTTTTCTTCCTCTCCCTCGGATGCCTGCCTGGCGTTAATAGCTTTAATATCTGTGCTGCCCCGTGTCTAGTCTCCTTAGCATAACTTGTATAAGCCGATTCCGAGAGCGGGTGCTGACAGTTACGAAGGTCAGGTTTGCTGCAGAAGAGAAATTTAAGAAGGGCGGTGGCCCACTGCTGTTGGAAGCTCTGAAATTTATTTCACTCTGGCTGTGGTTTCACAAAGTTGGGGCAAACACCCCCACCTTTTATTGTATATTCTATTCCAAAGGAATCCCCATCGTATCCGAGGACGTAAGGCAATTTCTCTGGGTTTTGGGGAGAGGGCAAACCCTGCCCCCCGGGGTGTTCTTTGTTATCCTTTGGGGGCACCTGTTATTAGCAGAGGGAACGGGTTGAATACCTGCGGTTGTAAACTAATTGCCCGGCTCTGCCTGGGACTTGCTGGTGTCAGGAGCTGAGGAACCGCTACCTCCTTTATATATGTTTTTATTTATTTCAGAGAGGAAGGGGGAGGGATAAAGAAATAGAAACATCGATGAGAGAGGAACATCATGCATGGGGGTCCCCTACTGCGTTTGGTGCCCATAACCCAGGCATGTGCCCTGATCGACCGGGAACCAAACTCGTGACCTCTTGGTGCAACCACTGAGCCACACCGGCTGGGCTGTGGCTGGCTACTTTAGACTCTCCTGTCGTCCCCAACCCCTCTCAGCCGGTTGCACACTTTTCCATCCCTGCCTGGGCCCCGCAGGCCCTGGGAGTGAGTCTCTGGTTGTTGCACAGGAAGTATTTCAGCATCCTGCTTCTGTGGAGACACAGTGTCTGGGAGCCCTAACATCACCCCCAGCTTGGATGACTCTCTAGGGGGACCCGCAGGAATCACACGAAGGTCACGCATGAAGTTTGTACTCACCACTGTGATTGTCACGGTGTAGTGTGCAGAAAAGCACACTGAATGGAATCCGAGGAGACCAGGTGCAAGCTCCCAGCGTCCTCCCCGCGTGGAGACCTATAGAGCATGCTCAATTCCAACAGCAGCGAGTTAGGACAGTGTGTGTGAAATGCTGTCAACCAGGGGAGCTCATGAAGACTCAGTGCCTAGAGTGTATTCTGGGGACTTACTACTTTGGCATCCTCTGCATAATATGTTACAAACGTTCAGACTCCCAGAACGAAAGCAGGTTTATCATAAAACTACATTATTTGTGCAAATAGTGTAGGGTCAGTGAGCCACACTTACCAGTCCCGGGAATGGTGGGGACCTTCTCCACATCCAAATCCCCAGATGCCAGCCAACCTTGTAAGCAGGCCTTTCAAAGAATGTTAATGTGTGTGTGTGTGTGTGTGTGTGTGTGTGTGTGCGCGCGCACAGATGGGGATGGGGAGGGGGACAGGAAGTGAGGCTGTTGCTTCCGTTTTCCTTCCTCTGGCCAAAGCTGGAGAGGGCAGACATGCCTTGGGTTTGGCACTCAGAGAGATCTTGGTTACAGGATGGGTGGCATTCCTTTACTCAGGGACAGAGAAGGAGGGCGAGAGTACACGTCGGCAGAGTTCACAGCCTTGCTCATTCATGCATTCATTCATGTGGCTGCCTGTACTCTCTGCCAGGCACCGTGCCAGGGGCTAGGGATGCAGTGGTGAGTGGAGCAGAGTCTCTGCCCTCACCAGACCCACGTTCTCCAGGGAGACAAATAAGCAAAGGGGCGATTACGTTTCATGTTTCACCGTGATGAGGGCATGGGAAGGGCCTCGGGGCACCAGGCTCAGTAGGTGTGAGCTGGCCTGGGTTTTGTAACCTGGGTAGAATCATACCTACCTCCACTGCTTGTTACCTGTGTGGCCCCAGGCAGAATAACCTAGTCACTCGTGCCTGAGTTTCCTCATCTGAACACAGAGAATTTACTTTTAAAAAAATATATATTTTATTGATTTTTTGCAGAGAGGAAGAGAGAGGGATAGAGAGTTAGAAACAGCGATGAGAGAGAATCATCGACCAGCTGCCTCTTGCACACCCCCTACTGGGGATTGCCCGCAACCAAGGTACATGCCCTTGACTGGAATCAAACCTGGGACCTTTCAGTCCGCAGGCCGACGCTCTATCCATTGAGCCAAACCGGTTTTGGCCACTTCTGAAGGTTAACGTGAGAACTAAAGAAGGTAATGCACGTAGAACGCTTCCCTCAGAGGCTGGCACAGTGGGCACGTTCACTAAATGATGGTTTTGGTGACATCTAGGAAGGGTGTGTCAGCCAGAGGGAGCGGCATCTGCCACTCCCCCCCACCCCCTCCGCTCTGTGCAGAGCCTAATGCCATAGGGCACCCTGCCTCCCTCCAGCCTTGCACTGCCTTCCCGCTGGCTCGCTCTGCTTACTGGTCCGAGAACACCGTGCGCTGTTTGTGCTTTTTGGGGTCTTGACCATACTTTTACCTCTCCCTGAGAGGCCTCAGAGCCTTTTGTCAGCCTAGTAAATGTTTACTCATATTATCGAGACCTAGCTCAAGCGCCTCCTCTGTGAAGGCTTTTCCATGCTAAGATCCTCACACAGAATTGTCCTCTCTCTCCTTTGTCACATTCCTGTCCCACAGTCACTCATGTATCTATGCTGGGTTGCAATTGTCACTCCATTAGACTGGGCGATTCTCTTGGGCAGAGATGGTTTGTATTATTTGTATGTCCAACGTCAATCAGGGTGCTTGACAGGGAGGAGCTCCGTGGTTGTCCAGGGAGGGGAGGAATGGATAAGGGTTAGGTTGGACTAGAAAGGAAAGTCAACAGGAAATGGATGCAATGTCAGCAGAACAGGCCTCTCTGCCTTCAGAACCCACCTGGCAGTCTGGAGAAGGAGATAGGTGCTCAGCAGGCAAACACAGACATGTAATTAGTTACTGAGAAGTGACTCAAGGAGGACAGTCTGGTCCAGCAGCAGGTGCAAGGGGAGCTGGAGCCGGGAGACATGGGAGGTCCACATGTCAATGCCCCGGGTAGTGTGCGGTTATCTTCCGGAGGCTGGAGGCCAGAAGGACTGGTCAGGCGGGAAGCCACACCAGGAATCCTCCCGGAAAGGCGGGTCAAAGGTTACCATACCTCCGTTGCCAAAGGGCAAGGACCACGAGGAGATCCAGTTGGACACTGGGAAGGTCAGAGCGGTCCACTTGGGAGCATGGAACTCTGGGGTGTTGCATATATTCGTTATTTTGATTCTCCCACAACCTTAACAAGTAGGTGCTGTTATTATCCCCTGTTTACTGATGAGGAGACTGATGAGGCCCCGGTGAGATGAAAAGCCTTGCCCAGATCACACAGCTAGGTAAGTGTGAAGCTGGGATTCAGATGCAGGCGTCTGACTCTGCAGGGCAGGCGCTTACCTATCACCCCTTGCTGACTTAATTATGAAGCAAACCCTCATGTTATCGGGTGTTTGTTATAGGTTGGTTCCTGGGCCAGGAGAGACACACTAGATATACAAAGATAAATATGACATCATACCTACCATTGAGGTCATCAGAGAATACCGAGGGAGACAGAGCTGTAAAAACATAATTTTTTTTGAAGTCAGTTAAAATTGATTGAGACCAACAAGAAACTCTCTTTACCTTTCTTTTAACTATGGCGTATGGAACCATTGGCGGAGGGAAGCGTTTTGCTATTTCAAATGCGTCTGGTAGCTGAAGTGCTCACAAAAAATACATTGTTTAGGGAATAGAGGGCTGACTCATTATGTTAAAAGAGTTTATAATAGAATGAGAATAACTAAATGATGGTAACAGGTGTGCTAAAATGTATAATACTCTCAAGATGTACTTTGAGAAAAAAAATAGAACCAATTATTTAAAAAAATTTTTTAATTGAAAATAAATATAATTTAGACATATTTTTTAGGAGAATGTAAAACAAAATGACTTAAAAGCCAGTGGCGTTTCAGGGCCTTGACCATTAGGGCCATGAGGACGTTCAGGGACTCCCGGAGGTAACCCACTTTCATTTTCTGGGTGGGGGTGTCAAGGGAAAACCCCGGCCTGTGAGGGGGAAGATGGAAGGACAGTGACCCATTGGTGGGAAGCCAGCTTGGTGATGGTAGTGATAGGGCCTCCTGGAGAAAGAGTTTTTTTTGCCACTAACTCCACATTTGGATCCACTGAAAATAGCAGGTTTGGGGACCAGGAGGAGCAGGAAGAGAAAGCCTGCAACCCGGAGGGAGGGGGGGCTGAGGGTAGGGGGATGACACCTCCTGTCTCAGGGGAAGCAGCATCCCCCCTGCCCAGGGATCAGGGAGCACATGCTCTGTGTGGGTCATCAGATGCAGGAGCACTCACTCTGGAAGGCGCTAGAACAGAACCGTAGCTTGACTATTGACTCTGCCGCTCAGGGGCTATATGATCTGGGGCAGGTTTCTCAACGCTGAGCCTTCGTTTCCTCCTGGTGAAATGGGGTCATTCATGTTGCCTTCTCCCCCAATTGGTGCGGCTGAGTGTCATTGCTCTATCGTTTATGTGTTGTCTCGGGTCTGCAGCCTCTGTTCTCAGAAGGGGAAGGTTTTGTCCAGCCTCCCACTCTCTAAATCAATGGTCACTCGATCTTTTTTCAAGGGACAGAATGTGGCTTTGAGGAGAAGAGTGGGCCTTCCTGCTGTTCTTCAAGGTCTTTGCGTCTCTTTCTGTGGGTTTCCAGATCCTCACAATCACAGCTCCTTTTTTTTTTTTTTAATTTAAGTTTTTAATTATAGTTGATATTAGTATTTTATATTAGTGTTAGGTGTACAGTGTAGTGATTAGACAGTTATATAACTTACAAAGTGATCTCCCGATACTTTTTAATACCCGCCTGGCACCATACAGTTATTATAATATTATTGACTGTTATAAATAATACTAGTGACCTGGTGCATGAAATTCATGCACATTAAAAGGGGATTAATTAGAGGAAATAATTTAATATTGCTATTTGCCCTTTCTCTATGATAGAAGTGTCAGAGATGAAAGAAAATCAGTAAAATGTATATGAAAACCTTCCTCCTATCAAAGTCTGGGGCATACCATGGGACCCAGAGTCAAGTCCCTGTCCACCCACATGCGCCTCAAAATCGCATGAGACCCAGACCTGGCTGGCATGTCCGTCCCCCCCCCCCCCAATTGGGCTAGATCCAGACCCAACCAGTCCCACCCTTGTCAAGCCCTGCCAGGCAGGGGGTGTAGCCTCAGGTCCCCTGGCCAGGTGGCAGGACAGGGGGGGAGGGGGAACGGGATGGGACATGGCCTGAGGTCCCCCAGCCCAGACTGGGGCGGGGGGCATGCCTTGAGGTCCTCCATCAAGTCCTGCCAGGTCGGGGACTCAGCCTCAGGTTCCCTGTCAAGCCCGATGGGTGGGGGGCACAGCCTGAAGTCCCCTGTCAAGCCCAGCTAGGCAGGGGGAGTGTGTGTGTGCAGCCTCAAGTCCACTGGCCCAGTGCAGGGGTGGGGGGTGCGGCTGAAGTCCCCTGTCAAGCCCCACCTGGTGGGGGGCACGGCCTGAGGTCCTCTGGCCTGGCACTGGGGAGGGGGAAGCAGCCTAAGGTCCCCTAGCCAAGCACTAGGACGGGAAGCACACCTTGAGGTCCCCTGTCAGCCCCACGGGCCGGGGAGGGCGTAGCCTCAGGCCCCTGCTGATTGCTTGTTAAGGCTCCTTATGGGAACTTGGTTTCAGCTGTGGGTGCAGACATCTTTGTGATGGTCAATTAGCATATTCCCTCTTTATTGGATAGAATTATAATATGTATTTCCTATGCTGTACTTTACCTTCGTGTGACAATTCTATAACTACCAATTTGTACTTCTTAATGCCTTCACCTTTTTCACCAGTCCCCCAACCCTCTTCCCATCTGGCAACCCTGTTTGTATTTATGAATCTATTTCTATTTTGGTTGTTATATTTTCTTCTTTAATATATATATATATATATATATATATATATATATATATATATATATGTATATGTATATATTTTTATTGATATTTTACAGAGAGGAAGGGAGAGAGATAGAGAGCTAGAAATGTCGATGAGAGAGAAACATCAATGAGAGAGAAACATCGACCAGCTGCCCAACCCCCACAGGGGATTGGTGCCCGCAACCAATGTACATGCCCTTGGCCGGAATCGAACCCGGGACCCTTCAGTCCGCAGACCGACACTCTACCACTGAGCCAAACCGGTTTTGGCTATTTTCTTCTTTAGATTCCATGCTCTATCCACTGAGCCAAACCGGCTTCGGCTTTAATGATTCTTTTATATAATGTAGCCTGTTTGTTTTTTAAGTGCTCTGATTGGTCACCAGAGTAGCAAATATGTAAATATAGATTATGCATGATGATATTAAACAGAGGAATGAAATGACTTGCATAAAGTCATCTAGTATTTGTAATAGAACTTAAAAAAAGAAAAAGAAAAAGAGGAAGAGCTGCTTCCCTGACTCTCCTAGTACTTTTAGTAAGGCTTTTTCCAGCTCCCTGAAAAGCAGACCACACCCTGTAAAACAGCCTGTTTGCGGCATTAGTTCATTTCCGTTTTTATACTTCTAGACTAGAGCACCGGAGCAGCTGAAATCCCCAGTGGAGAAGGTTGCCCATTGTGTTTCTCCGGCAGAAATAAAGTGGAAATAATCCATTCAAAGGGAGCGTCAGTCTGGCCTGTGAATTTTTATGTTCAAGTTGAATCATTCAGAAGCAGATCTTGAGCATACTGGCAAGAAAGACATTTTGAGCCATGTATATTAATTTTTAACCAGAGAGTTGCTGTTATAAAGAATTTCTAGGATTAACCAAATCAATGCACATTTCTAAGAAATACCTAGAATTACAAAGAGAATGCTATATATAGTAACATATCTGGGTGGGTATTTTGACAAGACTTTCCCCCCTGTGTTAATTGCCCTTACATACTATTATGAAAGAGTTCTTACGAAGATGACAATTTAAAAAAGTGAATACATAAATCAGTTAGGAAACTGAACAATCTCATGGATGGGAGCAAAGCAGATTTTTTTCTAGTTATTTGCTAAGGCAGAATTCTTTTCCTAATGAAAGACCCAATTTTAATTTTGTATGAGATCATCATAGATAAGAGTCACTTTGTAAGAGTTGCGTGTTAAATGAGTAAAACATTCCTATAGAAAATGGAACTTTAAAACATGCCATTTATTTATAAGTATTGTGTCCCTTTTGCTGTAGTAAAACAGCTTCCTATAGATAACAAGTTAAACTGGATTTTTTTTTTTTTTTAGCTCAGGCTTCATTCCTTATTTGAGAGTTGTATAATTTTTATCATGCGTCATTAGAAATACAATTGTTAGAACAAAGCCTGTTGTGTAATTCTAATTACATCTTCCTGTATGATTAAATGAGGGCTGTATTGGAGGGTTTTTTTTCAGCCGTGGCAGCTGTAGCCAACCAAGAATTCCTGTGACTAACTGGTACTAATTGTTTGTAGAACAACCAGTGGGAGTAACGTTCATGAATACTATGGAAATGGAATATTCCAAATCCAAATGGTTTGTCCCTTGTTTTCACCACTTTATTGTGGTCAGGTTATTTGTACAGCTAGGCCAAGGGAAGTGGGAGCTCTTGGTCTTTTGTTGTTAGAAGATAAATTGAGGCTTAGGGAGCAATTGAAGGGCTTTTTAAGTTACTGACCTTTAAACTTAAAAAAAAATTTTTTTGACTCAGAGAGAGAGAAAGATCAATTTGTTGATTCTTGTATGTACCCTAACCCAGGATCAAACCCGAAACCTTGGTGTATTGACATAACGCTCTAACCAACTGAGCTACCGGGACAGGGCCCTTTACTAGTAAACGTTTTTGCTCATACACTCCAATCTGAACTCTACCATGTATAGGAGTATATTAATTTATAAATGGTACACCTTACTGTAATTTAATAAATATTAGTTTTCAGAGCACATATGAATATTTAAAAGCATAAATCCTCAAACTATAGGAACATCCTTGATGAGAGAGAGTCATTGATCGGCTGCCTCCTGCATGCTCTCTCCTGGGGACTGAACCCGTAACCCTGGAATCGAACTCTGACCTTCTGGTTCATAGGTCGAAGCTCAAGCACTGAGCCAAGCTGGCTGGGTCAAACTAAAGTCTTAATGGTTGAGAGACAAAAAGGAAATAGATGGTTTAATATTTTCTTTTCATCCCCTCTCCCCCAAAGATTGCCGGTATGTGCTCCCCACTTTGGAGACCACTGATTTAGGTCATTCAGGTTAAGAGGGAAAAAAATGGGGGGAAAAAGAAAGTTGAGATTGAGGAAAGAGAGAATCTGAGAAACTTATTTATTGTGAGTATCCAAGTTAATAAAAATTACTACGTAATGCCTCCCTCTTCTATTTTAATGCCTGTGTATATAGGAGTGTTTAGACAAGGAGCAGCATGACTCCTATAGCATATTAAATAGGGGGAAAAGCGTGAAGAAGTTGGTGAGGGAGGTGCATAAGTGAGAACTCCTTCAGATCCACGGAAATGCAACTAAAACTAAATCTCACAAATGCCCGTTTATTAGCTTAATTAAAGGGTACCTGGGGTCTCCTGGGATGACAGCGGCCTTTAGGTATAGCTGGACCCAGAAACTCAGTGACATCACGTTGCCATTGGTACTGTTTTTTGTTTTTGGTTTCCCAACTACTAATGATAAGCCTTCTCTATATGATGGGAAACATGACCGCCAAGAGCTGTAACAGCCCTGGTTAGCAACTCCAATGAGAGGGCATTTTTCTCTGAATGTCCTGTCTTCGTCCCGGAGAAGACTGGCCGACCCAGTCTCGGTCATTTGTACTATGACCCACTAGGTGGGCTCTATGCCGGAGGATCCAGCTTCACCCCACGGAAAGCTGTCCAGAAAGGTCCTCAAAGCTGAGGGGAGACACTTACAAAAAAGGGGAGAGGGGGTGGTAGTTTCTGAACGTCTCCCAACAATGTATTTTCATGCTAGCAGAGCTCACCCATGGTGGGTTCCAGAGGCATTTAAAACAAAAAAACAGCCCAAAGGAGAATTGGTTCTCAGTGAATTAATCTTTGCTGTTGACTTGAGCATTTAGAAACGCATTCATTGCTCTAACGTGACGATGGGACCTGCTTCCTTTGCCAGAGTGCAGCCTGTTGGAGGCTTCTGTAGAATGAGCCAAATCTGCTTCTGGTTTTAGTTCACCCAGGGGCACGCAGGCTTTTTGGACCAATTATTATTCCCAGACCCTGAGATAAGTCACCTCCTACGCCATTAGTACTTGAAGGATTATCTGCCTCAAAGATTTATGCGGGGATTAATTGGGGAACGCACTGTAGTAGATTGCTGTGTTTAGAACCACGGTCGTCTTTCATTAGTGCTTTATTCAAAACTCTGCAGCCTTATGTAATAGTGACGTGGCAGGGAAATCTGAGGGAGCCTCTTCATTATTTATCTGGGGTTTGGCCTCAGCCTGGCCCCCACCGGGAGTGTAATAGTTCTGGCTGGGGATCACCCAGCATCTAAAAGCACAGCGGCTTCCGGCGCCCAGTATTGCAGATTACTTCAGTTGCTTCCATTGAACAGGGAGTGAAATTTGCAAGACCTAGTAGTGGAGAGAGAGAGAGAGGGAGAGAAGATGAGGTACAAAAAATACATGGCTATTCTGGAAGCAGCAGTTGGTATCACCCCTCTTAACAAAAGAGAACTTCTCCCCGAGAGCAGAAGACACGTGAACCTTTGGCAGCACCCCGGGTAAGCAGGGGAGGCCAGAGGGTGCTGGGCGGGTGCTGGGGGGCCTAGATGGAGAAAAGGGCTATCTCTGTCAGAAGGGCAATGCATGTTGAATTCTTCCTTGAGAACTTGGCGGAGGTGGCCTCCCATATGGATTTAAAAATAGCCGGTAGTGAAATTAATGGTAATAATACTTAGAAGATGAAGTCTAGAGTAGAATTTTATATCTGGATATTTTAATTGCCTGCTTTTGAAAATGTTCCCATAGTCTAGCAATATAGCAATTCTTAAAGACAGAGTAAATGTGTCTTACAATGTAAATGCTTTCTGACTGAGGTGTATGTACAGACTATGTTTCAGGCAAATGCTTTTCTTGAAACAGCAGTTTTTATTTCACATCTTTTTCTGAAGCCCCAGTGATTTTCCCTGCTGAAGAAGGGACTAAACCTTCTTTTCTGAATGGTTAGAGGCCTCATTCCTTACTGTTTCCCCTTGACATCCCGATGAGAAACTTAGTTTAAGGTGCCTGTGTGGTGGTAATTTTAGGGAATGGACCTACTTTTCAAAACTGAATGAGCCACACGTTAGAACTCACCCAAGGATCAACTCGAGGAATCTGTGTAACATTTCTTTCTTTCTTTAAGTATGTTTTTATTGCTTTTTAGACAGAGAGGAAAAGCAAGGGATGGGGAGGGGCAGCAGGGTGGGGAGAGAGAGACACCAGCTGGCTGCCTTCTACATGCACCCAGCTGAGGATTGAGCCAGCAACCCTGACCAGGTGCCCTGACCGGAAATCCACCGTGGCCTGGATATTCACCATTCCTCAGTTTTCATTTAACCTTTTGTTGCAAGGCATGATGCTCAACCAACTGAACCACACCGGCCAAGGCCTGCTAATATTTCTTTTTAAAAAATAGAAAGTCACTATCTTTTAAAAAAAATCATATAAACAAATTACATTTATTATGGAAGACTTAGAAAATGCATAAACGCACAGGATAAAAACGTCACACATTGTCTAATTTCCCTAAGAAAATTGCTGTCATTACGTAGGTTTTCAATTGGGGTGGAAGTAGGACATGGTGGTTGGTGGTGGAGGGAGTTGCCCCCCAGGGACATTTGGCAATGTCTGGGCACATTTTTGTTATAGCTCAGGGGGTGGTGCTACTCTATGGAGTAAATAGAGGCCAGAGATCTTAAAATGGACAGGCCAGTCCCGCACAACAAAGAATTATCCAGCCCAGCTGAAACCGGTTTGGCTCAGTGGTAGAGCATCGGTCTGCAGACTGAAAGGTCCCGGGTTCGATTCTGGTCAAGGGCATGTACCTTGGTTTCGGGCACATCCGCGGTAGGGGGTGTGCAGGAGGCAGCTGGTCGATGTTTCTCTCTCATCGACGTTTCTAGCTCTCTATCCCTCTCTCTTCCTCTCTGTAAAATATCAATAAAATATATATTTTTAAAAAGAATTATCGAGCCCAGATATCAGTAGTTCTGCTATTGAGATGTGTGACAGGTAGATTTTCTTCCCATCTGTCAAAGGTAGTTTTTATTAGAAATAAATGAGATATTTCTCTCTGAAGTTTTAGGGATGCTTTAGAATGGAATCCTGAGACAGCATTATTCTGATTACTTATTCTTGTGTGTTGTTATTATCATGTTACTGTTCTCTTACAAAGTAAAAGGAGTGTTTACATGTATGAAGTTGACTCTAGGGGAGTCCATGTGGGTTAATGTTCTTTCCTGGGGGTTTTGGAAAACATGTTGTAATGATCAAACTGTGATTCTTCAAGTGGCCCCTAGAGATTGGACCTCCTGTAACCCTGGACCTTTGCCAGAGAATGATGGACGGTTAGAGCTGGAAGAACGCTTGTCAGGGAGGTAAATAGGTTTCGTACGGCACGCCAGAGCCCACTGACGTGTAGGCTGCTCAGAGAGTCAAGTTAGGGAGGACGACCCCGAAGTCAAGTCTGGGCTTAGCAGGAAAGGAATATTGCAGTTGTTGAGGGATGTTTATTCTGGATGTATAATTGGAGGATCGGAGAGCCGCAACACGTGGCCTGGATATTTACCATTCCTCAGTTTTCACTTAGCCTTCACGTTTTACAAGTTTGAAACGCAGCCTCATTTGAGTCATGACCAAGGGTTTGGCCCTCAGACAGCAACTGGATGCTCTCAATTTCTGACTCAAGATCATTCATGAAGGGATTCGTCCTACACAAACACATGATTCAGATGTGTGAATTGATTGCCAAATTATTACTAATTTCTTTTTAAAAAAATGTTTTTATTGCTTTTAGAGAGAGTGGATGGAAAGGGAGAGAGAGAGAAAAACATCAGTTAGCTGCCTCCCACATGCACCCCCCCATGAAGGATGGAGCCCGCAACCTGGGCGTGTACCTTGACCGGGAATCGAACTCTTGACCTTTCAGTGCACAGGACGCACTCCAACTAACCGAGCGATACCAGCCAGGATATTAATTTCTTTTCCAGCAGTTGGAATAAGAACCTTCAGTAGAACCAGCTCTGCTTCTCCTCGTTCCCCCAAACAAGTGAAACAGAAGTCAAATTATTCATTCCATCATAATCCTATTAAAGGAAGGTGAATGTTCTTTTTTTCTTTTTCTTAAACAGACATTCCCTTAAGCCTGATGAAAGTAGCACAGGTCACAAGACAGCACGGTCTTGTATCTGTAATACTTTTTTTTATTTTATTAAGGTATTATATGTGTACATAGCTTACCATTGCCCCCCCCCCCTTCCAATCATGCCCTCCCTCCCCAGAGTTCTGTGTTCGTTGGTTGTACTTATATTCATGCATACCAGTCCTTCGGTTGTTCTCTTATCTCCCCCCAGGTCTCCTTCCTCTCCCCACTGTCATTTGGCAGTCTGCTTGTTTTATGGTGACTATCTCAGGACCATATGAATAGAGTCCGCTCCTCCTCTGGTTCTCACCGCCCCTCCCCCTGGGTCCCACTGCTTCCCCTGGGACACACGGCTCACCAGGGACACCTGGCCCCTTTGGGGGACATGGCTCACCCGGGGTACACGGCCCCCTGGGACACACGGCTCACCCGGGGCACAGGGCCCCCTGGGACACACAGCTCACCCGGGGCACACGGCCCTCTGGGACACACGGCTCACCCGGGGATATCTGTAATACTTTGAATACACATGGTCCAAGTACTGTTTTGCTGATCTCCATTTTTTTGTTAGACTCCCTTGTCACCTGACACGGCCTTCCTTTGGACATACTGCTATCCTTCACTAAGGATGGGTTCTCTTCTACTTTGACTTTATTTATGAATTCTCAATCTTTCAGCAGCACCTCAGTGTCTTATTTCTCAAACTTGAATGCGCATAAGAATCACCCTGTTAAAGTGCAGATTTTACTTTTGCGGTCACTGCGGGGCCCGAGAGTCTGCATTTTAATAAGCTTCCAGGCGATGCTGCCAGCTCAGGTGAGCCCAATGGATGGTCCAAGTGATGCTAATGGTTCAGCCCATGAACCACACTTGGAGGAGCGAGCAGCTAGAGGAGTGCTTTTCATCATAGCCTACTTGCTTTTTCTTGACCTCGAACTTTCCGATCTTCCTAAGGACACTTTGAGTCCCAAAGCTTGTACGTCCCCTCCCTGCAGTGGTGAGAAGCCAGGTGCTTCTGTGGAGGGAGATCTGCCCATGAGCGTTCTGACTGGCGATTTCAGTTGGGCTGGTAGGCTGCATAGTGAAGCCAATATTTCTCCCAAGAATTATGTCTCCTTCTTTTCAAGAAGTATTCTGGCCGAAACCGGTTTGGCTCAGTGGTAGAGCGTCGGTCTGCAGACTGGGGGGTCCCAGGTTCGATTCCGGTCAGGGGCATGTACATTGGTTGCGGGCACATCCCCAGTAGGGGATGTGCAAGAGGCAGCTGGTCGATGTTTCTCTCTCATCGACGTTTCTAGCTCTCTATCTCTCTCCCTTCCTCTCTGTAAAATATCAATAAAATATATTTAAAAAAAGAAGTATTCTGATTACTGCTTAATGTCATGGATAGGTTTTTTGGAATTATAACTTTTGAGTGAAACGATGTACAATGAAATCAGTAGTACCATAGGCTAATTGGTATAAACAAGAGTTCAGTTCCTGTGGTACATTTCTGGTCACAACAACATCACCACACTTCAAAATAAAGGCCCCACACACATCTCATTTTAAACATTTTAGAAGTAAATGTGAGCGATACAGACATGTAAGAGAGATGACTGAAAATAAGGTAATTCCTTTCCAAACTGCTGGTTCTAGTTCTGGGTCCCTGGTGACCCACCTCCGCCGCTCAGGGGGCCAGGTGGGAACCGTCGTGGACAGGACACCTCATAGCAGGGCCACCCACAGTCTTACCCACACCCACACCCATACTCGCTCAGACGGGCCCAGTTGGATGCCATTCCCCTTGGGTGCATACCTGTGGGATGTGGGAGGAAGGAAACCTGAGTCCCTGAGAAAACCCATGTGGACAGGGCGAGAACATGCAACTCCAGCAAACAGTGGCCCCCTACGGAATTGATTTTATTATTTTAATCAACGTTATAATGACACCAGGTTGAAAGAAATGGCATTGCTCCAGAACCTGCCGTCCTTGTAATACTGCATAGCGTTCAAGGGGGGAACAGGCAGGACATTGCTAACACTCTCAGCAGTAAAATAAAATTTAAAAATGTAAGGCGATAAGAATATGCAATCGACTAGACAAATATGTGTTTCAAAAAATTGCTCGTGAATCAATGTTTGTACATTTTAAATACGCTAAAAGGAGCTGTGTTGTTGGCACCCTCTGAAGTATTTGGATAAATTCCTCTTTTAAGAATAAAACTCCAATATGTGTTTTCATTTTTAATTTATTTTTATTGATTTCAGAGAGGAGAAGGAGAGAGAGATAGAAACATCAGTAATGAGTGAGAATCATTGATTGGCTATGTCCTGCACGCCCCACAGTGGGGATCGAGCCCACAACCTGGGCATGTGCCCTGACTGGGTATCCAACCATGACCTCCTGGTTTATAGGTCAATGCTCAACCACAGAGCCACACTGGCCAGACCCAATATGTGTTTTCTTTAAAAAAAAAAAAAAAAAAAGCCACTGAATTTGCATTCTAAAACATAATTGGAAGTCAGGTCATGATTCCGTGTTCAAAATGTCCTGGAATTCATTCAGCACCAACTCCCTCCTTTTTGTACTTTTTCTTGGCTGTTAACAGGCCTGTGCTCTTTGGCATTCTACTTTGCAAACAGTGCAGTCACATGATAAGCCCAAAGCACCAGTTACCAACCAGTTGGCAGAATGTTGCAGCGATGCTGTAATGCAGATTGGAGGATTTGTAAACATGCGCATATTTACCCCACAGCCTGGCACGTAGTAGGTGCTCCGAAAAGATTTGCCCGTGCTCACTCAGTTTTAGTGTAGTCACAAATGAAGCAAAAAGAATATAAAAGAGAAATTGACACCCAAACAACAATCACAACAACAACAACAAAATAGAATCGCCTATGGATTTTCCTTGTAACATTTTGTAGTTTTCTAGCTCTCACTGAGGTGACCTGAGAATAATTTTAAATATTTGTTAATACTGTTGCAAAACCAAGAATATAATTGGCGTTCTTCCTGCCAAGTTTTCTCTTAGTTGAAAGTTGGCCCAGTCAACAATGGTGTACGTCAGACATGGTGGCTTGTTATGGGTGTTTCCTACACAGGTCAAAAACTTCAGGAATGTTATGAAAGAAAGTTAAAATGAGGGTGTCACAGAAGTGCAGAAACCGGATTTCATTGAAAGGCAAACCAGTGCCTTGAAAGAAGCAAGTTCTCTTTAGAGCTGATACCTGTAGAAACATTTCATACGAAGGCCAAAAGCATAGCCAAGCCCATCCTGATTGGCTGACCGTTTGTTTGTCTTTGGAAGTCATAAAAGAAACCGTGTATGGGGCAGACTCTAATCCTGCGGCTTGCTTTGTAGGCTGTCCAGATGGCCTTGCGTTAGCCAGCGCCTACATTTCCTGCTGGTCCTCGGAGAAGGGAAATGTGTCCCCTGCCTGTACAAATAAAATCAACACTGTCTTTTATTTCTCTTTCATTGTGCGGGGAGTGTTTTGCACACACGCCACAGTCTCACTCTGTCTGGTAAACAGAAGAGTGTGTCCAGAAGTGGTGAGAAGCCACATTCTTCCTCCCACTGGAGCGGTGCTCTGTGACTGTCCCGTGCCCAGGCCCACGCCCAGCCCCGAAGCGAGCATGCTCCCTTGTGCTGTTGGAAAGGCACATGCGGGCTTAATAAAAATGTCCGGAAGGGCTAGTTCTTGGATGTTCTAAGGATAAGGGGTAAAAAGGAAAAGTGCTTGCCATCTTTTCTACTTGTGAGCAAACCACGCGCAGTGGAAAGTGAATTCCCGTTTAGTTTTCAATGCTTTTCTCTGTTGTATACTTTAAAATGGTAAATTTTATGTTCAGTGTGTTTTATTACCATTAGGAAAAAAAGTTATTTCAATATTTTCCTACCTGCTGAGTATGGTTTTAATCTCAAATTCTTATAAGATCTTGTCCTTTAGGATGATCTCAGGTAGATTGATGCTGCCAAATTTTACATGGGTAGTCATTATCTCCAATTAAAAAAAATGTTTTTATTAGAGAGGAGAGGAGAGGGAGGGAGGGAGGGAGAGAGAAACTGTTTTGTTGGTCCAATTATTTATGCATCGTTCATTAGTTGCTTCCTGACTGGGGATTGAACCCGCAATCTTGGTATATTGGGATGATGGTCTAACCAACTGAGCTATCCACTGGAATGATTTTCTCCAATTTTTGAAGACTGAAAACATTAGTGGCAGCAATTCCGTTCTTAGATACAGATCCGAGAAACATTAAAACGTCCACATACGTACTTGTGTTCACAACAGCCAAACAGTGGAAACAACCCAAATGTCCACCGGCTGATGAAGAGAGGAGTGAAATATGATCTAGCTAAACAATAGAATTGTATTTGGCCATAAAATGGAACGGAGTTCTGATACATGCTACAACATGGATGAAACTTGAAAATATTATGCCAAGTCAAAGAAGCCAGTCACAAAAGGTCACATAGTGTATGAGTTGATTTGTATGAAATCTCCAGAAGAGGTAAATCTACAGGGATAACAATTGGACTGGTGGTGCCTAGGGCCAGGGTGTGAGGAGGAGAGGGAATTAGAGGATGATGGGTAATGTCCAAGGACTTTCTTTTTTTTGAAATAGTGACAACTGTTCTACAATGGATTGTGATGATGGTGGTACCACATTGTGAATATACTAAAAACTAAGTATAAATGGGTGAGTCAGACAGTAGGTGAAGTTAGCTGCATTTCCCAAGCTCTCCCCATGCTTGGAATGACCACGCTGGGTTTCTAACAACCCTCTCTTTTTCAGGGCACGGAGTACCACATTGTTATCATCTCCCTGTGAGTGGGACTGGCACCCCAGCTGTACCTCCGGGCACAGGTGCTCCACGAAACACAGACTCCTGCCTCTGCACAGCCTGCTTCACCAGGTACTTGTTTCCTTCTTAAAACAAAACAAAAACAAACAAACAAAAAAAACCCACACACATTTTTATTGATCGTAGAGAGGAAGGGGGAGAGAGAGAAACATAAATGATGAGAAAGCATCATTGATTGGCTGCCTCCTACACGCCCCTTTCTGGGGATTGAGCCCAAAATCCGGGATGTGTCCTTGACCGGAATCGAACCCGAGCCCCTTCAGTTTCGCAGGCTGACACTCTATCCATTGAGCCAAACCGATGAGGGCGGTACTTGCTTTCTTTGTCTCTGATCAACCTAATTACTGGCTTTCCTCCACCAAAGTTTGATATAAATTAGTTCATGTCCTTGAGACAGTCAAGGCCACCATTTTCAATGTTAACATCCTATTTACTAAGAAACAGAAACATCTTGTCTGCACTTACGGTCTGAATTGATAGGTATAACTTTGGCTATATGTTAATCGAGGTTCTTCCTGGCTCAAGCGGGTTAAGCTCAACTCCCAGAGTTCAGGAGAAATGCCACGCGAGGTGTTTTGGTGCCTGGTGGTTGTAGGTCATTGTGGCAGGTCACCTTTCTCCCATTATATAAGAATTATATAAAAGACTGGCCTCTAAAGATTAATTATGTACATGCTTTTAGTGGAAGATGAAGAGTGAGTATTATCTATTTACTGGTTCAATGTTAAGTATGAGTTAGATGGGATTTACAAGGTATTAAACTGTATTTTGACAGATGCTGGGATGTATTCTTAGTTACACTTTAACCCCTGATTATAGACCAGTCTGTGATGGCTGTCTGGGATGGGGCTAAAAAAAAAAAAATTTTTTTTTTAATGCGCTTGTTTTGTCATTCCTGTCTGTTTAAGCCCCCGGCCTCTGCTGGGGTGGATTCCGGGGGCGCGTCAGTGCTGGAGTTTAGAGGCGTGTGAATGGCGCACAGCTGTTCAAATCCCATCCCTCCTACCTTCTACTTGCGTGACCCCGGGCACATGTCTCCATTTCTTGGCGCCCCACATCTTCGTCTATAAAAAGGGAATGCTAACACGAAGCTAGATGTGTTCACATACAGCGAGCACTGGGCATGTACCAGGGCCTTGCTTGGAGTCCAGTGGTCCAAATGGGGACACTGGAATGGGGAAGGCCTCAGTTTCCACTGCCCCTACGGGGCTGGGGCTGTTTATGAGATGATCTACATAGAGCTCTTAAAGCTTCCAACGTTAAGAAGACATACTTGCCTAGACTCCAGAAATGGTTTTCCTGAAAGATTTCTAGGTAGGACCCCTATCGATCCAGTCAAATGAGCAGGAGGTTCAGCATGGAATAGGGCCAAGGGCGGTTGAAGCGGACATAGTTGGAAGGAAGGCTTTTTCTGACTTCAACAAAATACCTCCCTGGTTCTGATTTCCCGTAACCACACACCTTTCCGCATCACTTGGTTTCCCAAGGCAGAGCCTTGTTACAAAGCTCTTCTATGTCTGAGCACTGAAGGGTGCCCCGCCAGCTGCTTGGCAAGCTTGTGGGGAGGATTTTTCCCACAGCATCCACATCGCTCTCGTTCCAGATCCAGCAGGCACTGGGCAAGGGGCTTTCACCCGTATTGTTTATCCTCAGAACAACCCTGAGGGCAAGGTATTCCTAGCTCTCTTTTGCAAATAAGGAAACCGAGATTCAGTGATTTTATTTTATTTTTTAAAAATATATTTTATTGATTTTTCACAGAGAGGAAGAGATAGGGATAGAGAGTTAGAAACATCGATGAGAGAGAATCATCCATCAGCTGCCTCCTGCACACCCCTCACTGGGGATGTGCCTGCAACTAAGGTACGTGCCCTTGACTGGAATTGAACCTGGGACCTTTCAGTCTGCAGGTCCATGCTCTATCCATTGAGCCAAACCGGTTTCGGCGAGATTCAGTGATTTTTAAATGATTTCCTCGAGATGCACAGCCCCTGGCTTCCCAATGCAGTGAGATTCCTGGAATACCAGCTGGCTTTTATGCGAACTCTACAGAGCTTGAAGACTGAACACCTAAACTCAGATAGTAAACAGCTTTTCCTCAAGGGCCAGTTCTGATCAACTGGCAGTGGCTGCCTAGCGTCAGGATGCATAGGCCAAGTGTGTTGAGCAAGAATGTTTGGATCCACTAACCCTGTCTGGCCTGGGGCGAGGAAGGTGCCTGTAGAACCTACCTTTGACCTGAGGTTTCTGATCCGCTACCTGCTCTGCCCTCCTTTCCAGTCTTGGAGTCTGGAGAGCCCTGTTTGCCTGGTGTTTGTTGCCTGATACTTCCAGGGGCTTTGGTGATCGCTTTTCTGACATGGCCAAGCCATCTTCTCCTCTTCTCCGCTTCCAGAAAGGATGTTAAGAATTTGGGAGGAGACTCACTTTCCTAGACACCGCTTCTCATTGTTAGGCAGTTTAGGTATCTTAGAGCTGTTACCAACTCATCCCATAGTATGGGCTTAGGAAAGAGTGAGTTTGTAAGTGAAGGCCTTTCTGCAGTACTCGCTCCCTTAGGGGCTCCTGAGTGAGTCTATAGTAATTCTGTGCTTGGGGGGGCGGGGGAGAAGGGGGAGGAGCTCACACCAGCAGCCAAAGCCCCGCCCACTGAACTGGATAAACCCAGAACAGTGGCTCTGAAGCTTGAGCTGCCTCAGAATCACCTGAAGGGCTTATTAACAAAACAGATTCCCGGGTCCCAGCTCCAGAGGTTCTGCTTCAGGCAGCCTGGGGCGAGGTCCAGGAATCTGCATTTCTAACAAGTCTCCCAACAGGCTGACCCTTCCCGTGTCCGGACCACACTATCAGAACCATCCACCTGGAAAGGACTTCTGGTCGCTGATTGAGAAGGGGGGGCGGGGGCGGGCTTGTTTGGGCAGGGTGGGTGTGGCCGGTTTCCCTGCCTGTGGTGAAGAAGAGATTCTTCCTCAACATTCAGTGAGAACCTCACACAGCACTGCCTGAGGGGAGTCCAGAGGCCTGGAAGGCTCGTTCTGGGGGACCCGGGATCTAGTTTGGAATCAGCAATGGCGTCGCTGTGTGGAAACGGCTGCACGCACCCCCGTGAGGGCGTGTGAGCAGAGAAGGCTGAGGCAGTGGCTAAGTGAGGAGGGCCTCTGTGGGAGGTGATGGCTGAGAGGAAACTTGAGGATGAAACGTTGTTGGCCAGGTATGCCAAGAGGGGAGAAGAAGCTCGAGAGAGCCAAGGCTACATCCAAGGGCCTGGAGGTGCTGCAGGAGGCCGGAAGGAGAGTGGTGTGTGTGTGTGTGTAGTGGGACTCCCATTGTAACTCCAGAATGACGTGAAGTGTTGACCTGCAGTAAGAACAGCGAGAGCTTTACGATGATCTGGGTGCTTTGACAGTATAGTGGGCGCCGTGCCAGATGTTTTACCTACATTGTCTTCCTTTAACCCCCATACCCACCTTCTAAGGTGTCGGTCCAACTATAGTCCCGATGTGTGTTCGTTTCCTAAGGCTGCAGTAAAAAAACAAAAACAAAACAAAACTGGGTATCTTAAACAACAGACATTTAAAAATATATATATATTTTATTGATATTTTACAGAGAGGAAGGGAGAGAGATAGAGAGCCAGAAACGTCGATGAGAGAGAAACATCGACCAGCTGCCTCCTATACACCCCCCACCGGGGATGTGCCCACAACCAACGTACATGCCCTTGGCCGGAATCGAACCTGGGACCCTTCAGTCCGCAGACCGACGCTCTACCACTGAGCCAAACCGACCTTGGCAAGCAACAGACATTTATTGTCTCTGTCCTGGAGGCTAGAAGTGGGAGATCAGGCTGTTGGCAGGGTTGGCTCCTTCTGAGACTTAGGAGGGAGGCCCTCTTCCTGCTCTCTGTCCTTGGTGTGGAGACGGCCATGTCTCACTGTGCCTGGATTTCTCCTTTGTATGGAGACACCAGTCACAGTGGAGAAGTGACTGTCCTAAAAGACACTACTTGAGCTTGATGACCTCTGTGAAGACCTCACTACAAATAAGGTCACGTTCTCAGGTCCCAGGGGTTAGGGCTTTAATGTGTAAAAATTTGAGGGGTCACCGTACTGCGCTTACCGCCATTTTACAGAGGAAGAAATGGGAGCTCAGGGCGTTCACATAAGCTGCCATTGGAATCACACAGCCTTTAGGCCGAACCGTGTAAACGGGCCATCTCTTTAGTTCCCAAACAGTCTAATGTCATAGGGTAAACCCAAGAAGCAGACGAGCTGGGACTTGTGGAAACACAGGTGTGTGTCTGACGTCATAGTTGTGCTCTTTCACCCAGTGCCTTTCCTGGCTTCTAGCATGTTCTTTGTGTTTCCTCCTGGCTCCTGGGAAAAGCAGGGATGTGGATGGAGGGGGGACAGGGTACCAAGCACCACGCTTGTTAGTTTGAGGTTCTTGAGTTTCTGAGTAAAATACTCTTTTTTTTTAAAAAAATATATATTTTATTGGTTTTCCACAGAGAGGAAGGGAGAGGGGGTAGAGCGCTAGAAACGTCAATGAGAGAGAAACATCGACCAGCCGCCTCCTGCACACCCCCTACTGGGGATGTGCCCGCAACCAAGGTACATGCCCTTGACCGGAATCGAACCTGGGACCTTTCAGTCCGCAGGCCGACGCTCTATCCACTAAGCCAAACCGGTTTCGGCTGAGTAAAATACTCTTATATTAAGGTGACCAGACGTCCCACTTTTGGTGGGACAGTCCCGATTTTTAACAATTTGTCCCTCGTCCCACGGTGTTTTAAAAAAGTCTTGATTTTTGGAAAAGCAGGACATCTGGTCACCTTACTTATATTACAGTTTTCTGTCTTACCTGTTTAAGAAGGCCATGGGAAATTAGGAAAAACTTAAAATTTATGAAAGAAATGGGCTGTACTTTTCGAGATGACGTGCTGTTTGCTATTAAAATGTTGAAATTCCTGTGCATACACAGGCTGTGTATACCAGTCAATGTCCTATTCTTAATTTCCTCCTCAGACCAGCCTAAAGGTTCATACACAATGAGTTAGCCTTACACTTGTATTACAGGTACATTTACTGGGAATTATTTTAGCATTCAGGGATTTCAAGCCACTTAATTTGTAGCCTTAGGGATTTTAGACAAGTGGTTTTGTCACACAATAATTCCATGTTTTCCTCTCTGAGTATTAAGGTAAAAGAGCATTGCTTCCAATACTTGTCTGTAAAGACTTTGTCATCTTAGCAATATCAGCAGACATTCATCATGAGAAATTGGTATACCATTTAAATGGAAGAAAAATAAAAAATAAGATGGGTTTATTCTTACTTTTGAGTGCTCTTGTTATATATATAGTCTAACATGTTTTCCAAACAAAAGTTAGCGTGCACGGTTTACTCTGAAACCAGTAAGACAAGTGCTGGCCACCTGGCCTCTCTCTGGGAACCTGAGCTGTCCGGACATTTTCAGCGTAGCACCCAGATGAGTAATACTCAGAAGCTAGCTTCTGAAACACAAAATGTTAATGACACTCCTGCTCGTTGAATACAATCCAGAACCTAAGGATTCAACGATGGCCAGGGGGTCGCAAACCCAGCGCTCTCTCTCTTACCTTTCCCAGCCACATTTCTGTTTTTCTACCTGGCGACCTTTCGGTGCCGGGGATGACTCTAAACCAACTGAGTCACACCAGCCAGGGCCTCACAGTCACATTGAATTCTTCCTGCTTGTTTTCCTTACCCCCACCTACCCTTCTTTCCAACACCTCTCCTCCGCCTATGCTAGCCACTTCTGGATCTAGTCCAGGGGTGGGCAAACTTTTTGACTCGAGGGCCACAATGGGTTCTTAAACTGGACCGGAGGGGCCGGAACAAAAGCAACCTGACCATGCTGGCCCTCTCATCTTGGGCTGCTGGTGAAGGAACGGAGGGAAGAGCAAGAGAACCCTCCACTCTTTCGGCTCCGCAGGCCGGATAGAACAGCGGAATGGGCCGGATCTGGCCCGCGGCTGATCTAGTCCCTGGTGTCACATACCCTGTGGGGTGGCCCTGCACTGCCTGGGGAACATGGTCACAGTGTCCAGCTCCTTCCTGGCTGGGAGCTGCTGTCTAATTTGCCATCAGCAGTCACAGTGCTGAGCCTGTGTGGGCCCTGGGGGCTGTGGCTGTGTGGGGAAGCCTGGGAGAACCACATTTTATGTAACCTGATGAAATTGAGGTAACGGATTTGCAACTAGCTTCTGGTTGGGGGGTGTCATTACTGGAGCCCTGATTTGGGTACTGCATCACATTTCCCATCAGTTGATTGGTTGGTGGCAGCAGTTTTCAATTCAGCCAAATTTTTGACTTGTGTAGAGATAATCCAGCTGTATAGTGAGATTAGATAAAACATCCTGGGCAGGATTTCCTCACCTCATCATACTTACATTAGTCTTTGAAATAATTATGGGTCTTTGAAAATATAATTATTATTATTAATATATTTTTTAAAAAATACATTTTTTACTGATTTCAGAGAGGCATAGAAAGATCAATGATGAGAGGGAATCACTGATTGGCTGCTTCCTGCACACTCCCGCTGGGTATCTAGCCCGAAACCTGGGCATGTGCCCTGACCAGGAATCAAACTATGACTTCCTGGTTCACAGGTTGATGCTCAACTACTGAGCCACACTAGCTGGGCTATTATTAATATTTGATATTGATATTCGATTATAATTATTGATATTTTAAATCAAATAATTATATATAAGATTACTTTAATTCACCTGTTGTCTGGTTACTAAAATAACTCTACCAACCCACTTTGAAAGAGGTTTCATAGTATGCTAAAGTTACAGTTATCTCTTCTGATGGCTGCAGCTCAGTAGGATACATATAGTAAGAAAGAGGGACGCTTTCCCAAGAATCAAAACATTTTAGCCACTGGAGGATGGTTCTAGAGAGGCAGAACTGGATCAAGATGAGAGAAGATAGGTAAAAATTAAAGTGTCATTGGGAATTGCTTCTGAAAAATAATAGAAAAACACTTTATACAGAATGTAAATCTCAGAGAGCTCTAACTCTCTTGGAAATAAATCTTGATTGGTTTGTTTAAAAACTTAGACAATAACTTTAGAGACAGGGAAAGCTGGATGCCCCGCACATTCCTGAAACTGAATGGGAGATTTCACTCTTGTGTTGATGTCGGCCTCACGTCCCAGGTTAGCAGGGAATCTGAGGCACCTGCGGTGAGCCTGACTTGGGCCCTGGCTGCTCGCCGGCCTGCTTGCTTCTCTTCCCTGCTCCGGGAGAGGTGGAAAGTAGCTTGATGCCGTCTTGCTGAGAATATCGCCAGGCAAGCTTTACCAGAGATCATGGGACACAAAGGCTCAGACCAGAGTCAGCTGTCCTGCTCACACCACTTACTCAATGTATTCAACTTGAAAACACACTGCAAGAAGCAAGGGGGAAGAGATTAGAACACACGAACATGATTAGGTTGGGACACAAATAGGGTAAAGGGCCCACACTTGTGGAACCCTGTGCTCGCACTGCCCATACGTCCTGTTCTCCCTGCGGTGTCTGCTCTCCTAGATGATGGTGTGGTCACAAAGAACAGAGCTGAGGCTGAACAAGGGTCTCAGCACATAGAAGGTATCATGCGTGCTCTGTTGGTGGAATGAAGGGCAAGAATGCCTGGCCAGTAGCTGTAGTTCACCGTGAACTGTGTTTTATCTGTGTTTCGGCACAGAATACACTTGAGGCTAGATCTGGACATATTGGATGTCACCAGTGGGTGATCAATTTAGGGATGACAGAGCTGAAAATTAAGAGGTAACATGAGATGACTTTTAAATATTGTTAATGCTTTATTAAATAGGAAATACTTATTAACAATAAAAATTCAAAGTTCCATAATACTTTATATTATGATATTATATCTATAATTATAAGTTATTTATTAAATTTATTAATATATTTTATGAAATATGATTACTATTTAAGATCTACTTTGTCCTATCAATAAGTAATTCTTATTTGTTTCACTCTTTTCACCTACATTTAACACAATAGTTTTATTTGTATCTTTTAACACATCTCACAGTTACTAACTTACTATCGACACTAGACACATCTTATGAATTCTGCCTGAGTCTCACAGGCTACTTGCTTCCTCATTATCACTGCAAAATAAACCTTAGGAGTTTCATCCATCTGGTTTTTCTCCTGCCCTCTATACCAGTTTTAAAAATAATTTTAAGTAGTAGAAGGATTTATTTAGCAGATTATAGCACTATATTCATACAAGTGGAATATTGTGCAGATAAAAAATGAAGATATTGCTCTATATTGCCATGAAAAAATAGTTAAAGCAATATTCTTATGTGGAATAACAGGTAGCAGAAGAGCATGTCCGGCACAGCGCAGGAGTAAGAGGTTGCATCTGACATCTACATGCTTACCTGGTCAGAGGTACCTGGAAGGATGCTCCTCCTGTCACTCACAGTCCTTTATCCTGGATAGTGACTTTTGTTTGTTTTTGGTTAACCCTCACCTGAGGATATTTTTTCCATTAACTTTTAGGGAGAGTGGAAGAGAGAGGAAAAGACAGAGAGAAACACCAATGTGAGAGAAACACAACGATCGGTTGCCTCCTGCATGAGCCCTTCTCAGGGCCCTGGGGGGCTGGGGAGAAGCCTGCAACTAAGGTATGTGCCCCTGACCAAAATTGAACCCGGAACCCTTTGTTCCGTAGGCCGGTGCTCTATCCACTCAGCCACACCAGCTAGGGCTGTATAGTGACATTTTAATTGCATGGTGCTACATTTTTTATGACCTACTCTATGGTTTGGGTAAATAAACAAGTATCAGTTATATAAAAATGATTGAAATCCAGATTATGTCTGCATACAAATACATATATATATATACACAAATATATATGTATATATATATTTTGTGTGTATATATATACACAATATATATACAAACAATATATATGTCTGCATACAAATATATATATATATATATATATATATATATATATATATATATATTGCATCCGAAACAACTAAACAGACAACCGAATAGGCTGTGTGGGGTGACCAGGCTGGCAGGGAGGTTAGTGAGGGGCAACCAGGCCAGCAGGGGGCAGTTTGGGTGACCAGGACAGCAGGGTGAGCGGTTGGGGGCAACCAGGCCAGCAGGGGGGGGTGCAGTAAAGGGTTGGGGAGCAGTTGGGGTGATCAGGGAGGCAGGCAGGGGAGCAGTTAAGAGCTAGTGGTCCCGAATTGTGAGAGGGATCCCGGATTGGAGAAGGTGCAGGCTGGGCTGAGGGGACCTCCTCCTACACCCCCCCCCCAATGCACAAATTTCATGCACCGGGCCTCTAGTATGTAGATAAACGTAAGGGAAAGATCAGGAGGACTAGACCTTTTCTTTGGTAGACCAAAGACAACATTTTGCAAAGAGAATTTTTTTTTTTCTAACCTTCAGCATGTTTTACCTTCCTTCCATAGGGTAATCCTCCATCCTGTGTCAGACAACAACACTGTCCCTTTAGCAGAATTTCCCAAACCAACCCCATGATGAGACTGACCTGAGGCTGAATGCTAAAAATATCCATTCCCAGGCCCCTTTCAGACCGACTGAATCAGAATCTCTGGAGACAGGTCTTGGGTGCGTCAGGAGATTCTTATCGTCCGAGGCATTTAGGACTCCGCGCTATAGGAGCAGAAATGCTAGCAGCCACATTTTCCATTTTTATTGAATGCCTCCTGGAAGTGGCCAGGCCAGGCCAGCGTCCTTTGTTTTAAGAGGCTGTGCTAATTTGCATGGCTGCCCTGGAAAACTTATCTGCTTGCAGCCTTTTCTCAAAGGCCCCTTTCAGGTCTGAGATTTATTTGAAAACGTAGGAGGCTCTTCAACAACTTTAATCTGTGTCCATCAGGGATACTGCATTCTGAGGGTTGGACGATTCTGGCGATAGTTTTCTAAAGCAATTCACGTGTTGCCAGAGGCCCCTCTGCTTTCCCTGGAAGGCCCGTGTGCCTCATGCAGGCAGTCCCCCGAGCCACTCTCACCTCAGATTCCCTCCCTGGCCTGTGACGTGAGGGCCTTTTTACGTAGTGAAAAGGCTAACTTACTGATGTGATTTTTTTTTTTTTTAAAAATGTTTTATTGATTTTTTTTTTTTTTACAGAGAGGAAGGGAGAGAGAGTTAGAAACATCGATGAGAAAAAACATCGATCACAGGGGGCCGAGTGCCCCGGGTGAGCCGAGTGCCCCGGGTGAGCCGAGTGTCCCAGGGGGCCGAGTGCCCCGGGTGAGCCGAGTGTCCCAGGGGGCTGAGTGCCCCGGGTGAGCCGAGTGTCCCAGGGGGCCATGTGCCCCGGGTAAGCCGTAACCCCCAAAGGGGAAGGGTGTCTCGGGTGAGCCGTGTGTCCCAGGGGGCCGAGTGCCCCGGGTGAGCTGAGTGTCCCAGGGGGCCGAATGCCCCGGGTGAGCCGAGTGTCCCAGGGGGCCGAGTGCCCCGGGTGAGCTGAGTGTCCCAGGGGGCTGAGTGCCCCGGGTGAGCTGAGTGTCCCAGGGGGCTGAGTGCCCCGGGCGAACCGTGTGTCCCAGGGGAAGCAGTGGGTCCCAGGGGAAGGAGCGGTGAAAACCAGAGGAGGAGCAGACTCTATTCATATGGTCCTGAGATAGTCACCATAAAACAAGCAGACTGCCAAATGAGGAGCGGATTTTATTCATGGGGTCCAGAGATAGTCACCATAAAACAAGCAGAATGTCAAATGACAGGGGGGAGGGGAAGGAGACCTGGGGGGAGATAGGAGAACAACCGAGGGACTGGTATGCATGAACATAAGTACAACCAATGAACACAGAACTCTGGGGAGGGAGGGCATAAATGGGAGGTGAGGGGGGGCAATGGTAAACTATGTACACAGAAAATACCTTAATAAAATAAAATAAAATAAAATAAAATAAAATAAAATAAAAAAAAAAGAAAAAACATCGATCAGCTGCCTCCTGCACACTCCCCACTGGGGATGTGCCCGCAACCAAGGTACATGCCCTTGACCCTTCAGTCCGCAGGTCGATGCTCTATCCACTGAGCCAAACCGGTTTCGGCAGCACTGATGTGTTTTTTAACAGGCACTAATTTAGGGAGGAGGAACTCTGAAATCCAGTTAAGACACCAGGCATACCTTTGAATCAAAGGTTCTAATTTACTAGCTCGTGGGCTGGAGCCACATGGCACTGGTGGCACTTGCCCTTTTAGTTTTGAAGATGTGGGGCCGCAAACCTGTTCAGTTGCTGAGTCAGCAAAAATCCCTTGCCAGAGGGAACAACGGTGACAGCAGAGCCCGCCTGCTGTAGAAGGAGGCAGTGCACCCGGGGACCGGTGAGCCGGGATGGGAAGGGGCTTTGGATCTGACAGACCCCAGCTCGGATTCTCACCCACCACCTGCTCAGAGAGGATCTCTCTGCTTTTCCTCTCGGCAGCAGTTTCCTCTTCTCTAAAGGGGGCAGGAATGGCAAGTATGCAGGGACGCTGTGAGCATGTACTAGTACATCGAATGAGCTGAATGAGTGTTTGTCCCAGCTGGCTAGCATGGCTCAGTAGTTGAGCACCGACCTATGAACGAACTGGGAGGTCATGGTTCGATTCTGGGTCAGGGCACATGCCTGGGTTTGGGGCTCCGTCCCCGGTGGGGGGCATGTAGGAGGTAGCCGATCAATGATTCTCTCTCATCATTGATGTTTCTACATCTCTCTCCCACTTCATCTCTGAAATCAGTAAAAACATGTTTTAAAAGAGGTGTTTGAAAGCTTTGGGTACATAATATTAATTTAATCATTGCTAGCGCGTTTTATTTCTTCACTAGAGGCCCGATGCATGAAATTGGTGCAAGAGTGGGCCTTCCTTCCCCTGGCCTGCACTGGCTTCCCTCTGGCACCTGGGACCCGGGTTTCCCTTGCAGCCCTGGCTTCGTCCGGAAGGTCGTCCCGTGTAATTACTGTGTTTTCCCGAAAATAAGACATCCTCTGAAAATAAGACCTACTTCATGGAAACATGATACATCCCCTGAAAATAAGACCTAACGCATCTTTGGGAGCAAAAATTAATATAAGGCACTTATTTATGGGGAAACAGAGTAGCATATTACGCCTTTGTTATTATGGGTGGAGGTTAAGAGGTGGCACCTGCCCCTGGCAGAGTGTGGGTATCACATAGCCTGCGATGCAAACAGGAGTAAAACAGTGAAAGCCCGGTGCTCTGAGGACCGGGCCGCCTGCAGAGGGGGAGGAGCCCTGCGCTGTGCGAGCTCTGGCCCCGGCAGAGCCTGTCTAGCCAGACTGCGCGCTCCAGAAGGTGCTTCTAGGATCTCCAGGCTTAGAGATGAGTCATGCTCTGCCTTAGCTCCGCTGACTAAGCTGACCTTGACCTCTGCCTGCCATCCTGAGCACTCCCAGGCCAGCCTCCTAAGTCCCCCCAGAGTCTGCCCATGGGCTGCCTGGTACCCCGAAGCCAGCCCAGACAACAGCCGTCTTCCAACCAGGACCCCCCACACCAGTCCAGGGCTCAGACCATCAAGCCCACTGCTGACTCTGAATTGCACAGCTAATTATTTGTTTCCACCTTTGTGGCCAGCTAAACCCATCCTATGCCTAGACACACCCTGGGGAGGATGCTGGTCTTTGTGCCACGAGTTGGGAGAGGGTGAATGGAAGGCATCATCCACTGAGAACCGAGAGCTTTCTCTCCCTGTAGGTCTGACTGCTTTGTTTTCATCCCTTTTGCACTTACTCTACCATGTTTTCATTATAGTGATAATAGCAGCCATGCAATATGTTACTACTACTACTAATAATAATAATAAAGTTAAAAAGGGAGAGCTGTGGATAATAGGCTTGGCTCAATTGACTGTTTGGGAATACTCTCCCTTTCTGCTATAGTCCTCTGCAGGCTTCTCTTACCCTAAGCAGACCATCCTCTGCCTCATCTTTTCATACCATTGCACTGTTAGGGTAAGAAACATTCAAACCTGTGAAGAATTGCTGTGCGTTTATTTGAGCCAAACTGTTGACAATGCCGGGAAGCAGAATCTCAATGGATTGAGACAGTGCCCAGAGAATGGCTGTTTTCCACCTTTTATACATTAGAATCAGAAGAGGAGATGTAAGTGGGTTACATGAAATCATTGGTGACAGATGGCTAGGGAGGCGGGAGAAAGCAAAGGGAAGAAAAGCCTTTGGGAATTGGGCAAACAGTAAGATGATAGACACACACCTCTTTTGCTTAGGTGGATGCAGGATGGTTAACAGTCAACAGTGAGCTCAGTGACAATGAGGGGATTTGAGGTCTCCACAGAGCAGTGCTGCCTCTGCTTTGAGGGGTCCGGACAAAAGGACAGTACTTTGACATCCCAGTGATATGTTATTGTAGATGCAACAAGACAACACATAGGCTAGGTTTAAGGTAAAGACGGCCTGGTCAGGGGAGATACTGGCCTAGGGCATGACTACCCACCAGAAACCACATTTTAGCTTTAAAAAAATTAATCTCAGACCATCCTTTGTGGTTGCTGTAGGTCTCTTGAGTTTGCAAGGCTGCCGTGCAGGCCTTCCCTGAGCTAGTCAGGTTAGCATGGGCCCCTTTCCGTCCATAGCACTATGCTCTCAAACATTTGTTTCACAGTCTGCAAAATACTGAGCTGGACTCCTCTTTGCTTTAAGTGAAGCGTGGCTCTCTCCGGAGGGCATTGCTTCCTGGTAGCCACCTCAAGGGGGTGCTTCCTACTTTAGATGGAAAGAGAACTCTTAAGGAGGAGCTGGCTCTGCGGTTCAGGCAGAGAAGCTTGAACAAGCGCTCTAGGGCCGGAGCTTGGCAAGGTCTCAAAAGCAACAGCCACAGGGAAAGGCCAGTGTGGCTCCAGGAAGTGCACTTGGGAGAGTGGAGGATGAGTTGAGGGTGGAGAAGGTAGCAGGGTCAACTCATCCTAGAAGGTCGGATTTAGGGGCAGTCTTAGCACAGGCTGCTGTAACAAAATACCACAGCCTGGGTGGTCCCTTCATTCCTCGATTCTCTACTTATTTATTCCCTTTATTTGGAAAGCCTCTCCCCCCCTCTTTCTGTCTCACAAACTCATTCCTGCCCATCATGTAAGTAACCCCATCTCTGGAAAGCCTTCTCTAATCCCCATCCCTGCGGTGTGGGTGAGGAAGCTCTTCTGAAAGCCCTCACACCACCCTGAGTCGGCCAGGAATCTCAGAACTTAAACCAGTTCCTCCCTCTTTTCCTCCCTCCCTTTCCCTATTATTTACTGATTGCTACAGTAGATGGAGCTCCCATAGGTAAGAGCCTAATAAGTCTTTTATCAGGAGGTTCTGGCTTTACAGAAGGCGTTAAATAATTTCTTGTTGGATAGAAGAGTTCTTTGGAGAAACAAATTCCAGGAGTGGGGTTCAAATCAATGTGCAACGCCACATATGGAAAATATGGACTATACGTGGCTTCTCCAAAGAGTTACATTGATTTTTTTTTTTTTTTACTGCTGCTAGCAATGCTACTCTATCAATTGAATCATGTGTTTTCAACCATTCTCTGAATCCGAACTAGTTATGGCGCCAGAATAGTAGGTCTTTCGGCTCTATGAGTATTTCATCATGTGGAGTAGTGTAGTCCATCAGTGATCAGATGAATATTCTGTATCTACACTGCCTCGTATGTTGCAGCCATCAGCCTCTGACTGAGCGCTGGAAATGTGACGAGTCTGACTCAGAAACGGAACTTTTTCACTTCCTTCAATGTTAGTTCATTTAAATATATTAAAAACCCACACGTTCCAAGTGGTTTTCATTTTGGACAGCACAGCTCTAGAGAGAGGAAAGGAATAGCTGGGCAGGTGTAATTGCCACCTCCTGGATTCCTTTCTTCCTTTGCAGATGCTGGTGGTTGTAAGCTCATCCCTAAGGTGTGACCAGTTCACAAAAGCTGGCATTGTTATGATGAGTCAGCGCCACCTAATTCGGGAAACATTTTTTTAAGTGGTGCTCAGATCGGGAGAGTAACACCTTACCTCAGGAATACAACCGAAACCTCTCAAGTCTCAAGACCCGAAGGAACCTGGGCAGTGTTACTCACGGCTGCTCTCTCTCCAGAGGCATGCACTGAAGCTGCTGGCGGCAAAGGAGGCCGGGAGCCCGGCACTTTCAGAGAGGCATCTGCCCGACTTGTTTTTCCAGGGAAACTGCCAGCCTTGTTTTCATCAGGCAGGAAGTGAAGCAACTTCTCAGGGAACCAGCCCAACGCGTGTTTCCTATCAGACCTTTTACCTTTTACCTTCTGCTTGTGAGGCTAGGAGGTGGAGATTTGCTTTTCGCTTTAAGAGGAGAGCAAGATGGGCCGCAGTTTTTTCCCCCTCTTACAAGGTGGTTTCCGTGGATTTCAAATCCAAAGTCGTATCTGTGATCCGTGTACCTGTTTTGATTCTCCAAGTACTCTGTATGCCCTTAAAGGAGGGAAGCTTTTCATCTTGCACCATTTTTGTGTGTGTGTGTCCATAGAGTTCTCTAATACGAGTACTAAATGTACTGAGTTTAATGAAGTACTAGTCTGTGTGATCTCCTGGTAGGTAGCCTTCTACAAGCTGATGACGGGAGGGAGTTTGTCTCTTTTATTTGGAGTTGTTGGAACCATGTTGTCAAAGAGATAAAGACACGTCCTCAAAAGCCATGTTTTATTACTTAGCCCCAACACCTTCTACCCCTGGAATCCGGGTCATCCGTCGTGGAGCAGAGACTTGTGTTAGCTGGCCAGGCAGGCCTCTGGGCTGGACAGAAAACTTTGGGAATTTCCCCGGCCCTTCCTAACGGAAGAGAATTGGAGAGGCTCCGCAAACCTCTCCAAAAAGTGTTCTGTGCACGGGATGCGCGCGCGACCCCGAGGTTAGCAGGCCAGCAGCCCCCGGGCTCACCACTCACCGCGCGTCCCGGGCGCGCGCGCTTGGAGCGGGACCTGCGGGCCCCAGTGTGCGAAGCGGAGCGAACCATCGGGCCGGCCGGGAGAGGGTGGAGGTGCGGGACGCGATGGGGGAGGGTGGTGGTGCGGGACGCGACGGCCACGGGGATCCCCTCGCTGCCGCCGCCTACCGGCGCCGATCCGGCTCCTAGCCGGGCGTCGCGCGTGACCCGTCCAGCTGCGGGGGCCCCGGGGGCGGGGCGCCCGTGCGTCCTCCCCTCCGGCCGCGCAGGGGGTGGTAGCGGCCCATTTGAGAGTTTCCCGGGCCTCTGGGCCAACACAGAGGCGCTGCGCTCGGGCCGGGGCGGACCTACGCCGGCGCCGCGGGAGGAGGGACAAAGGGGTGGGTCCCCCGCTGGCCGGCACCCAGGCCACTAGTCGGGAGGACCGACCCGCCGCGCGGAGAAGGAGGAGGAGCGGGGCCCCCGCGGGACCCGCGCCCGAGATGCTGGTGCGAGGAGATCGCGGGTTTCCACCCCGGAGGGAGCTGTCATGCTGGCACCATGTAAGTGCCCCCTTGCGCTCTTTGGTGGGGAGAAGGGTCGCCGAGAGTGAACCTGGGAGCGCGTGGTGGGCTCCCCAGATGCGCTGTGGGAGCTGGGATTCTCTCCCCCTAGGCTGGGGGCCTCCGGGACTCCTGGATTCCTCTTCTCCTCTCTTCTCATCTCTTCTCTTCTCTTCTCTTCTCTTCTCTTCTCTTCTCTTCTCTTCTCTTCTCTTCTCTTCTCTTCTCTTTTCTCTTCGGTTTCAGATTAAGTCACTGAGCAGGGGAGACCGTCTTGAACTCTTGTCTGGGATCCCTGCTACCTTGGAGGCATCTCTGGAGCCGGTCTGGTCATCTGCTGTGTGTGTGGCTTTGTGTTTCCCCTCTCTGTTTCAAACCACACTCTGTGTTTGATTAAAGTTTCTGGTGTATATATATGTGTGTGTGTGCTTGCGGCAGACGGACAACTCTTTAGAAACCAGGATCTCCATTTCTCCCTTTGAATCAGCTGCCTCTGCGCTCACCTCGTGTAAAAAAAAAAAATCGTCCTCGGCGGGGAGAGGAGATGGAGCTTCAGAAGAAACCACAACAAGGGAGCGCTGAGTGCTTCCTCCTCGGGCATTATCTCACCTGTCATTAGTTCCTTCTCATTCTGTGTCTTCCTTGGTCGGGTTTCCGCTTTTACACAGTAGTTAGTCGAAGCTATAAATAAGCAGGGTTTTGGCTGCGGGGTTTTGACAGGGAATACTCCAGAGCTTAGTAATGGACTACGCCTCCCGCCTCTTATTTTAGCTTCGGTTCTCCGGCGGCGGCCGCGGCAGCAGCGCTGCTTCCCTGGCAGCCGTGCGCACCCTGAGTAATGGCTGTGGCTTCCCTGCAGTGCCCAGCTGATTCTTCTTACCATCCCAGAAACTGCCCTCCAGTCACACACTCCCTTCCCTCTGCCCGGGGCGTCCCGGCAGAGAGGGAGAGAGGGAGAGAGGCCCTCTTCTCCAGGTCTGTATGTAGGTGGTCCGTGCCCGGTGCGCTGGCGGTCACTTTGGGAGAACAGGGCCCTCTCCGAGGGGACCGTGGGTGGGTAGCGTCTGTACACACACCTGGGAAGGACATGCTTTAAGCGAGAAGTTAGCAGGAGCAACTGCACGTGTAGCCAAGGGCCTCGAGAATGAAATTTGTGTGTTCCATACGTGTTCACAAAACAGCTTCACTTCACGTGTGGGGGATGCAGAGGGTAAGAGGGGCACCTCTACCTACCACGTGCTTCTTGCTGGGGACGCAGGCACATAACGAAGACGGACGGGTTCCAGGGAGAAACACGGACCCGGTGCTGCAGCCTTCCTTTTGGGGAAGGTGAGGGGTGTGTGTTTCCCAAGGCGGCAGTGGCTTCAGATATGTTTCTTGAGCTTTGCCAGAGCGGCTGCCAGACTTGGCGGACGGGGAATTTCCTTCTCTGAAATACGGCCCGTGACTTTTTCCCGCCCAGGATGGGGCAGCTAATCAATACCGTCATGAGCACCTCCTGTGCTCATCACTGAGCGTGTGGTTTCTGGATGAGCCACACTCAAATTCTTCTGTGAGCCTTGAAAACTGAGCACTTGTGTTTCTGCAGCCCAGGCTGGTGGGGTCCCCGAGGAGGGGGCAGGGAGTGTGCGGGACAGAGAGACTTCCTGTGTGCGTTCCCTTCAGGTATCCTGGCTGGGAAGGCAGGATGGCGTTTGAACAGATAGCCTTGCGGGGTAAGCCGGTATGAAAACGTGGGGCCAATAACACCCCCCACCTCCTGGGGTCCAGTGAGGACGGGATGAACTACTGTAGGGGGCCTGGCACGTAGTGGGTGCTACGTGAATGGCAGCTAGTAATCCGAACCGCCAAGAGCTCCCACTATGTACGCGTTGGTTCCAGGGCTGATCAGGGACGTGGGATCCAGAAGCACATGGACAGGAGGGGCCCGGTGGGTGTCCAGGGGAAAGAGGAAGAGTTGCTTACACTCTCCTGAAAGGCCTCGACTGCCAGTGAGAGAACTTTTAAGTGGAGGGGGTGGGTGAGGGGATGGGGGAGAAGTCATACAAGTCCCTGAAGTGAACCAGTTTCCCAGCAAATACTCCACTCCAGTCCCCACACAGGGAAATACTACTATTTTTTGAGGCACTCACACGCTTAAGGCCAATGAATTTTTATGTCACCCCCTGGGAATTCCATTTGCTAGGCCTTCTCCCTACATTAGTTTGACTTTTGATCTAGTTTTTTTTTTGTACTGTTGACAAAAGGTCACAGGCAAACCATTTATCTTCTGCAGAAGTGCCTGGGAATGCAAGGGAGGTGATAACATTCCTACGGGCGACTTTTGAGTTTGCAAGGTTTTCTGTCCTGGTGGGTTTTGTTTGTTTTTGTTTTTGTTTTGTTTTTGTTTTACTTAGGAGGCAGATACGTTCTTGAAATGGTAGTTTAAAAAAGTCGTGCAGATTTGGTTTGGGAGTGGCGTGAAGTGTAGGCGTGCCTGGGGTGGGGTGAAGAGGAGGTAGGAAGGGTTAGTAATCGCTGTTGAAACTTTCAACATACTTCTAACAAGAATGTGAGCCATCTGGGAATTTTTTTCTTCTTCTTCTAATCCCTGAAACAAATCCCAGTGAGGAGTTGCGGCTTCAGATTAAATTGTCTAGGTTGGGAGTTTACTTCCTATAACATACCTCATTGATGAATTAGACCCTAAGCAGCTATCAGGGGGCCAGAAGTTTGCTGGCCTTGGGCCGCCCAGCCTTGGTGTTGAGAGACATTTTTCCTGGAAAATTGGGTGGGGCAAAGTGATTCTCTCTGGTGTTTTACTAAGTTTCTTGATCCTCAATCCAAGGGTAACAAAGACTCAGGTCAGAATTAACACGTATCTATGGGTTAAAAACTTCAATATTTACTTGAGCTTTTTAAAATTTTTTTTAATTTATTTTTTTAAAATATATTTTATTGATATTTTACAGAGAGGAAGGGAGAGAGATAGAGAGCCAGAAACGTCAATGAGAGAGAAACATCGACCAGCTGCCTCTTGCACACCCCCTACCAGGGATGTTTCCCGCAACCAATGTACATGCCTTGACCGGAATCGAACCCGGGACCTTTCAGTCCACAGACCGACGCTCTACCACTGAGCCAAACCGACCTCGGCGAGCTTTTTTTTTATTTTTAAGATTAAAAAAGAAATCCTCTCTAAAGCGACTTCGGACCTGCGTCGCCCCCACAAGAATTTTTGTTGTGACCCTTGTTAGTAGATGCCTAAATAGCTAGTAAATTTCTGAGGGTCTGGGGTGGCATTTCCATTAGACATATTTTAAAAGACCGTGAAACAGCAACGGGGAAAGTCCCCAGGTACTCGGTCCCAGCATCCAGTGTCGACGACAGCTGGGTCCGGGCTGGAAGGCTACCTAGGAAGGCAGAGATGAAGCTTGTACACTGCCCACATTGTTGAGGAGGGGATGGAGCTCTGAGTTGGAAAGTGCCTGCTTCCACTTTCTTAACTGGATTGGGAAATGCGCTTCTCAGAATAGCACGTGGTGACTGACCGCTGCACTTGGCGATTGACTGCCAGAGCCCCACAGGCCTGCAGAGACCTCCCCACAAAGGGGCCGGCTTCATTTTGGGTTTTTGACGATTGGCGCCTCAATCATCCAGCCAGGCATTGAACCCAAAGCTTCGTCAGCCTCCATAACCTGCAAGCTCAGCAGAGAGACTAGGTCGCAGGGGTGGGCAAACTTTTTGAGGGCCACAATGGGTTCTTAAACTGGACCGGAGGGCCGGAACAAAAGCAACCTGACCATGCTGGCACTCTCATCTTGGGCTGCTGGTGAAGGAGCGGAGGGGAGAGCAAGAGAACCCTCCGCTCTTTCGGCTCCGAGGGCCAGATAGAACAGCCGAACGGGCTAGATCCGGCAAACTGGCTGTAGTTTGCCCATGGCTGGACCAGGGACTGGCATATTGAAAAAAAAAAAAAATACCTGAGCATTTGATTGAGCGTTTTCTCTGCCTCCTTTGCTGTCCCCCGAACTGTGTTTTCCAAAGCGTGCTTTCCAGACAGACAGACTTGCTGACAGGGACATACCCTGTCTTTTCGTTGCATGAATATTGTCCTTGAAGAATGAAAAAACATAAAGCCAGCTACCTAACTAATTTATTGAACGGATCAGGTTACTTAGAAGGAGGCAAAAAATACGTGTAAAGTAACATAGTTCAGCTTAAGAGGAACAGCAAATGACCAGGGTGAGTGGTGTGAGGCTGTCAGAAATCATGAAGATAGCCCTTCACATCTAAGACTTGGGGAATACCGTGACGTTTGTGGAGAGCCAGGTATGCTCGACGTCACCTTCAGGAAAGTTGGGCACAGAACGGCCCAGGAAAGCCAGGAAGGTTGAATTTGACGGGTTTTTATGCCTTAACGTGTGCACCTTGCCCCTGTCCACGGAGCTCTCTTACTGTGACTGAAGACTTTAGGAAGCTCTTGAATGTCTTGCCCAATTCTCGTTCCTTTCCCCGCCTCCCGGAAGCCATCGTGTGAGCAGGGTTTAGGGTTTGTTGGTATGGCGTTTACAGGGTGGAGTGAAGGCCGCTCCTGAGGGACGTCACCCCGTTATCACGTGCGTCTCCTTTGCCATCCATCAGTGCCCAAGAATGGAGAGAGCCAGTCTCTGCCAGGTGTCAGTGCATTTAACCTGAAAAGTGTAGTTCCCACTGACCAGGGAAGTAAGCTTTGCCAAGGATTGTTGTAGGAATTAGAGATCTTGAGATAGGAGGGAAGTAACCCTGCCTTGACCCAGAGAAATGAGTGATGTGAAGCTCCTATAGGTACATGAAACCAGGATAGAGAATGTTTTGCTTTGGTCACCAAAACCCCCTGCCGGTGTTTGTTCACGCACACCATTTTTGAAAAACCCTAAGCCTTCAATTAGTAACCTGTACTTTAGTCATTTTTAAATCAGTACAGGTGTTTGTTTAGTGCCTCTGCCAGGTAGTTAAAGTTAAATCAGGTCTTTAACCTTAAAAAGATAACCAGACCTGCCTGCATCCCTTGCATACCATCATAAGTTGCAGGTCATAGCAAGATACATTTTTTGTGATGTTTATTGTAACTTTCAGGCTGAACACTTAGCCTAATTATAATATTCATGGATTGTAGTTTTAACTTATGTTTCTTTTCTCCCAACATTGTGTGTGTGGGAGGTGTGTGTGAGGGGAAGCAGTGAGATTTGGAGTTGCAGGAATGGTACTGGTGGAGGAAGCATATTCATTGGTAGATGTCTTCATGACTGAAATGCATGTTTGTGTTTTGGGAAGCTGGATACATCAGAACATTTCAAATTATGCCATAAAATCATGGCAAAGGATACAAATGTTCACTAAACTTTACCTGTGTGCATGTGTAATCACGGACTTAGACATCATTAACATGGTGATTGCTATTTCTATTGTGGACTTGAATCATCCACATGAAATATAAACATTATGTTTGCAAGGAAAAAAAATGGGCTTTTGAAACTTTAATTATAGTGTGCCTCGCCTGATAGATACCCTGTGCAAGCATGGGACTAAGTATATACTGTAGCTATTTATTAACAGTGTGTGACAGTATTGTTAGTCACACGTCAGTCAGAGGTGTTCGGAGGGAATGTATATATATAACACATTGTGGGAGAGAATTGCTGGGATAGTTGCTGGAAAGTAACAGTTGCGAAGCTGCAGCGAACAGATAATGATTAAAAGCCAGTTACATCCTCGCCACTGTAATAAAGAAAGCCTTGGTAGAGATGAGAGAATAAATACAGCAAGTACTGCCGAAACCGGTTTGGCTCAGTGGATAGAGCGTCGGTCTGCGGACTGAAAGGTCCCAGGTTCCATTCCGGTCAAGGGCATGTACATTGGTTGCGGGCACATCCCCGGTAGGGGGTGTGCAAGAGGCAGCTGGTCGATGTTTCTCTCTCATCGACGTTTCTAGCTCTCTATCTCTCTCCCTTCCTCTCTGTAAAATATCAATAAAATATATTTAAATACAGCAGGTACCTGAGTGGCAGGGGAGCAGGGGAAATGATGCTGTCTCGACATCAGTAGGAATTAACGGACTCTTGTACCGCGTGCATCTTCTAGGGCTTCTGTTCTTCCCAGGAGGAAAATAAAGTTCCTAATTTAGCTGCCAGTTTTCATTTCATTGAGAACCATTTGTAACCGCCGTCTGAGAGGAAGTGTTTCCCGTTCAAGGTTGTGGGGTGTCTTTTACGCTCATATCGCAGTGCGCCCCGGGTGGGGATGAACTTGACAACAGGGGACCAGGGGACTGTGTGCCGTGAGAAACCAGCGGCCCATTCCCAATCCAGGGAAGACTGTTGCCAAGTACATCTGGCAAAACAGAATGAACTTCTTTGAGGGAATTAATTTAGCGCACCTAACCATCTTTGGTTTTTGAAAAGTGCAGCCCTGTAGAAGAAACTTCCTGGTGAGCTCATTCTTAGGAGCCCTTTCCTCCCTAGCCCTTCTTCACCCAGGCTGAATCAGCTGCCTTCTCGCCTGTGATTGGTCAGTGTGCACATGTTAGTATTTATTAGAGCTCTTATCACGTCTGCCAGGGCCAGTCACTTCCGTCGGCTGGGAACCCCTCCCTGGCCTGAGTCATCTTGGAAACCCCAGAAGACAGGCATTGCCAAGTACCACCTCGCACTGCCTTGATTTGGGGAGGGCTTGTTGCAGACTCTAGTGAGAAGTGAAGATGCATCGAGACGTTAGAGGAGTGGGTTCCTGGCATTTCTACAGCAAGGAGATGATAGTTCGTAAGGGAAAGAAGTGTAGAATTACATACAGACCATTGTTGTGGGGGCATATCCGCTCTGCGGCTAACTAGCTGGGTGATTTCAGCAAGGCAAGCAGTTCTAGTTCTCAGTCTCTTTGTGGGGAAATGAGCTGTTATGGCTGATGGTCTCTGAAGTCATTTCGGTGTTTAAGTTTCTGAGGGAAGTTTCTGAGGGTTCTAAGTGTTTGGGTGTAAAGCCTGGAGAAAGAACATCCTATATAATAAAAGCCTAATATCCAAATCAACAGAACAGCAGAACGACCAGCGGAATGACCAGTCACTATAATGCGCACTGACCACCAGGGGGCAGACGCTCAATGCAGGAGCTGCCCCCAGCCCGCAAGCCCCAGGCCAGCCAAGGTGGGTGTGAGGGGGGGGGGGGCTCCCCGATCGCTCTGCTGGTCACCCTACAGATTAGCCCTTGTCACTGGTCAGGCCTAGGGATCCTACTTGTGTACAGATTCCGTGCACCGGGCCTCTAGTTCTAAATAATTCCTACTAATTCCTGTCATCATAAAGTGTTTCCAGGCTCTGAACAACTTTTGTGTTTCTTTTCTTTTCTTTTCTTTTCTTTTCGTTTCGTTTCGTCTTTTCTTTTCATTCTTTTCTTTTTTCTTTCTTTTCTGTCTTTTAAAAAGAGGCCCGAATGGCTCAGTTGGTTGGGTGTTGTTCCATGTACTGAAACGTTGCTGGTTCCACTCTGGGGTCAGGGCACATGCCCAGGTTTCAGGCTTGATCCCTCGTAGCTGGTGTGCAGGAGATAGCCGATTGATATGCTCTGACATTGGTATTTCTCTCTCTCTCTCTCTCTCTCTCTCTCTCTCTCTCTCCCTTTCCCTCTCTTTCTCCCACCTCTTCCTTTCTCTCTCTTAAAAAAAAAGTCAATAAACTGTTAAAAAATAAAATAAAACAGAATAGAATAGAGATCCAGTGTGTTCTCTCTGAAGGCATTGGTCTAGAAGGCAAACTGGGAACCCGAGTGGCTCTAGTTGTTTAGCTCATGAAGTGATGGGAGGATCTATTATTCAGTTGCGGCTTAAATAATGTACCAGCCCGGTGCGTGCTGGATTCTCTTCCTTACTCTGCAGCCCAGGCAAGCACGCAAAACCCTCATTTTCTCCTTCCCCTTCCCCTCCACCCTTCCCGGTAAAAGCCGCATACTGGGAAACTCCAGCACCCCAGGGACCCCATTGCTGTGGCACCAGGGTGGACGTGGCACGAGGGTGGACGTAAGGCAGGCCTACAGCTGGAAGGCCTCTGCTGTGCTCCTCACAGAGGCGCTGAAGATGAGCCTACTGGGTACTCTGGCCAGACCTCCCTGCTCACCAGTGTAAACAAACTCGCTCGCCGTCCTCGGAGCCTCAGCATCCCCTCAGGCCCCCCTGCGTTTTTCTGCCTGACTCCGTGCAGAGTCCTTCGCCTACCTTGGGCTGGCCTGTTTAGTGTCTGGGTGAGTTTTAAGAGGGGAGAGAGATTTGTGGCCTCTCAGACACCCATTGACATTTTCCAGAAATGGAACTGGAAGCATTTGTGCTTTTCCGTCTGGTGTTGTTATTGTTAAGAGTCTAAAAACAGGCAAGTGGCGACACATGGAAGTGAAGAGGCTCCGAGTTCATTTTGATTATCAGTGGCCTTCTGTCTCGCGGTACCTAAATGCGGATTTTAATCAAAGGTCCGGGAGAAACTTTTAGTCGACTGATAGCTGCTTAGGCGCGCACAGCTTGCAGATGTCCCTACTCAAGAGGCAGGAGGAGGCGGGAAAGGTTGACTCAATTTAACCGAAGAACTGAGGTTAAAAAAATTGGTCTGAAACTGGGGAAAAAAAATCCCCCAAGGAAACAGTGGTGTCCAGAGTCTGTTCTCCCGAGCCTGCTCACTCACCCTGAAGCTTTTTCTGTGTTATTATTTTTATGGTTTTCCTTGAAGTATAATTTTCTTTTTTTTAAATAATATATTTTATTGATTTTTTTATAGAGAGGAAGGGAGAGGGATAGAGAGTTAGAAACATTGATCAACTGCCTCTTGCACCACCCCCCCTACTGGGGATATGCCTGCAACTTCCAATGAGGAAGACACATGACCCTGACCAGAATCAAACCTGGGACTCTTCAGTCCACAGGCTGACGCTCTATCCACAGAGCCAAATCAGTCAGGGCTGAAGTATAATTTTCATATAATAAAATGCACAAATCTCAAGAGGAGAGCTTGGTAAATTTTTTTTTATTGTGGTAAAATACATGTAACACGAAATCAGCCATTTTAAAATCTACAATTCGGTGGCATTTAATTCATTTATAATGTTGTGCAGCCACTAGTTCCAGAGCTGATGAGTTTATGCATGAGTGCATTCACCTATGTGGTTATACGAACTTTTCATCAACCTAGAAGGTTCTCCGGCCACTTTTCCGATGGTTAGCACCCCACCTGCAAGGAATAGTTTTGCTTGACTTTGATCCATGTGCATGGAATCAAGATTTTGTGTGTGGCTTCTTCTGCTCACATGACCTTTGTGAGATTCATTTGTGTTGTAAGGCGGTTCCACAGTTCTGTTTTATTGCTGAGTAGTATTCCACTGATGTGAATTTATCATAGTCTGCTTAGCCATTCTTTTGTTGGTAGGTATTTGGGTTTATTGCCAGGTTGTTGTTTTTTCTTTTCTTTTTTATGAATAAAGCTGCTATGAACATCACCTACACCTTGTTTTGTGGACTTACTGGTAAGCACATAGTTCTTTTGTGTGAATTCCTAGGAATAGAATTGCTGGGTCATGGCTTGGGGATATATTTAGCTTTCATCCTGTAATTTCTTTTTCAAATGTGCTTTTTATTGGTTTTAGAGAGGGAGGGGAAGGGAGGGGGAGATAGAAATAAGAGAGAATCGTTGATCAGCTGCCTCCTGCACATCCCCTGGGGATCTAGCCTGCACTCCAGGCATGTGCCCTGACCGGGAATTGAACTGTGATCTCCTGGTTTTATAGGTCGGTGTTCAATCAACGAGTCACACTGGCTGGCTACTCTGTGATTCTTGAGATTTTTTTTTTTTTTTTAATGAGTATGCTTGAAATTATAGCTTGCAAGACTACAAATTAATGCAGAAACTGAAAGGTGACTTAATTCTCAGACCTGCTGCTTTTGATGTATAACTTTATGAAACTCAATGAGTGCTTTCTTTTGGCAGTCATCCTCCCTTGTTAGCTCTCAATAGAGTAAGTAAAAGGTGACCTATAAATCTGGTCTGTAGATGGGCTAACGAGGCTGTTCCCCTTCCCGCTCTGTCTTTACATTTATCCTTTGACAAGTGAAATGGAGATGATTTTGTGCTGACAGCATGCTCCAAAACGTGGGCAAAACTGGCTGTCCTCTCTTTAGCTTATATTACCAACTATGAACTATAAGGTACTGCTCTTTTATTTTTATTACATTTATTAGGGTGGCATTGGTTACCTAATGTAGTGCCCTGGAGACATTTAAAAATCTTGAATCAATGTTGGCAGACTCCTCCCTATAATGATAGCGCATGTGGAAAGAACTGAGTTTTTCTAACGCCTGACTCCTCACTCATTCACACAATTTTCCTGATAACTTTGACCGGTGTAGCCTTCTTAAGGACCTTACACTGTAACAAAAGGTGGTTAGCTAGAAACAGATGGACCGAGACGATTTATCGATTCGTGTTTTATTTGAGGCTTATGTCTATAGTGTTATTTCTGAAGGCTCCCTGCAGAGAAATGGAAAGCACGTTTTCGCCACCGGCGGAGCGGGCCGGCTCCTTTGCAGAAAGCTTCCTTAAATCTGCGTGTGCTAGAAATATCCTGACAGAAGCCCCCGCTTTATCTCCTCTCCGCCAGACTTTCCCCGCCGGCCGGGGCTGACAATGGATGTCCAAACGGTTCACAGCGGCTGATACAATGGACAAAGGGCCTCGCTGTTTGGAGAGTGGAACGTGGGGCTGAAGGGGAGCTTCTTAAGGGCATTGACCTAATTCGCTCCCTCGACAAAAATGATTGGTTTTACATATAGATGTCGGCTCTGTCTGCCAGTGTCACAGCTGGGGGTGTCACAGCCAGGAGGAGAAACCATGGTGCCGCTTGGTGCCTTTCTGTGACGTGCAGCCTTTATTTCTATTTGATGATGTCCTTAAACAAAAAAAAAAATTTTTAATTTTAAAAAATATATTTTATTTATTTTTTTAAAAAAGAAGAAGGGAGAGGGATAGAGAGTTAGAAACATCGATCAGCTGCCTCCTGTACACTCCCTACTGGGGATGTGCCCGTAACCAAGGTACATGCCCTTGACCGGAATCGAACCTGGGACCCTTGAGTCTGCAGGCCAACACTGTATCCACTGAGCCAAACTGGCTAGGGCCTTAGACAAATTTTTAAAAAGCCTAAGTAAAGTTCTACCAGTGAACTGACAGTCCACCAAAGTTGGGGGACTGAGAAAGGCAGCAGAAACTGCATCATCACCCACCCAGGTCCCCAAAAAACGTCCTCACTGGCGGGAATTGGTTCGTCACCAACTTTTCAAAGATAAAATTCTTTGTGGGCTTTTTCCTCTACGAAATATGGGGAACCAGAGCTGGGTTAAACATAAAAACTAGTAGAGGCACTGCTACACATGGAAATTCTGTGTGTGTGGTTTACTTTGTCCAGAACACACGTCGGCCATGCCTTTGCTACTTTTGACCCTGGATGTTTGCAGCCGGCACACGCGGCCGCGCAGACTGTCTGGGGCCTGTCCATAGACGCGGCGTCACGGGGGATGCCGTGTCACGGTGGGGGAGAGCTCAGCGGGCTCAGCAGGAAGCGCCGGCCAACAATTGCATTGTTGCCCTGAGCTGTTGAGTGTGAGAGTCGATGATTAAATATAAATGTTGACCTGATTGGAATCTGTCCCAGCAGTGAACTGTTCTGAAAAAAAAAAACACCCAAAAAAACCACAGTAGCTTATCATTCCACCAGACTTGTTCTTTGGGCGTTATGTTTGGGATAATGGTTTATGCAGTGAAGTGTCATAAAAGCTGGGGCGCTGTGGTGTCTCTCAGTCTCTTGTTTGTGTGTATTGACTCAATGTGTCCCCTGCTACACAGACAGTCCATTACCTTCATGGGAAGCAGCATAAGCTTTTTATTTTTTTATTTAATATTTTCTAAAAATATGTTTTATTGATTTTTTTACAGAGAGGAAGGGAGAGGGATAGAGAGTTAGAAACATCGATGAGAGAGAAACTTTGATCAGCTGCCTCCTGCACACACACTGCTGGGTATAGGCCCGCAACCAAGGCACGTGCCCCTGACCAGAATCAAACTTGGGAACCCTCAGTCCGCAGGCCGATGCTCCATCCACTGAGTCAAACCAGTTTTGGCAGCATAAGCTTTAAATATATATATATATATATATATATATATATATATATATATATATAAATTTTAGAGAAGAAGAGAGAGAGAGAAATATCATTGAGAAATGGAATCATTGATTGGCTGCTTCCTGCACATCCCCTACTGGGGATCGAGCCTACAACCCAGGCATATGACCTTGACCAGAATTGAACCTGGATCCCTTCAGTCCGCAGGCTGACGCTCTATCCATTGAGCCAGACCAGCTAGGGCCAACGTAAGCTCTTTGGTTGGGATGAATTGAGTCAAAATGAATGCTTGGAAACAGAGAACTCCGCAAAATGTCCCCAGTTAGACTTCCCTGCATGTGCCCGTCCTTTCGGAAGAGCGATGTGTTTTCAGTGAGGCCTGGGTCCTCCCTGGAGTGGGGAGGGGAGGGGCTCAGCTTCACGGGGAGGGCAGCTCTGCCCTTTGCGTTCTTAGGCAGAGAATAGTTGCTCAGTAAGTGCAGGAAGCGAAAGGAGAAGGTGGGCCCCAGAGGACTGAATGTGGGCAGCATGGGTGCCGGTCTCTCCCCCTTTCTTCCTAGCTTCTCTGCCTCCCAAAAAAGCGCTTTGCAGGCGGCTCGGGGACGATTGGAACCTGAAAAACTTTGCATTATTGGACTGACAAACCGAAAATGTGCATTGGCAGGGCTTGACAAATGGCTCTGGGCCGTGCGCGTGTTTTCTGTAAATATTGTGGGTGTGTCAGAGCAGGCTCCCTCCAGCTGACCCCTCAGGTTGGTGTGACACGCCCGCTCCTGAGGGAGCCCAGGGCACGGGCAGATATCTGCAGCTGGTTTTGCCCTGTGCCCTGAGACTTCACTTTTCTCTCGTGAAGTGAGGGAAGGAAGCCATGCGGTTGATGTCCCGTTAGTTAGACCCTTGGTTACAGGTCTGGCTGGACAGTCCCAAACCATGGGGGGCAGGTGCTAAAACCTGCTTTTATAGGGGAAGACACCGAGGCTCAGAAATGTCAAGTAACTTGCCCAAGATCACACAGCTCGTGTGACCGGGAGGGCATCTGAGTCAAGGTCCAGGTTTTTGCAGTTGCGCCAGCCTCTGCTTTTTAGAATCAGATGCGCGAAGAAATAGGGGGAGACGCTGCCGAAACCTGTTTGGCTCAGTGGATAGAGCGTCAGCCTGCGGACTGAAAGGTCCCGGGTTCGATTCCAGTCAAGGGCATGTGCCTTGGTTGCGGGCACATCCCCAGTGGGGGGTGTGCAGGAGGCAGCTGATCGATGATTCTCTCTCATCGATGTTTCTGGCTCTCTATCTCTCTCTCTTCCTCTCTGTAAAAGATCAATAAAATTATATTAAAAAAAAAATAGGGGAGACGCAACAGGCAGCATCCCTCTGTTGACTGTTAGGAGTTTAAATGTTACCATTGGACGTGTAAAGGTTTCCCCCTCGCCCCTGCCTACCCAGGAATCATGAATGACAGGAATATATCAATGTTAAGAGATTGATTCCTTCTTCAGTGGCCTCTGTGTGTCCACCACTGTGCGAGGCCCCAAAGACGCTATCCAATGAGGAGGACACACAGCCTTATGAGGAGGGAGATTACATAGACCCGTGGTCGGCAAACTGCGTCTCGCGAGCCACATGCGGCTCTTTGGCCCCTGGAGTGTGGCTCTCCCACAAAACACCACGGCCTGGGCGAGTCTGTTTTGAAGAAGTGGCGTTAGAAGAAGTTGTTTAAAACATTTGGCTCCCAAAAGAAATTTCAGTCGTTGTACTGTTGACACTTGGCTCCGTTGACTAATGCGTTTGCCAACCACTGACATAGACAACTAGCTAAAACCACAGTTTTATTACAGAAATATTGAAGAACATGCCTTGTCAAGTGAAAGTCTACTTTTTTTCAAGTTCACAGTCTCCAGTTAGAAAGGACTGTGTCATTCCATCAACTCTCCCCACAGTAGCAGTGAATGGCTACCAAGCACATGGGTTGTGGAATTAGAAAGAAGCATCTTATTGCCGAAACCGGTTTGGCTCAGTGGATAGAGCGTCGGCCTGCGGACTGAAAGGTCCCGGGTTTGATTCCGGTCAAGGGCATGTACCTTGGTTGCGGGCACATCCCCGGTGGGGGGTGTGCAGGAGGCAGCTGATTGATGATTCTCACTCATCGATGTTTCTAACTCTCTATCCCTCTCTCTTCCTCTCTGTAAAAGATCAATAAAATATATTATAAAAAAAAAAAAAAAAGAAAGAAAGAGCCAAAACCGGTTTGGCTCAGTGGTAGACCGTCGGTCTGCGGACTGAAAGGTCCCAGGTTCGATTCCGGTCAAGGGCATGTACATTGGTTGCGGGCACATCCCCGGTAGGGGGTGTGCAAGAGGCAGCTGGTCAATGTTTCTCTCTCATTGACGTTTCTAGCTCTCTCTCTCTCCCTTCCTCTCTATATCAATAAAATATATATTAAAAAAAGAATGACTTGTTATAAAAAAAAAAGAAAGAAAGAGCATCTTACTAGCAGGTATGCTATGTTTGGGACTTTGCCTGTTAAAGGTCAGAATTCCATCACAAGTTCCCTGAGGGTCAAAGTACGTCTTTTAAAATATGAAATACCTCTAAGAGGTTTAGGCTACCAGACACTCACACTTTAAGTGTGACATAGGACAGTCAGTCAGGTTATTCTGTATCTGAAACCATGTGCATTGAGAGAGTAGGAATTTTTAAAAAAATGTGTTTTTGTTGATGTTTTAGAAAGAGGGGAAGGGAGAGGGATAGAAACAAAAGACAAGAGAGAAACATCATTGATCATGGCTGCCTCCTGCATGTCCCTGACTGGGGACCGAGCCCTGTACTGCAGGCACTTGCCCCGACTGGGAATCGAAATGATGCTCAACCACTGAGCCACACTGGCTGGGAAAGTGATGATTTTGAATGGGGATACAAGTGAGGGGGCGTTTTGACCCAGAACATTTTGGTGCTGGAGCAAGCCATTATAGGATGCCAGGTGTTTGCCTTGGATGGGTGGGGTAGGAGAAGATCGAAAGCCAGAGCAGCCAGCCCAAGGGGTAGAAAGAGCAAGGAAATCTCTAGAAGCTATTTCTCTCCTGTTCCTTCCTGGAATGCTACTCAGGGTGCTTTTGTCTCTTCCTCACCTGCTCCTGCACCGCCTCCTCCCCCAGGACCCGGCATGGATGAGTGAGATGTGCTGATAAGGCTGACACTGTGTGAATGCTCAGCCAGGTTGTATGCTCAGCCAGGACAGATGCAGGAGATATAATTCTGATCAGATTGAGTCGGACTTGATGGTGGGTAGTGGAAACTTACCGTCTTTACAAACAAGTTTCTTCTAACGCAGGGTTTGCCTGGGGCTGGGGGGGGGGGGGGGAGGTGCTGCATCCTCATGGTCTTTCTGTGGGCTGCCCCGACAGAGGAGGTCGGGAGCCAAGGTTTTCCCTCCTCTGTGTCCATCCCATTTCTTTGCAGAGTCTTTTGCCCGGTATGTGTGTTGATAATACTCACACATGTAGTTAATTATCTACTCTGAGGAAAATCTGAAGCATGGTTTTGATCTCGGGCCAGCTTCCCCCTCAGAACTCGATTGGAAATGGTGGACAAGTTCAGATTTTTAGATTAGGCAGGCTATCCCCAGGGAAGTTCCACTGTTACCACAACCGAGGGCAGTGCCCTTGGAATTGACCCGACTTTTGGATGATGTACCCTCTCAGAAGTCACTCATTATTCATTTAAAAAGGAGAAGAAATACACAGGCAAACAAAACAGGATTATCCCTATAACTAGGGACTGGCTGCTCAGGACAGACCTGAGGCTTGCTGAAGGTGGAGGTGAGGAAGAAAAGCAAAAGTCAGACAGCGCGTGCACCTCCGTTGGCACCAGGGTGAGCACCTTGCGGGAAAGGACCAGGCCTGGGTGAGCAGACACCTGCACGTTAGTCATCTGCCACTAAATTTTGCATAAGTTGAAACCAGGGATGGGCAAACTACAGCCAGCTGCCGGTTTGGTTCTTTTTGCTTGTTTTTCTGCCCTCTAAGAACTGTTCTTACATTTTATAATGGTTACATTTTATTTATTTATTTGATATATTTTACTGATTTTTTTTTTTTGATTTTTTTTTTTTTGGCAGAGAGGAAGGGAGAGGGATAGAAAGTTAGAAACATCATTGGGAGAGACATCAATTAGCTGCCTCCTACACACCCCTCCTGGGGATGTGCCCGCAACCAAGGTCCATGCTCTTGACCGGAATTGAACCTGGGACCTTTCAGTCCACAGGCTGACGCTTTATCCACTGAGCCAAACCACTTAGGGCTGGCTAATGGTTACATTTTATTTTATTTTTATTTATTTTTTTAAACATATTTTATTGATTTTACACAGAGAGGAATTGAGAGGGATAGAGAGTTAGAAATGTCGATGAGAGAGAAACATCGACCAGCTGCCTCTTGCACACCCCGCACTGGGGATGTGCCCACAACCAAGGTACGTGCCCTTGACCGGAATCGAACCCAGGACCTTTCAGTCCGCAGGCCGATGCTCTATCCACTGAGCCAAACCGGTTTCGGCTAATGGTTACATTTGAAAGGGTCAGTATCTGTATAATGCTAAAATATATCAACTATGTGGCCCTTTAAGAAAACGTTGTCTGGCCCCTGGTTCAGAACTCTAGAATCACCCGCTTGTTCTGTTGCCAACATGGAACAGTCATGCCAGGATGCCGACCTGTGAAAGATTCTGGCTCCACAAGGATGCTCCTGTCCGAGGTCCCTCTTGGCTGTGGGTAAAGCGTGAGAGAAGGGGTTGGATGGGCGTGCCGAAGGGGTGGTTTGCTTCTGGTTTCCATTGAGGCAGGTCCCAGGCTGACAACAGGGGCCAGCTGGGAAGTGCTGAGTATAGGCTTCTTCCAGGCTAAGCAGTAACATCGGTGAAAATGTGGAGGAGTATGCTTCAAAGTGCATTTTGTTTTTAGGGTTTTTTTTACAGAGAGAGAAAGGGAGAGAGGGAGAGAGGGAGAAACATCTATGTGAGAGTGAAGCATTGATTGGCTGCCTCTTGCACGTCCCCTCCTGGGGGTTGAGCCCACAATCCAGGCATGTCTGGGAATGGAACTGGCGACTTTTCAGTGCACCGAATGCCACCCAATCAGTTGAGCCATACCGGCCCAGGCAGATGGTGCGATTTGTTCCCTCGGTCCTTTGACTTAATCTGGGGTGCTCGCCCATTTATCAGAATGCCTGGTATTTTTCTGTTCCGTGCCCTGACCACGGGTTTCCTGGCCACCCTGAAGTAACGTGCTGCAAAGGTGCCTTTGGAGCCTGCCTCAGAAATGACAGATCTTCCTTCTTTCCTCACAGAGGGAGAGCCTGATGATGCCCGAGCCCTTGGCCGAGCAGCAGGCCTCAGCGGCACGTGGAACCCGGGCCAGGCCTCTCCCTCCTCCTCCCCAGCTCCTGTGTCCACCCAGGGCCGCCCACCTAGCTTACATGTCTTCCCTGCTTCCTAGCAAGATGAGCAGTTTGGACTCAAAGTGCTAAAGATACAAATCCACTGGTCCCACCTCAGACTTTGTACTTATTTTGCTCATTAATGAGGCCAAGATCCTTCCCGAGACCCCGGCTTCCCCCCTTACCCCCCTCTCCCTTGCTCCCCTGCTTTCTACACTTGCTTGCTGGCCCCCTGATTTATGTGTGGGAAGCCACAACCGTGTGTATTATCCTCACTGTCTGAGTCTCCAGGGCTCCGTACAAAGCCTGGTATGAAAGAGGCGCTTAATAAATATTTATTGAATGAGCTGATGGATGGATTCCACTTTCCACGTGAAACTTTATAACTTCTGTAGCTTTTTTCCTGGAAAATGACGTTCCTCCGCAGCACCTATAATTAGGTCCGGAGATCCGCAACTGGAAAGTGTTATTCCTCTGACTGTCCATCCCACAGCGCCCAGAGCAGGGTCAGAAACACTGTCGGGTGTTGATTGATGGTCATATGCTTCTGTGTTTCCATTTAATGTTAAGGAGCGACAACTAAAAGAATAATTGTTCCCTTTTAGTGATCGTCACCCCCTTCACTATTTGCACATTTTTACTCGGCCTCTTAGAAAAGCTATAATGGCGGGATTTTATTGTGATGACTCAAGTGTGAAGGGAAACAGCCTCTCCCCTTTTATTATTGCGCCACCTAGTGGATCGTGCCTGTATACGGTGCCGTGGCCTTTGCTGATTTCCAGATAATTCTATATTCAAAAAGAGGGGAAATGCGGGGAACTTTTTTTTAATGCTTTAAGGCTGCGTACAATTTCTGCCCACAGTGTGTGTCACTAGGCAGAAATGGATTTTCTTGAGACGAGCTCAACATTGTTTAATTTAGAATTTAACAAAGAAGTTGCTGCATATCTGAAATGTCCCATGTTACCAACAAAAGAAAACAGTGAGTTGAGAGAAGGGTGTGTCCCACACATTTTTTTTTTCATGGCCTGTCAGTTTAACTCACTTTATGTGTTAATGGTAAACAAGATACTAGGTCAAGAATGAGTAGTGTTTTTTCTAAGCTTGGAAACGTGCTGTCTCAAACATCTGAACTTCTTTTTCCTTTAAATTTTGTCATGAGAGAAAAAAAATGTAGGAGACTATTTTCGTGTAACTTGCTTTTCAGTTTCATCTACTCTGTTTTATTTTTAAGTCCAAGTCATTAGCAAAGCGTGTACATTTCCATTTTCATTATTTTTAAAAAAAGATATATATTTTATTGATTTTTTTTTTACAGAGAGGAAGGGAGAGGGATAGAGAGTTGGAAACATCGATGAGAGAGAAACATCGATCAGCTGCCTCCTGCACACATCTGCCTAGTGGAGATGTGTCCGCAACCAAGGTACATGCCCTTGACCGGACTCGAACCTGGGACCCTTCAGTCTGCAGGCCGATGCTCTAGCCACTGAGCCAAACCAGTCAGGGCAACATTTTCATTGTTTTTAATAGTTTGTCATCTAGGTGGGAGGTGGATGCAGGAAATTCCACCGTTCTTTCCCCTTCCTGCCTCTGGTCTCTGTTGCCCCCTCCTCTTAATGGTGTTGTGTTCTAGTACCACCGAGGCTTCTTTTGTATTTCTCCCTCGATTTCGAGGAGATTCGGTGGACACGCAATGCGCTAAATGCACAGTGAAGGAACACGTCCCCTTATCAAGTTTATGATGCTTTAAATATGTAACAAGTACTAATGCAGTTGAAGCTATAAATTGTAAACTCTTTAATCATATCTACAGATGAATAGTTTAATATAAAATGTCTTTTACATTCATGTTTCAAACTGTCATTTGCTCACTTTTACCAACGACAAAGAGTTCCCAATCTCCCCTCCGGGCACTCCTCCCTTCCCCCAATCTTAATTTTTTAAAAAAATATATTTTTTATTGATTTCAAAGAGGAAGGGAGAGGGGGAGAGAGAAACATCAGTAATGAGAATCATTGATCGCCTCCTGAACGCCCCCTACTGGGGATGGGAGGTGTGTGTGCAGGGGGACATGCATCTTCTTACCCACAGATCCGAGGCAGGAATTGAGACTGTGCTTTTCTAACGAGCTCTCGGGTGTGGCAACACAATTCCTAAAGGTGAGGGTCTTTGTGGCCCTGCGTTTATTCCCCAGTCCTGGGAGGAAAGGCATGCCTTTGAGGCTCAGATGCTGTGCATGGGCTTCCTGGCTCTCAGGGGAGGGAGGGAGCAGGCACGGATACACGCCGGGAGCACTATGCCTTGGGACTGGGAGGGACAGCCTACCTTGGGGTCTCATCCAGGGCCAGCTGGCAGGACTCACCCAAGGACTCTGTTCATTGTTTTTCTAACCTGCCTTTTGCCAGCTCATAATTTTCTCTATCTCGGTGCCTGTCATGGGGTGGTGGTGGTGGTGGTGGTGGTGGTGGTGGTGGTGGTGTGTGTGTTTGTTTTACACGAAAGCTATGTTTTAATGTTTTGCAGGCTTAGTCAGGTTGAAAATCATAACGTGGACGGGGCCGTGTCTCTGCTGGTAAATTAGCACCTTCCTTTGTGGCTTATTAATGGCTTTGCAATGACAAATAAGAAAGGTCCGTTTAAATGGTAATTACAACGTGCTGGTCAGTGTACCAGAACTGTGAACACAGGCCTTAAATATAATGTGATTATCTGCTGATGCTTCTATGCCTCATAGTTGGTTAAAAGTAGACTCATGTAGGGCAGGTCTGGGTTCATTCAGACTGTGACTAGCCACCTAGTGGCTTTGGGGCCAAGGGCAAGTTCTTAATATCTCAGGACACATACACACACACACACACACACACACACACACACATCCAAGTTCTTAATATCTTAGGACACACACACGTGCGCGCACACACACACATTCGTATATGTACTAGAGGCCTGGTGCACGGGATTCGTGCACTGGTGGGGCGTGGCCTGAGGGGATAGGCCCGCTGTGGGAGCGCTGCTCATCCAGGTCAGCCAAGGGGCCATGGACCTGCCCGTGGAGCGGCTGCTCCCTGGTCCGGCATCTTCCGGGAGCACTCGCCTCTCCAGGGGACCAGGCCGGGGCCGGGCCCAGCGACAGTAGCACTCAGACAGTAGCACTGAGAGGCGGCGGAATAGGCCTGAGTCCCGCAGCAGCCACGAGCCACCTCCCTGCCTCCGGGGTCAGCTCTGCGAGCCCAGCCGTGGTGCTGCTGCATGGCCTGCGGGTGTGCAGAGGAGGCAGCACGGAGTAAGGAGGAAGGGCCTGTGGCTCCTGCATCGAGCGTCTGCACCCTGGTGGTAACTGTGCACCATAGCAACTGGTCGACTGGCCGTTCGGTCACTGGCCTTTTATTTTGCAGGCTAGGATAATGTATAATGACATGTATCCAATACATATGTGTGTGTGTGTGTGTGTGTTTTAAATTAAGACTATTTCTTTCTAGATCAGTTTAAGGTTTGCAGCAAAATTGAGGGAAGAGTACAGAGATTTCCCATACCCCCCCCCCCCCCCCCGCCCCACCGATGCACAGCCTCCCCCATTATTTTTAAAAAAATATATTTTATTGATATTTTACGGATAGGAAGGGAGAGAGATAGAGAGCTAGAAACGTCGATGAGAGAGAAACATCAACCAGCTGCCTCTTGCACACCCCCTACCGGGGATGTGCCCGCAACCAATGTACATGCCCCCGACCGGAATCGAACCCGGGACCCTTCAGTCCGCAGACCGACCTCTACCACTAAACCAAACCAGCTTTGGCAACCTCCCCCATTATTAACATCCCACACCAGAGTGGTGCATTCATTACAGTTGATGAATCTACGCTGACACCGAAAGCCTTATCACCGAAAGCCCATCATTTACCTTATAGTTCAGTCTCTTATGTGGGTTTGGACACACATGTATAATGACATGCATCCCATCATTATCACACAGAGTATTTTCACTGTCCTAAACATCTTCCGTGCCCCGCCTGCTCAGGTCTCTCTCCCTTCCTCCCTCCCACCTTCTAACCCCTGGCAAACACTGACCTCTTTATTGTCTTGTAGGTTTGCCTTTCTCAGAGGTTATAGAGTGGGAATCCTACAGTTATATAGCTTTTTTCCCGATGGGCTCCTTTTACTTGGTCACGTGCATTTCTGCGTTCTCCATGTCTTTTCATGGCCCGATAGCTCATTTCTTTCCAGCTCTAAATAATGTTCCATTGTCTGGATGGACCACCATTGTTACCGTGTTTCCCCGAAAAGGAGGCATCCTCCGAAAATAAGACCTACTTCATGGAAAACATAAGACATCCCCTGAAAATAAGACCTAGCGCATCGTTGGGAGCAAACATTAATACAAGACATTGTCTTATTTTCGGGGAAACAGGGTATCTGTCCACCTCCCGAAGGGCGTCGTGGCTGCTTCCAGGTTCTGGCAATTCCGAATAAAGCCGCTCCGAACATCCCTGCGCAGGTTTCTGCGTGGACGGGAACTTGCGTTGCCTTTGGGTGAACACCAAGGAGCACAATTGCGGGGTCCCGGGGTGAGAGTAGTTTACTAGTAGTTTTGTAAGAACCCACCCGACTGCTTTCCAGAGTGGCTGCCCGGTGTTCCGCGCCCGCGGCGATGAATGAGTGTTCCTTTTGCCCCTCCCCCTCCCCAGCCTTTGTGGTCGGGGTTCCGGACTGTGGCCAGCGCGGTAGCCAGCCCACAGGATGGGGGGCGCCCTGTGAGTAATTGTCTAGGGTCCTTGGTCTGGTGCCCTGCTGCGCGTTAATGACTTCCTGTCTTTGCAGCTCTCCATAGCCTTCTTATCTCTGGTTCCCAGGGCCCGTGTGTTTTAAGACTACCACGCGGTAGATGAAGCTATTTTGACATCTCTGTCCGCGCCGAGGATGTGTGCGCTCAACAGTTGACTGCCCAGCGCACTGAGTACGTGCAGCGTCTTGAATGCACCCTGAAGGTCATCCCTCCTGGCTGTGGCTGTGCTGTTCCCTCTTCCTAGAAGGTCCACCCACCCAACACATCAGAGCCCTGAGTGGGAGGGTGGGTCTTCCCTGGGGCTGGTGCACCCCCCACCCCCCACCCCCAGTGAATAACTTCCACCCATGCCATCGATTTCCGTTGCCGTCCCTGCCATTACCCATCACCCACCTTGCTCCAGCCCCTTGTGGCCCTTTTTTCTTCCATGAACGTTCTAACCTTGCTTCTCCTAAGGGCCGTGGCGTCTGCTGGTCCCTCTGTCTGGAGGTCTGCCCAGAGTGTCTTATCATTAGTTCCTTCCGATGTCACATCTCATGGCCCTCAGCGCTACCTGAGATTATAGTATGCTTACTTGTTCATTGCCTGTCTCCTCCTCTAAACTCCTCCCAGTGAGGGAAGGGTTTGGGCTTGTTTATCCCCCCGGGATCTAGAACAGGGTCTGACACATCCCAGAGGCTCCCGGAGCGCTGGTTGCATTATTTATTTGACGGCGGTTGTCTTCGCAGGGCTGTGATTATGGTCCCACTTCCCCACGGGGCTGTGGCTGCCTTAGGGTGGGATTCAGTGCTGTTTGTCTTTCCATCCTCAGGGCCAGTGGATTGCTGCTCAGGAAATGTGCTTGAATATGTGAACATGGAAGTTAGGGATCCTTGAGAAATAAATCCTTGCATTCTTGAGATCTTCTCAAGGAGGCAGCTGTCCACCACAGAATGTCCATGTGAACAACTGACTGCTGGTCAGAACAGGCTGGGGTTCGGGTGGCCGTTCTCTCCGGCCTTCTTCAGGCCCTTCGTGGTTCTTTAGGCCCTGGGTATTCTCTCTCTCTCTCTCTCTCTCTCTCTCTCTCTCTCTCTCTCTCTCTCTCTCTTTCTCATTCTTTGTCAGAACTTATCCCAGTGTCCCTTGCTCATGGTGAACACCCTGCACTCCCCACCCACTCTGACTAGATCAGATGCTGGCTCTTGCCAAGCTTCCCGAGGGCTGTGCTGTACCTGGTCTGACCTTCATTTGATCCCCAGACCGTGCACACTGCACCTGGTAAACATTCGTTGAATGACTACAGAGGGAGCGGTAGCCTGTTTGCACACCCATGTTCGTAGCAGCGTTCTTCACAACAGTCCAGAGGTGAAAGTAACCCAAGTGTCTCCATTGGCAGACACATGATTGATAGATAAACAAAACGTGGTCTGTACGTACCATGGAATAATATTCTCCCCGGAAAGGAAGGAGATTCTGGCAGATGTTACAAGGGTGAACCTTGACATTGTGCTAAGTGAAATGAGCCAGACACAAAAAAAGACAAACACTTTATGATCCCACTTACGCGAGGTGCCCGGAGTAGTCCAGATCATAGAGATGGTTGCCTGGGGTCCTCAGGAGGGGGAAGCAGGGATTTGTTTAATGGGAACAGAATTTCAGTTTTGCAAGATGAGAGTCCTGGAGATTGTGCCACAGTGAGAAAGGATCTGCTGCTACTGAGCTGCACGCCGAGGAATGGTTGTGAGTTTATGTTGTGTGTGTGTGTGTGTGTGTGTGTGTGTGAGCACAATTTAAAAAAAATAGTGCAGGAAGAAACTGGAGTTCTTAAATTGTAGGATGCCTTTGACTTCTGGGCAGGATGCATGAATTTAAGGGGAAAGGTAGTATCTATTTCCTCACCAGGGAAGCTCACGTGATTTCCTGAGGACTGTCAGAGTGTAGGCGTGAGCTGCCTTAAGCAACCTCTCTTTCTCCACCTGGATTCTCGGCACCTGGCACCCAGGAGCCTGCCTGTGCCTGCACAGCTGGCGCTGAGTCCTAGGCACCCTCAGTTTCCAAGATCCTCCTCCAGTGGGGTTCCTTTATTGTGTGTGTGTGTGTGTGTGTGTGTGTGTGTGTGTGTGTGTGTGTTTTGTTGTTAATCCTCACCCGAGGATATTTTTTCCATTGATTTTCAGGGGGAGTGGAAGAGAGAGAGAAACATTGAGGTGAAACACATAGATTGGTTGCCTCCTGCACCAGAGCCCAGGCCGGGGAGGACCCTGCAACCAAGGTATGTGCCCCTGACTGGAATCGAACCCAGGACCCTTTGGTCCGCAGGCCGACACTCTATCCACTGAGCCAGACTGGCCAGGGCAGTAGGGTTCCTTTGTACTCTCTGTGCTCTTCAGTGTGAGATTTGAAACAAACTTTCATTAACTTCCCATCCTGTTCTTCTGTTCCAGCACTTTTGAAGAACTTACTCTTGCCCCGGCCGATGTGGCTCAGTTAGTTGGGCATTGTCCTGGGCACCAAAGGGTCACTGGTTCCATGCCCATTTTGCAGGCTTGATCCCGGTAGGGGGCATGCAGAAGACAGCCTATCCGTGTTTCACTCTTGCATCAGTTCTTCTCTCTCTCCCTCTCCCTTCCTTTCTCCCTAAAAATCAATACAAAAATAAGTATTAAAAAAAACAAAAACAACACTTTTCTTTTGTAGGGTCCAAGGGAGGACACAGACATTCTGAGTGCCCATGTGAATTAGTACTGCAGCATGCACACGTGGTAGGGGTTGCCTTGTTTCACGCTGCCAAATAGATAGTTGGCCCTCTGAGGTGTAGGTGGGAGGATCCCCATTTTATGAAGAAGGCAACAGAGAGCCATCCAAGGCTCACAGCTAAGTGACAAAGCAGATGGAGATGGCACCCCAGACTTTATGTCATTAAAACTCGCATTACTGCCTCTGTTCAGGTTATTTCCTCTAGAGTCCAAATTTATCTCCATCTCTGCCTCAAAAACCGGATGGCACACTGCTCACGGCACACTGCTCAGGCGCACTGGAGTGACATGATCGCTGGTTCCCGGAGACCATGCTTCCAAAACCCCGCACCTCCATCTCAAGCCCCAGGCACATCCTGAAACCTCTTTTCTCAGTGTTCGGAGACCTAAAACGGGCTTCCCAACAAAGACGCCTAAGATGAGCAATCTTAGGTAGGAAAGACAAAGAGAGAAACAGAGAGGAGGCCCTGTGTTTCTCTTTTACCCGGTCCCTTTTCAGAAAGGTTGGAGGGCAGAGTGCCGAGGGAGCACCCTGTCTCTGTCCTTGACTCAGCTCCGAGTTGTACCAACTCCCCAGTCCTATCTTCCTCTGGCCAGCAGCAGACCTCGTGATCTCCAAGGATGTGCAACATTGACCTTCATGCCTTTTCATTTCTGTGTTACGTTAGCATGCCAGTTCACCTGCAATGTTCACAGCTAGTAGCCGGCTTACAGTATGTGTGTGTGTGTGTGTGTGTGTGTGTGTGTGTGTGTGTGTGTGTGGTGATTATAGGTGGGTCAATATCAATAAATACGTCCGCGCATACTCCTTTCTGTAGCATTGCTCTCTAGGATCCTACTTAGCTTCTTCTTAGATCGGAATCCCCTGGTATGTCTAGAAGGAAGGAATGTTTGCTCCGACGCTCTGGGTCCCTCGCCGGGGCGAGAGGGAGGGACGGAAAGCCGCGAGAGCGGTGCCCTCCCAGGCTGCCTGCCTTGTTTCCCACCAGTGATGCTTCTCAGAGCGTTCGGCATCCCTGCCGCCCGCCCGGGTGTCCCTGTGCGTGCGCGATGGCCACAGGGTTTGCCGGGAATGTGGGCCACTATCGTGGCGGCCTTACATAACGGCGCGCAGGGGTGGCAGTGGGCGCGCAGCCTGGCGTGTGGGCAGCGGCCTGGCCCGGCCACTCCCCGGCGTGGCCATGAAGATGGCTCAGGCCCTGCAGCGGATGTGGCTCCAGGCCGGCAGAAAGCTGGGGCTGTTGAAAGGCCATGTGAGTCTCTCTTTGCCAGCTGTCACCCCTTCTTCTTTCTCAGCCTTTCCTTTCAGGATGCGGTTGGGTGGATGGGTAGGGGGTGGGGGGGGAGGCAGCAAAATCCCTCCCTCCTTTCTCCGTGGGGTTGTCCGTGCTTTCCGTAACACATGGGGAGATGCAGATGGCAGTCCGTCCTGGGCTTTTTAATTACTTGCCTCATGTTTAGCGGACTCCTGTGAAACGGATTGCCCCCACCCCCAACCCCGGGATGTGTGAATCGAAGGCTGCTGTTTCCCAGGGACTCGGGGAGCCGGTGGTGCTTCCTGGGGAAACCTCATAGACGGCTGCATGGAAGATGTGGAAGATATAGGAACGCCTTGTTTTTTGGGAAGAGCCTTTGGCTTCCTTATTCTGCAGAAATCTATATTCTTTTTATTTTTATTTTATTTTATTGATTTTCCACAGAGAGGAAGGGAGAGGGATAGAGAGAGCTAGAAACGTCCATGAGAGAGAAACATCGACCAGCTGCCTCCTGCACACCCCTCTCTGGGGATGTGCCCCCAACCAATGTACATGTCCTTGACCTGGGACCCCTCAGTCCGAAGGCTGACGCTCCATCCACTGAGCCAAACCAGTTTCAGCAGAAATCTATATTCTTCTTCTTTTTTTTTTTTTTAAATATTTCTTTATTGATTTCAGAGAGGAAGGGAGAAGGAGAGATCAAAACGTCAATGATGAGAGGGAATCATTGACTGGCTGCCTCCTGCATGCTCCCCCCCGCCCCCCATTGGGGATCAAGCATGTGTCCTTGGCTGGAATCGAACCTGGGACAGAATCGAACCTGGGACCCTTCAGTCCACAGGCTGACGCTCTATCCACGGAGCCAAGCCGGCTCTATGCTTAGGCTTCTCGATGAGAAGATAAAGGTTTCCTCCTGCCCTTTTTGTGTAGCTTGGACAAAGGTAGTGCTGTAACATGTAGGAGTGTTTACTCTCATGGCTTGGGTCTTTGTCAGGCATGTCCCTTCTGCGCCGGGTTCACTCCTCTTCACCTTGAGCTCTGGCCTCCATCGCTGGGAAGCAGCCGTTTGGCTGCTGAGGGGGAGACACGGGGCACTGGAGACTTAGGGTCTCTGTCTTTTGGTTGGGTTTCAATATGTTTCCATATCATTGATAGAAAATGCAGGAAGTTTCCCGTTTGGCCAAGCTTCTTCCAAAGGGAAGAAACTTTGTAACAACTGGAGGGTACTTTGAAAAGAACAGGTCAAATAACTGTTTGTCTTTGTTCTCCCCCCCCCCCCCCCCAAGAAACTACCTTACTGTTAACACAAAGCTTTTCTGTTTATGGTAGAAAAATTAGCTCTCTTCACTTTCCATGTCCTGCAGAAATGATTCCTCCTTCTTTTTTTTTCTTCTGGTTATTTATTTATTTTTTAATTTCTTTATTGATTAAGGTATCACATATTTGTCCTCATCCCCCCATTCCCATCCCGACCCCCCCCTCCCCTGTTGTCTGTGACCACTGGTTAGGCTTATATGCATACATACAAGTCCTTCGGTTGATCTCTCCCCCCTACCCCTCCCCTCCCCTACCTTCCCTCTGAGATCCCACAGTCTGATTGATGCTTCCCTGTCTCCGGGTCTGTTTTTGTTCCATCAGTTTATACTCATTATTTCCCCTAGATGAGTGAGCTCATGTGCTATAAGAAATACACTCATAAGAACGGAAAATGAGACAAGCAATAATGGTTACACTGAGAGGCAAATGAGTCAGTCTGTAGTGAGTTTCTTTCTCGGCCAACAGTTCTTTTGAGACCCAATTTCAATGTCAGGCAGTTCCTTATGTGTACATGTCAGCCATGATATTTCAGTTTTGGGTGGTGGACAAATGGTGGTGATGCAGGTCCGACCCTCTCTGGTTTGGTCCTGGGCAGCCTGCAATGACTGACAGCTGCTGACTGTTAGTATGGCAAGGCGACGTCAGCGTCTTCCAGCTCTGGACTGCTTCTCTTCTGTCTTCATGGCTGGAGCAGTCCTGTCAATTCCTTCTAATATCGAGGAGCTTGTTATTAATAACTCCTTTCATGAAAAATGAAAGTGACGAGAAAAAAGCGGGGCAGCACACGGATCCCGGGCAGCTGGAATGTTGACTTGGGGTGAAAAGGAGGCTTGGAGTCTCCTGCACCTCGCAGCCCCCAGAGCTAGCCTCAGTCCCCACCTTTCATTCCCGTCCATGCCTTCATACACCCTCTCACGTGACTGCTTCTGCCTCCTGCCCTGTCCTTCCTTCAATAGAAATGATCACCCTTTCTTCTGCTCTTTCACCTTGCAAAATCTGTGCTGCATTAGAGAATATTTGTGCGCATATATGCATCACCCATGGACACGGACAATAGGGTGGTGAAGGCCTGGGTGGTGGAGGGCAGGGTGAGCTAGAAGAGGTCAGTGGGGGGGGGGGGGCATATGTAATACTTTGAACAATAAAGATTTATTTATTTTAAAAAATATGTTTTATTGATTTTTACAGAGAGGAAGGGAGAGGGATAGAGAGTTAGAAACATTGATGAGAAAGAATCATCGACCAGCTGCCTCCTGCACACCCCCCACCGGGGATGTGTCCGCAACCAATGTACATGCCCTTGACCAGAATCGAACCCAGGACCTTTCAGTCAGCAGACCGACGCTCCATCCACTGAGCCAAACCGGTTTCGGCCAAAAGCATAATCTTAACACAAATCCCCGTGAGCTCGTCACGCGTGTCCATGAGCGTTCCCTGAGAAGGACGCAGACCTTGGTAGTCTTCCCTATCTGTGCCTCACTCCTCAGCCATTTCATCCTGAATTTTGTGTTTCTCGTTCCCCACACACATCCATACTCACAAATATCCCTACCAAAAGGTTAGTTTGGTTGGCTTTCCCCCCCTCTCATTGTGATACAATCTGCATCACCTAAAATTTACAGCCTTAGCCAAATTCTTACCAGTCCAGTACAGCGAAGTCTGTTCATGTTGTTGGGAACAATGATCTCACACTCGACGAATCTTTCTAGGATGTTTCTCACTCAGTGGTATGTGTGAGATGCGTGTGCTGTTGTATGTTTGGCTCTCGTGTGTCTTCGTTGCTGTATAACATTGCATTTTAATAATAGATCATGATTTTTTATGTCCTGTCTGCTTTTGGTTGCTATTGGGCTTGTTTCTAGGTGTTGGCTGTCGAGGGCATTGCTGCTAAGAAGACCCTCTTGTGTACCCTTGTGCACACATTCATACATTTACTGCGTCATGGAATATTCTTTATCTTTGACACATGCGTGCTCTCCCTATGGCCCTGCATGCAAAGTGCCCTAATGGTAAACATCCGCCACCCCCCTTCCCCCCGCCCCCCGGCATTCACACAGACATTCTGAATACTGATGGAGGTTCTCTGATCTGTGCACAGCCCAGCACAGGGTGGGGAGGACCCAAGGCCCGGGGTTCCACGTGAAAGGCATGAGCTCAGCTCTCAGCTCTGCTGCTGCACGCTGGCAGCCTGCCCGCAGGGATGCATGCAGAGCTGGCGTTCTGAGGGATAGGTGTGATTATTGGGGGTGGTGGTGGTGGGGGGGGCGCTGTGTGCTTCTGAAAAGGTAATCTTGTGTAGAGAAGAGGCGGGGCAGACACTCAGTGATTGGTTTTTGGGGCATACTTGGGTTGGAAAACTCCACACGGGCTTTGGCTGTTTTACTCACCAGTGTATCTCAAGTTCCGGGAACCACCTGTTTGGTGCGCAGGGGTTGCTAATAATTATTTTCCAATGAACGAGTGAGGGAGGGAATGAAGGAAGGAAGGCTCTCAATGCATGAAGGGTTTCCTCTGAGACCTTTGCAAAAAGGTCACAGCTCTGTGGGTTAAATAAATAAATACATACACGTAGTTACTGTATATTTTTAATGCTCAAAGGAGGTATTAAACTTTATTTTTCTCCAATTCCCTTACCTTTAAGATTTTAAATTTATCATTTAGTTTAACAGAACATATATTCTTTTACTATTATGTGTAAATAGTGAATGTGTTTTGCCACAGTTTCTTAACCCTGAGTAAGAAGACCCTTGCAGTTTGATGAGAGTCCTATCAAAGCTGGTGAGACTTTTGGGCACCTGGCAAGGTTTGATTAAGAATTTGACTTAGGCCGAAACCAGTTTGGCTCATAGGTGGAGCGTCGGTCTGCAGACTGAAAGGTCCCGGGTTCGATTCCGGTCAAGGGCATGTACCTTGGTTGCGAGCACATCCCTGGTAGGGGGTGTGCAAGAGGCGGCTGGTCGATGTTTCTCTGTCATCGACGTTTCTAGCTCTCTATCTCTCTCCCTTCCTCTCTGTGAAATATCAATAAAATATATTTTAAAAAAAGAAGAATTTGACTTAGTCCTACTGGTAGTGGCAGGGGATTAACCCGCTCTCGGGCAAATCTAATTTTTTTTTCTCACTTCTGCCACCTCCCCTTTACCCCACTAACCACTCCCTCCATCCAGTAGATCTGGGGCAGATCTAATTTAAGTCACCCCTGCAGGCAGCACAGAAATCAAGACAGTATAATCTCATTATGGGAGAACAGTGAATTTCAAAATCCACGCTTATTCTACTTGGGCAACATTAAAAAAAAAAAAAACTATAGCAACTCATTTATTTACCTAAACAATAAAAAAAAAAAAAGAAGTAAATCTGAAACTTTGAAAAGGGAGTGTGCTGTTTTTATTTTTTAAATAAAAATGTATTTTAAAAGTATTGTGTTCATATGATAATATTTTCTGCCATTCCACAGCTCTTGGGGGGGAAGTTTAACATTTTTTGGTATTTATTCTTCTAGTCTTTTCCCTATAAGCATCTGTATGAAAACAGGAATGGAAATACCAGTGTTTCGTGTCTTGTTCCTCACAGTAGACATTTAAATATAGAGCTCTATGGATACACATAGGTACCTGCTCTCCTATTGTTGGATATTTTTATGATTATCTGTTTATATATATTTTTAAAATATATTTTATTGATATTTTTACAGAGAGAAAGGGAGAGAGATAGAGAGCTAGAAACGTCGATGAGAGAGAAACATCGACCAGCTGCCTCTTGCACACCCCCTACCGGGGATGTGCCCACAACCAATGTACATGCCCTTGACCGGAATCGAACCCAGGACCTTTCAGTCCTCAGACCGATGCTCTACCACTGAGCCAGACCGGTTTCGGCATGATTATCTGTTTAAAAAATATAAGCAGGTATAAACAAGTTTATATGTATTTGTGCGCTTGTGCAAACATTTCTGTAGAATAAACTCCTACAAGTGGCATTGATTGGCCAAGGGATGTGCAGATGTTACATTGTGGTACGCATTGGTAACCTGCCCCCTGGAAGATCTGTGCTAATTTATATTCCCACTGCTTCCACCAACAGTGGACAGACCTGAAAATGAAAAATTCTCTCTTTAATTGAAAACATAGTCATCATGAATTCTTTTCAGTGCCCGGGCATTTCACTGTGTCGGTTCATTTAACCGAAATCTCGCTCTCTTTTTGGACACTCAACCCCATAGCATTGCTTAGTCCTAGGGGGATGATTGCCGTGGTATTGGTTAGTTTTTTTCTGAGCCAGCTATAGGTGGTTTTTGTGTTTTTAAAAAATTCTGTTCTGTTAATCACAGATATTATTTTAAAGATCTTAACTCTACTTGACTTCAGGCTTCTCTTCCTGCTCTTTGGAAGTTGGCTGTCATTCTAATTGTTGTTCTTTTAGTAGTAATCTTCTGTCTACCTGCTCTCAAGCCACTGTATCTTTTTCTGACGTGGTAGTTCCATGTGTTTAAGTGTTTTCTTTTTTTTTTTAATTGATTTTTTGGAGGGACAGAGAGAGAGAAACATTTATGTGAGAGCATAACAAGTGGCTGCCTCCTGCACGCCCCCTGGTGGACCAGGAATGGAACTAGCAACCTTTCAGTGTCTGGGACGATGCTTAACCAATTGAGCCACACCAGTCAGGGCTCTCTTCTTTTTAAAAACTTGCCCTCCTTGCCATGCTTCCTGGGCTTCCTGAACCTGAAACATCCTCAATTCTGGAAGAGCCATGATCTCTTCTGGTATTGCATCTTTCCTCCACTCTCACCACCTCCTTCCCACTGTGATCCTTTGTCACTTTTGTCTGTGTTTCACTTTTCAAATGCTTTGTGCTGGTGAATTTCTTCACATCTGTCTTTCAATTCATTGATGAGTGTCTTCACCTGTGTGTAGTATGTGTGTGTTTTTAAAAAATATATATATTTTATTGATTTTTTCCCCCCAGAGAGGAAAGGAGAGGAATACAGAGTTAGAAACATTGATGAAAGAAAAACATTGATCAGCTGCCTTGACCGGAATCAAACCTCTGGGACCCCTCCGCAGACCGACACTCTATCCACTGAACCAAACCGGTTAGGGCTGTAGTATGTGGTTTAATCCATTCTTTATCTAATTTCAATCACCACATTTTTTCATTTCTACAAATTTTGCTTTTTTTTCAGGTTTGCTTTTAGTCATTCTTGATGGTCTTTTGTTTTTTGTTTGTTTGTTTGTTTTTTCATTATACTTTCAGTATCCCCTTTTAATTTCCTATGGTAGACATGGTGCATATTTAACATACTTTTTTTTTGGTCTGTGACTGATATTTTCAGTATTGACCACATTTGAGTCTGCAGTTTTTGGTTTCTTTTAACTCTCAGTCACGCAACTTGTTTGATGTATGTGTTCAGATTGTGAACTCTTGTTCCTCAGAGGGGTGGCTCAGGCATTCTTGGAAGCCTGTGCTCGAGGGAGTTCCTTGGAGAGAATTGGCATATGCCTCTGGGTACCTGGGTCCTGGCAAAGCAGAACCACTTTGGGCCGGAGCGTTTGGGTCTTGTGTGCTCATGATACGAATTTCAGCCCCAAACCTTTGAGAGGACAGGTCTGTTGATAGGAATTCTCCAGCGAGATGTTTTTAGTTATTTTCATTCTACTCAGCACCAAGGATGAGATGTGTCCATGCCGTCTCACTCTGCCTGGGTTTCCCCCTCTCATACATCTACTTTGATCTGACCTCCATCCTGTTTGGATCCTACAATTTCTCTCTCTTCCCAGCAGCTCCTGTAAATTCCTGTGTCAGGGCTGGCTTCTCTCTCCAGCTTTGAGCTGTCTTGATATTTCTAGCCTTTACGGATTTCCCTTCAAGGCAGTCTGTACTAATGCATTATTATTATTTTTTTTAAATGATGCCCATTATTCTCTGGTTTTTCCAGACATCTATTTTGGACTATCGTTACAACCTGATGCCCCAGTGGTCTGTATAGCCAGGCATTTTCATTTTTCACAACCAGCAGTACTGATGGGAAAAAAGGGATTTCACAGACTACACAATTGAACACTTTTTGTGATACGACTGTGGATTCCGTTAGCTATAAAAATGCAGAAAACTTGCCTGGGAGATTGCCTTTGATAGGAAGAGCAGAGACTGGTTAAAAGGAATAGCACGCCCAGGCTGGTTTGGCTCGGTGGATAAGAGCGTCAGCCTGCAGACTGAAGGGTCCCAGGTTCGAGTCCGTCAAGGGCATATGTTTGGATTGCGGGCTTGATCCCCAGTAGGAGGCGTGCAGGAGGCAGCCAATTAATGATTCCCTCTCATCATTGATGTTTCTATCTCTCCCTATCGGAGATCAATAAAAAAATATTTTTTAAAAAGCAAAAGAATGAAAGATAGCTGCTTGGAACTATCTAAATCTCTCTTTATAAAAAAATACGTTTTCATTGATTTTTTTAGAGGGAGAGGAATAGAGAAACACTGATCACCTGCCTCCTGCAAGTTCCCTACTGGGGATCAAGTCTGTAACCCAGGCATGTGCCCTGACCAGGAATTGAACCGAGGACCTGTTGGTTCCTGAGTTATCACTCAGCTGCTGAGCCACTGGCCAGGCTATTTCTCTTCTTAAGGTATTCTATGGTGACAGTGTTTTGGAGTGGTGATCATAAAAAGGCTCCGCATAGAATATTTTATTCTTTTTAGAGCATATATCTCACCATGTATTTCATTAATGTTCCAGGATTGTTAAGAATGCCATTTCATTGCAGGAGAGAGTGTTTGCAAATAGGCAGCATAAAGTTCCTGTAAGCACACCAACTTTTGGTATATTCAGAGTCCAAGCTGAACTTCTTTATATGGAGCTATTTTGGATTATGGTTTCATTTCTATCTCGGAAACGTTTGAGGTTTTAATCGCATTGGTTTTGCTTGTCTTCCACAGGCCCCAGTGATGGAGGAAGTGATCTGGGAGCAGTACACTGTGACCCTGCAGAAGGTGAGTGCTCACACGTGTCCTACAGGCCTCGGTTATGTTCTCGGGTCATGTTCTCGTGTTTACAGACCGTGGGCCTTGCTTGTTTTGCCCTAAACACAGTGTTTTCCCCCTCAGGTGGATAGCGCGTTGTAGGGAATAGCAGTAATGACCGCATCAACAAAGACTTGCATGCTATTACATTGTTTTGGTTAAAGTCTGTATATCATAGAAGATTCTAGAGGTTATTTAGTGCATCAATCTATTTCCAGATAAGAACAGGTTATGAAAACATAGAGAAAAAGAGGGGAGGAATGGAAATAACCTGTACTGTTTAAGGACATCGAGGTAGCCTCTGCAACCCTCATAACTTTGATGGTAATATATAGAAAACTTGTAACTCCTTCTGTGAGTGTGAAGTCTAAACTAAATTTAAAACGTTGGTTTAGCCACCAGGAGACATGGGCTGTTCAGCTTTCTCCTTGTTGCATTAAGAGGTGTTAATAAGATGTAAAAAAAAAAAAAAATCCCCTTATCCAGTAGTATTGAAGATAGAAGTAATATATGTGAATATATTTTAATTTTTTAAAAAATTTAAATATTTTTTTATTGATTTTTAGATAAAGGGAGGGAGGGAGGAAGGAACATTGATCGGCTGCCTCTTGCAAGCCCCCTGCTGGGAATGGAGCCCTCCACCCAGGCACGTGCTCTGACCCAGAATCAAACCAGCAACCTTTTGGTGCCTGGGGCACGCTCCGCCAATGGGGCAACAGTTGCAAAGGCCAGTTTACTTAGTTTTACAAGTCGTTTCAGACTCTTGATTAACTGAGGTAATGCAAACAGCTTCCAATGCAGGGAGTTGTGGCTTACGAAATGCTAGCTCCGTCCCTTTTTCTCTAACCAAGCGTAGCCACCCACAGGGGGTGAGGGATTTCTGTGCAGCTGACCTGGACCGGAGCTACCCTCGTGGTCCCCCGAGTCTCATTCCATCGAGCCGCCTTGGTCAGCCTCGCGGTGACTTTCCTGGGCCCTGAGGGCTTTACTCCTGCTCCGAATCCCCCTGTTGCTGACACCTCTTATGGGGAATGGTCCGTTCCTTAAACGGAGTCTTCCTTCTTCAACGGAAATTCGGTTTCTGAGTAAATATGTATTAAATTAATCCGGGCAGGGAAAAACACACACACACAGAAACTTCTAGGGCAGTAACCGTGGTTTCATAAGTTGAGGGGTTCCCCCATTAGGCCTCGCTTTTCAGTTCTGTGTCTTCCCTGTGCCCTTCCACCAGCATTTCACATGCCCCATTCAATCTGGCAAAGGCGAGAGACACCTTAGGCCTGGTCTGGGGGATGGAGCTGCCTGTGTAAAACCAGGCACGCGTGGTGGTGCCGCCAGACCCAGAGCTGTGTGGTGAGCTGGGGGCAGCCCAGCCCGTTTTGTGTTGGGGACGGTTTGTCCCCACAGTGGGCCCCAGGTGGGAACTTTCCTTGAGGGGAAGTTTTTTTTTTTCTCTGAGTAGATTTTTACATGATCAGACTCTGCTCTAGGAGTAGAGTCCTATCCACCGATATCACCCAGATTTACCCAGAGGCCGAGCTTTCCTAAGCACGGAACTGAATTATCTGGGCTCACTGTTACCGTTCTTGACCATGGGAGTAATGAATCTCCCGTGTTGTGTGCCTGTGGAGAAGAACTTCATGCTGTGCTGTCTCCTAAGACCTCAAATCTAAGTTTATCTTCAGACTTTATCTTTAAAACCCGCTCACTTATTTTTCACGCTCTACTTAAAATGGGCCCACCAGCTCCTCTAACTTGGGGGGTGAAATGCTTTCTTTCTTTCTTTCTTTCTTTCTTTCTTTCTTTCTTTCTTTCTTTCTTAAAAAAAATATATTTAATTGATTTTTTACAGAGAGGAAGAGAGAGGGATAGAGAGTTAGAAACATCGATGAGAGAGAATCATCGATCAGCTGCCTCTTGCACACCCCCTACTGGATGTGCCCGCAACCAAGGTACATGCCCTTGACTGGAATTGAACCTGGGACATTTCAGTCTGCAGGCCGATGCTCTATCCACTGAGCCAAACCAGTTTCGGCTGAAATGCATTCTTTACAAAATACGGTTTCAGCACGGATTCGGTGGTGCCTGAAGCTGTCCCAGCTCAAGCTGGGGTGCGAGAACAGAGAGGATTGGTTATTCAACTAGCACGGCCCTGCTCGGACAGAAAGTGTCACACACACACACACACACACACACACTCACTCACACTCACACACACGCACGCCAGCTTCGAGGGACAACGCCAGCCAGGGCTCCACCTTCCCCAGCCTGCAGGAGGCTGTTCCTTCCAGAAAAGGGATCCCCCTTTATCAGCCTGCCAGCTGACCAGGGGGCCGCTTTATTCCGTTTCCGTGAGCCCCCCTCTTCCGGAGCTGGGCCTGGTGTTGGGGTCGCTCTTGCCTTTATTGAGTGCTTGTAGTACACCCTGACAGCCACGTAGGGAAAGGGCGTTTGCTTGTTTGTGTTTAAGTTTTTTCTCTTCGTCTCAACGAACAGGATTCCAAAAGAGGGTTTGGAATTGCAGTGTCCGGAGGCAGAGACAACCCCCACTTTGAAAATGGAGAAACGTCCATCGTCATCTCGGACGTGCTTCCCGGCGGGCCCGCCGACGGGCTGCTTCAGTGAGTGGCCTCCCTCCCCCCCCCCCCCCCCGGGCCCCTGCGGCCCAGGGGTCGGCCCCAGACAAGACGCTGTGGGGGGTGTTCATTACAAAATAATATTTTAAAAAGCATATATTTATGTATATGCATATATGTATGTGTGTGCTTTTATATGCATAGGTGTGAATTTATAGGAGAATTAAGGCCATAGCACACCAGTCCTCTGGGGGCATCCAAACAGAGGAAGGAGAGCAGTGGTTCCTTTGGAAGGTCGTTCTAACGATCACCACTGTCATTCCCGGGCTCAGGGACCCTTTCTGGACATGGAATAGAAGGCTGGCATTGCTCTCCCCCCCCCCCCTCCCGCCAAAGCGTACCCAACTCTGCTTATTTTAATTTATGTTCATTAAGAATTTAATGAGGACACTCCGGCTTCATGCTTGTCAGCTTTGCAAGAGGGATGTGGAAATGGGGAAAATTTACTCCATGGAAACACAACTTTTCCAACTGCCACCCTTTTCCTGGTCTGAAGAGAGAACGAGAGAACGCTGTTAGAAAGAGCGCATCTCCGAGCTCCTCCCCATCGTTTCTCAGGGAAGGAGCGAAAGCTAGTCACGTGACTGCCGTGGCAAGACAGCTCCAGGGTGTAGGTTCTGTTGGCATCCCAAATCTCCACGGGGTCCTATCGAAGTTGTTTTTAGTGTTTCGGAGAGGAGAGGAGAATTTTGCAATAATTTTTTGGGGTGAGATAAAGGTAAGAGGGTTCCATGACCTCAAAATTCCTTTGCCACTCTGAGGCACGCTCTTGACTTCTTCCCATCCAGAGCATAATGGATACGAACCTTCCTTGAGGGTCTGTGTGCACTTTGGGAAGCTCTGTGTGCACCAGGGTAAGGAGGCCGGTGCAAGAGGCCCTGGGTGCTCAGCCCTCACCATTGTCAGGGGCTCCTGGGGGGCCCCTGAGGTTTGGGTCCTTCTCCCCCGCTGTTCTCAGTAGACACCTCCGAAAGTGGGCTGATGACTCCTGGGTACCTGCCTTGGGAGCCCTCAGACATTGAGCCCCTCAGTCCGTATTTCACATCCCTTTGCTGCCTCTGTCCGTTCCTACGTAAAAAAACTGACAGTGCATAAGTGGGAGTTTTTCACGTCCCGTGTTTACTCTTCGTTTGCAGAGAAAATGACAGGGTGGTCATGGTCAACGGCACCCCCATGGAGGGGGTGCTCCATTCCTTCGCCGTGCAGCAGCTGAGGAAAAGCGGGAAGATCGCCGCCATTGTGAGTCCTGGGCTTATTTCTTTCCGCTCGCCGCGGTAGAGTTTTGTTTTCATGCCCGGAGGAAAATGACCGCTTACCTTTAGGCACTACATAATCTAGGGGCCGCTACCTCTTGTGTCCTCAGCGCTTTAGGAGGGCGCTGTGGTGGATGAGGTAGAGGTGTATGCAAATAATGCCTCCCTGCCTCTTTCTTGTCTTTCTCCGTGTGACCAAGGACTCTCTCTAGTCTGAGTGAGTTTTTTACCTTCAGGGCCAGGTTAGACAATTATTCTCCGTGAGAACTGCCTAGACTGAGAACAGTGATAAAAAGAGCATTCATTGAGAAGATACATTTTAGCTCAGAAACTCATTTGCAATGGCCCAAACAAGATCTGCTATATCTTCATAAACTGAAGTTTCGTAGGAGAAGGTGGCCCTCTGTAGCATTCATTCATCTGCTCTCTCTCTCTCTCATGGTTGAGAATCAGCAGTGAGCCAGGTGCCACTTGGCCCTGGAGCAGGCCGGCTCCTCTCCAGTGGGGCCCGGGGGCACACACAGTGGGAATTTGGAGGATAGTGAGTGTCAGGGCAGGGCTGGGGGACGCACTGGGTATGTGGGATTTTATTTTTTTAAACTTTATGTTACAAATTTTTTTTCAAACAAGAAGTCCAAAGATGGATGTAATAAACACACATATCTTCTACATGTTGGCATTCTGCCATATTGACTTATTTTTTTCTCTCTCCATGTGTGTATAAAAACACATACATATTTTTAGTGAACCATTTGAAGGGAAGTTGCATACGTGGCAGTTCAGTTCTATTGCAGCACATGTCTTTTCTATTTTATTTTAAAAAATATATATTTTATTAATTTTTTTTACAGAGAGGAAGAGAAAGGGATAGAGAGTTAGAAACATCAATGAGAGAGAATCATCGATCAGCTGCCTCTTGCACACCCCCTCACTGGGTATGTTCCCGCAACCAAGATACATGCCCTTGACCGGAATCGAACTCGGGACCTTTCAGTCCGCAGGCCGACGCTCTATCCACTGAGCCAAATGGGTTTCAGCGACATGTCTTTTCTAAATAAGGACACATTCCTTCCTCTACATCAGTGTTTCCCAAACTTCTCTCATGATGAGAATCACCTGGTGGAGTTGTTAAAATACAGATTCCTGAATCCCAACTAAGAAGTGCTAAACTAGAATTTTTGGGAACATATAGGTAAAATTGTATACTCTAGTTAATTATACAATTGTATACTAGTTAATTGCGATTGTCCCGCCCCTCCCCTCTGTGCTTCCGTTGGCAGGTGGTCAAGAGGCCCCGGAAGGTCCAGCTGGCCCCGCTGCAGGGTGGCCTCCCGCTCAGCGAGGAGGACCGGGCTTTCGAGGTGATGGATGAGTTTGACCGGAGAAGTGCCCGCAGCGGGTACAGTGACCGGTACAGCGAGAGGAGCCGGCTGCACGGCTGGGAGGACAGCCTGGAGAGGGGGCACCCCCACGGCCGCCCGCGCAGCCAGGAGCGGGACCGCGGCCGGAGCCTGGAGCGGGGCCTGGATCGCGACGACTACGATGGAGCCCGAGACCGGAGCGGGCGCGGCCGGAGCCTGGAGCGGGGCCTGGATCGTGATGACTACTACGACGGAGCCCGAGCCCGCGAGCGGAGCCGCGGCCGGAGCCTGGAGCGGGGCCTGGACCACGACGACTATGGGCGAGGCCGAGACAGCAGCCACGGGCGAGGCCGGAGCATGGACCAGGCCTACGAGCGGGCCGGCAGCCCCGAGGTGGAGCACAGGCCCCGGGGGCAGCCCGATGCCCGCTACAAGATGTCCCGGAGCTGCGAGCACCTCCGCGTGGGCAGCCCCACCCCGGAGCCGCGAGGGCGGCAGCGGGACCGCGAGGCTGACAAGCCCATCGGAGTCCTCCTGACCAAAAACAAAGCGAATGAAGGTATGGTGGTCGGTGAAGAAAAGCCCTCTCGTATAATAACGGCTAGCTCTGCTGTGGCGCGTCCCGTGTGCGGGGCACTGACCTGCACGCTTCGCCCCGAGCAGCTCACACCATCCTCATCACTCCCTCACGTAGGCCTTGGGACATCCTCCTTTTATAGACGAGGAAACGGAGGCACAGGACAGTTCAGGGACTTGGATGTCGAACGAGCCCAGGCTGCAGAGAGATGGCTTCTAATTACGAGGCCGGTGGTCCTCAAGGCAGCACAGGCGCCACCTGGGCACGGGTTAGACATGCAGATTCTCAGGCCCCTGCCGCTGACTCAGAAACACTGGGGTGGGAACCTGGAATCTGTTAACAAGTGCGTCTCTCCCCTCCCACCCTTCCCCCCTCCCTCCCCCCCTCCTCCCCCCATGAGCCTGGTGCAGCTGGCACTGATGGGACCACAGGAGAGAACAATAGCATTTCGGTTGCATTTTTCCTCTATGCCAGGACCTAACGCTATGTGTGTGGTAGGTTGGAGTTTGAGAGTTCGGAGAAGTTTTTGGTATGCCTAGGATAGCACAGGGACGTGGGCCAAAAAAAAAAAAAAAAAGAAGAAGCACAGAATTTTATCTTTTAAAAAAATATATATTTTATTGATTTTTCACAGAGAGGAAGAGAGAGGGATAGAGAGTCAGAAACATCGATGAGAGAGAATCATCATTCAGCTGCCTCTTAGTGTCCCCCGTCCCCCCCCCCCCCCCCACACACACACTGGGGATGCGCCCGCAACCAAGGCACATGCCCTTGACCGGAATCGAACCTGGGACCCTTCAGTCCACAGGCCGACTCTCTATCCACTGAGCCAAACCGGTTTCGGCCAGAATTTTATCTTTCTTCTAACCGCTTGCTTTTCCTACCCTGACATGGAAAATTCCACAAGCCCACCTTTTTTCTGAAAGCCATTCATTGCTTTGTGCAAAGGCGCTCTGTCCCTAGCTTAGAGAAGCCCCTCAGCAGAGCCGGCCCTCAGCCAGGTCAGAGGGCCTCCCTTTCTTCGCCGTTGTCTCCCTCAGAGGTGCTTGATAAACCTGCCTGGCGGTTCTGTAGGGTCTCCTCTTCCATTCTGTCTTGGGAACCCAAGAGTCCCAACGCCGGTAGTGCGCCCAGGCGCGAGGCGGGCCGCGGCCAGGCTGCCGGCCCCACGTTCCGTCCTGGAGCACTGCACACAGTCCCATCCCGGATTCACTGAAACCCCGTGTGGCAGCGAGGGGAGCTCCCAGCCCCGCCATTTAGATGAGGATTCTGGAACCCAGAGGGGAAGCGTTTTGAAGCCAGTGGGTGGGATGGACCTAGAACTCAGATTTCCATAGGGGAGAGGAAGCCAGCAGGTGAGTGGGCGGGGCTCTAGAGCCTGGTGGTGTGATATTCCTTGCGTTGGTTTTTGGCTTCTGACTTATTTTTTAAATTGATTTGAGAGAGGAAGGAAGAGGGAGGGAGGGAGAGAAATATCAACGATGAGAGAGAACCATGGATTGGCTCCCTCCTGCATGCCCCCTACTGGGGATAGAGCCTGCAACCCAGGCATGTGCCCTTTGCCAGATTAGAACCTGGGACCCTTCAGTCCGCAGACCGACGCTCTATCCATTGAGTTAAACCAACTGAGGCTGGCTTCTGACTTTTTCCAGTTCTTGTAACAAATCTTTTCTCTTGTTCTCTAATTGTTCTCCTTCCAAAGAGGAAAAAAAAAAAGGAAGCAAAGTGAAAAACTTAAGTGCTGTCCAGGTTAGAAGTTTGCTTTAAACAGCCTGTCTCTGAGAAATATGCGTCTCAGGAGGTTTAAGGATTCTATAGACTTTTTCTAACCTTTTATAGTGACATTAATTCATCGACCCACAAGAAATGCAAAACCGTACTAAGTACAGGTTTTTTTTTCTTTTGAGAGTAATTCATTGTTCACAAAACCTCAGAGCTATGCTGGTTTTAGTGAAATACTTCGTTGCTTTGCCCGGTTTGTTTACTCCTTTTCTTCACACACTGAAATATTTTCAGTGCTAAACCCCACGCAGGCTAAGCTATTACACATGAAGGCCTTTCTGTGGGCAGTGCCAGCAGAATTGTGTTTTTTTTTTTAATCTCCCCAACATTTTATTTAGAAAAGTGTTAATTTTATAGCGAATACTCATACATAGCCTTCACCTAGTTTTAACATCATTAACACATTGAACAGTTGTTAACATTTTGCCACATTTGTTCTCATACTCCTTGCTTTTCCACTCTCTCCTGCTCCTTTCCCCTCTCCCTCATCTCTCCCGCTCCCTCACCCCCTGTCTCCCAGTGGTGTTTTGGAACCACTTGAAAGGAAGTTGCAGGCAACGGTACAAATAATTCACCCTTAAACATTTCAGCAGGTATCCCCTGGGGCTAAGAACATCCTCCTACATAACCGTAATGCCTTTATCACATTAGCATTAATATCCGTTTTACTGTATTGCAGTACTGTTTGTTTTGCACTTGCTCTAAAATAATGTGACCCACCCCCTACCACTTCTTCCCCACATTGGATCAGGGATCCTCGTGAAGGTTCTTGCATTGCATTTAGTTTTTATGCCTCCTATTAATATGGAACACTCCCTCTGCCTCTTTCATTTTGTATGACATTGACTTTAAAAAAAAAATGAGATTATTTTTATTTTTATTTATTTTAAATATATATTTTATTGATATTTTACAGAGAGGAAGGGAGAGAGATAGAGAGCTAGAAACGTCGATGAGAGAGAAACATCAATCAGCTGCCTCTTGCACACCCCCTACCGGGGATGTGCCCGCAACCAATGTACATGCCCTGGACCGGAATCCAACCTGGGACCTTTCAGTCCGCAGACCGACGGACGCTCTATCCACTGAGCCAAACTGGTTTCTGCTGACATTGACTTTTTAAAATGTATATTTTATTTATTTTTAGAGAGAGAAGAAGGCGGGGGGGGGGGGGGAGAGGGAGAGAGAGAGAGAGAGAGACAGAGACAGAGACAGAGACATTGATTGGTTGCCTCCCGTTAGCACTACAACCAGGGATCAAACGCATAACCTGGGCATGTGCCCTGACTGGGAATCGATCCCGTGACCTTTTGGAGCAAAGGACAAAACTCAGCTAAGTAAGCCGCACCGGACTGGCCGGGGCAACCTTGACTTCCTTTGATGACCCCAGGCTCGCTGTCTTACAGAACACCCCACATTCAGAGTTGATTTTCATCCGTCTTTTTAAATAGTCCTGAAAACCACACGTTAAGTGTTCTGAGCAAGTTGATGGAACGGGTGTCTGTTTCTGTCCGTCTTCTAGAGTATGGTCTCCGGCTGGGGAGTCAGATCTTCATCAAGGAGATGACCAGCACCGGTCTGGCCACCAAGGACGGCAACCTGCACGAAGGGGACATCATCCTCAAGGTGGGTGACCGGGGCAGAGGACGGTCAGCTTCGTGCTCGGCTCCTCGCCCGCGTTTCCGCATCCTGGTGCGAACACAGTGGAACGTGTCTGCATGGGGACGCCGTAGTAGGACAGAGGCTGGAAGAGCAGCAGTGAGATCATTTTTAAAAAATATATATTTTATTGATATTTTACAGAGAGGAAGAGAGAGAGATAGAGAGCTAGAAACATCGATGAGAGAGAAACATCGACCAGCTGCCTCTTGCACACCCCCCACCGGGGATGTGCCCGCAACCAATGTACATGCCCTTGACCGGAATCGAAGCCGGGACCTTTCAGTCCGCAGACCGACGCTCTACCACTGAGCCAAACTGGTTTCGGCAGCAGTGAGATCATTTTTATCAGAAAAACCAGACTTGGGGAGCGCTGTCCTAGTTTAGTAGCAGTTTTTAAAAAATATTTCACCGAGTACTTTTTTCCCTCTCCCTGTTCGTTTAAAGTTTAAGCTCCTATTCCCTAAATCAGTGTTTCCCAAAGTGTGGTACGCGTACCCCCAGGGGTACGGGAAGAGTTTGGTGGGGATATGCACTGCACCGTGCTTAGCTGTGCCTAATTCTACGTTCTCATGAGTCAAGTCAAGACAGTCTTGTGAGGCGTGAGGTGGTCCGGTGTGCAAATAAATGTTATTTATAACATAATTTTTATTTATATTTTATTATAAATAATTTTATTTTTTTGTTTATTACTATTTTGTGTATGTACCAAAACAATAAAAAATAAATATATTTTGATTATTAAAATACATCCCCCCCTTTTTTTTGACGAGGGGTACTCAGCGTTACAAAAATTATAGAAGGGGTACACATATGTCAAAAGTTTGGGAAACACTGCCCCAAATGAAAGAAAGATGAGAGGGAGAGTTGGTGGTATATGAATGCTGAATATTTAATAGTTTTTGTAAACCTCTCTGGTCAGGAGACACCTTCCAGGAGTAAGCCAAACCATCGTCTTGAGCTTGGAAGGTAAATAAATTAGCAGAGTAACTTAAGTACACGACAGCTCTCTCATGCCTGTATTTGGGATCCAGGCATGCAGGGTTACAGTTAATTGAGGGGATAATGCATTTTTATTCGCGCCCCCCATCCCCCCCTAAATTCCAGGTCTGTTTGAATAGATGAGCAAAGTCTTTGACATTTTTAGTGGGAGAAAATGTCAGGTTTCTCTTTTGCTATGAATAGCTGTATTGCATGTACCATACCTGTGCTTTTTGAACACAGATAAACGGCACTGTAACTGAGAACATGTCTTTAACGGATGCTCGGAAACTGATAGAAAAGTCAAGAGGAAAACTGCAGCTGGTGGTGCTGAGAGACAGCAAGCAGACGCTCATCCACATCCCAGCGTTAGACGACAGCGACTCAGAAGGTAAAGAGGAGGCTGGTCGTATGCCATGATCACCTCTGTCTAGCCCAGCCATCCCACGGGAAGTTCAGTGGCCAGTGAAAGCCTGTCCGTGAAGCTCTGATTCCGAAAGAGAAGTGTTCGGTCGTCCCTGTCTTGTTAGAGTGTCTGTTGAAATCAGGTTTCCCGAGCGAGATTCTGGTGCACTTGTGAGCTCCCGGTGGACACGGATTAGGCCGCTGAAAACAAAACATATTAGCAAAACACGTTTGCATGAGAAGTTCAAAGAACTAACCACATACATTTGTAAGTTGCTCATTCTTTCACATGTTTTTTTAATATGTTTTTTATTGATTTCAGAGAGGAAGGGAGAGGGAGAGATAGAAACATCAATGATGAGATATCAGCTGGCTCCTCCATGCCCCCCCCCTGGGGATTGAGACCCTGACTGGTTCATGAGTTGACACTCAACCACTGAGCCACACTAGCTGGGCTCGTGTGTGTGTGTGTGTGTGTGTGTGTGTGTGTGTGTGTGTGTGTGTTTTAATTTTAAATATATTTTATTAATTTTTTTTAGAGAGAGGGATAGAGAGTTAGAAACACCAATCAGCTGCCTCTTGCACACTCCCACTGGGGATGTGCCCACAACCAAGGTACATGCCCTTGACCAGAATCGAACCTGGGACCTTTCAGTCCACAGGCTGATACAATATCCACTGAGCCAAACCAGTTTGGGCTCCTATGTGTTTTTTTAAAGTGACTATTAATATTTCCAACAAAGAGAAGACAATGTGGAGGATAGTCTAAACTGGTAGACACTGTACTGAAGAATCAGAATGGCTTATATTGTGTATTCAGTGATTAGCAATCCATGCCACCTCTTTTCTTCCAGGGCATTATATTCATTTCTCAAATAGGAATTATACCCAGGATAATACTTGAACCATCTACCAATTACCAATAAACATAAGTAATCACGATATATCTTACTGATCCATCTGGCATTGCCTTTGCATGGCGAAGTTTAGAAAAAATATTAGGTTCTCAAGTGTTAAAACAGATGTTGATTTTGAAAAGAATGGCTGTCCAGAACTTAGTTTAATTTCCAACGTCTCAGCCATTGTTACTGCTATGAACAGTGCAGAGAAGTCATCCCAGCGTGCTGAGAGCCTGGAGTGTATTGCCTTGCTTTTCAAAGTGTGGTCCTCACCCCACCGGCAGCCTCAGCAGCATCTGGGGGCTTGATACACTTGCAGTGTCTCCGGCCTCACCCCAGGACAGCTGCATCCTCACCCCAGAACAAGAGCATGGATGGTTTGTGTGTGCATTAATGTTGAAGAAGCATGTACGTGTGACCCAGTAAATGAATTTTGAGTCTTCAGTAGCATCTTCGATAGAAAGTGTGATGAAAGAGAAGCCTAGAATTCTTTATTGGGCCTTTTCTTTATTAATTAACCAGAGGCCGAATGCACGAAATTGGTGCAAGAGGCTTGGCCCTCACAGCCACCGTGGCTTGCCTCAGTCCTCGAAGCCCCGGAATGCCGGATGTTTGCTGTCCCATCTAATTAGCATATTGCGCTTTTATTATTATAGATGTCCTCCCCTTCCAACAGAACATCTTACTAAAAAATGTATACACGAGCAGTTCATAATCTATCAGATTTTTTTTTTCCACTTCAGGAAGACTATTAGACTAATAGGACATTTATTGCCTGCCTCTCTTCCATTTCCCGTGGTTCCTAACCAGAGCTGGGATGATTTCTGGTACAGGTCTTACATATTTCATGGCAAAGTCTTTTTTTTATTTTTTTATTGTTGAAACCAGATATCTCGGAAATAGAGTCAAACCGGTCGTTCTCCCCAGAGGAGCGGCGGCAGCCGTATTCTGACTATGACTACCATTCCTCCAACGAGAAGCTGAAGGAAAAGCCCAGGTGAGGTGATGTGTGTGCCCTCTTTGCCCACGCCGCCGTGAGTGTGCGCACAGAGGCACGTGTGCACCTGTCACGCTATGAGATGTTTACGTGTGCCGTGTGCTTAAGTTCCAGGGAGGACATCCAGAGCAGATGGTCCCGGATGGGCTCCACACCCACTCCCTTCAAGTGCGCGGGGGATATCGCAGCCGCTGCAGAGACCGGCCAGGAGCCCAGACACCAAGAGGAAGCCCCAGGCAAGGCTCACTTTATTTATTTACTTCAAAATACATTTTTATTTATTTCAGAGGAAGGGAGGGAGGGAGGGAGAGAGAGAGAAAGAGAGAGAGAATATCCATGATGAGAGAGAATCATTGATTGGCTGCCACCTGCACAGGGGTTGAGCCTGCAACCCCGGGCATGTGCCCTGACCAGGAATCACACCATGAATCTCCTGATTCATAGGTTGATGCTCAGCCACTGAGCCACACCAGCTGGGCGGGGGAGACTCATTTTAAATAGATAAGTAGTCCCTTTCAGAAGTTCCTTGCTCAGTCAATCCAGAGAATGGCTGCAAGGAGAGAGAGAAAAATTACTTGAAAAGTCATTCTCAAAAAAGGAAGAGACACCTTGCATTTTAGAGGTTCGTTTCTCACTTAGAAACCATTGGCACCTGCCACCTTAAAATTAAACTTCACTCTAAAGACTTAACAGTTGTTGTTTAATGTGGTGACACATATGTAGCATAAGGTACAGAACTGAATTTTTGGTGGGTGTTGTGATCTTTCTGTTTTGAGACACACACACCCCTTTGAGTCCCAAGTCGATAATGGCAGGTGCTCTCTAACCCACAGCTCCTCAACCAAAAGCATTACCGAGGACTTTTCTCCGTCCCAGTCCTGAAGATGAAGCGATTTATGGGTATGTGTCCTTGCCTCTCTTTCCCTGCCTTCTTTCCCATAGCTTTCTCCTGAACTGAAATCCAGGAGAATGGCCTTGTTGTGTTTTTTTTTTTTTTGAGCGACGGGTGGTGATTTTGCATGTAATCAACCACCTTGAACCAATGCCGGTGGCCAATGTTGATGAGAAAGAGAAGTCGTTTGTGGGAGAGTGAGGTGTGGAAGTGGGTGGGGTGGGTGACAGTAGCTGAGTCTGCTGTCACCTGGCCACAGAATGTGATTCTGGATGTTTGAGTCTGGCAGCTGCGTAACAACAGACAGGTGACGTGCTGCTTTCCAGGGGCCTATGTTGGGCGGCAGAGACAGGAGGACCCCGGGGTGGGGGAGGGACGGGACGCCATGCTCTGCACTCGACCATGGTCAGTGTTCAAGTGCAGCAGCTCCTGGATTGGGAGGTGGCTTTCCTGAACCCAGGCTGTGTGTCCGTGTGGCCGGAGCCCTGGCTCAGCGAGAGGCCTGATTAGTTTATATGGCCTCGATTTTAACCCTAACCTTGCCCTAATTTGCTTCCTATTCTTGAGTGGGCTCCCATAAGCAGTCTGTGTTTCCACTTCAACACTAGTTAAGTGGGCCTGTTACATTCATCGTACGGTCCCAAGGAAGATAATATCACACATGCCAGGAGAAAAGTGAAACTATACATCGCTTTATAGAAAGAAGAAATTAAATCCCTCATCTGCTCATCATGTTGGTGTCCCCTTTGACATAAATAATCTCCCATTTTTCCCCTCCCTGAAACGGAAACCATCGAAGCCCCAATACCAAGATGGTGAGGTTCAGGAAGGGGGACAGCGTGGGCCTGCGGTTGGCTGGTGGCAACGACGTTGGGATATTTGTGGGCGGCATTCAAGAGGGGACCTCGGCAGAACAAGAAGGCCTTCTGGAAGGCGACCAGATTCTGAAGGTAAGGAAAGCCCCGTCCTGTGTCTGGAAGTTACTGGGAAGGAGCGGGGTTTCTGGCGGTCCTCCGTAAGGGAGGGGGACGTGGTCCCGCTTGTGGGGAGAGGTCGTCGGCTGCAGGTTTGTCGATGCCCGGCATCAGGGTCTCAGTTTCCCTGAAATGGGTCTTGTCTTCTCAGTTCTGGAACCCAAAAGTCACCCCCGGGTGGGAATTTATAATTGCAAAGATTTGTATTAGCTTTATTAACAAAAATAAAAAATTCAAGACTGCAGCTAAAGCCTAGGAAGAAGATCTTTCAAAATATCTTGCTGCCCTAACTGGTTTGGATCAGTGGATAAAGCCTCAGACTGTGGACCGAAGGGTCCTGGGTTCAGTTCTGGTCAAGGGCACATACCTCCTGCCCTGTTTGGGGCGAGTGTGGCAGGCAACCAATTGATGTTTATCTGTCATATTGGTGTTTTCCTCTCTCTGTCTCTACCCTCCCTTCCACTCTCTAAAAAGTCAGTGGGAAAATATCCTTGGGTGAGGTTTAACAACAACAAGACAATCTTGCTAATTTGGGTTTATTTTTTAAAATACATATTTATTGATTTCTGAGAGCAAGGGTTAGGGAGGGAGGGAGGGCAGGGGAGAGAGAGAGAGAGAGAGAGAGAGAGAGAGAGAGAGAGAGAGAGAGAGAGATGATGAAATAGAATCATTGATCAGCCGCCTCCTGCACGCCCCCTGCTGGGGATCAAGCTCACAACCCAGACATATGCCCTCCCCTGACTGGGATTTGAAGAGAGAGAGAGAGAGAGAGAGAGAGAGAGAGAGAGAGAGAGAGAGAGATGATGAAATAGAATCATTGATCAGCCGCCTCCTGCACGCCCCCTGCTGGGGATCAAGCTCACAACCCAGACATATGCCCTCCCCTGACTGGGATTTGAAGAGAGAGAGAGAGAGAGAGAGAGAGAGAGAGAGAGAGAGATGATGAAATAGAATCATTGATCAGCCGCCTCCTGCACGCCCCCTGCTGGGGATCAAGCTCACAACCCAGACATATGCCCTCCCCTGACTGGGATTTGAACCCTGACCGCCTGGCTCATAGGTCAACGGTCAACCACAGAGACATGCTAGCCGGGCTGTAATTTTGTCTTTCATCGATTCCCCTGTCTGGTTGTCCCTCTCGGGGCAGTGTGCTGCAATTGAACAGAGGTGGGTGTTGGCACCAGATTGTCTGATTTGAATCCCATCCCAGGCTCTCATTAGTTCTGTGACCCTGGCTCAACCTCTGAGACTCAGGTTTCTGTCTCTGTTCTGTGGGCATAAGAACACCAGCTGTGCAGGGACCCTGGAAGATGAGCACAGATAACACAGGCACCTAGCGGAGCTCCTGGCACAGAGCACGAAGGCCCACGCCCCTTCCTCACCCACTGGGAGAGAATAAGCCGCTGCCGCTGAATGTGTCATTGGCACCCGAAGCCACCCAGGAGGGGGGTTTCTTGCTTAATCAAATATTCATACTTTTAAAGTTGTTATATAGGAGTTTGGACATTTTATGCGATAAGTGTAATGTATTTCCCAGTGACTTCAGAATAAACCTCAGGAATGTCAGGCACCTCTTGACTGTGACAGATACAGAATGCTAGGGAACTGGCTTCCCTGGAATTCCTGCTTCTGTGAACGTGCGTCTCTTCTGTGGGAGTTCCTCCAGGGTCTGGTAAGAGCATCTAGGCTCAGAGGAGAGGGGTGTGTAGAGGCAGTGTTATGCCCAGACTTCGTGATCCCCAAGGACCACCAGGGAGCCGATTCCGATGCAATAAACAAAAGAGCCTCTTCCATGCTAGAAGAGAGCGAACTTCGACAGGTCAAGGAGTTTTTTAAGGGTGGTGATGTCACTGCTTTGGCTGACCCTGATTGGTTGGGTGAGGGCTAGGGTCGTTACACAAAATGGAGGATAGCTCCGCCCTGTTCTGCCCTGCCCCACAATACAAAATGGAGTCAGGAGTTAGCCTCGCCCTACCCTGCCCTCTCAGCAGAATTCCCAAGGGAGCAGGACACAGAGCACCAAGCGGGCAGCCCTCTGGCCTCTTGGCCCCGCTGCAGTAGGCGAGCTTTCCATTGCTGGAGCACAAGAAGGGCAGACCCAGATCGTGAGCCTGGCTGAAGCCGTCTAGTGACATTCTAGACCCTCTTTGGCTTTGGTCAGGATCCTGGAAGACTAAGTGTACCTGAGTGAACCTGGTGGTGCCACCTGATCCTAGGAAACATCACTTACCTAGTGCTACTGATAAGAGTCCCACCCAGTGCCAGCTCATACCAATTTACTCCTGGGCCAACGCCAAAGGAGAGAAAACGTGTTTCCTAACTAGTGTTGGGGCCGTCGGAAGCCAGGTTGGAGTTACGAAGCTTTTGCTCAGGAAAGATCAAGGATACAATATTTTTTTATTCAGGGGGGAAAAAAAGGTTTTCTGAATTTCCATGGGAAAAAAAGAAATAGGGAATCCACAGAGGGACTTGACAGGTTGACCTCTCTGTTAAGTCGCTAAAGCTGGGAGAGTCACTTCCACGGGTAAAAGCTGTGGTATGCAGCGTTTATTCTTGAGAAAGTGTCTTGTTTCCTGTTTTCACTTGTCTTCAAGGAAGAAACCGTGGGAACTGGCTTCCTGGCTCCTGATTGTGAGTCCTGATAGTGAGTCAGTTTGTTTTTTTTAAAATATATTTTATTGATATTTTACAGAGAGGAAGGGAGAGAGATAGAGAGCTAGAAAGGTCGATGAGAGAGAAACATCGACCAGCTGCTTCTTGCACACCCCCTACCGGGGATGTGCCTGCAACCAAGGTACATGCCCTTGACCAGAATCGAACCCGGGACCTTTCAGTCCGCAGACTGACGCTCTATCCACTGAGCCAAACCGGTTTCGGCTGTGAGTCAGTTTTCTGAGGACCAGGAGAGGGTGAAAAAGACGGACCTGGCCAGCCGCGGCTGACACGGGCACGGGAGACCCTGTCCGCTACTAAACAGACAGTAAGAGGCTGTTCCTTGGAGAGGACTGCACGGTCTCACTTCCAGAGAGTCAATGTGCTGCCCCATTGTTGTTGTTTCCACTTTAATTTGTTTCAGAGCTCATTTACAAGGTGACCTCGAGTCTGCGTGGTGCATCACGTACAGACGCCAGCCACTTTTTTGTATCACAGGGGTTTGGAGTGCGGCTCTTCCTTTTGTCAGGTGACAGCCTGACCTGTGGAGAGAAGACCGGAGTGGCCCAGGGAGTGTGTGGCCTGTGAATAACAGAAACAGGCATGCCCTGGGGCGAGGCCGGGCTGTCTCTTTGCTTGTTATTGGTCTGGCAGGATTGTCATTTCCCTTTCAGAAACTTTTCAGGGATGGAAAGGAGAGAGAAAAAAAAAAAGACGCCTCTAAGTTTGCTCATTAACCATGTGAATTTTACAGGGTAGCCACCCTGTGTGCTTAAATTTTGACTATTAAAAGAGTTTCGGCTTCACGGAAGATCAGTTTCACGTGGCCATAGAGATGGGCAGAGGGACCTTTATGGTTTTCTCCAGGCCTGTGTCCCTCATGTAAATAAACAAAGAGAAGCATATGCCTTCATATCAAAACATACATGTGACCATTTATAGATACACATGTAGATCAACAAATGGCATAAGAAAAAATAAATGGCAGAGTGCAATCAATGATCCCTAATTGGGGGATGGAGAGAGGAGAATGACAGTTGCCTTAAGTGCTAAATATTGTTTCAAAGGGAAAGGTAATGTGGTTGCTTTAGCAGATAATTTTATTTTAAGAATACCAAGTAAGCCCTAACCGGTTTGGCTCAGTGGATAGAGTGTCGGCCAGCGGGCTCAAGGGTCCCAGGTTCCTGCCAAGGGCATGTACCTTGGTTGTGGGCACATCCCCAGTGGGGGGTGTGCGGGAGGCAGCTGATTTTTGTTTCTCTCTCATCGATGTTTCTAATTCTCTCTCCCTTCCCCTTCCTCTCTGTAAAAAAAAAAAATCAATAAAATATATTTAAAAAATAAAAATAAAAGTACCAAATAAGTTTTAGTTTACCACCTGTTTTCATTGGATTATAAATTCTAACATTCATTAAATCCTATGTTCTAACATTAATGAATGAACTGCTTTTAGTAATAAAGTAGTACTCTTTGATTAAAGGATTCTACAGTTCACAATGACTGAAGAGCATATTTCATAGGAATTCTGTACTTTTTATTTCTGTCATGCATTATTAAAATATTAGGGACTTGAAAATAATTCTTGTATTTTACTTATTTGTAATTTTTCTCTTGTCACGTGGTTTGAAAGGTACAAAACAAAGATGTCAAAATGTCTTTCCCTCCCACATTTCAATTTTACTTGCTTCATAACTTCCGAATGCTACTTACAGTTGTAATCTCCTTGCCAGAAATGAGTGTGTGTTGGAAGCTTAAACACATAAGCCTGTATATTAGGCTATTTGCACCCCATATAAGGCGAATGCTCTTCAGTTTCCTAAACTCTTATTAAACGACTTTTAGGTGGGAGAAGCTCTAGGAGAAAGGCGGAATTGATCAGAACTTTTATTTTCAGGCTTTTATTTGAACTAATTTAAAAATAGTGTTAATGCCTTCAGCTTGGCCAGCATGCTTGTTTGCCGTTGACCCCCCCCCCCCCCACACACACACTCCTTGTTGCATTATAGTTACCTGTTTTATGATCATCACCTCCCTGGCTACCTCAATGGGAGACTCAAAGAAAAACAAACACAACCACAGAAAGTTCCAGTCTGATCCCCTGGCAGGTCTTGGACAGAATGCATCTCCCTAGGGGCGGCTGGCAGTGTAGGAGGCAGGAAGGTGTGGTGATGCCCCCACAGGCCAGGCCCACAGCAGGCTGCTGGGAGGGCTTGAGTAGGGGCATTAAGTTTTACCTCTTAGTTTTGCTCTGGGAAGACCCTGATGAAAAGGCCCAGATAGAATGTTAGAATTTATAAGGCAGCACCTTTTATACATAACTCCTTGTCTTTGTTTTTCCCCTTTGCCCTTCCCATCAGGTGAACACGCAGGATTTCAGAGGGATGGTTCGGGAAGATGCTGTTCTCTACCTGTTAGAAATCCCCAAAGGTGAAATGGTGACCATTTTAGCGCAGAGCCGAGCTGATGGTGAGCAAGTCTGTTCCTGTGTTCAGTGGTGGGGGCGGTTGTGGGGAGGATGAGAGAAGTATCTTGGGACCAGGAGAGGTAAACCTGGGCATTAAAATATGGAGATGGATTCTGACACCTAATCTTTGGAGACAAGTTGGGCACCACTTAACTTTCTATAGAAATGTTTCCTATGCACCCACTGAAGTAATTTCACTGGTTGTATCAGTTTGAAATATATTGCTGCTTTTCTGAACAGTGACCCATCCTTAAGTACCTGTCTGCTTCAGAGGGTTGATTGACAGTGGGGTCAGTGCTCTCCAGAGAAACAGAACCAGTAGGGTGTGTGTGTGTGTGTGTGTGTGTGTGTGTGTGTGTGCGTGCGTGTGCGTGCGTGTGTGTGTGCATGTGCATGTATGTGTGTGTATGTGTATGTGAGAGACAGAAAGAGAGAGAGAGAGAGAGAGATTGATTGATTGATTATAAGGAATTGGCCTACAATTGCATAGCCTGGCAAATCCCAAAATCTATAGAGTGAATGGCAAGCTGGGGACTCAGAGGACCAATCATTTAGTTTTAGTCCCAAGTCCAAACGCTGGCAGGTTTGAGACCTAGAAGGGACTGATGTTTCTGTCTGAGGGTGAAGGCAGGGAAAAGCTGGTGTCCCACTCAGAGGCGGGAAGAGTTTATTTTCTCTAAGTAAGGGGTTCATCTTTTTGTCATATTCAAGCCTTCAACTGATTGGCTGAGGCCCACCCACATCAGGGAGTGCAGTCTGCTTTACTGAGTCTATCAGTGTAAACATTAATCTCTTCCCACAATACCCAGAATGATATTTGACCAAATATATGGGCATCCTGTGGGCCAGTCAAGTTGACACATACAATTAATCATCAAGGTAGCGCATAGTTTTTTATTCTACCTATTTGAGCCATGGTTCCCGTAGGGCCTACATACTGAGTTTGCTAAGTGGACAGAGGGTAAAGGGGGCGATCAGAAATAGGAGAAGCTGATAACCCTTTAAGAAAAGACCTCTCGCTAAGCAGAGGGCAGCGTTCAGCAATGCTCTTGCCTTCCAGTGTACAGAGAGATTCTGGCTTGTGGCAGAGGGGACTCGTTTTTCATCAGAAGCCACTTCGAGTGTGAGAAGGAAACCCCGCAGAGCCTGGCCTTCACCCGGGGGGAGATCTTCCGGGTGGTGGACACCCTGTACGATGGCAAGCTGGGCCACTGGCTGGCCGTGAGGATCGGAAGCGAGTTGGAGAAAGGCTTAATCCCCAACAAAAGCAGGTATCTGTCTGAGACCACACGCTCCCACATGCCCCGCTTTCACGGTCCCCCCACAAATAAGCCACAGTCCCGCCCTCCTCAGAAAGAAGCCGCACTTGGCTTCACGATTGGTCCTCATATCCTCTCCCGTCCTCCACTTCCTGTTTGTGAGGAGTGGCCTCGAACTGTGAAATAGCCGCCAGCTGGCTTGTGGCTTTGAACAATGTCCTAAGACCTAAGACATGTCCGCTGCCTCGCGTGGGATGCGAGTAGATGCTGAGTGGCTGTAGGAAACCAGCACACACCTAGAGGTGTGTTGCCCCGGGCCATTGCCTGTCCCTCAGCCTCAGCCCCAGCCCCAGCCCCAGGGGACTCATACTGGTGTGCTGACGCCGGCGAGAATAGGCAGGACACCTGCATTTTGGCCAGGGTTTCAGGTCTGTTGCCTGGATACCAGCCTGTCAGAATGAGCCACGCTTAGAGTGCTCATTACTCAGCTACTTCTGGTGGATTTCATGGGGACCAAGCCTTTATGCACCTCCATCGGGAAGAGGGAGTCCCACATTTCCCACCTGCGAGACCTCCTCCTTGTCATGCTGCATCTTCCCGGAAATGCTGAGGAGACCCGGTGAATCACACGCACATTCGCACATTCCTGGCTCTAGAGCAGCCGTGGGCAAACTACGGCCCGCGGGCTGGATCCGGCCCGTTCGGCTGTTCTATCCGGCCCACGGAGCCGAAAGAGTGGAGGGAAGAGCAAGCAGCCCAAGATGAGAGTGCCAGCATGGTCAGGTTGCTTTTGTTCCGGCCCTCTGGTCCAGTGTAAAAACCCATTGTGGCCCTCCAGTCAAAAAGTTTGCCCACCCCTGCTCTAGAGCATTCCTTCCTGTGGTTGCTTCCCTCAGAGCGGAACAAATGGCCAGCGTCCAGAATGCCCAGAGAGACAACGCTGGGGACAGGGCAGACTTCTGGAGGATGCGTGGCCAGAGGTCGGGCGTGAAGAAGAACTTGAGGAAGAGCCGGGAAGACCTCACGGCGGCCGTGTCGGTTAGCACCAAGTTCCCCGCCTACGAGAGGGTTTTGCTGAGAGAAGGTGAGGAAGCTGTGCGGGGCTGGGAAGGGATCCGAGGGCTCGGGGCCCGTCCTTTTTAGTTTTCAAGTTGTAATGACAGTCAAGGTCAGGGGTTTCTCTGAGACCAGAGCCAGGCTATAGACTTGGGCTTGTATTCAAACACTAAAAAAGACCAAAAGGCGAGCTGCACAAACTCACTAATGGCAGCGTATCCACATCAGTTAGTGTTTCCTACTGCCGTTCAGCGGTTTTTGCATATTGCCTCTAGTGAAGTTTCTCTTTCATAGTAGGGGAGTGAAGGCATGTTCTTTAGAGGAGACCTTGGCTGAATTGGGGTGGGAGGACATACAGTTTCTTTCGTGGAGACATTATCAGTATCCTATAAAATGCTCTTCTCATTTTAACAGCAGAGGAGGTGTATGTGTTTTCATTGCCTTTCTTGTCCCATTTCAGCTGGTTTCAAGAGACCCGTGGTGCTATTTGGCCCCATAGCAGACATCGCGATGGAAAAGTTGGCAAGTGTGTTACCTGACCTGTTCCAAATTGCTAGTAAGTCTGTTTGTGATATTTTTTTCTCACCAAATTTTAATTTGAAAATATCTAATGTACAGGGAAAAAAAAATGAGAACGAAATAAACACTCACATATCACCTGGAGTCACCGGCATGAGTTAACATTTTGGCATATACACCCCCCCCCCCCCCCCCCATCGGCACCACTTCACACTTTTTGAAATTTCTGCTGAACAATTTAAAAGTGGCCCGCGGGCCGGATGACTGTTCTAAACTATTGAAATAAAAAAAAAAAAAAAGACCGTACCCTTTTATGTAATGATGTTTACTTTGAATTTATATTAATTCACACAAACACTGCATGCATGCTTTTGTTCCGCCCTCCGGTCCAGTTTAAGAACCCATTGTGGCCCTCAAGTCAAAAAGTTTGCCCACCCCTGTTGTAGACATTGTGACACTTTTTATCCCTGTGAATCTCTTAAGAATAAAGACGTTATCTCCTCCTACACAACATTACCATGATCACAGCCAGAAGTTTAACATGGATTCAATGATATTATTTAGTATGTAGTCTGTTTTTTAGGTTTTCTCAGTTTTCCAATTTTGTATTTCATGGCTTATTTTTTAAAAGTCAGAATGCCACATGGGACCCTGAAACACGTTTGATTTTTTTATCTCTCTCTAGTCTCCTTTTTTTTCTAACTTATTTGGTGACATTGATACCGTGAAGAGTCCAAGCCACTTGTCTCACTTGTGGCCTGTTTCTCGTGATTAGATTGCGGCCTAACAGCCTGTGTGGGTCCCTCATTAAGTGGCACCATATGTCCGATGTCACATCATTGCCAATGCTGGGTTGGAGTGTTTGATCGCTAGTGGCTTCTAAAAAATTACTTAGCTCCTTGTTTTTGCTTTTCCAGAATCGGAGCCAAAGGATGCAGGATCTGAGAAATCCAGTGGGGTGGTGCGGTTAAACACCGTGAGGCAAATTATCGAACAGGTGAGAAAATGAATCCGAAGGCCGTGTTCTCAGAAAGAGCTGAGTCATACCAGTAGTGAGCTGCAGTCTTTCTGAGAACGGAGTCTGTATTTTAATAATCATTAAGTGTTAATGATAAAACATGAGTATAAATGCAAGATGTTTCTTTGTGTGGAATCATGATATACTGTGGTTGTGATGTGTTTTTCCCCAAAGTTCTCAGCATTCTACCAAAGAACTCATTTCCTCAGAAATTCTAATAGATTGGTGGTATCAAGTGGACATATGTGAAGAGAACTGTCTTCTGCTTTATTATTTAAATTGACAAGTTTTCCTGATTGGTGCCACCTGTACTGATTAAGGCCAACTCTTCGATGCTGCGTGACTTCACATGCCATTTACACACGTGTCCCCACTTCTGACAGGATAAGCACGCCCTCTTGGATGTGACCCCGAAGGCCGTGGACCTGTTGAATTACACTCAGTGGTTCCCGATTGTGATTTTCTTCAACCCAGACTCTAGACAAGGTGTCAAAACCATGAGACAGAGGTTGGATCCAACATCCAACAAAAGTTCTCGGAAGCTATATGATCAAGCCAACAAGCTTAAGAAAACGTGTGCACATCTTTTTACAGGTAAGTGGAATTTAAAATGTACTCTCTTTGCTCCAAAGTGTGAATTATGAGCATTGGAGGATGAAAGCAAAAAGAAAATAATCTGGATAGTAATAGAGAATAGTAATCTGAAATATACTACTCATGACTCCTTGGAAAGTAGCTAATCCTATATTAGACTCATGGCATTTGTAAATGTAATCTTGAAAAATGGTCATAAACACGAGAGTTCGTTAAACTTTCTACCTTTGTATATCTTTATATATTCCATAATATTTCCATAAAATATGTTTCTATTTTCCATAATAGAGTATTTTTTAAAATTCTTGATATGAAGGCCACTGCTTCTGTTACTCACGAAAGTAAAATGATGTAAGACTGTGACATGTTTTAGTAACTGATTATATGCACCACCTTTATAAATGACTAGTTCTGTGAACATGGTGTAATTAAGGGTTTAAATACAGACTGTACTCATTTCATACAACTCCAACTTAAAGCACAGAAAGGCATGTATACATTTAGTGCAGATCTCACATTTTGTCTCAGATATGCAATCCTACTTCTTTATCAAGTGCTAGTACTTATGGCATCATGTCTTACCCAAGAGCGCAGTAATGTTGGCAAAGTACCATGATAAGGATGCAAAAGTCCAAGGAATCAAGGTTAATTTTTTTGAGTCGTCCAGTGTATCAGTTTATCCTAACGCTGTAAATAATAAATGACCAGGTAAATTGCCAGCTCGCTCAGGAATTCCCAAGGTCAGTGCTAGAACTTCTTAAATGAGAGAATGGTGTATGTTACCCGGAAGAAGGCTTGAAGCATAGCTGCTTACAGAATTTGCTTAGTGCTGCTTTTCTGGCTGTCCACCAGGAATTATGCAGACCTCAGGACAGAGGGAGCAGGGTGCCAAACAACTTTTACTAACAAGCCCCAATTTTCTTTTGGGTATTAAGAAAAGGCTATGACCTTGTAGCTTGGGGAAAAAAAAAATCCTAATTTCCCCGTAGTATGATCAGTTTAGGCCCAATTTAGTTTATTATTTGGGACCAATGTGCTTCTCTGGTTTATGCCCAATTAGGCCCATAAATACCTATGGCTGAAGAATGATTTGCATGTGCTTCCCGTGGTTGGTATTTCCTCGTGGTGCTCAGAATTCATGTTGTTAGGTGGGCTGTGTCCAGAACTGGCTAAGCCGCAGCTGTGGGCAAACTACGGCCCGCGGGCCGGATCCGGCCTGTTCGGCTGTTCTATCAGGCCCGCAGAGCCAAAAGAGCGGAGGGTTCTCTTGCTCTCCCCTACGCTCCTTTACCAGCAGCTCAAGATGAGAGTGCCAGCATGGTCAGGTTGCTTTTGTTCCGGCCCTCCGGTCCAGTTTAAGAACCCATTGTGGCTCTCGAGTCAAAAAGTTTGCCCACCCCTGGGCTAAGGCCATGGGCTCTAAAAGCAAACTTCTGAGTTCATGTCTAGACGTCTTCACTTATACGGTGTGAGGCCTTGGGCTAGTTTCACTCTTGTGCCTCAGTTTCTCTCCTGTAACATGGGGTGACGGCCTACTTACCTCCCAAGGTTCGTGTGCACATGAAATGAGCTAATCCATGCGAGGTATTTGTAAAGTGCGTGGTCAATCCATGGCAAGTGCTGCTGTCTAAGACACATTTTGTCCTGAATAGAAAATGTATGTTACTTGGATGTATACCTGTAGAGGTTGTTAGTGAATTTGTTTGCCTATTCTAAAATGTTTATGCCTATCAAAATGATATGCATTTAAGTATTACCTTCAGTATTTTATTGGAGAAATCCAACAGCACACTAGTGTACAGTTTTCTTAATAGTATACATGTCTATGTAATGGTCTTTAAATACGGTACTTTTATATCTGTTTTAGGTGTGTTTTCTATGCTCCTGAAAATATACTCTTTAAAAACATATTTTTAAAGGCAGCTTTTCTGAAAGGTAGTCAATCTGAAATGAAATTCATCCATTTTTAGGTTTATGGCATCCATCTGTAATGTAAACTCAACTAAAGGGATTTAACACTCAAATATGTGCAAACTTTCTCTTGGCGTTTGCCAATGTTTTAGTTCAGATATGCCAGAAATGAGTATGAATGATGCCGGATAAGTTTTTAAGTAAACATTGCTTTGGAAATTGATGCAAACCTTTTTGCGTACATCTCTATAGCAACCATCGACCTAAATGCAGCCAACGATAGCTGGTTTGGCAGCTTGAAGGACACAATCCAGCATCAGCAAGGAGAAGCAGTTTGGGTCTCTGAAGGAAAGGTATGTGGCGTAGATACTCTGCTGCGAGGTGAGAGTCCGTGTTTTGAATCTTTTCTCCAGAGGGTAGTGAATGTAGTAAAGCCATGCCCATTTGAAGAGATGCCAACCTATGTGCGAACCAAGTTTGCAATTTTATAAATTCTCCTAAAAAGCATTAAAGCGAAGGGGCTTTTAGAAGAAAAGCAGAGCGTGATACGTGCAACCCTACATTCACTCCCCTTTTCCTTTTAACGTAGTAACTAGTGTTGTATTCCAAGCACACTAATCAGAGCTTACAAGATCTCACGCTGAGCTCCACGGCTAACTAAGGATGGGGGAAGCTCAGCGTGGAAGTGAGAGACAAAGTTGAGGGGTGCTTAAAAATTAATAGAAAGAGGAAAAGCAAATGGAGGTGGAATCATTTGCTTCAAGATTGGCAGAGAACGGGCCCTCGGCATTTGCGTGGGTGAGAAGAGAGCATGAGGAAACTCGGGCAGGCTTCTGGAATTGGCTAGCTTCTCCCCTGCGGGCGATGTTGATGCACAGCTTGGTGCAGGGAGGATGCAGAGAGAGAGAGAGAGGAGTATAGAATTGCCTGTGGTTCCAGTAGCCTCTGGGGATAGTCCTTTGTCGTCCAGCTGGATTGAGGTAGCCGAGAGGGACAGTTTCCTTGAGGAAATGAGTCCATTACCCAGGAGATGGTTGAGCCCTAGTCTTGCACTTCGGGAACTGCACGTTCAGTCAGGGTGTCTAGCGTCTCCTGAGCGCGCACAGCCCGCTAAGCCCTATGGTAGTGACAGCAAGTTGAGCAGGACAGAGGTTCTGCCCTCAAGGATTTGATAACCCTGTGGCTGCGCGAAGAGGTGTGCAGCACCAGGCATTTACCGCTAGGAGACCAGTGCCAGCCGAAGAAGCCGAAGAGATGCCCGATTCCGGAAGACAAAGCCCCGCGGTCGGAGGAGGCATGGCTCAGTAGCGCTGTTATAAGATGGCTGGTGGCAAAGACAGATAGGGCGGAGGGTTCCCAAGTTGAGTCCCTGCCCAAACATGAACCTAGTCATTTCCAACCAAGTGATTTCGGGAAAGTAGAGTTGACCTCCCCATTTAGATCCCGTCAAGGTTTCGGTCACTGGGCCGCGTGCCCTCGGGCGTTCTCTTGAGTTCCCCGCTCCCAGGAGCCGTGCCACACCCACTGACCCTCCGAAACGAATTCCTCTAGATGGAAGGGCTGGATGATGACGCTGAAGACCGAATGTCCTACTTAACCGCCATGGGCGCGGACTATCTGAGTTGCGACAGCCGCCTCATCAGTGACTTTGAAGACACCGACGGCGAAGGAGGCGCCTACACTGACAATGAGCTGGATGAGCCGGCCGAGGAGCCGCCGGTGTCTTCCATCACCCGCTCCTCGGAGCCGGTGCAGCACGAGGAGGTGAGGCGGCCAGGCAGGCCCCGGGCCGCGAGGCCGCGGGCAGGACCCGGAGGTTCTGGTGTCTCACTGGAACTCTTCTGGACAACCGTTGGTGCAGGGTGCCCTGGAAGGTGTTCCTGAGGGTTGAAACAGGTGACGCGTAGGGAGGCTCTCGTTCCCAGGCCATGCCCGCGTGGCTGTGAATAGCGGTCCACGGGGAAGCAGGACAGGAACTAAAGGGGGCCTTGGGTGCGATGGGACAAACTATGAGACGCTTTGTGGGCCGGCTGTCCAAATTGCAGGTGGAACATGATGTTTTGAAAGACAACATTGTTGTACTTGCTTGTAACCTTTGATTAGGCCTCTCTGTACTCTTAGGCACGTGTCCCTGCTTTTTTCTTCTCCGTCCTCCCTTTAACCTTTCTGATCTTGCCAAAGCTCCTGAGTGTTTCCCCATCAGTTTCCTTCTCCTGTATTTCAATTTTTTTTGAATTGAGTTCACGGTCAAAACACACGGATCACGTGTACTGTGCATCCACCGGCCAGGGAGGAGACAGCTTCAGTGATGGTAGAAATCACACCCCCAGGCACTGAGTGAGGACCAGAGCAGCTATTAGCTGTGCCTCAGAGAACATTGGGATAATTAATGACTTTGGAGATGGAGATTATCCATATTTTTGGATAATGATGGCTATGGACTGCCAATTAGCAACTTCACTCATTTTGGGGGATGATTTTTATTCTTTATGAGATAGAAGTGCCGAAATTTAAAGTGAAGGATGGGGGGATAAAAACCCACCATGACAAAAAAAAAATTAGTATGTGACATTGGCCAGTTGTAAAGAATAAACTAACTCCCTCTATAGATACAGATAGCGAACGCTTAAAAATGCTAAAAGCTTTAAGGGACAAAAGAGACTTTAGACTTCTTTGTACTTTAAAGGGGAGAGTCTTACACTGGATGCATCTCCTTAAAAAAAAACAAATCTTAACCATTTGCTCATGGGAACATGGCAGGTTTCCGCCTTTTCAGTACAGAAGCACCGAGTCGGTGTCTCAGCGTATTCCAGTGAGGGGGCTTTTGTGGAAGGTGTGACCCTCAGACTCTGAACTCACACACGTGCTTGGGACTCCAGCAGAGCGGACGAGAGCCCTGTTCTCTCTGCTGCGATGTTCCTGTTGTGAATGAACCTTTGTGTCTCGCAGAGCATAAGGAAGCCCAGCCCAGAGCCACGAGCTCAGACGAGGAGGGCTACTAGCAGAGATCAACTTAGGGACAATAGTCCGCCCCCGGCATTCAAACCAGAGCCGCCCAAGGTATGTGTCTGGGGAGCCAGGATGGGAAGGAAGAGGAGACAGACAGCCCTGGAGCTCCCGGCCAGGGAAGAGCACACACGATAAGATGGTGTGGAATTGTGTTTGTGACTCACTGTTTCTCTCTTAGAACCCAACCCGCCTTTTGGCCCGTTGGGTGAGCCCCCAAAATTAGGGAAGGGAGAAACAGATAGGAAGGAGGGAAAGGAAGTCTTAGGAGCATGGACAGTTTTAAAAAAGCATTTTTAAAAAACCATTTAATGGATGGAGAAAGAGAAAGGTTTGACAAATCCTGCATGCCCAGAATCACCAAAATCAGACTGTTTTTTTCTTTTCCCGTCCAATCAAAGCTCTTTGCCCACAATCTGACTCAGATTCACCGTTAAAATCCTCACTGATGATTTGCCAAAGTAAACCACCACCACCATTGTAAACAATGCCTCTCATTATGAGGGCAGCTTAATTTATTTTTTAAGTAAGACATTATCCAGGGGGAAAAAAAATCAATGTAAGAACCCCAGGGGTGTATGTCATAGGATTCTCTATCTCTTCCGAATCAAAGCTATGACTGCAGGTTTTTCCTTAGAGCCCAATGATGTGTGTCGCTCTCACTCAAAAGTATAGATGAGAAGAAAGTAATAAGTGGCCGTGTGAGCGATCAGAAGTAACTGATGACCTCATAAAATATATCAGTGAACACTTGCAAGCAGGCCTAGGATCCAAGTATCCAGGGAAAGTGGCCGCCAATATAATAATATGTCTTTCCCAATCCCTACGCCAGTCTCATTCATGGCCTCACCTCCGAGCCAGGGCATGTACCTCCAAGTCAGGGCATGGACTCAGGAGTCCACTCTTGGGTCCTGAAGTCTGACCGGTTCTGAGGTCTTCTCCAAAATGTTAATCTCCTCCTGAGTGACATTCCGTCTGATCTGCCCCTCGCATGCATAGGGCTCCCAACACTTCCCAGCACCCCCTGGTGTGCAGAACTCTCAGCGCTCTTCTGTAGGAAGGAAGAAGGGATCAGGATGCCCAGTCAGTGGCTGTTGGCCCTCCCCTATTTGATTCTTTGTTGACCACCCATGGAAACTGATCAGGAAATGGAGTGTATTAAAATCACTAATATCGATGTGACAAATAAAACGAAAGCCTGCGGTGAAAATAATGCCATTGCCCTCCGCAGGCCAGGACCCAGAAGAGAGAAGACTCCTTTGACTACGCCAGGTCCTATGAGTACCCGCCAAACTCCCCTCCAGCTGTGGCCGGTAACGAAATCCCCGGGGCATCCGCCAAGGGTCCTCCTCCTCCCATTGCAGCAAAGCCTACCTTCTGCAAGCCTATACTGAAGCCCTCCACTCCAGTCCTTCCCCCAGAGAGCGAGGAGGCAGGAGAGGGCAGCGAGGAGCAAGATAACACATCCAAGTCCGTCCTGGGCAAAGTAAAAATATTTGAGAAGATGGATCACAAGGCGAGACTCCAGAGAATGCAAGAGCTCCAGGAAGCACAGAATGCAAGGGTAAGGGTTTCGAACCGCTGGGTTACTTCAGCATGCCAACAATAGGAATTTTAAGTAAATTTCATTTCAGTAAAATGCTTCAGGCCTTTTTCCACGGCACACACATAAAGTGGGTATTTGCATGCATGGTATTAAAGGCACGTCCTCGGTGTGTGTCATTTCCAAATTGTCAGCTATTGGTGCATCCCTTTTTCTTCTAATCAAGAAAACCTAATGGTGTAGGTCAGTGGTCGGCAAACTCATTAGTCAACAGAGCCAAATATCAACACTACAACGATTGAAATTTCTTTGGAAAGCCAAATTTTTTAAGCTTAAACTTCTAACACCACTTCTTCAAAATAGACTCGCCCAGGGCGTGGTATTTTGTGGAAGAGCCACACTCAAGGGCCCAAAGAGCCGTGTGTGGCTCGAGAGCTGCAGTTTGCCAACCACTGGTGTAGGTGAATAAGATTCTGCTTTTTGTATTTCAGAGCTTTATGTTGGGCTCTGGAGAGTGAAAGTGTGACAAGAGAAGCAGTGCCTCCCAGAAGTTATTTTTTTTTGTTAAAACATTTGTTATGTTTATTCGGTATCTGAGCTTTCATTTGCTTCTAGATTTGCCTTAGAAACCTAGTGAATGCCGATGGCATTGAAACTTAGGCAATGAAATTCTACCACGTGCTACAACATGAATGAACCTTGAGGACATTATACTAAGTGAAATAAGCCAGTCACAAAAGGATGATTATATGATTCCACTTATACATGAAGTTGCCAGTGTAGTCACAATCATGGGAGGGTGAGGGGGGGAAATAGAACAGTTACCCCCGGGGGTGGGGGCAGGGAGGTGTGTATGAAATGGAAAGTAACTGTTTGATAGGCCCACAGATGATGCTTTGTGATTACTGTTTGTATTTTTGTGCCATGTGCAAACATAACCTTTCAAAGGTTAAAGAAGAGCTTAGGGAAAAGTGTGTGGGGCATGTTCAGCCCAGTGGATAGGAGCGTTCTCGTCATTTAAGTCTGCCACAAAAGCGGGGCTGCTTAGCATTTTTCTTTTATTGTGATAAAATGCACACGGAACAAAGCCCTGGTCTGGGGGTTCCATTGGTTGGGCGGCATCATGGTTCGGTTTGAGGTTGGGGCGCATGCCCGGGTTTGGGGCTCCATCCCTGGTGGGGGGGACACAGGGGGCGGCCAGTGGATGTTTTTCACATTGATGTCTCTCTCCTCCTTTCCTCTCTCTTTTTAAAAATCAATAAGCTATTATTTAAAAATAAACAAATTGTACAACATAATATTTACCATTTGAACCATGTTTAAGTGTTCACGGACATTAAGTACATTCACGTTCTTGTGTAACTCTCTCCACCATCCATCTCCAGAACATTTTCATCCTTCATAACTGAAACTCTGTACGTATTAAATTATTAAACAGTTACTTCCCATTTCATACACACCTCCCTCCCCCCTCGTAACCGTTCTATTCCCCCCCTCTGTGATTGTGACTACACTGGCAACTTCACGTAAGTGGGATCATATAATCAGCCTTTTGTGACTGGCTTATTTCACGTAGTATAATGCCCTCAAGGTTCATTCACGTTGCAGCACGTGGTAGAATTTCATTGCCTAAAACGTTTTTCCTATTCGTATCACTAGGCGTCACACAAAAGCATGGAAACTGAAGCTGCTTCTATTTTTCCCTCTTCTCCTTAAAGTGGGATTGGAAAATGGGACCAGCAGGAAATTAGCAAGCTGATTGTATAGTGATTCATTCTTTCCCTCTTTTTATTTATTTATTTATTTTTTTTTTTCCTTAATCACCACAGATTGAAATTGCTCAGAAGCATCCGGATATTTATGCAGTTCCAATCAAAACCCACAAGCCAGAGCCTGGCTCGCCCCAGTTCACCAGGTAAGGGCTGCTCAGCAGGTACAGGTCTGCACGAGGGGCTCACCTGGGACTTGCACTCCTGGGGAGGAATTTTCTTCACCTGTATTTCAAAGTGCCTGGAAGACGTTTTCCCTCCTGATCGATCGGCAATTTGCCCTGTTTCTTTAGATAAATTTAATTGTACAGCTTACAGCGTCAGTTGTTCATGGTTTTGTTGCATCTGTGCTAAAACTCTCATGACAAAGCATAGTCATTGGCATTTCAAGTCAGTTTCCCTTGACACAGTGGAGCACAGATGTGTTAGATTGGGTGAGGATAGCCCCTGAGCAAAATTCCTGGGGCCGGCTTCGTTTTGTTGCTACTGTTTTCCGGCCGTGAGCCAAGTTCCCCTTAAATCCTTTGCATCATCAAGCTCCGTGGTCGGCAAACTTCGGCTCTTGAGCCACCTGTGGCTCTTTGGCCTCCTGAGAATGGCTCTGCCACAAAAGACCACGGCCTGGGTGAGTCTATTTTGAAAAAGTGGTGTTTGTTAGAAGAAGTTTAAGTTTGAAAAAATGTGGCTCTCCAAAGAAATTTCAATCGTTGTCCTGTTGCTATTTGGCTCTGTTGACTAATGAGTTTGCCGACCACTGCCCTAGCTGAACTTTGGTCTGAAGAGACGATGACAATCAATTGGCTGTGGGTAAGATGATACATTAACACTAGGAATTACCATAGTATCTTCCCATGGAGGTTTTACACTGGATCCTTTCCTACTTTGAGAATAGACCAAAAATAATAATAATAATAATAATAATAATATATATATATATATTTGGTCTATTCTCAGAAATATATATATATAATTTCTTGTGGCTATTCTGACAGGAAGCTAGAGTCTAGATTTACAGCAGCAGGAAAGTAGGGGCAAATTCCTTTACCAATCCAACAGTGGTGCTTGAGGCCAATAAACTTGGGGATGGGGAAGGCACCCCCTGGTCCAGCTGAGAATTATTGGGCCAAGGAGCACCCGGATGGCTTCCTCCCTCCCTACCCAGGTGGGCATCCGCCTTGACCTGCTACTCCCACCCCCGCTCCGGGACCCTGCAGCGGGGCCAGGAGGGTCCCTGGTTTGTCCCCCCAGAGCGAGGCCCCGAGGTAAGCCGTCTGCCTCGGGTGACTGCCTGCTGTGCCTTTGACCCTCCCGCCGCTTTTGTTTCAGACCCCTGGTGCCACAGAAGAGTCCTTCCGCACACTACCAGGATGCCAGAGGAAGCTACGGCAGCGACGTGGAGGAGGAGGAATACCGCCAGCAGCTGTCAGAACACTCAAAGCGGGGCTACTACGGCCAGCCCTCCCGATACCGGGACACGGAACTCTAGATGTCTGCGAACTGGCTCTGCTGAACCCCGAGGTCACCGCCGCAGCGCAGCACTCCTGCAGAGCCGCGGACGGTTCTGTCCAGCTAAAACCCGGGCCCCTGCTTCCTCCTGGGGAGCCCAGGGGGTAACCCACACAGGTTCAGAACTGTGGAGGCTCTATCTGTGGGCCTGGGTCTGGGGGGAGGTTGTGGCTTTTGCTCAGAATTAAGAGAGAAACTTAACGTTGGATGCCGTTCCCTGCTTCAGCGGACCAAAATCTGTATTAATTGTGTTTGTGTATTTTTAACGTGTATATTAAGAAGTGATAACTATTTTTCATGAATAGCTGTATTCAAGGACTGTTTCGGTCGGAGACAGAAGGTGAAGAAAAAAAAAAGAGGAATAAAAAATACTGTCAGACTCCTACTAAATTCAAAGAAGTATTTTATTACAACGCTAAGTGCCTTTGATGAGAGAAGTGTCTTAAATGGTCTTCCTTTGAAGCTTTATGCAAAGCCGTAAAGGACTAAATTTAACGTGGTGACTAAATTTTTATGCCAGTTTAAGAGCTGTGGTTTTTCTCTGCACTGTGTCCTCTTTTTGAGGCATCTGTCTTTTTTAGTATTTTCCATAAATTCTGACTGTATATATATATAATAGCTTATTTTTGGTTGTTTGGCTACCAGTGCTAAGGGGCTTGAAGACCAAGAAAATGGTATAGAAATGTTTTGTTTGTGCCCCACAAAAGCACATACTTGAGACAAACACATTTTCCCACCCCAAAAGTGTGAGCATTGACAACAGTTTTGTAATTTAATAAAAAGGAGGACATTGCAATCAATAACTTGTTTTATGGTGGATTTCTGCACTAATTCCCGTTTTGTTGAATGCAACTGAATGATCATAAAAGTGAGCACATGCCCATTGCTGAACACTGGAAAATGGAGACATATAAAAACAAAATAAAAAAAAATTACCCATAATCCCATCCCTCAGATAGGTTTGATTCATTTCTTTCAATTGTGTATTTGTGGACGTCTGTGTGTATATTCGTGTTGTGATTGTGTTTGCAGTTCTTTTCTATTAAATGTTCTGTCACGAACATTTCTCTCCGGTAGTTAAAACCCATGCAAACATCGTTGCTAATAACTAAAGTGATACACTGTGTGACTGCTTCCTAAGTCCACAGTTCTGCTATTGTTGGCTCTTTGGCTTGTTTCCAGTTTTTGCCTCTTTTACGTGACATACACCTCATTCTACATAATCCATTTTTGCCCACCAGAGATCAGCATTTCCGTCCCTTTCTGCAGGTAGGTTCTCAGAAGTGAAATTACTAACCAAAAAACATAGCAACAGGTTCTTCATATTTCTTGCCAATTGCTTCCTAGAAAAGTTGCATCGGTTTATACTCCTACAGTCACCCTTGAGAGGCTAAAATGTTGTGTGTTTAGAATTTAAGCAAGACAGAATTTAGGCTTGCGTGGATCCAAAGCACACAAATTTGGGAAAGGAAAAGAGCTTCAGTTCCATTAAAGGGTCCTTGATCATAGTAGCGGGCACCAAGGTGTTCAGCGGGTGTTTTGGTTGAGTTAGAATCGGCTTACTCACAACTGAGTGAGAGACACAGCCTGGGTGGTGCCCCTGTCCACACGGGTGCTATGACTCATAAGCCACTCAGTGCAGCACCTCACGTTTCTGAGCAGTCCTCCGGGCCCTGACTCAACTCTGCTTATTTTGTAAATAAAAGCCACCTCTTCGATAGGAGAAAAAAAAAATACACTAGATACATGGTGATTTAATTTGCTTGTGCCCTTTAATTACAGGCAAGAGCCCTTTTGCAAACGCAGGGACAGGAGGGGAGGGGGAGGGGCTTTTCAGCAGGAGCCCGGCTGTCATCTGGCTCCAGCACTTTCTATGAAGCTTTCAGTGGAGTGGACAGGCAGGACCTGTGTTCCAGAATGTCCTCTAGGGTGCCCGATGGACAGCCAGTGCCTGCCCCACCCCTTTCTAATTCATAGTCTGCTTTGTTTGGGGAAGGATTGAAGGTTGCCAATCATGTATGTGGAGTAGAATTAAGAAGAAGAAGAAAAAATGGATGTGCCCGGCTGGTGTTGCTCAGTGGTTGAGCCTTGACCCCATGAACCAGGAGGTCACTGTTCCATTTCTGGTCAGGGTTTGTACCCAGATATCAAGCTGGATCCCCGGTGGGAGCGTGCAGGAGGCAGCTGACTGATGATTCTCATTGTGCACTTTTCTATCCATTTCCCTTCCTCTCTGAAATCAATAAAAATATTTTTTAAAAGGGTGGGGGAATGGTGCTGGGTGCATGAGGAAAAGCCACGAGGGAGGGTAGTGGTCACTATGCACGCTGTTAGGGCTCCTCTGCTCTCTCTCTCTTGGCCACCGTGGGCACAAGACGCTGCTGGTATGCAACTTGTTTCAGGATGTCCCTGAGGGGAAAGTTGTTGCAGCATTTCCTCCCATCCCTCATTATTTTATTCCGTGGTGTCTTAGGTTGCATCATGCAGTCACAGACACTTGCAAGATGATTTTGGAGGTCCATTTTTGTTTGTTTGTTTGGGTTTTTTTTTGTTTTGTTTTGTTTTTTTACCATGATCTTCCACGTAGGGCAGTAGCACAATTCTTAGGGCCGCTCAGTAAAAGTTCCGGAGAGGCTGGTGTGGTTGAGCCACAACCGTTGAACCAGGAGGCCACGGTCAGATTGCCAGCCAGGACCCAGGTTGTGGGCTTGATCCCGAGGCAGCCCATCCACGATTCTCTCTCATCATGTTTCTATCTCACCCTCTCCCCTCCTCTCTATAAGTTCTGCAGAAAGCACCCAAGGCTGCAAGCGTGGAAACACCACTCCGCAGTCCGGCCTAACCTAACCCGGAGACCAATTCTATAGTAGCCAGAACCAAACACCTCCCAAATACAACAATACGACATGCATGAAGCCCAGAGGGAAAGTTGTATCCATCATCCTGGAAAAATCAGATTGGCAGTAGGGATGGGGTGGGTAAGCAATACAGGGTAGATTGTGCCACATCAGGTAAACCTCACACAAATTTGCAGGACGGCGGAACATGGGACGCTTGAAGTTTTGCACCCCAGCAGGTCTCTGGGCCACATCCCCCAGCTGCCCGGCTCCGAGGCTTCCTGAGTCTGCGCAGCAGCCCCGCGTCAAGCGGTGCCTTCCTTGGCGTCCATCCCCCAGTGGATTGTTCCCCTCGTCCCTGATGTTGTTTGGTGAATGAACTGCCGTAATGTGGTTGCTGGGGCAGGTCTTCGTGTGGGCAGCGGACCCCAAGACCAGGCTTTTGAGTGGAAGGCATTTGTTTGGGACAGTGGTCTGCAAACTCATTAGTCAACAGGGCCAAATACCAACAGTACAATGATGGGAATTTCTTTGGAGAGCCAAATTTTTAAAACTTCTTCTAACGGCCACTTCTTCAAAATAGACTGGCCCAGGCCGTGGTTATTTTGTGGAAGAGCCACCTTCAAGGGGCCAAAGAGCCCCATGTGGCTTGCCAGCCGCAGTTTGCCCACCACGGGTTTGGGAAGTACCAGGAAGTTCCACAACCGGGAAAACAACAATATCCAATCCTCCCAGAAACGCAGGTGAGTGGGGTAAAACACGTGGCTCGGGGTTTCCCTCCCAGGCAGCACGGGAGGGGGCGGGGCCCCTTGCTCACCAATGGGCTTCAGGCTTTCCGGGCAGCTCTGTGTGCGCATGCGTGCCTGCGTGGGTGCGGGAGGGTGTCCTCGCCGCCCTCCCTCAAGCAGAGGCCAGAGGGCAGGTGGGAGGCTGGACGGAGCCCCCAGGGGTGCGGGGCGGAGGTTCCCCGACACTGAAGATGATTGGGCTGTGCATCCACCCAGGCCTCCAAGGTGAGAGGTTTCTCTGTGTGGGGGCTGGCGTGGACTGGGAGAGACCGGAGGAACCGGAGGATTAGGGGGGAAGGGGAGGCGAGCCTCCATGCCTATGTTAGTGGGGTTCGCTAGACCAGTGTTTCCCAAACTTTTCTCAGGGTGAGAATCACCTGGTGGAGCTGTTAAAACACAGATTCCTGCCAAAACCGGTTTGGCTCAGTGGATGGAGCGTTGGCCTGCGGACTGGAAGGTCCCGGGTTCTATTCCGGTCAAGAGCATGTACATTGGTTGCGGGCACATCCCCGGTGGGGGGTGTGCAGGAGGCAGCTGGTCGATGATTCTCTCTCATCGACTTTTCTAACTCTCTATCCCTCTCTCTTCCTCTCTGTGAAAAATCAATAAAATATATTTAAAAAAAAAAAAATAAAATACAGATTCCTGAATCCCAACTGAGAAGTGCTTTAACCCAGATGTGTGCACTGACCAATTGAATAGTCAACTTTTTGGTACACAGGACGACCCAACCCCCTGAGCCTCTCTGGCTGGGCTGTTGGCACTTCTTAGTTGGGATTCAGGAACCTGTATTTTAACAACTCCACCAGGTGATTCTCATCCTGGGAGAAGTTTGGGAAACACTGCACTAGAGAAATATTTCTCCTACTCAGTTACTTAATCTGAAACCCAAGTGACTTTCCCCGGGTTGGGGGGTGGAGGGTGGGGGAGAGAAGGGGAGGTTAAGGAATTGATTGGCTCATGTGATTTTAATACAGGGAAGCCGCAGTCTGAGCACAGGGCTGACTGCCCACAGGCTCCTTCCTCTCTGCTCTGGGAAGGTTCTGACTCAGGCTTTCCACTGATGGGATAAGGCCCACCCACTGATGGAGGACAGTCTGCTTTACTCCAAAAACACTGATTCAGATGTTACCCCTCATTCCCCAACGCACCCTGTAGAAACAGCATAAAATTTGACCAAATAACTTCCCCCAGACAACTTGACAATAAAATTAACCATCACAATACCCCATCTCCTTTACCCCTACAGGCCAGCACTGCAGCCCTACTTCTTGTCCAGTGTTGAGTGTGAATGAATGAAGGAAGGAAGGAACCAACCTATGGGAGAATTACATATATTTGCAGGTATAGATTTTATGATACATTTATATACTTTACATATTTAATATTTGTATTTTATTTTAAATAAAGAGTAAATTTAATTTTAACGGGTAGAAAATCTTAAAAATTAAAAGAAAAAAATAAGAGATTCAAGAATTATAGTTGAGAAATCCCAATAAAATAAACTATTTGATATTTAAAAATAATATTAAGTGAAATTAAAATAAAGACTATGGCCCTGACCTGGTAGCTTTGTGGGTTTTAGAGCATCATCCTAATATGCCAAGATTGTGGGTTTGATTTTCAGTCAGAGCACATACAAGAAGCAACCATTGAATGCATAAATAAGTGGAACAAAAAATTAACTTCTCTCGTTCTCTCTTCCCTTCCTCCGCCCCTCCCTCTCTCTCCCTTTCCCCTCTTCTTTCTCCCCTTCTCCTTCTCCCTTCCTCTCTCTCCCTAAAAATCGATAAAGTATGCGCATATAAATTCCCTGGTTAATCTCTCCCTACTCACCCACTCACCCCTGCCTTACCCATATATTTAGATAATGTTGTAAAAGTGGAATGAATGAAGACATGAATTGGAATGCAATGTCTGTCTTTTATCACAAAAGCAGGGTAGTGATAAAAGACATGCCCAACTTAAACTTCAACATACCGCTGATATAAACTGGAGAATATTAGTAAAACCAGTTGAGGAAAGCTGCTAAGAACTTAGTTTGGCTAGGAAAAGACAGGCTAATATTACGTATAATTTGCAAAAGGATAAAATTATGATTCTGATGCAAACATAAAAGGAACACATGTCAAAGCTTTTATGGAGCCCATTACTTAATGAAAGAACCAGTAAGATGTTAAGACTTGTTTAAAGAACATTTGAGGATGAAACCGGTTTGGCTCAGTGGATAGAGCATCTGCCTGCGGACTGAAGGGTCCCAGGTTCGATTCCAGACAAGGGCATGTACCTTGGTTGCGGGCACATTCCCAGTGGCGGGTGTGCTGGAGGCAGCTGGTCGATGTTTCTCTCATTGACATTTCTAACTCTCTATCCCTCTCAATTCCTCTCTGTGTAAAATCAATAAAATATTTTTAAAAAATAAAAAAAAATAAAGAACATTTGAAGAACCAGGTATATATAAGCAATTAATTAAAGAATATTAGAAAAAAAATTCTAAGTACAAAACTAGTTAATATGTACAGCAGAGTAAAGGATAGATAACCTTTGTAGGTATCTTTTCTAGGAGACAAAAAATATTTGCATATATGCATCTCTACCAGATCAAAATGGACACATTGCCATGTAAATTACCCTGAGTCAGAAAACTTTAATCAATAGTTTTAGCACTAATGAGTCATCATGTGAATTATTATGACTAATAGTCACATGAACTGTTTTGTAGTGTATTAAAAAGATTAATTGTCTAAATTTGGACTACAGCAGGAATTCTGGCCAGCGAAGGCAATTAAAATTATGTATTGGCTGTGTCTGTGTGCAGATAAACACAGCCACTGGGTGCTAAATGTGACCTATTGTCTGCCTTCCAAAAGTTTGTACATTGTAAGTTCCTTTATTTGCATGAGAATTTTCTGAACTGAGAGTCTGCTTTGTTCTTTGTAACAGCCCTGCACGGTAAGCACATGGCAGGGGTGCCAACACTGCTTTTCTTAGTAACCCAGAACTTGGTTATGCCCCTTGCTCAAACCCTTCAGCTAATGAAGCACAGTGTGGTTTGGACTGAAAACAGTTTTCTGCTTCCAGTCCTGTCTTCCTCCTTTTCATCTAAAAGTTTCTTTTTTGGGTCTCTCGAAATGGTTGGTTGATCATTTTGTATACTTTTTTATTTTTTTAAATATATTTTATTGATTTTTTATTTTTTACAGAGAGGAAGGGAGAGGGATAGTGAGCCAGAAACACTGATGAGAGAGAAACATCAATCAGCTGCCTCCCGCACACCCCTTACTAAGCAGGTGGCCGCAACCAAGGTACATGCCCTTTGACTGGAATCAACCCTAAGACCCTTCAGTCTGCAGGCCAACGCTCTATCCACTGAGCCAAACCTATTAGGGCTGTATACTTTTTTATTTAAAATTTTTTTTATTTAAAAATAGCACTTTAGAACTGAGTCTGCAAATTGCCAGAACCATGGAATTAATCTATTTCACAAATATGTTTTGTTTGCACCAGGCCATAACATTTTTACTTATTTATTTGAAAACGGGCAGGTTTTACATACACATTCAGATTTGGTGCTTTACTTTTTTTTTCTTTTTCTTTTTTCTGTTGGCATTCATCAACAGTCTCAGATGTCTTAGTGCTTTTCTTTAAACAATGGTATAGTTGGCGGTTCTGGGCCCACATCTCTGCAGGACAACTGTAGGCTAGAGCTGGGTGGCAGCTTCCCAAAACAGACAGCACTTACCTGCCTCATTCACTAAGGTGGCCTTCATGCTGGCTGAAGGCAGTGAGTTCGAGACCCTTGCTCACCTCTCCTCTGCTTCCCCATTCCTCTTCCAGGCCCCAGTGCTGTGCGTGTATGTGTGCAGCCGCAAAGGGGCGCCAGGGCCCTGAACCTGCAGAAGGAACTCAACTCCCTGCAGGTTTGCACCTTACTCTGCCAGGAGGGCCAGAAATGTCGCCTGGCCCTGGAGGGAACTGCCCTGTCAGGTCCTGTGCTCTGTGGCTACTAAAAGTAGATATTTGGGGAAGGATGGCAGATACATTTTTGTTGTTTAGAAAATTACCTCCGGAAGCTCAGCTGAATAAGGATCCGATGGGATTTCCGAGTGCGGACTGTACGAAGGCAGGGGGACGTGGGCCAGGAAGAGAAAACACCTGGTGGTGTGGCCAGGAAGCCAAGTCAAGACCAGGTGGTCAGAACAAATCGAGATAAACTGACCAAAACATGTCACCAGCCCTCCACCCCCTATTCAAAAATGCAGAGGTAGTTTATCCCCCTTCTCATGGCTGATGTTGACACTGCTGACCTGTACACACAGCTGGCCCAGGTTTGGTGGCTATACTACCTTTGTGAGGTGGCAGGAATGAGCAGTCTGCCATCTTGTCCCCACAGCACACAGGCAGTGACATAGTCACCAGGCAGTGCAGCTGGGAGGGACAGGAAGTGGCCCCACCCTGAAGTGGAAAATTCTGAAAGCCCTCCGTTTTCACGCAATCCCACTCTGTCCCCGGCTTACCAAAGCGGCAGAGCGGGGCCAGCCCCCAGCTAGTGCAGAGGCCCTTCCTCTCCTCTGGGCTGCCTCCCTTGTGCTTGATCACAAGCTTAAAAGTTCGTCTGAAAATTTCTCTGGGGTTTTCTCTCCAGGAACCTCTTGGGGAACCCAAGAACCTCAGTGCCAGTGATAGCCGTCCATCTTTATTTGGGAGGTCAGAATTGTGGACCACCCCTCCTGGGGAGATGTATTCTGAAAAATTCTCTCAAAAGGTAATATTATCTAAGACAGTGGTCAGCAAACTCATTAGTTGACAGTACAATGATTGAAATTTCTTTTGAGAGCCAAAATTTTTAAAAAATATATGTTTTATTGATATTTTACAGAGAGGAAGGGAGAGAGAGAGCTAGAAACGTTGATGAGAGAGAAACATCGACCAGCTGCCTCTTGCACATCCCTCACTGGGGATGTGCCCGCAACCAATGTACATGCCCTTGACCGGAATCGAACCCGGACCCTTTAGTCCCCAGACCGACGCTCTACCACTGAGCCAAACCTGTTTCGGTGAGAGCCAAATTTTTTAAACTTAAACTTCTTCTAACGCCACTTTTTCAAAACTAGACTCACCCAGGCCGTGGTATTTTGTGGAAGAGCCACCCTCAAGGGGCCAAAGAGCCCCATGTGGCTCGAGAGCTGCCGTTTGCCGTCCACTGATCTAGGACGTCAACAGGAGATTTGATAATAGTTTCAGGCCCAGCTGCAGGACTTGTCCCTGCGCCTGTATTCCCCTTCAGGCCTAAATTAATTAACATCTCATAAATAAGTCAATACGGAGCCATCAGTAGATACGCACATGACAGAGGGGAAAGGGAACCAACTCTGCAGTCTTCTGAGGTTGGACTCACAGGGCAGAAAGGGGGCTGCATGGAAGGATGGCAGTGTTCATTCTGCGGGCCTGGAAGGGGAGGCGAGCGCCTTCTCTCCAGACATCCCTCTTGTTTGCCGCACGGATGATTGAGCTAAACAAGGGAAGGGGTCCCGTGAAAAGCAGCCTGAGAGGCTCCCGTAGAGCTAGTGACCTCCACCCTCAGCTCAGAGTGAGGGCGGGCGTCTCAGCTGATCGGCCTGCAGTCTACTCACTGGGCCCGTGGCCTGGGTAAGTGGCCTGGTCTTCCTAAGCCTCAGGTTCCTCGTCTGTAAAATGGGCACAGCAGTGGTTCTTTCTGCCGAGTGTGGTTGTAAGAATTAAATGGGGAATCTATGGAAGTGACTGGCCCAGAGTAGGAACTACAAAAATGTCGGCTCCACCCCGCCACCAGCACATGCGAGCTCCTGTCTTCTTTGACAGAGCATAGGGAGTAGAATGCCGCCGAAGGCAATAAGTTAACAAAGCTCGGGGATTGCGAATGGTGCTCCCTGGGCAGACTTCCTGTGCTGGAATCTCTCTCTAAAACTCCTGATTATGTGACCTTGGGCTAAATATGTAGCTTCTTTGTTACTGTCTCAGCTTCCACATCTATAAACTAAGATAAAAACTGCACAGATCTCAAAGGGTTGATTGTGAGGACCACATGCTAGTAAGGTAAGTGAGCACTCATCATGGAGCTTGGCTTATACACTTGACCCTTGAACAACTTGGGGGTTAGGGGCACCAACCCCACGCACAGTAAAAAATTCATGTATAGCTTTTGACTCCCCTAAAATTTAACTACAATAGTCCCTCAGTACTCGCAGGAATGGTTCTGGGACCCCCAGCAGATATAAAAATCTGAGGATGCTATGGTCCCTTATATAAAACTAGAGGCCCAGTGCATAGATTTGTGCACCAATGGGGTCCCTTAGCCTGGCCTATTCCCTCTCGCAATCTGGGACCCCTTAGGGGACGTCAGAGAGCCGGTTTTGGCCCGATCCCTGCACGCCAGGCCGAAGGACCCCACTGGTACATAAATCCCTGCATCAGGCCTCTAGTATGCATATAAGATCTTTGGTTAATCTCTTCCAGTACCCTCCCTTCCCCTCCCTTTTGAGATTCATCAGTCTGTTCCAAGTTTCTTTGCCTGTGCATTGAGCGTCTGCCCCTGGTGGTCAGTGCATGTCATCGCTACTGATCGAACCGTGACCTCCTGGTTCATAGGTCAATGCTCAACCATTGAGCCATGCCAGCTGGGCAGGGCCTGGTGTCCCTTTCTTTTGCATTTTTATCAAGTTGCTTTCTCTCTCATAGCTCCAAGAAGGCTGCCAACAGTTCCTAGGGCTATGTTTCCTTACTCATGTCTGGTAGCAAGTAGAGAGCATCTTTCTTTTGGTGTCCCAGAAAAATATAGAAACTTTAGTCTGATTGGATTATCTTGGGTCATATGGCCATTCTCCAACCAAATTCCTTGGCCAGGGTGATGGACTATAATGGTTAGTACAAGCTACTGAGCACCCAACAGTGTAACTGAAAGCCAGGCAATCTCTAAACCAACAGGCTGAGAACTAGGGGGAGAGAATGTATCTCCAAGACAGTTTGGGGGAACTTGTTGTAGACGAGGAAGAGGGGAAAGTTCTGTGTATTAAATCCCAGTTGTTTCATACAGAAAAACACCAAACAGTAAATAATGGAATTACTGGTGGTTTTTACTTTTCTTTTTTATACTCAAATATAAACAACTAGAGGCCTGGTGCATGACATTTGTGCACGTGGGGGTGGGGTAGGTGGCCCTCAGCCCAGCTTGCCCCCTTTCACAGTCCAGGAGCCCTCAGGGGAAATCCTCTGCAAGAGGCAACTGGGCTGATCAGGGGAAGGTGCCACCCCCATCACGCTGCTCCTGCTGTCACTGCTGGCCGCTGTAGCCGCCAGGGTGTTCTCATCAACACGGACTCCAGTCCCTTCACCATGAAAAAAATGACAACTTTCTTTAGGCATTTTCAAGATGTCTCTTTCATAGGATATGACATTTCTTTCTTTCTTTTTTATCCTCACCCGAGGATATGTTTCCATTGCTTTTTAGAGAGCATGAAAGAGAGAGGGAAAGACAGAGAGAAACATCAATGTGAGAGGGACACTTCGATTGGTTGCCTCCCACATGAGCCCTGACCTGGGCCCCGGCCAGGGAGGAACCTGCAACCTAGGTGTATGCCCTGCAGTTCACAGGCCAAGGCTCCTTCCACTGAGCAAAACCGGCCAGGTCAGGATATGACATTTCTGAGCCCCACCAGCAGTGGACCTGCGTGTTTTCCTCCAGGAGTAAGGTAGAAAAACCCTAGATCACCTTCTTGGATTCTTATACCCAAGGAAGTGGAGTACCACAGGCTTAGCCAATGAGCGGTCAGAAGAGGTGTTTCCTCTGCAGCTCCCACACAGAGGCAGGACTGCTGGCATGGTTGCTGAGGGCCAGGCCCCCCTGCGGGTTTGTATCTCCACTCCGGCCCCCCTGCATGTTGTTCTCTCCGGCTTGGACCTGTGCCTGGCCCCTCCTCCTGAGCTGGTCATGACCGTTATGGCATCCTGGCCAAATTTACATATTAGGTACATGCCCTGCGGTTCACAGGCTGTGTGTGTGTGTGTGTGTGTGTATGTGTGTAGAATTCCATTGTATGAATAAATAAAGCCCACATTCTCAACCTCTCATCTACTGAGCCAGTATACATCCTTTTACTTTTTATATGAAGCTTTAGAATAAAAAAAAACATTTAGAACTTGAAGGAACCTTAAAACAATGTAGGCAATGAGGAAATAAGGAGCTTTCGATCTCCCAAGTTCACACAATTCCAAGGTCATGTAGTCCATCAATGGAAAAGAGGGAATTAAAACCTGGTAGCCCAACAGCCAGCACAGCACTCATTCAACTGCAACAGCATTTTAATTCTAGATATCTGTAATATCTGTGTAAAACTACTAAAGGCCCAGTGCAAGACTTCGTGCACAGGCGGGATCCCTCAGCTTGGCCGGTGATTGGAGCCAATCAGGGCCATGACGCCCAGTCCTGATCAGGGCCGGCCAGCTGTGGGGAGGCACCATGGGAGGTTGGCTGTATGAGGGCTACCACCGGGGGGCAGCTCCTATGTTAAGCATCTGCCCCCTCGTGGTCAGTGTGCATCATAGCAATCAGTCTACTGGTCATTCGGTCATGTGGTCACTTAGGCTTTCATATATAGAGAGAGGAGAATACATTAATTTTAAAAGTATAATACAACAACAAAGCTATTTCTAATTTTCTAATCTGGCAAAATGAATAAAGACTTTTTTTTTTAAACTTATAACAACTCTGTACTTTGAATTTGCTTCTCCTTCATAAAGCATTATTCTTGCAGCAAAACCAGCTATTCTGGTCTTTTCCCTAAGTAAAAAAGAAGGCCCTGTTTCAGACGTTTCTGGGATCCTCAGGGAATACTCAGACCCTCCCTCCTACCCACCAGTTTCCTTAACAATTTAGCAGCGCCTGCTGGCTCGCTCCTGCCCGCCCGCTTCACATGATCTATTCTGGGCCCCTGCAATTATTCAGCCAGTGGAGAGTTCTCAGTGACAACCGAGATACCTCAAACTAAGAATAGGACCCTGAGTGATGAGGGAAGGCGACAGCAGCAGGGCCTGTTCTCTGCCAGTTCTTCTTTAAAGACCTAAAACTTAGTTCTGTTCCTTGTGCCTCGGTTTGCCACTGGTCTGTGGTTTTGCTGTCCCATGTGTGTCTGTGAAATCTTGTCAGCTGCATAATCACACACATTATGTGGGCTGGAGAAGCTTATCAAAGGTCCCCACGAATGTTCCTTCTTAGCCGGCCTTCCAGCTGGAAGCCCTGGGTCCAAGTTTGCCAGAGCATTATTGTACAGTTGGGGACTTTTTCCTCAGAGGCTTTTGATTTGAGGCCAGAAGGATTTTTGCATTTTTCCCCCCAGCAAATGCAAATTTTTGTATTTTCCAAGAGCTTCTGAGAGCAACGAATGACACTGCCCTCTTTACACAGCCGTGGGCAAACTATGGCCCGCAGGCCGGATCTGGCCCGCTAGGCTGTTATATCGGGCCCATGGAGGGTTCTCTCGCTCTCCCCTCCGCTCCTTCACCAGCAGCCCAAGATGAGAGTGCCAGCATGGTCAGGTTGCTTTTGTTCCAGCCCTTCGGTCCAGTTTAAGAACCTATTGTGGCCCTCAAGTCAAAAAGTTTGCCCACCCCTGCCTTAGATGCTTTGTAAAGTGGCAAAAAGATTTTGAAGGTAGAAGGTGGGGTTCTGTTCTCCTTAATTTGGTAGCCTCGGGCAATTTGTTTTTAAAGCCTCCGTTTTGCCATCTGTAAAATGGGCTGGTGGTGGTGGTGGTATTTAAACCTGCCTCACAGTGCTGTGGTGGTGATGAAATGAGTGTTTGCCTCTCAGTGCCCAACAAATGCTAGCCAGTGTCATCCTATAGGGGAGAAATCCCACATGCTCCTCAGGAAGTCCTATGGAATCACACTCCACTGTCTGGAGTAGCAGCCTCAACGCTGCTCCCTTGTATTGGTTTATCCGCCATCCAGGTCCCCTTCTTGCTGCTCTGGCTCCCTGGGGTCCAGTCAGCCTAGGGACCTGGGCTCTGCAACAGAAAATACCGGGTGGGCAGGATGCCAAGTTAAGACCAGGTGGTCGGAAGGAAATCTGGATAAGCTGATGGGGAAAAATGCCATCACCCTGACCGGTTTGACTCAGTGGATAGAGCCTCCGCCTGTGGACTGAAGGGTCCCGGGTTCGATACCAGTCAAGGGCATGTACCCTGGTTGTGGAAATATCTCCAGTAGGGTGTATGCAGGAGGCAGTTGATCGGGGTTTCTCTCTCATTGATGCTTCTGACTCTCCCTCTCCCTTCCTCTCTGTAAAAATAATTAATAAAATATATATTTTTAAAATGCCATCACTCTCCACTCCCTGCTCAAAGATGCAGAGGTGCCTGATTTTATCCCCCTTCTAATTGCCGATGTTGACACTGCTGCCCTGCCCGCACAGCTGACCCAGGTTTGGTGGCTCTATGACCTTTGTGGGCTGGCAGTAAGCAAGCAGTCTGCCCTCTTGTCCCCACAGCACAGGCAGCAACATAGTCGTCACCAGGCAGTGCAGCTCGGACAGGAAGTTGCCCCATCCTGATGTGGAAAATTGCAAAAGCCCCCCTTCTTCACACAAGCCCACTCTGTCTCCAGCTTATAAAAGCGGCCAAGCAGGGCCAGCCCCCAAGCCGGTTCAGAGGACCTTCCTCTCTGGACTGCCTCCCTTGTGCTCCAACATAAAAATCATTTGGAGCTGAAACCAGTTTGGCTCAGTGGATAGAGCGTCCGCCTGCAGACTGAAGGGTCCCGGGTTCGATTCCTGTCAAGGGCATGTACCTTGGTTGCGGGCACATCCCCAGTGGGGGGTGTGCAGGAGGCAGCTGATTGATGATTCTCTCTCATCGATGTTTCTAACTCTCTATCCCTCTCTCTTCCTCTCTGTAAAAAATCAATAAAATATATATATTAAAAATCAGTTGGAAATTTCTCTGGGGTTTCTTCTTGATTTCTATTCCAAAGGTGGAACAAGGTTCGAAAACCCCTGGGGAGCTCTATGCATAGGACCCTTGAGGCTTCATTCATCCTATTTCCTCAGGAAGGGGTCTGAAAGTTGGAGGTGACGCCACTAGAAATTCAGTCCCTGCTGAGAGGGAGCACAATTAATTGCATAGGTGCACATACTCCGAGTGAATTTACTGAGTGACTGTGGGCACCGGATGTTGGGTGTTGGTAAGATTGTGTCTTAACTGACTCCATGGCCTGAAAAGGTCCCAGGTTCGATTCCGGTCAAGGGCATGTACCTTGGTTGTGGGCACATCCCCAGTGGGGGGTGTGCAAGAAGCAGCTGATCGGTGACTCTCTCTCATCGATGTTTCTAACTCTCTATCCTTCTCTTTTCCTCTCTGTAAAAAATCAATAAAATATATTAAAAAAAAAGAAATGTTTAAAAAATTAAATAAATGGCCGAAACCGGTTTGGCTCAGTGGTAGAGCATTGGTCTGTGGACTGAGGGGTCCCAGGTTCGATTCCGGTCAAGGGCATGTACACTGGTTGCGGGCACATCCCCGGTAGGGGGTGTGCAAGAGGCAGCTGGTAGATGTTTCTCTCTCATCGACGTTTCTAGCTCTCTCTCTCCCTTCCTCTCTATAAAATATCAATAAAATATATTTTAAAAAATTAAATGAAAAAAGAATCTATAAACAATTTCACACCAATAAATTAGAAAACTTTAATGGGGTAGAGACTGCCAGTTGTCCAAATTCATTTTTTTCTTTTTCCTCAATAATGAAATCTCTTATTTTTATTTTTTATTCTTTTCTTCCTGTTGATTTTTAGAGAGGTAAGAAGAGGGCTAGAGAGACAAGAATATTGATGAGCTGCCTCTTGCACGCCCCCTACTGGGGATTAAGCCCAGAAACCCTGACTAGGAATCAAACTGGTAATCTCTTGGTTCATGGGTCAATGCTCAACCACTGAGCCCCCTGGCTGGGGGAACCTCTGATTTTTAATTGGGTGCATAGCTATAAAAAAGACATTTACTAGCATTCCTTGCAGCTAGTAAGGATGGCTTCGTAGGAGTGGCTCTATGGCTATGTTCTGATTAATGAAATACAATACATTTTGTGTGGTATCTTTTGGGAAACTCTAGAAAGTCAGCTGGCATTCACCTTTGGCCCCTTTTCATTTCTTCCTCCAACAAGCTAGCTGGAATATGGACATGATGTCTGGATATGAAGCAAATATACCCTGAGACAAGAAACGTGTAGAAAGCAGTAGAATACTAAATTAAACAAACCTATATCCCTGTTAAGTTTGTGATGCTGTCTACCAAACCTACAGCTTCCTCTGGAATTCTTTTATATGCCAGAGAAACAAGTGTGTAGCTTGTTGAGCCAGTGGTAGTTTAGGTTTTCTGTGGGCCACCAGCAGCTTTGAAGATGCAGCAATTCTTAGGAGAGAGCTTAACTATTGATTATAAGATTTTTTTTTTTTGGTCCAGCTACTGATGCCCCAAAATTTAGTGGCTTAAAACAACACTTTTGCCAAGTTTCTCAGTACATGATAGGCCATTCTCTAGCATGCATTTCAGTTACAAAATATAGTAGAGTGTCATCTAATCCTTTCTTAGGTCTCACAAAGCCCAGCTCAACAAGGAAATTTCTCTCTCATTTTTGTCATTTTTTTTTAACAATGAAAATTTGTTTCACTAATGTCAATTTTCTACCCAACTGGTCTGTTTCTGCAATCTATATATACATAGTAACTTCCCATTTCCATACTGAATTATAGTGTCATCTTTTGTTGTTATTGTTAACCCTCATCTGAAGATATTTTTTCCATTGATTTTTACAGAGAGAAACAGTGATGTGAGAGAGAGACATCAATTGGTTGCCTCCAGCATGTGCCCCAACTGGGGGCAGGGGATCGAGCCTGCAACCAAGGTACATGCCCTTGACCGGAATTTAAACCCAAGACCCTTCAGATTGTGGGCCTACACTCTAACCACTGAGCAAAACCAGCTAGGGTTAGTGTAATCTTCTTAAAGATTTCTTAATTTAATACATGGATATAACATTGGCACTACTTAACTGAAGTATGATAACATGAACAGCCATGATCAAGTTCAGTTTTGTAAAAGCAACAATAAATAGGTCCTGCCTGATGACTGGTGAAGAGGAATCACACAATGTCATAGATTGTTAGACCTCGAAGCCTAATTTCAAAGGTAAAATATGCCTTAGAATCAATGACAACAAGTTTGGACACCTAATAGTGAAAACCCTTCCATCCTGATGGTGTTGTTTTAAGCCACTAAATTTTAGAGGTGATTTGTTATGCAACAAAGGCTTAGTGATACAATTATTTATAACAATGACCAGGAAGTGCATCTGTTTCTAAGATTATACAAATACATCATTAAGTAAAAAGTTAGACATTTGTATAGCATCAGTTCTTGACCACACATTTTCTGTGCTTAAGATAAAAGGAGAAATACTAACTTCTTAGCCATTGCCTTTATTTAAGTGTCAACTTGTTCGTTTTATAAATAACCATCTAGGTTAGGAGAGCTGAAAGTCACCAAGATTAAGCCAGGCAGGAAAGACAAGTGAGCTCTGATAAACCACAAATCACATTATGGCTGAGAACTCAGACTGATATTTATGAGCATTTGTCACAAAGATTCAGTCATTTTAAAGTATGTGCTTTTAGTGATGCATAATAAACCTTTCCAGAACTAAAAGGATTCTTCCTGCTGTCAGCTCTATTTCATTCTGGTTCTCTCTTTCAGAGGACTAAAGTGTAAGAATAAAGTAATGCTTAGATTTTTTTTTTTTAATAATCTAAGGGTATATTGAGCCAGTGGTAGTTCATTGACTTTAGAGAGGAAGAGGAAGTGGAGTGGGGAATGAAGAGGGAGAGGAAGGAAGAGAGGAAAGGGGGAAGGAGGGAGAGAAAGACAGAAATGTGCATCACCTCTCTATTCCCACCAGGGACCTTGATCCAGGCCGGTGACCCCAACTGGGAATGGTAGCAGTGACCCTTCAGTGAATGGGATGATGCTCCTACTAACCGAACCACACTGGCCAGGATTAATGTGTAGATTTTTAAAATGAGTACTACTGCCCAGCTGATTTGGCTTGGTGGTAGAGTGTTGACTTATGAACTAGGAGGTCATGGTTCGATTCCTGGTCTGGGCATATGTCTGGGTTGTGGGCTCAATTCCTAGAGTGTGGCATGTGGTCAATGGGTCAACTGATCAATGGGTCTCTCTCATTGATGTTTCTATCTTTCTCTTCCTCTTCCTTCCTATCTGAAATCAATAAAAACATACTAAAAATAAAATCAGTGACAGTCATTGAAGCTGGATGATCTGCACGTGGTGGTGGGGGTGTCATTGTTCAGTTTTCTCTAGTTTGTAGTATGTTTGAAAATTTTTTATAACAAAATATAATTCTTTAAAAGGTTGCCACTTTTAAACAAAGTTTCAAATACTGATTAATATTCAGTGAGTATCCATATTGGTGTTTAAGAATTTGGTGCTCACAATGTACATCACTCCCTATTTCTGCTGGAAATTGACTGAAATATTTATGAATTACAACATGGTGTCTGTGGTTTACTTTAAGGTACTCAACTGGTGAAGGGAGTAGAGATTTTGGATGCAACAAGGTTGGCCAGGGGTCAGTAATGGTTGGGGATATGTATACTGTCCACTTTTGTGGATGTCCTGTCCACTTTTGTGTAGGATGTTAGAAATCTTTCATAATAAAAAATTTTTTTTTTTAAAGATGTCTATGGTTCAGAAGATTTACTTCTAGATGTGTGCTCTCAAAGAATGGAGGTCAGAAGTCGGTTTGTACATCATGTTCAAAGCAGCCTCGTTCACAATAGCCAAAAAGAGAAAGCAACCTACATGTCCATTCATGGTTGAATGGATACACAAACCATACCATATATATACAATGAAATATTATTATTCAGCCTTCAAAAGGAAAGAAATTCTGACACATGCTATAACATGGATGAATCTTGAAGACATTACACTAAGTGAAATAAGCCACAGACAAAAGGCCAGACTATATGATTCTACTTATTAGAGGTACGAAGAGTAGTCAGAGTCAAAGAGACGTAGAGTAGACTTGTGGTTGCCAGGGGCTGGAGGGGATTGCATTTTGCTTGATGGGTGGAGAGAAGAAAACCTCTGGAGGTGGTTGTCCAACAATGTGAATGTGCTTAGTGTCACTGAGTTGTACATGTAAAAATGGATAAAATGGTGTTATATTATGTATAGTTTATCACAATAAAAACTTTTTTCTTCTTTTTTTTAAATTTAATAAATCTTTATTGTTTAGATTATTACAAGTGTTCCTCTTTTTTCCCCCCTGTAGTTCCCCTCCACCAGGTTCCTATCCCACTCTCTACCCTTATCCCCCCACTCCAAATGTCCTCATCCATAGTTGTATCCTTTTTGTTCAGTCTCTTCCCGCACCCCCAATTCCCTTTTCCCTCAAGAATTGTCAGTCCACTCCCTTTCTGTTCCCCTGATTATATTATATTCACCAGTTTATTCTGTACATCAGATTTTTATTCCCTTGGTTTTTAGATTCACTTGTTGATATATATGTATTTGTTGTTCATAATTTTTATCTTTATATTTTTCTTCTTCTTCCTCTTATTAAAGAATACCTTTCAGCATTTCATATAATCCTGATTTAGTGGTAATGAACTCCTTTAGCTTTTTCTTACCTGTGAAACTCTTTATCTGACCTTCAATTCTGAATGATAGCTTTGCTGGGTAGAGTAATCTTGGTAGTAATTTCTTGCTGTTCATCACTTTGAATATTTCTTGCTACTCCCTTCTGGCCTGCATAGTTTGTTGAGAAATCAGCTGACAATCCTATGGGTGCTCCCTTGTAGGTAACTAACTGTTTTTCTCTTGCTGCTTTTAATATTTTCTCTTTGTCTTTTGCTCTTGGCATTTTAATTATGGTGTGTCTTGGTGTGGTCTTCTTTGGATTCCTTTTGTTTAGGGTTCTATGCATTTCCTGGACTTGTAAGTTTATTTCTTTCATCAGGTGGGGTAAGTTTTCTGTCACTGTTTCTTCAAATAGGTTTTCAATATTTTGCTCTCTCTCTTCTTCTGGGACCCCCATAATTCTGATGTTGGTATGCTTGAAGTTGTCCCAGAGGCTTCTTACACTATCTTCAACTTTTATATTCTTTTTTCTTTTTGCTTTTCTGGAGGAGTGTTTTTTGCTTCTTAGTATTCCAAATCTTTGGCTTGATTCTTTAAATCCTCTAGTCTGCTTTTAGGTTTCTATTTAATATTTTTTTATTTTAGTCAGTGTATGCTTAATTTCTAGTTGATCCTTTTTCATATCCTCAAGGATCTTGTTAAATTTATCAGCCTTTTCTAGGAAATTCTTGAAAAAAACCTTATAACCGTGGTTTTTGAACTGTATATCCAATCTTTTGCTTTCCTCCATTTCCTTCATTTGTGGCCTGCCTTTTTGTCTCCACATTTTAACTGCTTCTCTGAGTTGATGGGGTTGCTTTGTGTGCTAGGTGTCCTAGCATGGCCCAGGAGTTCAGTCTTCCCAGTTACCTGAGGTGGACACTCTTGGTGCAGCCCTTTGTGGGCTGTGTGTGCAGTCTTGCTGTAGTTAAGCCTTGACTGTTGGTGCTATCACTGGGTGGAGTTGGCCTTTAGGCCAATTGGCTGTGAGGATCAGCAGTGTCTCTGCTGGGAGGGCTTCTGTGCTCAGCTTGGATGGGACAGAGTCTCAGGGTGGAGCAGACAGCCTTGGTTTCCTGTCAGCCCCACCCTACGAGGGCCCTGTGTCTCCATGTCCCGCAGCAATGGCTTCGCACACCTCTGAGAGAAGGCTGCTCTCGAGATTCGCCTGCTGCCAGACAGTCCAGTTTCTCCCCAAGTGAGTGTGGTACCCAAAGTCTCACCCAGAGCTGGATTTTAGTACAGTGGAGAGATTTTGTTTCCCTCCTAAGGGAGAAAGCTAGCCACTGGGAGGGCTTCTGTACTCAGCTTGGATGGAGTGGAGTCTCAGGGTGAAGCAAAAAGCCTTGGTTTCCCGTCAGCCCCGCCCTATGAGGCCCCTGTGTCTCCGTGTCCCACGGCAATGGGAAGGAAGTCTGTGTCCTTTTTTCTTTCCTTCTAGTTGTAGAATTTCTACTCGGCAAGCTTTCCAGGGGTTCTGGACGATGTCCGCTCTATCTTCCAGTTGCAGTTTTAAAATTGCTGTGCGAGGCTGCAGTATAGGTGTTTACTTTATGCCACCATCTTGGTTTCTCCAATAAAAACTTTTTGAAAGATATGTCTAGTTTTTAAAAATGGTACTGAGGAGAGAGAGGAAAACTCAAAGTGTATGTGAGTGTGGTAAACACTGCTTGATCTCTAAGACCTGAGGTATTCCTTTCTGTCTTCACACACAGTGTTATTTCCTTAAACAGATTCTCTGGTTTCCATTCTGGCCTGGACCTTCTTCCCCCAAAGTCCCTGTGCTTCAGAGTCAGGAGCTGATGTGCCTCACTGAGCCAGTCAGAACAACCGTGGACAGCACATCACTGTCCTGCCTCTCCCTGTTCCCAGTCCCAAGCCTGTCCACTCAGAGTGCTCCATGCTCCTCCTGCCCGTCTCTCCCGATAACCAGGCCTAACCACCAAGCAACTCCTCATTCTTCTGAGGAGAAACCCACCTGAAGTCCAGAGGAAAAGGGCGGGTCATGGACTGTGGTCAGCGTAAGGAGGCAGTGGGAAGAGAAAGAGAAGTGTGTCCAGCTCCTGTTCTCTGCATGTCACATGTGATAGATAGTTCAGACCTCCGGGTTCTTCTCAGCTCCCTGACTTTCATAGCTGCCAGGTGTGGCGGTGCTCCCGATATTTTCCTCTAGAAGTCTTGGAAAGGCTCCCAGGATGCTATCACAGGACTCAGTAGATGCTCTTTATGGCACGTTGTTTGGGAGAAGTCCAATAGCGGGACCACATTTATCAAAGTGACCAATATCAATGGTCATTTAAAGACTCATTCTACTCCTCAAATGGCAGCTGATGTAAACATGGCCATTTAAAGACAGACAAGCAAGTTTACAAAAAAGACAGGGGTAAAACTATTTTAAAACAAGTTGTTTCTGTCAGTTACCCCTTTGATTTGTTCACTCGTGTACACCATAGCTCTCCTCCCGGAGTGTTTAAAATGGATTGCAGAGATTGTTTAAAATGGCCTGCAGAGATGTGTAGAGTAAAATAGGATTAATTAAAAATGGTGGCACCATCAGGGTGAAGACAGCCTGGTGCAGGAAAGGAGGTTGGCACAGGGATGACTCCGATACACGGCAGTGCCGCAGGGTGCCGTGCTCTTTGCCCACACAGGTTGACGCTGAACTTCTCGGCAGTCAAAACAAAAAGTGGGCAGGGCTGTCAATAACAATCACACAATTGTTAAAAATAAACCTGCTATTCAGGAGGAGCTGCACTTTTCCTGGAACTTCCTTTCCTACAATTCCCAGGAGGCCCTGTGGGATGTAAGAGACAATGTCCTCGAAATCACCCTTCCAAAACAATAGGTCGTTTCAAGGGGCTCTCTTCTGAATGTCATTCAAGGTGAGAAAGGAGGGGCACAGAAGTAGGTGCCATTAAGGACTGTCCAGCCGAGGCCAGAAGACTGAAGTCCATGTGTATAGTTCTCTGATGGCCAGACGTACTTGAAAGAGCACGTTTTAGATCTTCGGGTAGACTGAAAATAGTGTAACGCCCCATGACTGCTATTTCCATAGCAATACTATTGACACAGATTAGACAACAGCCCCCGCCCAGTGGCTCAGTTGGTTGCACGGTCATCCTGTACACCAGTGTTTCCCAAACTTTTGACATATGTGTACCCCTTCTATAATTTTCATAACGCTGAGTACCCCTCGTCAAAAAAAAATGGATGTATTTTAATAACAATCAAAATATATGTATTTTTTCTTTTTTTGGTATAGACACAAAATAATAAATGAAAAATTATTCATAATAAAATACAAATAAAAGTTATATTATAAATAACATTTATTTGGATCAATGAAAGGATGAAATTGACTTGACTCATGAGAACGTAGAACTAGGCGCAGCTAAGCACGGTGCGGTGCATATCCCCACCAAACTCTGGTGCAACTCGTAACCCCACCAAACTCTCCCCTTATCCCTGGGGGTATGCGTACCACACTTTGGGAAACACTGCGTACACCAAGAAAAGGTTGCGATTCTGTTATAGTCAATGCACATGCCTAAGGTGTGGATTCAATCCCTGGTTGGAGTGCATACAGGAGGCAACCAATCAGTGTTTCTCACATTGATATTTTTCTTTCTCCCTGTCTCCTTTCTCTCTAGAAGTCAATAAAAACATACTTTCCAGTGAGGGTTTAACAAAAAGAATTGGACAACAAACAAGAGACCTATCCGATTACCTCGGGGCCTTGTCTATGAACCTACTCCTTGTACCTACTCCTTGTCTGGACCCTTCCCTTGGGTATCAGAAGCATTACATTTAGTTTCTGTGACCTGGTTGTGTTTTTTCTGGCACACCGTATTGGCACAGGCCCACCCACACTCTGTGCCCTGAACCCTCTGAGCTGAGGGGCTGGCAGCTCTTGTAATGTTCTGGTCTTACTGTCCACCAGATATTCAAAGACACTGTCCAGAGTATGCTCAGCCTCTGTATCTTTTGACTTGACAAAAAGGTTTTTGTGCCAAGGTCAAATCTGCTTCCTCTCCTAGGCTCTAAATGGCTTTGTTATCTTCCTGGCAGTCGAAGTGATAACAGAAAAGCATTCTGGGACGAAGACAGATGTATTTATGAGAGTGAAAAACTAGAGCAATTTTTTCCCCTACCACTTCCATGGGTTGAAACAAAAATATTTTCATGTGAAATCCAGACGAGAAACAATCGTTTTCAGTTTTGCTTTCATCAGTGTTTTACGGATCAGTAGCTGTTAACAAAAGCTCAACGTGGGGCCAAGTTTGGGCTTTTGTTCTACCCTGTGTACGTGCTGTGTTTATGGGCCTGATCCTGTGTGTCCCATGTGGGCTCTGAGGGGCCAGGAGGAGAATGACCAGACGTCATCTGTCACTTGGAGGATCTTGAAGCAAAGGCTCTCTGAGTCCAGGGACAACCTGTGTGGGTCATCTGCTTGAAAAGACCTCAGCCCAGAGAAGACTCATCAGTAGGCATTAACTTGTCTTTGGGACTTCCAAGAGTTGGAAGGAGGGTCTCAAAGGGGAGCTTTGTCTCCCCACAGCAAATACTGGGTCTAATTGATGAACACACAACTGGCTAGCAGGAAACATGATAGTCTCACCTAGAGTCCCTCACAGGGAGTGTGGTCCCCTCTCAGCCCACTCCCCGCAGTACTTGCATATGCAGATCTGCCCTTTGTCCTTCAGGAGGGAGGGATGGGGTAGTCAGAAGGAGGCATGCGGATGGGTCTGTACAGGATTTTCCTCAGCTCTCTGCATGTACCCCTCCCTTAAGATCTCTCCTCTTAGCAAATTTCAGGTGTACAAGACAGTATTATTAACTGTAGTCACATTGCTGCACGTTAGATCTCTAGAACTTAATCATCTTGCAGTAATGAAGATGATTAAATTCTAAAAAAACTTTCCCCCATTTTTTCCTCCTGTTAGCTCCTGGAAACCATCATTCTACTCTCTGCTGCTATGAATTTGACTATTTTAGATTTCATGTTTAAGTGAGGTCATGCAGTAGTTGTCTTTTGTATCTGGTTTACTTTACTTAGCCCAAGCATGTCAAACTCAAAGGCTAACATGGGCCAAAAAAGGCATGCACCTGCAGGCCGTGAGTTTGATATGCTCAAGTTAGCCTCTAGGTTCATCATGTTGTTACAAGAAGCAGGATTTCCTTCATTATTAAGGCTGAATAACATTCTAGTGTGTGTGTGTGTACATACATATATATAATACCCATTGTGTGTAGATGTGTGTGTGTGTGTGTGTGTATATATATATATATATATATATATGGATAATACATATACAGTGTGTGTTCATTCATCAGTCAATAGATTGTTTCTATATCTTGGCTATTGTGAATAATATTTCAATGAACGTGAGAGTTATATATATCTTCAAGATATTGATTTCATTTACTTTAGATATATACCCAGAAGTAGGATTGCTGGATCATAAAGTAGTTCTCTTTTAGTATTTTGAGGCACCTCCATGGTATTTCCCATAATCATAGTAACAATTTACATTCCCATCAACAGTTTACAAGGGTTCCTTTTCTTCACACTCTTGCCAATACTGGTCTTTCCATAGCTGTCAATTTCTCCTGCCATATCTATCAATATTTGCTTTATACATTTAGGTATAATGTTGGGTGCATATGCATTTATAATGTTACATTTTTCTGCTGAATTGAACATTTTATCATCTATATATACAAAAGCCTAATTATAGGCTGGTTAGACCGGTCACTATGATGCACACTGACCAACAGGGGGCAGACACTCAACATAGGAGCTGCCCCTTGGTGGTGAGTGCTGCTCAGCCAGAAGCCAGCTCACAGCTGGTGAGTGCAGCTGCGGTGGAGAGAACCTCTCCTGATGCAGTGCTACTGAGCAGCAGTGGCGGCAGCAGGCACAGCGAGGCCGGGATGAGTGGCAGCGGAGCTGTGCTTGACCCTGGCTCGGGCTCTTCCCCAGCTGCCTGCCACTTCAGCACTGCTCTATCCCCGCAAGGGATCCAGGATTGTGAAAGGGCACAGGCCAGGCCAAGGGATACCACCTGTGCACAAATTCATGCACTGGGCCTCTAGTTATATAATATACTATGTAGTTTCTAGAGGTAATTTTTGACTTGAAAATCTGTTTTGTCTGATATAAGTGTAGCCATCTCGGCTTTTTGTTTGTTTGTTTATTTTGTTACTATTTGCATGGAATATCTTTTTTAATCTCTTCATTTTCAGCCTATGTGTGTCCTTAAATCTAAAATGAGCCTCTTGTAGACAGTATATCACTAAATCTTTTTAAAAAATTAATTCATCCCTTCCATCCCTTTTAACCGAGGAGTATAATTCATTTACATTAAAAATAATTACTAATAGCCCTGGCTGAGTAGCTCAGTTGGTTCAAGTGTCATCTTGTACACCAAAAGGCTGTGGGCTGGATTCCTGGTCAGGGAATATACCTAGGTTGCAGGTTCTAACCCAGTAGGTGTGCATATGTGAGGCAACTGATTGATGTTTCTCTCTCTCTCTTTCTCTCTCTAAAAATCAATAAAAATATATTCTCAGCTGAAGATTAACAAAAAGTAATTATTAATAGATGAAGACTTACTAATGTCATTTTATTCATTGTTTTCTATCTGTTTTGTAGTTGTTTTTCCCCTCTCCTCCTCTTTTGCTGTCTTCCTTTATTATTTGATTATTTTTTGCAGTGGTTTGCTTTGATTATTTCATCTTTATCTTTTATACATGTATCTGTTATAGATTTTTTTTCTTGTGGTTATCCTGAAGCCTCCATAAAATACCTTGTAGTTACTACCAAATTGATAACTTAAATCACATACAAAAACTGCTAAATAATTGTTTGCTGGGGGGGAATGGGGACTGAGACCTCTTCATCTGCCATCTTGTTGGTGTCACCTCTTTGGTATGGGACTAAATTTCCTAAGATAGCTTGACACTTTCTTCCCAATTCATCCATTCCTCTGATGCAAAAACACCTCCTAGTAATTTATATTGTGGTCATTTTGTCTATCCTTCCACCACTTTCCATCCCATTCCTTGAGCCTGGCACTTGTGAAGGTTAAAGCATAGGAAGGGTCATCATTACCTTGGAGCTCACATGGGTTGAATTATATTGCCCGAGCCTGGATTAAATAACTGATAGGACATTCTTTGAAGTTGTGCACAGGTTGCTTCTCGGGCTGAGAGATGGACCACCTTTTTCTTCTCACATCAGCAGTGGATGCCTTGATTCCTCTGGAGTGGAAGATGGGGAGGCAGAGAGAGCGTGTGGGGCCAGCTGCCCGGCTTGGGGATAGTCCTCCTTCCGGTGTAGAGTGGTGCCTGTGGAGCTGTGCGGGTTCTCAGAGCTGGAGGAGCTAAGTGAGGGGACGGAGCTAAGGAAACCCGGGTAAGACGGAACAGAACCACCCACCCAGGAAGGAGAGGCAGCCTCGGCTCCTGGGCTATGTGGGGGTGACACCTGTCCTTACAGAGCAGTTTTCTCCATTTCCTCTCCCGACAGTTAGGCCTGTTCTCAAGCAGGTAATCTATAAGTGAAAATCAAGGGACTTTCAGATAAGATAACTCTGGGCTCTGCTCCGTGGGGCAAAGGTCATCCTGGACATTTCTTCCCACGCTGCTCCCATCCAGTGAGGCTGGTTTTTCCTCAGAAACTTAGGGCCTTTCATTAATCTAGGTCAGTTGAGAACCGCTAGCAGGGTCGCCTAAGACCATCGGAAAACACAGATGTTTACATTACAATTCATAACAGTAGCAAAATTACAGTTATTGAGTAGGAACGAAAATAATTTTATGATTGGGGGTCACCACCACATGAGGAATTGTATTAAAGGGCCGCGGCACTAGAAAGGTTGAGAACCACTGATTGATCTAGGTGTTTCCTTAACCCTGAACTATGCTTATCAGCCACAATTAGACTCGTGTCTGTTTGTTTTTTAACATTAAATTTGAGATCATTAAGATTTATATGCAGTTATAAGAAATATTACACAGAGAATTCATATACCCTTTAGGTGGATTCTCCCAAGACTAACATCCTGCGTATCTATAGTACATGATCACAACTAAGAAATTGACATTGATATAATCGATATACCTTCTTGAGATTTTATCCCACTGTTTTACGTGCACACTGTGTGTGTGTGTTTTATTCTATGTAGTTTTGTCCCATGTATAGACTCTGGTGACCAACACCACAGCCAAGATACAAAACAGATCCATACTACAGGGGTCTCTTGTTACTCTTTTGTAACTGCACTTAGTACTCTCTTCCCCACCCGTAAACCCTGGCAACCACGAATCTTCCCTCTGTTCCTATTTTTTCATCATCTTAAGAATGCTACATAAATAGAATCATACAGATTAGCTTGTTTCACTCACTATCATTTCCTGGACAGTCATTCAAGTTGTGTGTATCAACAGTTCATTCCTTTTGATTGCTGATTTTACATCTCTGATATCAATGTACCACCGTTTGTTTAATTTAAAGGAAATTCAGATTGTTTCCAGTTTGGAAATAACTAACTACTACAGTATTCATATATAGGATTTTGTGTGAAGAAATGCTTTCGTTTCTGTTGGGTAGTTGGGCGAGGAGGGCAGGGAAGGTGCTTAGATTGCACAATAGTTGCATGTTTAGTTTTCCCAGAAACTATGGCACTGTTTTCCTTAGTGGCCATACTGTTCTACATTTTTACCAGTCATAGATAAGTGATCCAGTTAACTGCATCCTTGCTAGGATTTGGTGTTGTTACTATTATTTGTCAGTTAATCTGATCTTTGTGAAGTGCTATTTGCATTTCACTGAGGGGTAATTAGGCTGAACTTTTTATGTGTTTATTGGTCACATATATGTCCTCCTAGGTCAAGTGTCACTTTTGCCCTTTTTCTAATTGGATTGTTGTCTTCTTATTTTTGAGTTTTGAGGGTTCTTTATATATTCTAGGTACTAATCCTCTATCAAACGTATGATTTACTATTTTTTTCTCAGTCCATAGCTGTCTTCTCTCCAAAGGACTTTGACAGAGCAAAAGTTTAATATTGATGAGATTCTATTTCTCCTTATATATAGTATGTGATTGGTGTCAAAATTAATAACACTTTGCCTAGCCTTAGAGTCCAAAGATTTTCTAAAAGATTTATAATTTCAATAGTACATTTAAGTTTGTGATCCATTTTGAATTAATTTTTGTATAAGGTATGTAGTTTAGGTCAATGATCTGTTCCTCCCCCCGCCCCCCCTTGGATATCCAATTGCTCCATCACCATTTGTTGAAACTGATTTTACTTTTATTTATTTTTCATTCACAAATGGGGGTGAGGTGAGGTGGGGAGAAGGCGAGAGAGAGAGAGAGAGAGAGAGAGAGAGAGAGAGAGAGAGAGAGAGAGGAGAGAGAGGAGAGAGAGAGAGAGAGAGATTTTAATGACATAATTGGGCATATGCTGTGGCAGGTTTAGGGACACTGAAAGAAAAATGTTGATTAGGTAAGAGGGAATTAGTTAAGTGCTGTTAGAAAATAGGGAGGCATTCCACCTGTGCATGTTCCATTTTTAAGGGGAACAAGGACTGGAAATGAATTCTAAGAAGTGAGGAGAAAATGGGTGGCATCAGGTGGGTGTTTGAGGAGGCCATACACAGCGAATAAGAATTTGAGGAAGACATAATTTTTCTCCAGGTCGCCTCACAGACTGCAGTGGTGGCCACACCTCGCAGAGCGCCCTAACTTCTCTAGGGCATGACCAAACTTGGTATCTCCCAGGGGAGGAATGCCGGGGCTGCCTCTAACTCCCTCTTCACTGCGGTTCCCCCTTAAGCTTCCTTGTGATGTTGGAATGTAACTACTTCAGGATCAAGAGGCCTTCCACAAGAGACAGGAAGGCTTCGCATTCCAACTCTTGGTTCCCTGCCAGGGGACTGTCTCTAAAAATTTCAATGTTATTTTTGGAATGGAAAAACCAAACAGGGCATGGCTTCTTTGGATAAGCAAGGTGATTGCTCATTAGCTCGTTTGGATAAGCAAGCTCGTTTTCAGCAAATAGGCACTCTGGATAATTCTCTAAACAGACATTTAGAATTCAAAAAGAGGGAGGTTGTAAGTAAGGGAATATTTTGACAGTGAATTCTGTGTGTGCATTTTGTTAGTGATGGTGGTAGAATTTAGAGCAGGCTGGGATTAAGCATTTTGTCATTTCTATGGAAGGAGCAAACATTAGGATGGGCAATACAACCTACTTTGAATTTTTTTGTAAAAAAAAAAAAAGAAAGAAAGAAAAAAGCCCTGGCCGGTTTGTCTCAGTGGATAGAGCATGAGCCTGCGGATTGAAGGGTCCCAGGTTTGATTCCAGTCAATGGCATGTACCTTGGTTGCAGGCACATCCCCAATAGGGGATGTGCAGGAGACAGCTGATTGATATTTCTCTCTCATTGATGTTTCTAACTCTCTATCTCTCTTCTTTCCTCTCTGTAAAAAAAAAAAAAAAAAATCAATAAGCCAAAACTGGTTTGGCTCAGTGGATAGAGCGTAGGCCTTCAGATTGAAAGGTCCCTGGTTCGATTCCGGTCAAGGGCATGTACATTGGTTGTGGGCACATCCCCGGTAGAGGGTGTGCAGGAGGCGGCTGGTCGATGTTTCTCTCTCATCAACGTTTCTAGCTCTCTAGCTCTCTCCCTTCCTCTCTGTAAAATATCAATAAAATATATATTTTTAAAAATCAATAATATATATATATATATTTTAAAAAGAAAAAAGAAAGAGCAGCTTGACTGACTGATTAGCTCTGGGATTCTTCCAGGGCAAGTGCTACCATAAAAGAGAGGAGGATGGGACTGTTTAGATGGTGATGAGGATGATTTATTTTCTGTCTTCTGTATATGCCAGATTGGGTGGCACCTGTAACATACATTCCATCCATGTGCCTCTTTCACAGCTTTCCTTTTTTTTTAAACTTAAATTTATTGGGCTGACATTGGGTAGCAGCACTATATAAGTTTCAGGCGTACAGTTCCATAACGAATCGTCTGTATATTGCATTGTGTGCCCACCACCCAAAGTCCAGTCTCCTGTCACCGTATATTTAAGCCCCTTACCTTCTTCATCCTTCCTACTCCCCTATGGTAACCACCATGCTGTTATCTGTGTCTGTGAGTTTGTTTGCTAGTTTTGTTTGTTCGTTTGTTGTTTTCTGTTTTATATCCACATATGAGTGAAATTGTATTGCTCTTGTTCTTTTCCATCTGATTTATTTCACTTAGTACAATACTCTCAAGATTCATTCATGTTGTCACAAATGGCAGTATCTCATCCATTCTTATGGTTGAGTAGTATTTCATTGTATATATATCTATATCTATATCTATTTCTATATCTATATATCTATAGATAGATATGATATATATATCTATACCTATATATCACATCTTCCTTATTCAGTCAACTACCGAAGGACACTTAGGTTGTTTCTATGTCTTGGCTACCATAAATAATGCTGCAGTGAACATAGGGGATCATATATCTTTACAAAGAAATGTTTTCAAATTTTTCAGGTAGATACCCAGAAGAGGGATTGCTGGGTCATATGGTAGCGCTATTCTTAATTTTTTTGAGGAACCTCCATACTGTTTTCCTGTGAGGGCTATACTAATTTCCATTCCTACCAGCAGTGTATAAGGGTTCCTTTTTCTCTGAATCCTCGCCAACACTGTTATCTTTTTGATAATAGCTATCCAAAGGAGTATGAGGTGATACCATTTGTGGTTTTGATTTGCATTTCTCTGGTGAGTGATTATGATGAGCACATTTTCATATAGCTCTTGGCCATTTGTATATCTTCTTTTGAAAAATGTCTATTCAAGTCCTTTGCTCCCTTAAAAATCAGGTTATTTGTTTATTTACTATTGAGTTATCTGAATTCCTTACATATTTTGGATATTAATCCCCTGTCAGATATTTGGTTTGCAAATACTTTCTCTCATTTCATTGGTAGCCTTTTTGTTCTATTGTTTCCTTTGTTGTGCAGAAGCTTTTTAGTTAGATATAATCCTGTTTGTCTATTCTTGAATTGTTACATCTGCTTTTGGTGACATATTAAAAAAAAGTCATTGTCCAGACCAATGTCAAGTAGGTTTTCCCTTAGGTTTTCTTCTAGTAGGTTTATGGTTTTAGGTCTTACATTTAAGTCTTCAATCCATTTTGCATTAATTTTTTTGGATGGGTATAGGATAAGGGTCCAGTTTCATTCTTTTGCATATGCATATCTAGTTTTCTGTTTTCATTTGTCACAGCTTTCCCCTTTGACTTCATCTTTGATTTGTTGGTTGTTCAGGGGTGTGTTTAATTTCCACATATTTGTGAATTTCCTCCTGTTTTTGATTCCCGGTTCATCTCGTTTTGGTTGGAAAAGATACTTAATATGATTTCAGTCTTCTTAAATGTCTTAGGATTTGTTTTGTGGGACAATGTATGATCTTTCCTGAAGAATGCTCCATGAGCTGCACCATTCTATATTTCCACCAGCCATGTGTGAGAGCACTAATTTCCCCACATTCCCCACAACACTGTGATTGTCTACCTTTTTCATTCTATCCATCCTGGTGGATGTGAAGTGATATCTCATTGTGGTGTTTTCCCCTAGTGACTAATGAGGTTGAACATCTTTTCAGGTACTGATTGGCCATTTATTTATCTTCTTTGGAGAAATGTCCATTTTGATTCTTTGCCCATTTTTAAATTGGGTTAGTTATATTTTTATTATTCATCTGTAAGAGTTCTTTAGCATATAAGTTCTTTATCAGACATATTATTTGCAAAAATTTACTCCCATTCTGTGAATTTTTAAATTTTCTGCAAAGGTGTCCTTTGTTTTTAATTTTGATTAAGTCTAATTCATTTATTTTTCTTTTGTTGCATGTACTTTTGGTGTTATATCTAAGAAACCGTCACCTAACTCAAGTTCATGAAGATTTACTCCTATTTTTTCTTTCAGGGATTTTATCGTTTTAGCTCTCATATATTCATGAGTTAATTTTTGTGTATTGTGTAAGTTTAATATCCCACAAATGTCAAGCAGTTTAAACATATGTTTTCTTATCATAGAATTTCCCAAGGCTGTTCATTATTAACAACTTGGGTGATATTCACTATGACACAACTCTTCCTCTGTAAGCTGGGGTTTCCCCACTACACAGGTCTTACCTGAGAATATGGAAAACTTTATGTTGACAGAGTCAGAAACCCAAATCAAAGTAGTCAGGAAAGTGGATTTAGGGATTCGTGTAATTAAGGAAGAGTTGAATAGCCTGATGGCAGGAAGCTTGAGCTATAGCTGGACCTGAGGAACAGTTGCAACTAGGACCTGAAGGCCACCAGGACACATCCCCCCGCCCCCATCTCTCTCTCTTCTCTGGGTCTTGCCTCCTTTTCTCTTTGCCCATCAGCTTCACTCTCCATGGCTGCATTCAATTTATCAAAAAAGTTGAGTCTCTACCTGCTTCTGAAACCCAAAAGTCCCACCGGAGCTGGTCACTTGATTGGATTGCACTTGTCTGATTTTAGTGCTCATAATTATCTTTTTTTCCATACAACTTTGAAACATGGGAGCCTGTGCTATTTAAATGTGTATTTTTCCCCATTTAACTTTAAAGAGATTTTAATTAGAATCTTTTTTTCTTTCATGTTCTGGATATTTAAGGTTATTGTACTTTTTTTCCCCAGTTATGTAATGTATATGAAACTATAATAATTTTTTCTCTTTTAAAATAGTTATCTTTCCTTAGCTAGAAAGCCTAGAATGACATTTCAAATGGGAACACATATATTCTTAATTTATTCCTAAATGTAATGAAGTTATTTTCTATGCTCTTGATAATGATTTGAGATAGATATAATCTTAAGAAATTGTCATTTGTTTTAGTAAGAGGTTTTAAAAGTCAGAAATGGATTTCTAGCAGCTTTATTGCGAAATAGTTCACATACTATAAAATTTACCCATTTAAAGCATACTCTTCAATAATTTTTAGTATATTCACAGATATGTGCAGCCATCACTGTGGTCGGGTTTTAGAATATTTTCATCATCTCAAAAAGAAACCCCATACCCATTATCTGTACTCCTATTTCCCCCAATCCTAAACAATCACTAGTCTATGTTCCGTCTCGATCCACTGACCCTTTCTGGCCATTTAATATAAATGGAATCATATGCTATGCGGTCTTTTTCTACTTGGAGAAATAGATGCTGAAATTGATCAAACATATTTTTAGAAAGTTTCCTAGTTTTTGATGTGGACACCTCACATGAATTTATCCGAATCGCAGTCACAATTATGAAGGCATTCTGCCAACATGGACCAAGCAATTGTGGTCCAGAGAAGAGGTCTGGGAGGGCCCCCAGGTCAGACACCTGCCTCAAGCCCAATCTCCAGGCAGGGGGTGGAGTCAGGGAAGAAGACTGGGACCACATGGCCAGGAGAAGACAGAGAGTAGTTAGTTCCTAGAAATGGGGGCAGACAGGCAAAATTGAAGATGTCCTTTTTATTCCAGCCATTCGAGGGCCCTTTCCCGCCTGTTCCCGAAAGACGAGTGACGTTGTGCAAAGTGTTGCTGTGGTGTGCTGGGGAAGAAACCGAATCAGAAGTCAGAAGCCCTAGGTTTTTCCTTTGGCTTAGCAGTTTAACCTTGAGGAAGTCGTTCTATACCTCTGCACCTCTTGTTCTTCTTTAAATGAGTAAAATATTAACTACTTGGCATGGTGGTTGGTGGTATTAGATGAGATAGTGTGCCTGGAGGATGAATACAAACATTTTGAAACATACAAGTGTCTAGTTAGTATCTGTCTCCTCAGTCTCTCTGGTTCTGGATATCCCGCATGGTTGCTTGCTCCATAATAGCCCACTGGTTTTTTGGCGCTGGTTCAGATTGAACTCCGGTCAAGTGCACTCAGCATTTTTCACCGCCTGATCCTCCATTTCATGTTGACCTTGGGGTTTCTGTTTACAAGGCTCATGGTTAGTGGCCTCCAGGGTCCTCAGAGGTTTTCTCCAGACTGCATCCATCCACCACTTCCAAGAACACTGAAAACCATACACCACTGCCTTACCCCCTCCCCCTGCAAATTTCCACTCACCCACCCACTCCCAGCAAAGATGGTTTGGCTGTTGGTTACATCAGCCCCCTCGGCGGGGTGTCACGGAAAGGGCATCCTTAGTCGCATCCTAAGCTGCAAAGCCCCTGGGCTGTAGAGGGGCACAGCTCCTGGTCTCCGGGGCTACGTCCTGAGGCTGACAGATAAGGTGGCCACCGTGAGCGGGACACCTGATATTCGGGTGGCAGGTAGCCTGACACCAGGGTTTTGGGGCCCTGGGTTCTCTTTCAGCTTCATTTACACACACACACACACACACACACACACACACACACACCCCTTTGTGCTTTCCCGTTGAGATGATTCAGGATATTCCTATTCAGGAATAGTCAGGATATTTCTATTCAGAAGAGATCCAGGCACCTTGAGAAGAGAGCACTTCTAAATGCTGGCATTTAGATTTGATGTCAGAACTGAAAAGAACCATCCACATAAGCTAGTCTAAACCCCTCCCTAAATACCCCATCCCTCCCCTCATTCATGGATAATATGGAAGCTCACTGAAGGGATATGACTTGTCTAAGATGACACAGCAAGTGAGAATTCATTCATTCATTCATTCATTCATTCATTTGAACTGGTAAGGAGGGCATGCGTGGCCAGCTCTTTATTTGGTAGAACGAAGTACATGCTCTCAGCAGCCATCACTTCCAGGGATGACCAGAAACAGGAGGCCTTCAGTGTGTCAAAAGAAATCCTGTCTTGACCACGCCTCAGAAAACATTAGCTACCATTTATGGAGTATCTCCTGCATGCGGAGTCTAGATGAGAAATCATAACAATATGGTGTGACAAAAACTATGATGGAAGTAGAGACTGATGTGCAGCACAAAGCATGGATACCTCATCGATCCCTGGGGCCGCTGGTGGGCATGTCGAAGGTGACTTTCCGTAGAGAAGGAGCTCCAGCCCACACTTTGGGGTTGAGTAGAGTGTCCCAGGAAACGTTCGTATGTGAGCTGGGGGCCAAGAGGGTAAACATGGAACAGTGTCCTTGACAGAGGGAGCAGCATGTTTAAAAGCCCCAAAGTAAAGATGAACCTGGCACACAAGACCTATAAATATATCTCAGGACGCCAACTTACTATCCCAGGAAGTGGGAGCAGGGCTACATAAAAGGCTTTTGAATGCACAGAACTCACAGCCGCCACCAAGGGCAGCCATCCAGGGGCATCACAAAGCCGAGGGAGTGATTTAGTATCACACCATCTCATGGAGATCAACTGTATTTTTCTTTTATCCCGATGGGCTGTCGAAAGGCAAATAGGAACTATGAGTGCACGAGGCACAAAGATGAATACATTTCTTTCTCTTCCTTTCTGGCCCCTTTAAGTCAAGGATCCACTCGATAGAGATGTTGTATGAGAAATAATGCTCAGAAAGCCTGATAGCAGCAGCCTGTCAAAACCAGCGGCCAGTATTAGCAGGAGGCTCAGAGGAAGGACGGGGCTGCTCCACTCCCTGCATCCTAAACTCCCCTTTCCTCACGTGTCATTTCCTGTCCCAGGAAGGACCTCCACCTGTCACAGGACAGCTTTGTGGGGGGCGTGGGGGCAAGCGGAATCCACCTGTCTCTCCCTCAGTGGCTTTGTGGCCCTCAGTACGTCAATGGCTAAGACATTTTTAAATCCAGTGAACTGTACATTTCCCACAGGGTTTGTCAGTCTTGAAAGACCCAATCTATGGGGACATCTACACCTCAGTCTGTGAGGGCTGTCCCCAGCCCAGGCCAGGTTCCTCCTTATTGTTTCTCCTTCAGCTTGATAGACAGGACTGCCCATCTGCTGACTGTCTTTGGGAGCTTGAGGACCTCTTCTCCATGAAAAGTTGCTGGAAAGAACAACAACAACAATACACACACACACACACACACACACACACACAGTGAGAGCGAGAGCAAGAGAGAGAGAGAGAGAGAGAGAGAGAGAGAGAGAGAGAGAGAGAGAGAGAGAGATGGGTATATTGGTCTTTAAGACATAGCTTCCCAAGACATCACCAGCCTCTGGGGAGCTTTTATTAAATAAATCTGGAAAGACTGACCAGCACCGCAGACCAAGAGCCCCTAATTGAGTCGCCTGCTCCAGGCAGACAGCCTCTTATCTTACAGCTTTTTCCTGAACATAATTGTTTCCGAAGGGTCTAGGCTTCACATTTGCATAACTAAAAGGCTGTTCCAGCGATTGCCCCAGAACAAAGGCATGGTCTCTGCTGAAAGGTGAATTACAGCTTTGACTTCTACAGAAACTTGAACCTGCAGGGAGCTCTGATATTACAAGTCACACACACACACACACACACACACACACACACACACACACACACTCGCCTACTTATAAGATATACAGCTCCCAGAAACTCATAAGCCAGAAACAATTTTCAGGGCAGTTGACTTGAATTGTGTTCTGTGGGATTTGAATTATAAGACATTGTAAGTATATAATTTCAACAGTGAGGGGGGGAAAAAAAGTATGGGCTACAGCCCTTCTGTTTCACAAGTAAGTCTGTCTTGGGACCAGTTGCCTTAAATATCCTTAACAATCACTCTGCACTGTTATTTCAGAAAAATGGAGTGCGTGGTTGCTTTCTTTCTTCCATTCCCTCTCTTAATTAAACAAAAAAGATCCACAGTTCTTTCTCTGCAAAATGAAATGTAATGTTTGAACTGAAGCTGCCACTGCATATCCCCAACCCAATCCTCATTCAGCATAGCCACTCAGGGGAAACCATGAGACCATGGAACCTGCAGCCTTAGTTTTCAGGTTTCTCCTGGGTATTTCGGGTCCCCATGTTTAAGGATTCCACACCCAAATTCACCTACTTTTCTTGGTTCCTGCTCTCTTGCTGGTCACCTGAGAAGCCATGGCCGTGAGAATAGCTGAACTTCAAAATTGCAGGCCTTGGGGACTCCAGCTGATCACGTGGCCCAGCCTCAAGCAGATGAAGCATCATAAACTGGCACCTGACAGAGAAAGCATGGAAGCTAGAGACGCTTGGAACTGGCCCAAGATCACGGAGGAGAGGGTTACAACTGGCTCCCAATATGGTGCCCTTTCCATTAGAATCCTTCCTGTGCATAAAAATCGCCTGGAGAGCAGTGCCTGGCTGGGGACTTAGCCGAGCCCCTCCCCCTAGCATATTTACATCTAAATTTGGTTTTGAGCCAAATCCTCTGCCTTCCCCTTCCAGCTAACTTGCTGTCCTTAGTTGTCTCGCACATACAAAGTCCCACATAAAAACTCTGGAGTCTGAATGGTTCCATCCATTAATATTTTGGACAATCCTTTCACATGCAGGTTCCCAGGCCCCCTCATCCAGAGTGTGGGGTGGGTGTGGGGAAAGTTAGCGAACCTGCATTCTGACACTCTCCCCTAGTGGTTCTGTGGTCAGTGGGCCACCCTTTGAAAAGCTGCTCCAAAGCCACTGTATTAACTGAGGCCACTGTGCCTTACTCGGAGACATTCTTCTCTTTCTAAACCGGGAGACCTGGAGGCAGGCTGTCAGGGAACAGGCTTTAAGGTGATTCAGCAGCAGCCCCCGCTGTAAAAGGGAGCACGCCGCCAGGCTGGGTATCTGAGGAAGGGCGGGAGGGAGGAACTGAGGAGCTTGTTGGAGGGGGGCAGGGGAGCCTGCGCCAAAGAGCCGGCACTCCTGGGCGGTGAGGGCTTTGTGTGGGAAGCGCAGAAAAGGGAGTGCAGGGAAGGGAAGAGTTGGTGGGCATTTTTCCTTGAAGTCTGGCTTTGATCTTGAGGGAAGCTGGCAGCTGGGTCCCACGAAACAATACATTAACAACAATTATTTCCCCTGGACCTTCACCTACGTTCATGAAGGATGGGTTAGTTCTTCCACACATTCTCCCTCACTTTATTTTAAGGGCTTTGTGGAGGTGTAAGTCACATATATCTTTATTGAGATATAATTCACTCATTTACCTCCTTCAAGCTGAAGGAGAGACAATGAGTGGTCCAATTCAGTGGTTTCTTTTTTTAAGTATATTTTATTGATTTTTCACAGAGAGGGATAGTCAGAAACATGGATGAGAGAGAATCACCGACCAGCTGCCTCCTGCACACCCCCCACTGGGGATGTGCCCGCAACCAAGGCACATGCCCTTGATCAGAATCGAAACCAGGACCCTCCAGTCCTCAGGCCGACACTCTGTCCACTGAGCCAAACCGGTTTTGGCCAATTCAGTGGTTTTTATTTATTTGTTTTTGTTAATCCTCACCGAGCTATTTTTCCATTGACTTTTACGGAGTGTGGAAGGGAAGGAGAGAGACAGAGAAACATTAATGTGAGTAGATTGATTGCCTCCCACACACACCCTGACCAGGGCCGCATGAAGCCTGCAACCCAGGTATGTGCCCTTGATGGAATCGGACTCCGGACCCTTCAGTCTGTGTGGGCAGTGTGCTATCCACTGAGCAAACCGTCTAGGGCTCAGTGGTGGTTAATTTATTCCCAGAGCTGTGCAACCATCACCGTCAATTTTAGAGCAATTTGTCACCTCAAAAAAGCACCCTGCACCCTTTAGCAATCACCCTTCCCCCATTCAATCTCCCCATCCTCCCAAACCATAAGCAATGGATCTACTCTCTGTCTCTACTGATGATGTGTTTGTTCTGGAGGTTTCATATAGGTGGAATTATATACGTAATATGTCGTCGTTTGTGACTGGCTTCTCTTATTTAGCATAATGTTTTTTAAATTAAATTTACTGGTGTGACATTGGTTAATTTCAGTAGATATGTTTCAAGTGAACAGCACCATACTACATCATCTGTGCAGTGTGCGCTTCACCACCAGCCTGGTCTCCTTCCATCACCATGTATTTGGCTCCCCTGACTCTCTTCATCTGCTCTCTTCATCCGCCCCTCAACCCCCTTCCCCTCTGGTCACCACCGTACGGTTGTCTGTGTCTATGAGTTTGTTTTGTTTGGTTGTTGTTGTTGTTTTTTAAGATATATATTTTATTGATTTTTTACAGAAAGGAGGAGAGAGAAATAGAGTCAGAAATATCAATGAGAGAGAAACCTCGATCAGCTGCCTCCTGCACACCCCCTACTGGGTATGTGCAGGCAACCAAGGTTCATGCCCTTGACCGGAATCGAACCTGGGATCCTTCAGTCCGCAGGCCGACGCTCTATCCACTGAGCCAAACCGGTTTCAGCTGTTTGTTTCTTGCTTTCTGCTTTATATACACAAGTGAGATTGCCTGGTTCCTGCCCTGTTCTGTTGAAGCCACAAGCCAGCGGTGACTTGGCTCTGCTTACTTAGTCCTTCCTCACCACGTTCACCTGCAGCTCCGTCCTCGTTCACCCACCTCCTGGTGGGGAAAAGTTCAGAGCCGGACTCCTTTCCCATTCAAGGTTGCCAGGGTCCGAACCGGAAAAGGGCGAGGGTCCCCTGCGCGCTTCTGAGGGCGGGGGCGGACTCTTGGGTTGTCCGCTGCTGGCTCCAGTGCAGGCTGTCCGGGGCTGCTGCCCCGTGGCACTCTCCTAGCCCCAGGGACCTGTCTTAAAACCACGGTGCAGAGCACCTGACTTGGACCCCAGAGAGCAGGCACCCGGAGTGAGGCTGCGACCCGAAGGTTGCAGCCGCCCCACGGCCCCAGTGCCGGCGCGCCGTGTGTGTGTGGGCGAGAGTGAGCGGTGAGCGCGCTGCCGGGGCCGGTCCGAGGCGGACCCGCTTGGTGGCAGGTGGGTGCGGCCGGCCGGCGGCGGGTGCCCGGGCAGCGGCAGGGCAGCCACAGCAGCAGCGGAGCAGCAGCAGCAAGTGGTTGGGCTGCGCATTTCCTTCCCTCCCCCCTGGCCCGGCCCGGCCCGGCCCGCGGTGCCCAGTGCGCGGCGCCCGCCCGCCCACGGCGGCTCCCGGTCCTGCGCGCCTCCCCGCAGCCAGCCCCGGGCCGCTCCCTTCCCCGCCCGCCTGCCCATGTCCCTGCCCGTGGTGCTCCCCGGCTCCTGCTGCCCGGTGGCCGGGCTCTCGGGCGGGCCGCAGGCCGGGGGCCCGGGCGCCACGGCCGCCGCTGCCCAGGAGCCGCCGCTGCCTCCCCTGCGGCCGCGCTGGCCCCGGGCGGCGCTGCAGCCCCCGGTGCGGTCCCGCTGCTCGGCCGCCGCCGCCGCCGCCGGGGTGCTGGCCGTGCCGCCCGCGCTCTCCTCCCGCCGGGCCGCCGCCGCCGCTGCCGCCGTGGCCCCGAGCTCCGCGCTGCTGCCGGGCCGTCCCCTGCTGTCGCTCGGGCTGCTGCAGCTGATCCTGGGGTGCTGCATGGTGGCACTCAGCTTCGGGGCGCTGTCGCTGAGCAGCTCCCCGCAGGTGAAGAACTCGTGCCCGTTCTGGGCCGGCTCCTCGGTGAGTGCCGCGCGCCCCCTCTCCCTCGCTCTGCAGGGCCCACCCCGGGGATGCGGGGGCTCTCTCTGCCCGGGTGCCCTCCACCGTCCCGGGATTGTCTGTGGCTTGCTTTCTGTTTTATATTCCACACATGAGTGAAATGGTGTGGTTCCTGCCCCGGGACTGCAGGTTGGAGAGCACAGCTCTCTCGCAGGCGATTTGAAGTTTTGTTTGGGGGGAAAAAGCCTACAAGAGTGTGGCGTTCTGGGATGATGGGGTTGTACCTGGACAGTGTCTTTCCCTGCAGGCTGAAGGACTCCCGGCTCTTTGGGAAATTGGAAGGATGGGAGCGGGTGGTAGGGAAGGTGGGAGGAAAAATGGTTAAACTTCTTTGGCTACCGAGTGTTGACTTTGCCGGACAACATCTGTGCCAGGAGGGCAGGGATTTTTGACATTTTGTTCATTGACGTATCAACAGCACCGGCCTGGCACATAGTAGGTGTGCTTGTAGGGCGGATGAAGTAACAGGATGACTGAGGAAGGTCACTTACTCTGTTCCCCTTTAAGACACGGATACATGTGAACCGTGTCTGGGGATGAGTGCAAACGTAATGACAAGGTGTGTAACCCCGAGCGTGTACCTGCTTATTAAAGGAGGGCCCTAAGCCCCCACTCGGTCCCGGGAGCCACACCGGCTGCTGTGCAGAAGTTAATTCTCCAGAACCCAAGCCATCATTACGCATGAGCTCCTCAAAGCCCAGGAGGAGCTGGCATAGGAGTTGGAGATGTCTGTCCCCCTCAGGGGCCTGGCCCTGCCTCCTGGGAAAGGCCGATCTGGGGCAAAGGTGCCGCCCCCATAGTCTGTGGACACCCGGTGGCCACTCTGTCCTGCTTCATAGCAATTTCACGGCTCGCAGGGCATCTGACCCCTTGAGCTTTGCTTGGGGTTGAGAGACTTAGAAACAGGTCTTCCTGGGAGGACTGTGGAAGACGAGTGTTTTAGAGTAACTGACCCTTTTATGAAGCACTAGATGGGAAAGTCCGGCAGTGCCTGTAGTTTTGCCTAAGCTCCGCCATGAATGTGTGCTCCGAATGCCTAAACACTGTCCCTTGGCAGCTCCACACCTACTCAGATTCAAGACCAAATTCTGAGAATGCAGGGAAACTCATCAAACCCAAAGTGATTGTTTGAGGAGAACATTAAGAACCTTGCGTACCTGGAGCCTGGCCTGGCACTTTATACTTAAACCCAGGCCAGTGTGCTCTCCTTTGAAATGCTTTGATGCTGGGTGATCTAACGTGGCCCAGCCCGGGCTGTGGTAACGAGGTCACAGTCTGTGCATCAGGTAAAAAGGATCCCACGCCTCGCTGAGAGCTCTTTAAACTCCAGGAGGAGGGATTAGGCCCATTATGCTTTTTCAGTCCGTGTGTCAGACCGAATTCAGCCAAATGGTTGGGTGCATTTCATTTCTCTAAATACCATAGGCCAGAAATGAAACCTGCATCCATTTCTTTAGGGATTTGCTCTTAGTAAAATCATAATCGCTCGTCCTCTCAAAGACAGCTGGTTTAGGATTATTGGGAACCGTTTTTTTCCCTTCTAAAATTAAAACCTGAAAGCAGGTGTGCTATTATGAATTGTTTTAAGGTAAATGTACTTAGATGTCACCCAAACCACAGCTGGAGTTCATGAAGTATTAAAAAAAAAAAAAGGCCATGATCTCATTATTTATGGAATATAATGAACAATATAAACTGATGAACAAAAACAGATCCAGAGACAGAGAAGCATCCATCAGACCGTCAAACCTCAGAGGGAAGGTAGGGGAGGGTGGGGGTAAGGGGGAGAAATCAACCAAAGGACTTGTATGCATGCGTATAAGCCTAAACAATGGACACAGACACCAGCGGGGTGAGGGCATGAGTGGGGGAGGGGGTGGCAGGAGCAATGGGGCAATAAAGACACATATGTAATATCTTAATCAAGAAAAAAATTATATATATAATATATATATGGCCATCAGCCTGAAGATGAAGAAGGCTCCTCCCTGGGCCTGCTGGCTGGGTATGTCCTTGCCTCCACGACCCAGGAAACCAGATCGGGGAAAGGATCAGTTATTTGGAACTAAACTCTCTTCTATAGGGACGTTTCCCACCCCCTAGCTCCCAACTCTACGTGCAAACTTGCAACTATTCATTATTCTTATTTTGTGCGGCCTGTTTCTGAGGTTGACCTCAGAATGTGCAAAATGACAACAGAACCAACAGATTCTGCATCCCTGGAACAGCGTACTGAGTCGGTATTGGGTACCATGACCCTCTAGGAGTTTTAGGGAAAAAAGTCTCACCCTCACCGGTAGCATAGCTTTTGAATGTGTGCATGTGAGAGAGGTGGTGGTGTTTTTTAAACTCTGCATTTCGGGAAATGTTATGGTTATCCAAGCACCACACGATGAACCGGCACACACATCCTCACCCAGGCCCAACACTTGTTCAGTCTGGGCCTCTTCCTGGCCCTGCTGCTGGTCCGTGTGTCCTGATAACTCCGGGGGGTTGGTTTTCCTGGTGGGGGAGGAGTGAGCTCTTCGTACTTCCCAGTCCCTTTATCAGATTAGCTGTCTGTATTGTTTTGAAGCAAATCTCAGACACTGCATTGTTTCAACTGTAAATATTTTTAAGAGGTACCGTATTTATTTAAAAATAGAAAACATAAACAGAATAGAGAGAGAGAGAGAGCGCGTGCCTAGAAGTGACCAGGAAACCTTAAGAACCTCTCTCAGTTTTAATCTTTTATTATGAAATTTTAAAATCTCAACAAATAGAAAGTAGTATAATGAGCCTCCATTTACCCACCACCCACAGCTTCAGTAGCTGTCCACCTAGGGCCACACCCTCTTCCTCTTCTTCTTAACACCCACGGGATTACTTTAAGGCAAATCCCAGGTATAATGTTAGCCATTAAATACCTCTGTTAGTATTTCCAAAAGAAAGGGACTTGACAGTATAGTGTAACTAATTTAAAGAGAGCTGAACTAAGGTTTTTATGGTAGAAAGCTTAAACATTATGACTTAAAGACTGTAGAAGTTTTTTTTTTTAACTAACAACTTCATTGGGATACAATTCACATTCCATATGATTCACCCGCTTAATGTATGCAATTCAGTGACTTTTAGTAAATTCACAGAATTGTACAGCCATCATCACAATTTTAGAAAGTGTTCATCACCCCAAAAATAAACCCTGCCCTGGCAGCTCAGTTGGTTTGAGTGTCGTCCCGATATGCCAAGGTTGCCAGTTCAATTTCTGGTCAGGGCACATTCAAGAAGCAGCTAATGAATGCATAAATGCATGGACCAAATGAACTGGTCTCTCTCAAATTAGTAATTAAAAAAAAAGAAAGAAAGCTGGAACCCATTAGTAGTCATTCCCCATTTCCCCCTGATACCACGATTCCTAGAGAACCACAGATTAATCATGTGCTGCCTCTCTGGATTTCTTATTCTGGACATTTAATGTAAAGGGAATCACACAACATGCGAACCTTCTTTCACTTAGCATAATGTTTTCAAGGTTCCATCCATGTTGTGACACGTATCAGGACTTCATTCCTGTTTCTTGCCCAATGAGATTCTATTATATGGATATACCACGTTTTGTTTATCGCCCAGAAGTTTTGTTGGTCTGTGAAACTTGGTAGTTGAATAGCAGTGCCAACTTAACTCTAAGGTTACTTCAAACCCACGTGGGAACACAGTAGAAGGATATCCTCATATTTCAACCTGTGGATGACCATTATGTGCCATAATCTGCTGTATGGAACTCAATGGGAAAATCTCTTGGCTTCAGTAAAAATTTTGCTTGTATATTTGATACAAAATCAAATCTATTTATTTAAAAGATCTATTTTGTGAAACATGGCATAGTTCAAGAGTATTTGCTCCATGGACACCTCTGTAAGTGTTCTCACATTGAGCTTGAGATTTTGAGGCGTCCTTCACTTGTCTGAACCTTGAAGGTATATTTTATCTATTTTAATATGTACTTAAGAATTAGCCTGATAGAGTGGCTCAGTAGGTTGAGTGTTGTCCTGTGCACCAAAGATTGCCAGTTCTATTTCTGGTCAGGGCACATGCCTGGATTGTGGGTTTGATCCCCAGTCCAGGCACATATAGAACTGGGGCATGTACAGATGCAACTGATGTCTGTCTGTCTGTCTGTCTGTCTGTCTGTCTGTCTCTCTCTCTCTCTCTCTCTTTCTCTACACACACACACACACACACACACACACACACACACACACACCTTTCTCTCTCTAAGCATATCCTTGAATGAGGATTAAAAAAAATTCTTCTTCTTCTTCTTCTTCTTCTTCAAAAAAGAATGAACAGTTCCTATAAAGACTCTTTTTCAAAATTTCAGCAGGTTGAAGGGAGTGTTTTTCATGTACTCATTGTTTTTGAACATCCTGTGATCATTTTATTTCTTCCTGGTATTCTTGGTTAATGACTCAATCTATTATTATTACCAAAGTTCATGAAGCTCAGAGATTAGCCACTTCAAAAACAACCCCAGGTTTGACTCCATGTGGGTGGGAGAGAAACGATCTCCATGTCCATGCTCAGGCCACGCTGTCCAGGCACCTGATTTGGGGGAGCATGTAGTTAACTTTAGATCCCACTGGGATTAGCGGAGACACAGCCGGCCACACTGTGTTAGATTTAATGAAAGAGGAGAGATTTGCATTGGTTTATATCTCCTCCTTCAAAACACAGGATTTTGGACTCTGATGACATATTTGATCCTTGGGAGGTGTTTTAGGAAGTGGTAAGGAGCTGGTTATTGTTTCTGATCCTTCTCTGGGAGCCCTGCTTTCCTTTCCTGTCCGCACACATTCATGTCTCCCTGCTTGGAGTCACTGACCTGTACCCATGGCCACCCATTCCTTGAGTCTGTGATTCTTAGGTGAGATTCCAGTTCTTTATAAGGAAACAGTCATTGGTGAATCTTAAGGCTAACCTTTTTTAAAATAAAAATTGAAATGACAAAACATAAAACGAATGAATGATCCAAAGGAGATTTTCATGCAAAAGTTCTGAAGTCTCTAATGGTTAAACAATGGTAAATACATTTTTTCAATCAAAACTGTCAAATACTACTTTAATAGTTAAGAAGCATTTTAAGTATAATTTTTGATGAGTTTTTTTTATTTCTTTAAGTCCTTTATTTTACAAGACAGCAGAGTTACATTTATAAGTTTTTGAGCAAAGAAAAAGAAATTTGTTTTTGAGAAAAGTATTGAGCCTCTTAGCCCCAGTTACTCATGTATGAAATGGGATGATTTTTATCTCAAAATTGATTATGTATATGTGTAATTAGAAAACATTTAGGGCCAAAACCGGTTTGGCTCAATGGATAGAATGTTGGCCTGCGGACTGAAGGGTCCCAGGTTCGATTCCAGTCAAGGACATGTACCCTGGTTGTGGGCACATCCCCAGTAGGGGTTGTGCAAGAGGCAGCTAGTCGATGTTTCTCTCTCATCGATGTTTCTGACTTTCTATCCCTCTCTCTTCCTCTCTGTAAAAAAATCAATAAAATATATATTTTAAAAAAAGAAAACATTTAGGACAGTGTTTTCCTGTTGGGCATGGCACCAGGCCTAGCACATACTAAAATTTCTATCAATGTTTTTTAAACATCAAGGCAATATTTCATTAAAGTAAGATGAAGAGGCCAGTTTTTTGTGGGGCATTCTGGTAACCATCATGTATACATTAAAATAGCCAGTTGCGTACTTCCTTAATTTTTTCTTTTAAAAAAATATATTTTTATTAATTTCAGAGAGGAAGGGAGAGATAGATACATCAATGATGAGAGAGAATCATTGATAGACTGCATCCTGCATGCCCCCCACTGGGGATCAAGCCCACAACTTGGGCATGTGACTTACCAGGAATCGAATTGAGACCTCCTGGTTCATAGGTCGACACTCAACCACTGAGGCACTGTGGCCAGGCTTCCTTAATTTTTTTAATGAGTCATGCTGGACAGGTAAGGAAGAATGACACATACACATTTTTTTTAATTGCTAGTGTAAAAGTCATAACAAGTTAGGTTATGAGAGGTTTGATTATACGTGCTCATTTATAAGGTCAGCATGGGACATTCACAACATGGCTCTTTTTATCTCTGTGTTTATATACAATTTTGATAAACAATCCAGAACATTTTTGTCCTACGGCATGCTAGTGGATTACCAATGAAAAATAGGAAAATAGAATTATATGCTTTTTATATTAATGATTTGATTTTTAAGTTGAAAAACTAAGACACATTAATCATATGTACCAGGTAATAGTGATTCCTGACTGGAGCATCTCAGAATTTTTCTTTGCAAAAATGAGAGAGAGAGAGAGAGAGAGAGAGAGAGAGAGAGAGAGTCAGTCTGTTTTTTCCTAAAAGCTAAAAGGAATTGGTTGCAAGTGAGTAAAACCAGAATTGTAATAAATCTCACTCTAATAATAAAGAGATAATCTGATGTCTAGAAAATAGGTTCTTACCTGTTCATTCAGAGCAAGTTGCATCTTGCATTGCATGAAAAGAATGCTGATGGAGTTGCCTTTTGCTATTGATTTACTTTTAGGAAGCACAGAGGTGAATAATTTGTTTAGGCTTCCACGGTCATTTTTGAGTAAGCTTAACTCCTATTTTTGACCTTTATTTATTTGTTCATCATCCATTCATTTATTCCTAACTCCCGCCATAAATGAGTGCCTCGAGGACCCTTTACATATTTGAGTGACTATTCACAGATCTAAGACCTCATGAGATTGCAGTGAGCATAAAACACAATTAAACAAGTAGTAGTATTATTGTGTAACTAGAGGTCTGATGCTCAAAATTTGTGCAAGAGTAGGCCTTCCTTCCCCCTGCTGCTGGCACCAGTTATGAAGTAGCAACGAAAATAATTTTATGATTGGGGGTTACCACAACATGAGGAACTATATTAAGGGGTCGAGGCATTAGAAAGGTTGAGAACCACTGATTTAAGGTCTTCTTATTGTTTAATAAGCTTTATATGTCTCCTTAAGTATCTTTAGGTGATTGATATTTCTTATTTGTCAAGTACATATTTTTAAAATTGTGTTTTAAAGTTAGTTGGTTGCTCGCATATGCAACCTTCCCCTTCCAAAAAATAAAAAAGAGGGAAGAAAAGAAATAAAGATTAGCTTAATTCTTTTGTCCCAGAGATCCTCCATTTGAAATGACAATTGTATCTGTCATGAGCTATTATATATGTAATTTCCTTTCCAGCTTAGCAACCTACTCCTGGGACTTAATCCAACAGAAATAAAAAAAAAAAAACAACACTGTTTTTTAGGATATATGTTCATGGATGTTGGCTGCAGCATTGTTTGTGAGGGCAAAACACTAGAAATAGAATAGATACTCATGAATATGGAAATTATTGAGTACATTAGCTTCAGCCATACAAAGGAATATTATGTAGCCATTAAATGGAAATAAATGAGAGCTATTCCTGTGAACATGAAGAATTTCCATGAAACATTTATTGAGAGAGAAAAAGAAGAAGAGGAAAAGTATCTTTCATGATCCATTTCTTTATGGGAAAAATTGTACCCCTGTGCATTTGTATATATACACATTACCCATATGTGTCTAGTTAAGAATTTAGAGGCCCTAGCTGGCGTGGCTCAGTGGATAAAACGTCAGCTGTGGACTGAAGGGTCTCTGGTTCAATTCTGGTCATGGGCACATGCCCAGGTTGCAGTCTTGATCCCCCGTAGGGGGTGTACAGAAGGCAGCTGGATTCTCTCTTGTCACTGATGTTTTTATCTCTCCTTCATTCCTCCTCTCTCTAAAATCAATAAAAAATACCTTTTAAAAATAAAAAAAGAATTTAGAATGAGAAAATATGCTATTTGATTTAAGATGATTACTAGGATATAGTGCTTGGTGGGCAGACAGCTGGTAGTAGCTTTGAACATCGAAAGGATTCAAAGAAATTGTTGCTTATCTGCCCATGTTTGGTTTTTGGTCCTTGATTCTAGTGGGTAGACTTGACCTGTGCTGGTTTGATATTGTGCAATGAATTGCTCCCGGTCAGCCAATGGAGACTTGAAAGTATCGCAAGCAATGCTGTGAGCTTTGAATTTGAAGCAACATGGCCAAATCCTTCCTGATTTGTAGTAATTGTGAAATGGTGCATGTGAGTGATTTGGGTATAAAATGCACTTGAAAGAAAATTCTCTCATGACTGCATTCAGCCGATGCACCTTATTGCACACAGGGAAATGTGCGCAAATGGCATCAGCATGTCCCTGGTGAATAATTACTTTGATTCTTTTCTAACTGTTTAGTGAACTGTGTTATTCAAAGGGCTGATGTTGGTTTCCAGTTTACATTTTTGCAAAATGTTGGCTCTTCTTTACCAAGGATTTTATTTTATTTATTGAAGTGTCATTTTATAACACGAGATTCTTTCTCACTGTAGTCCCCCCTCTTTGTGCAATAAATGCTCAGGAACATTTATTAGTCACCAGTCATGTGCCAGGCACTTTGCTAGGAGCCAGGGATTCAGAGAGACACGATAGGAAATTCACAGTTAGTAAGCAAGACAGAGATGCAATGCAGAGGTTTTTGTGGAAAAATTAAAATTATATGTAGAGGGCTTCCAGGTGTGGGGTGGTGGGATTAGTGAAAGCTTCTCAGAGGAAGTAACTGCTAGTTGGGGTCTTGCAGGATGCATAGGAGTTCTCAGGCAGCTTGAAGGGGAGTTGGGAGGAGAGGGCATTGCAGCAAAAAGCAGCACAAAACCCAGGAATGTCTAGAGCGGAGCCAGTCTGAGGAATGATAGCTGTGCCTGGAAGGAAGGTGTGGTGTGGAAGGGGCAAGGGTACACGGAAACTGCGTTTGAGAGGCAGGCTTGGGAAGATCCTGAAGGCCTGGTTGACTGTGTAGAGGAGTTGGCTTGCTCTGTAAAGATGGGTACCCACCTGAGCAGAGGGTTACGGTGAGATGGGCATCGTTTGAGGTTGACTCTGGCCACAGATTAGGTATCACTGTGGGTAGGGAGCTTGGATCAGAAATGCTGATCCCTTCACTAACCAGAGGACAGACCAATTTTTGTTTGTGTTCTTAATTGACCTTATGAAAAAAATACACCATCAATAAAAAAGCTTCAGGGCCTTGAACGTGAAGGATAGTCCAAAGAGGTCTCTGAGGGCTCATATAATCATCAGGAATATTAAATATTTGAGTTAGGAGGCTTTGAAATGTCAGTATTTAAAAAAATAACCACTTTTAGAGACTGGGTATTAGTTTATTGGAATTGGTCCCTTTTCTAGATTTATGATACTGTTTATCTTTGTAGGTGATACTCTCTGGAATCATAGGATTAACAACTTGGAAACGGCCTATGATACTCCTGGTATGTACTGTTCTTATAAATGTTTACCCTTTGTAAAAGGTACTATTTATGAGGTTTATTAAATAAGCCATTAAATGCTAAAGCTCCCTTGTGCATTATAAAAGAAGTTAATGATGCCCTAGTTTCTGCCTGCGCACCAGAGGGTCTTGGGTTTGATTCCCAGTCAAGGGCATGTACCTGAGTTGCAGGTTGATCTCTTGCTCTGGTCTGTCTAGGCATATGCGGGAGGCAACCAATCTGTGTGTTTCTCTCACATCAATGTCTGTCTGTCTGTCTGTCTCTGTCTCTGTCTCTGTCTCTCTCTCTCTCTCTCTCTCTCCCCTCCCCTCTACCATTTCTAAAAAGCAATGGGAAAATATCATCCAGTAAGGATTATCAATAACAAAAAATAAGTTAATTATGGACAATTATTAGAACTCAGATATTCTCATAACAGTAACATATTTTGCCAGTTTTCTGATTGACTTTAACTTTCTTATATATCCAATGCTAAATAGGTGTTTCTTGTTTCAGAATTAGACCTACCGTAAGGATATAATTTTTTAAAAAACATTTCATATGAATTTTTTAACAGATACAAAAGTGGAGGGAATAATATAATAAACTCTCTGTACCAATAATCCAGCTTTAATAATTGCATATTAACTTCTAGATAGTCTTGTTCAGCTTGACCCATTCCCCCAACCCTCCATATTCTTTTGAAGCAAAACTCAATATTAATCATAAATACATAATTTTTATTGTTATAATGCTCTGCTTGGACAACCTCAGAATTTCTTTGCTTAGATTTTCTATATTCTCTCTTTATCACACAAATATATTTTTATGATAATACTAGAGGCCCAGTGCACGAAATTCATGCTCTGGGGGGGGTTCTCAGTCTGTCCTGTACCCTCTTGCAGTCTGGAACCCTTGGGAGATATCCTCTTGCCAGCTTAAGCCTGGTGGGAGAATCGGGCCTAGGCCAGCAGTCAGACATCCTTCTCGAAGTCCAAGGCTCTCGCAGTCCAGGATCCCTCGCTTGTTACTGCCCGCCTGCAGCAGAGGCAGGAGATCTCCCACCACCACCACTGTGCTGGCCAGCCATAAGCCTAGCTTCTGGTTGAGTGGTGCTTCCCCTGTGGGAGCACACTGACCACCAGGGGGCAGCTCCTGTACTGAATGTCCCTGGTGGTCAGTGTATGTCATAGTGACCGGTCGTTCTGCCAGTTGGTTGATGTACATATTAGGGTTTTATTATATAGGACTGGAGGCCCAGTGTGCGAATTTGTACATGGTTGTGGTCACTTGGCCTGGCCAGCTATCAGGGCTGATTGGGACTGACTGGTGGAGGGGAGGGACCGAAGGAGGTTGGCCAGCCAGGGGGAGAGACTGGGAGGTTGGCTGTGGGAGTGCACTGACCACCAGGGGGCAGTTCCTGCATTGAGCATCTGCCCCCTAGTGGTCAGTGTGTGTCATAGCTACCGGCTGGTCATCTGGTTGTAACAGTTGCTTAGGCTTTTATATATATATGTATAGATAGACATATATTGATGAGTTTTAAAATTTTTCATTATTGAGGTAAAATTCACTTAATAGAAAATTAATCATTTTAAAGAATATAATTCATTGGCATTTAGTAGATTCCCAATGTTTATTCTTTGTTTTTATTTGCTGTGTCCTTCTGATTCAGGAAATACTATAAAAAACAGACCATTGCTAATGAAGTTGCCAGCATTCAAGGATGAAGTACAAGGTCTAGGAAATTCAATTTGAAGTATACTTAAAAACATTTTTAATATAACATTTCATTTTAGAATTTCCTCCCATCCAGTTTAAAATAGGATTAAATAATTTTCTCATCATTTTATGTATATACTTAAGAGTTTATCTTGAACAGACCAGTGCTTGCTAGGTGTGGGTAATAAATACAAAACTAATTAGATTCTTAAATACTACAAGGAGAAGAAGCACAATATAAAATACAATCAGAAAAGTAGATTGTACCCTGGCTGGTGGATCAGTTGGTGGAGCCATGTCATAATACACCAAAGTTTTCGGTTTGATTTCCATTCAGGATGCATGAAAGGGTCAACTGATGAATGTATGAAATAAGTGGAATAGTAGATCAATGTTCTCCCCCCCCCCCTCTATCAAATTAATAAAAATTTTTAAAAAGCCAAAAAGAAAAATGGAGTCCTACATTGTGTTGATGGTCCTAAAAAATTAGTTTTCAGGCCACACTAGCTGGTTTGTCTCAGTGGTTAGAGCATTGGCCCTTGGACTGAAGGGTCTTGGGTTTGATTCTAGTCAAGGGCACATACCTTCATTGGAGGCTCAATCCCCAAGCCTGTTCTGGGCGTGTTCAGGAGGCAACCAATCAATGTATCTTTCTCACATGGATCTTTTTCTCTGTCTCTTCCCTAGATTCCACTCTCTCTTTAAAAAAATAAAATAAATAAATATCCCCAGGTGAGGATAAAAAAAAAAGAATTTTCAGGCCCACAAGACAATTTACCAGCCTATCTATTATTGCATTTAGTGAAACTAATATTTCTGGAAGGAGTAAATTACTGAGGCAGCATTTTAATATGTCATCAGGATAGGCGAAAGCGAGGCTTTGGATGAGTTCTGTGGCAGATGTTACCAGTGCCTGAGGCTTGTTTTGCAACAACTCCCTACATTTACAATTCCTGCAGAAGAATTTTGGATGGTGTTCAATGTTTATTATAATATTTGGTTATAGGAATCATTTTTTTTCTATTAGGTCAGTATTGAATAACTCAGTAATAGAAACCTTGGGCATTTAAATTAAATTAAAATCAGAAAATCTCTAATGCTATTTATACTTTAAAAATTCCAACTGGTGAAGAGAATATGAGTATGTGCTCTAGATATTAAGAAAGCCCTCCTTTTATCTAAGTAATAAAATAATCTGATGAGCAGAGTGGATACAGAGACATGGAAGCATAGAACAGAGAATGGAATCTTGGAGGGAAGGTGGGGGAAGATGGGTGGGTAGGTGGGAGGTAATCAATCAAGGACCTGGTATGCATATAGGCATGGGCCATGGACACAGACAATGGGGCACTGAGGGCTGGAATGGGGGACGGGCTGGAGGGGATCAATGTGGGGGGAAGGGGGACATATAATTTAAACAATAAAGAATGAGTAAATAAACAAAACAAGAAAGCTCTCCTTTAAATACATTAATTTTTAACATTGTTTCCTTTTGGAAAGATGCCCTATACATTTATTATATGAGCTCAATCAACTTTAAATAAAAATGAACTTTATACTCATGTATTACATGTTATTAATTTATCCTCACTCAAGAATATTTTCTATTGATTACCAGCCCATCTATTATGGGGGGGGGGGGGAGGGAGAGAGAGAGAGAGAGAGAGAGAGAGAGAGAGAGAGAGAGAAACATCAATGTGAAAGAGACATATTGATTAGTTGCCTCCCACAGAAGTACGTGCCCTTGATTGGAATCAAACCTATGATCTTTCAGTCCATTGGCCAACGCTCTATCCACTGAGCCAAACCAGCTAGGACTCTTTATTACATTTTAAAACATTATTTCTCATTTTTGTTGGTAAGTATATGTACTTGGTCACAAAGTTGTAACTAGTTTGTTCATCCCATGTTGTGCTCTGCTTTTTCTGTTTAACTAGAAGCCCAGTGCACAAATTTCATGCACGAGTGGGGTCCCTCAGCCTGGGCAGCCATTAAGGCCTATGCAGGCGCCAGCCAGCCAGAGGGAGGAGCTGCGGGAGAGTGGCCAGTCGCTGGGCGGGGGCGGGGCGGGGGCACTGCAGGAGGTGGCTAGCTGTGGGAGCACACTGACCATTAGGGGGCAGCCCTGGTGGTCAGTGCAACTGGTCAACCAGTCATTCAGTCACTTAGGCTTATAGATAGTAAGTTAATTTAGTTAATATCAGTAAATACTGTCTTCACATATGAAGAGTCTACAATGCCTATCAATTAAAATTGCTAAGTAGCATTCTGTCATATTTCTGTATTACCATCAGTTAGGAGCCTGTTGGTCATGCAGAGACTGTTTTGAAATGATAATTAACATACATTTATAAAGAAGATAAACTAATTGACAGGAATTCTACTCAGGAAAACTTTCTGAGGATTTCAACAGATCATCTGAGCCTTAGTCAATATCATAAATGGAGAAATCCTCAGTCCACGTGAATCTTAATAGTATATCATATAACCTGTGCCAAATGCTTTTGTTATGTTAAAAAAATGGAAGATCGTGTGATAGAATGAAAGAAACTGGACATGTCAGTCACACACGCCTCGTTTGAATCCTAGCTCATCCCCCAAAGGCTGTATAACTCTGTGCAAATCACATATTTTTCCCGAGTGTAAGTCTTCTGTTCTGAACAGATGGGATAATCATGTGACACCAAGGGGTGGCTCTACCACCACCACCACCCTTTGTCAATACTATACTTTTTGTCCATCCCCACCCATTCCTGAGTTTAGGGAATGCACCAATGGATGGTTTTGTTTGTTGTTGTTTGTTGTGTGAGAGGCAGGGCTCCATGAGGAAAGCCAGTGGTCACCTCATCTGTCTTCTCATTGACCCAGGCGTGGATGGCCAGAGGTCAGCCCCTTTTCCCGCACTCTGCCCATGGGAGCACCTTCTGACTCTCACGCAGCCAGAGGGCCTTATGTAAGCCTGGGACCTTCTTCCTCGAGCTGTGTGCCTGGCTGGCTTCTTTTGTTGTGGGGCTCAGTTCAGCATCACTTCCTGGAAGAGACCTTCCCTGACCACCCTGCCCCTCACCAGGTCCCAGCCCTGACTGTTGGCCTCACAACCTGTCATTAGCCTGTGTGCTGTTCCACCGCTCGTGACCCTGTGTCTCCCCCCATCCACAGTCAGCCCTGTGAGGACTAAGGTGTTGTCTGTCTTCTTCATCCTGTATCCACAGGGTCAATGCACTCAGTACACAGTATTGTTGGCCCTGGAATTAATTTGGGAGTCAATGAGAAATGTAGGTCGTAGGTGAGTTCTCAGTTTCTCTTTTTCTTTTGCCTTACATTCTCTCACTTGCTTTTGTTCTCTGGAGCTTTGTATTCCTGCCCTTTTAACTGCAGGGTAGTTAGGGGGAGTATGCTGGAGGTTCGGAGGGGGGCTGGCCTGTGTTTGCAGGCCCCTTTGGGAGGCAAGCTGTCCTCAGTGTGAGCTGCTGGGTGCAGCACACCAGTCGGGGACACTTGAGTCCTTACTTCCTTTTGAGAACCACTTACCTTTGTGCTCCCTCTTTGGTAATTGTTTCAGTGGTTCCTCAGGTTTCATACTCCTTTGAATTAACGAGGGTCAGTTTGACCTAGTTCCTTCAAACTCAAGTGCAGAATTGGTGGCTCTCATTCACTGGGTTCTCTTCCTTATAATGATAAAATACTCCTGTGCCCAGAACAAAAATAAGAGTGTTGGAAAATAGTCTGCAAATATTGATTGCTATTTCTTAATATGACTGGGATTGAGCTAGGGTGTGCATGCATTTATGAATGCTTAGCGTGTGCATGCATGCAGAGTATCCTAGGTTGTGTATTTCCCATCAAGAGCAAACATTTTCCATTTTTAAAAGGATGTTTTTATTTCTTCTAGATATTATTCCCTTTTTATTCTAATGAAATGTTTAGAAATCACAGACCTCAATGTTTGTATTGTCTAGGCACCTCGGTTAGAAAATGAAATTGTCTCGATAAGGTATTTTTCTTTGGTGGCACATTAGGTGAGCATTGCCACTGCGAAAGCCCAGCCAGGCATTCTGCCTATGATTGTGGTTGCTTAGGAAGTAGTACTTTGAGCGATTGTTACCTTTTTCTTGTCCTTTGGAACACTGGGAAGAACAGGACTTTTAAGCTGATACAAGGACACCTGTATTCTTCAGCACCAAGAATGAAGGCTCTTGCCTGGTGACGTTCTTGGGTGGCATATGTGGTTTACTCTCAGCAGGGGGCCCCGTTGGTTTGCACGCTGGCCTGAGAATAGAAGAGGTAAATGAACTGGCTATTTAAAAAATATTATGTATCAGTTTCTCTCCTAACGTCAAGATTATATACGGTATTTAGGGTAGAGCCTCATTATCCAAAGAGACTAAAAAATGGCTTAAGTAACATATATAGACATGGCCCCCACCTCTCATCTAACAGTCCACGTGGCTACATTGGCAAGGAGGGCTGCTGCGCGAAGCCATGTGGGGGTCCAGTTAACTCCCGAGCCACTCGAGTGCTTTTCATCTCACTGTTCCTTGAAGGGAGAGTCGGGGAACACCCACACACTTGGTCCAAAGAGGTTAAGGAATTAGCCTTAACAGTGAGTTGTAACTACCCTGTTTCCCCGAAAATAAGACAGTGTCTATTAATTTTTGCTCCTAAAGATGCACTGGGTCTTATTTTCAGGGGATATATTATGTTTCCATGAAGTAGGTCTTATTTTCGGAGGATGTCTTATTTTCGGGGAAACACGTTATTTCTGTTTCAGAAATAGTTACAGGTGGGTGGTGGTCCTTTCATTCCTGATGGTCATTAAGAACAGGAGGGGTCAGAACATGCACGTGCTGTTGAGGAATACGCACATTTGTCAAACGGGGCCTGAAGCTCTGGTTCGGTGTGGCTCGGTGCTTTCAGATAGATCTCATGGTTGTCAGTAATTTGGGAGGAGCCCTGGTTTGAGAGGCCAAGAACCCCGAATTTTCATTTTAATGCTGACATGTTCCCACTTACTAATCAGGAGACCGTGGGGGAAATCTCATGATTTCTCTCTCTGTAAAATGAGGGGCTTAGGTCAGAAAAACCTTTTAAGAGTACTTCTAGCCCTCATCTTACAGGGTTAGAGAATCTTCTTTAGTTACCTGGGTGATGTTTTAACTTTAGGTGAGCATTTTTAACAGGCCATTATAAGTGCCCTGTGTATAAATTGAAATACAATTATTGTTTTACTATTGGTTTTTTTAAGGCATAGAAATGGATGGTTATTCTCACTCTTCAGAATTATTAATACTCTCTTGCCTGTATATAATGCTTCAGAGTTTACTAAGTTCTTTTACATTTCTTGTGTGGTTTATAGGTATCATTTATATTTTAGAGATAAGGGACCAGTGGCTCAGGAGTTAACTAGTTTATCCAATCATAAAGAGATGAACTATTATTAGAAAGAACCTACCATTCCCGCCCAGCCATCTTGGCTCAGTGGTCGAGCATCGACCTATGAAACTGAAAATCATAGTTCGATTCTGGTTAGGGCATATGCCTGGGTTGCAGACTCGATCCCCAGTATGGGGCTGCCCAGTGTAGGACGTAAGGAGGCAGCCAATCAACGATTCTTTCTCATTATTATTATTTTAAAATATATTTTATTGATTTTTTTTACAGAGAGGAAGGGAGAGAAATATAGAGCTAGAAACGTCGATGAGAAACATCGACCAGCTCCCTCTTGCACACCCCCTACTGGGGATGTGCCCACAACCAAGGTACATGCCCTTGACTGGAATCGAACCTGGGACCTTTCAGTCCGCAGACCAATGCTCTATCCACTGAGCCAAACCGGTTTCGGCTCTTTCTCATTATTGATGTTTCTATATCTCTCTCCCTCTCTCTTCCTCTTTGAAATCAATAAAAAATATATTTAAAAAGAAAGAATGAACCTACCATTCCATTACCTCCTCTGTTAGTAAATTGATAGGTATTTCTCTGTGACCAACTATTTTGTGTGTGTAGGTGTGTATAAAATGTCATTTAAATTAGTTATTTTCTTATTTGTGACGTGTCCAATTCTTCTTCAAGTTATAAAGTGGCAAAAGTTTTGGGATTTTATCTTTGACTCAGTAGTGCCAGAGGCAGAAAAGAACAAGATGACAGTTGTGGGGCTTAGTCCTGTCGCTTTCAGTCAGCAAGTGGCCAAAGATATTATAAAGTTTCCTTATTTGAATAACTAGAGGCCCAGTTCATAGATTCGTGCACATTGAAAGGAAATGAATTAGAAGGTGGCTGGCGGGCGGGACTGGGTGAGGTGGGCTGGATACACCCTGGAGCCAACCTCCACAGACCCCTTTGAGCCTCGGCACCACCCCATATACAGGATCCCTCCGTCTGGCCTGCAGGGCCAAAAACTGACAGTTCAACATCCCCCGAGGGGTCCCAGAGTGCGAGAGGACACTCTGCAAAGTTGCTGTTGTTCAACGGCTCCTGCATTGACACACACTGCCTCCTGGTGGTCAGTGTGTGTCATGCCTACTGGCCAGTTGGCCAGTTGCTTTTATATATATATATATATATATATATATATATATATATATATAGAGAGAGAGAGAGAGAGAGAGAGAGAGAGAGAGAGAGAGAGAGAGAGAGATGTGAATGCACCCAGCCTTTAGGACTGTAGTGAGAAGTAAAAGATGTGAATGTACATGAAACTGAATATGTAAAATAGGACCTAAGGCGTGGCAAGCACATCATGCTTTATTTTTCATCATCCACTGAGAAAATCCCCAAGAGGGCAGATCTGTCAGTTTGGTGTGTCATTAACTAACCCATGGCAACAAAAAAAATGCACTTGGGCATCGTGAAGGTACCCTGAACTTGGTTTGAGCTTACCCGTGACCACCGTGGGTTTAGCCAATTGATAGTAGAGCTTTCATTTCTGTCCTTTGATATCTTGTTCCCAGGAGCTATGCATTAGGTAAGAACCTGGCACCCTCAGAAATGGGAAGTACTTGTGTGTTCATCTCGGCAGGATGAAGGCCTGAGCAGTACCTTGTTTACAATCTTACCTACGCCATTTGGGTATGCTCTCAGCAGGTTTAGTTTGGTAGCAGTAGGTAATTGCCAAAGCTTTGAAATAACCTTCCTGCCAAGTTGATGTTTACAATGAAAGTGAGTCTCAAGCCAAATTCTGCTACCTATGCAAGCTCTTACTAGCCAACAAACAAAAAATTGTTCATGTACTCTGATTTGCACGTTTAAAAGGATAGAGAGCTGGGATTTATATCGAGCTTACAGGACACAGTATGAACAGTTTTTTACTTGTAGTTTTTGTTGTTGTTTCATCCATTTGTCATGCATACCATGCTGATAACTTGACATTCTGCCAAACAAGCGCAGCTAACTTTATTGGGCCTGAGGCTATAGGAGGGAACACTTCCTTGCTAGTAGTTCTGAGGAAGCGTGAGTCAAAGAAAGCCTCAGGTGAGTCCTTCAAAATAGGGGAACTTCCTGGGTTTGGGCAGAGCCTCTGAGATAAGAGCTTTGGATTGTTAGGCGAAGGGAAGGGGGGGGCACAGAAGCAATATTTAGTGAGTAAGCTGTTAGATTTAATACATGATTTTGTTGGTTCACAGTCTTACCTTTGTGGAGCAAGTATTCCCTGGAGCAAGTAGCTAAGTCCTCTTTGCATGTTTTCCGCATTGTTTACTATAGGGTCAGAAATATATGGCCGGTCCCAGAATTTGATTGACGCAGGGACAGGAAAGTGTGTTGATTTTAGCTCTCACCACCAACTTCACAGAGAACACATATTAAGCATCCGTTGTGCTGATTAAACAAACTGATAATTTCACGAATTGGACAACTCGTTTCCATTGTCACTCTGCCAACTTAGCAACGCCACCTGGACATTGTTGGGAGATCGAGATAAAGGAGGCAGCTTCTGGGTACGGCCTTTCTCACAAATGCTAGTGGGCTGTCCTGGCACGGGAGTTCTTCATTGTCCTGAGGGTGTCACCTCGACCAACCAATATGTACACGATATCACAGCCTCTGAGATATTTCAAAGTGCATTATAGGTACACTCTGGTAATGTGTGAATATCTGGTCGCTGAAGGGCCCTACGGAGGGTAATGATCAAGTTCTGAGTAACACTATGAGAAAACTGCACGAATCATGAATGAATGATTTGGAGCAAGAAGGGAAGCTGTTTTCAATGGGGGGGGGCATTTTAAAATAGATGCATTGTCATGAGAAAAGTTGCAGAATAATATGTATGGTGTGTGCGCACACGCACGTGTGTGTGTGTGTGTGTGTGTGTGTGTGTGTGTGTAGAAAAATCTGGGGGATTATACATGCATTTTGTAGTTCCACAGGACATTTCTGAAAAGATGTACGTACAGGAAACTGTTTCTAGTGGGCACCTCTGTTGAGGGCCGTGGGGATGGGAAGGAGGGAGACTTTGCCTTCCTGCTTCATACCTGGAGAGCACACGTGCTGTCTACAGAGGAGGCTGTTTCAGTTTCTTGCGTTAGTTGGGTCTGGCCATTGGTATCGGCAGTATCCGAGCTCTCCTCTTGGGGTGGATCTGTCTGCCTTTTGTGAGTCTGGCGGGAGGCAGGGCCCCACCTCCAGCTGTGGACGCTTCTGAGGCCAGATGCTTACACTTCTAAATGCCGGTGGCCAGGGTGCCCGTGACCTCCAGCCACTGAATTCCTGTCTAGGACTCTGAAGCTGGAGCCACTGGTGCACAACAGCCAGGCAGCGGAGAGCTCGTTAGGGAAAAGAGGCACCCGGTGTCCGAGCCTGGCCACCAGGGATGTGACTTTGGTAGAGGTCCCCGCACCCAGCTCCTTCCTGGGCTTCTGGTCCTGGTCCTGTGGATTCTGTGAGCTACCGGATAGCCTTGCAAGCAATTCCTTTTCTGCTTACACAGCACAACTTGGTTTCTGTTGTTCACAATATAATCAAGAATCTGACTGCTGTAGGACTGTGATATTTTTTCCTCCAGAAGTTACTTTTATAACAGGTTAATAAAAACCTACTTCAAAAATAAGGAAATTAATTTTAAACATTTGGTTATTCATGATAACTCAGTTGAAGAATGAAAAATCCAGTGGGTTCTCAAGTTAGATTCATTAGCTGTGAGTGCTTGACTGAGTGTAATGTGTTGGGTGCAAGAGGCTGGGGTGGGGGAAGTGTCAGGCTGGGGTGGTGGTGGAATTGGGTCTTACTAGCTGTCATTTCTCCATGAGGACACCAAACAGTGCTCTTTATTGAAAAGAAAGGAATAATTTAAAAATGGACATTGTGTATTAGCAGGTATTATACATGTTGAGGGGGGAAAGAATATAGATTTGAATAAGACCTGCATCTGAGCCGAAACTGGTATGGCTCAGTGGATAGAGCATCGGTCTGCAGACTCAAGGGTCCTGGGTTCGATTCCGGTCAAGGGCATGTACCTTGGTTGCGGGCACATCCCCAGTAGGGGGTGTGCAGGAGGCAGCTGGTCGATGTTTCTCTCTCATCAATGTTTCTAACTCTCTATCCCTCTCTCTTCCTCGCTGTAAAAAAAAACACACAAAAAAGACCTGCATCTGATTGTGGTCCCCTTATTAGTTTTGTGATTTGGGGCATAACAAATAAGTCACCACTTGTTTTATATATATATATATATATATATATATATATATATATATATATATATAAAGTATTTTTATATAATACACACTGTGTATATATTTTAAACATATACATGGTGTATACATATATTAGTATGTACACACATATATATAGATCAAACACATCACAGTAACATTGTGACATTTTATAATTTCCTAAATGCCTTTTAAGAGGAAATTACATTTTTATTCATAAAAGAAAACTCATAAGCCTTTTTACTTTTATTAAAAAGAACAATTAGCCCTGCTAGTGTGGCTCAGTGGATTGAGCATCATCCCCCTGCACCAAGAGGTCACCGGTTTGATTCCCGGTCAGGGCACATGCCCAGGTTATGTGCTTGATCCTGAGAGGTAGCTCATCAGTGTTTCTCTCTCATTGATGTTTCTGTCTCCTTCTCCCTTTCTCTCTCAAATCAATAATATAAACATATTAAAAAATAATAACTAGACCTTAGTGCATTTCTTCCAGCATCCAAACCTGATTACACTCTCCAGGCTAACCATTTAAACTCATTTCTAGTTTTAGTGCTCCTGGTGGCTGTCCCCATCTTGCTAGAGTGAGGGATATATAGAAGCACTCTCACCTATCTTCCTCTCCTCTTTTTGGATATTATTTTGATTTCCCTTATTGATGACTTTATAATTTTAAATAATATTATAAACTTCTATTTCTTTTTTATGTTTAGTGTTTTTGTGGTTGTTAATTTCTCACTGAGGATATCTTTTCCATTGATTTTTTTTTAATAAGATAGAGTGGAAGGAAGGGGGGGAGGGAAGGAGAGAGAAAGAGAGAAAAACATTGAGGTGGGAGAGACACATTGATTGGTTGCCTCCCACATACACCCTGACGGTGTTGGGGATGGAGCCTGCACACCAGGTACATGCCCTTAACCAGGAATTGAACCACAACCATTCTGTGTGAGGTCTGATGCTTTAACCACTGAGAAACACTGGCCAGGACTAAACTTCTGTTTCTTAAATTAACTTTGTAAAAATATATCTTGACTCTCTTTTATAAGGTGAAGGAATCAACACTTATCTATATTTCTTTCCCCCATTCCACTTCCCAATTTTTCACAGTAACACCATTACCTTATATTGGCAGTGTTTTAATGCTTACACTTTGCTCTTCAACTATGTTATCCCATTCCAACGTCGTCCATGAATTGCTTCTAAAATAGTAAAAAACGAAAAATAGCATCACTTGCACCAGAAAGTTAGCAATGGATTCCTTATTTCCAGATTCACCCGAGGCTGCCATGTAACACATATCAGCAGCTCCCACATTTTAGCGCGTGTTAGACTGTCCAGACAGGACGTGCAAAGCTTCTGGGTAAAAACCAGTTTTGCAACCCTTCGCTGATCTCTTCCCCCAGCCTATAAACCCGTTAGGGATTAAAGAGACAAATGTGTTTGAGGAAGTTACTGACCCGCTGGGGCATTGGAGTTCCATTTCCCCCAGGGGAGAGGTGCTTGAAGAGAGGCACTTGGATGACCTGATACGGGTCCCTTGGTGGCTGGCTGGGCTGAGGTCAGGCTTGCGGGGGGGGGGGGGGGGGGAAGGGGTTAGTGGGGGTTTGAGAGGTCTGGATGGAGTGCCCTGTGGCCTCAGAGTTAAAGACTGCAGTTGGGAAATAAATGTACTTTCACAGACCAAGCCCAAGATGCACACTTCCAACTGATAGATGCCAGAGAGAGCAGACCTGCGTAAGCTTAGATCCTGCTCCCGAGAGCCTCTTGGAGGAGTGAGGAGACAGCAGCCTCCTCAGCTCGATGCCAAAGCCAAGAAAACTGCAGGCTCAACAGTGGGTGTCTCGGAGGAGCCACAGGAAGCCCCATTTGGGAGCAAGTCCTCTAATCCGACAGTCCAAAAGGTTGGCAACCGCTGCCCTAACACTTGCTGAGGCTAGAAGGGAACTCTCAAGTGAACTCTCGCTGCCCCTTACCTTGTTTACCATCGTGCCCTGGCCTCCCCCCTAGCCCCTCCAGTCCTGAACGACAGGGCTGTGGCTAGCAGACTCAGGGGAAGTGGACACAAAAAGCAGGAAAACCAAGAAGACTGCAATGCTCCCTTGCCTTTCCCCACTCCTCTGGCTTGCTTGCCCCCTGATGAGAAGAAGAGCTGAAATTTAAATGAAGTTGCAAGTTTTGACAGGGACTCAGGTCTGGCCATTGTTATTGCTGAAATGAGGCTTTCTGTTGCTTGAGGTGAAGAAGGACTCCTTGTATCAGATACTGACCAGAGAAATCGCGGGCCCAAACCCCAATTTCACCGAAGGGTTCAGGAAGAAACAGCCCTGCAAAGTGGGCTTGGTGAACATTGGTGAAGAGAGCAAAGTGGTTTTCTGTTGACCCCATGCGTCCTGCTGTTCAGGAGATGAGCTGGATTCGTTAGTGCAGCACCAGGAAGAATGGATCGGGCCTAGAGAGAAGGAACCGTAAGCCCTGTCTCTCAAAGGACAGTTTTTAGCAGCCCGGTCAAATCTATTGTTTGTTTTTTTTCTGATTCTCTATCGTCTGCTCAGTATTATGTCACACTTAATTTGGCTCAGCTTCGGACCATGTCTCTGACATACAGATTTATTTATTTTCCCTTGGAGTTTCTAAATGACTCTTTTCTTTTTCTTACTGACAAAAAATATCTCAGGGATCATCTAGCTGCTAAATTTTTTTTTAACAGCTCTATTGAGATAACATTGACATACCACACATACCACGCACCCAATCACAGTGTACAGTTCCATTGCTGTCAGTATGTCACAGACATGTGCGAAGTCACCACCAACAACCGAAGAACTTTTCCATCACCTCCCAGAGAAACCCCGTGCCCATTGGTCATCACTCTTGATTTCCCCCCCAGTACTCCCCGTCCTAGGAAACCACGAATGCAGCTTCTGTCTTTATAAATTTGCCTATTCTGGGCATTTCAAATAAATGAAATTATATAATACTAGGAGCCTGTTGCAGGAAGATTCCTGCAAGCTGCCGTGGCGTGCTGCCACTGCCGCCCGCCCCGGTTTATTTATTTGAAATCCAGTTTGTTTATTTGTTGTGGCTGTACTACCATCTTTAAGTAGGCTGGTCTAAGCCAAGGTCACGAAGAATTTCCTCATATTTTCTTCTAAGAGTTTTATTGTATTAGTTTATATCTAGGTCTCTGATCCATTATTGGATTTCTTTTATTTTGAAGACATCCTCACACTGAGCAATTTTTAAAAGTGTTTGATTAATTCCTTCCCTCAATTTGCTTGGCTCTTTTTCCCCCAGAACATCTAATCAGATGTTTGACCTCATGAATTGAGGCTCTTTGGTTCTTAACTTTTCAAAGTCTCACATTTTCTATTTCTTTGTCTTTTATATGTATATTCTAGGTATTTTTTTTTAATTTTCCTTCTGCCGTTCCATTGAAGAGTTTGATAATTTTATCTTTGGATGTTCAGAAACTATTTTTGGATCTCTGATTATCTTTTACAAAGCAGCTGTTCTTGTTTCATGCATGCTGTGATTTCCCTTATCTCTTTGAAGATACAGGTTAAATATATTTACATTTTTCCTTTTATAACTTTCTGAGTAATCTATGTTTTCTCCCTGGTGGGGGGGAGGGCGTCAGTGGTTCTGGTTGATATTTTGGTCCTTGTGTTTCTGTGCTGTTTGGTTTTTTAATGTCTGTTGATCCTCAATTGTCCATTCTAATTATGATTTAAGAACTAGATCGGTTATATTTGTAGTCTGTAATAACAAAAAAACCACATAACTGAGATGCACGTACCAGCCCACTGAACTATGAAGTGTTACTAGTGTCCTCATTCTGAAGAAACGGAGGCACAGAGAGGTTAAGTAATTTGCCCAAGGTTGCATAGTTAGAAGTGGAAGAGGTGGGGTGCAATGTCTAGAGTGCATGCTCTTCTTCACTCCCTTGCTTGTGTGGGTCTGCCTCCTCAGCAGGCTCGTCTGGGGGAGGGCTGCCTGGAGCTCTGTGCCGCTGAGTGGGCATTAGTAATGGCTAGGCTTTAGCTCAGGGTGTGCTTGAGAGGAGCAGCCAGATGACCCTGCTTTGCCAAAAGGAAGATTTGACTCTGCAATGAATACTTTCCACTGGGAACTTAGCACCTCCAGCCAGATTATCCAGCTGTTTTAGAAAGATGTTCACTAGTGGGAGCTGGTGGGCAAATGCTTCTACTCTGTTACTTGTGCACCTGAAAAAAGTCTCTTCAAATACTTTTTCAATGTTTTATCAGGAAAAGCCTAAAACCTACAGGAATATTGAACAAATAACCCAGCGAATTATCATATACCTTCTACTTGGATTCTGTAGCTGTTAACATCATGCCATATTTGCTATGTCTACACATAAATAAGGGATTTTAATTAGAAATATTTCAAAGTTTCAGATTTCATGGTACTTTAGCCCTATATTCTTTCCTCCCCCCAAAACATTAAAACAATGGAATTTTATTTTGTTGAAAAACTCGAGTTTACAAATATTTAGTAAATGAAGAGCAAACACTTCATTTTCCTATCCCATAACTCTTATGAAAAAATCATTAGTAAATAAATATCTGTGAACAGATGCAGGGTAAGGCAGACTGGATAATAAACCACCCCTGATGTTCACACTCCCTGCATGTGATTCACTCTAACAGAGTCAAGCCAGCACTGGAGATAACTGCACTATTATGATACGGGCTTTGATTCTCATTCTAATCATTCAAATAAGCCCAATGATAAGTATTTATTTATTTATTTTTTTGCTCATCATGGGCAGTAAAACACATTTTACTGTAGGGATACTTTGATAGAAGTACTTATTTAAGTTACATTGTGTATCACAACTATAAAAATGTCTTCAACAGTTCCATTTAACCACCATTACCTCTATATTCTTTTTTTTTGAAACTTTATTAATTTTTACTTTCTAAGTATATTTTATTGATTTTTTTTTTTAACAGAGAGGAAGGGAGAGGGATAGAGAGAAACATCAATGAGAGAGAAACATCAATCAGCTGCCTCCTGCACACACCCTACTGGGGATGTGCCCGAAACCAAGGTATATGCCCTTGACTGGACTTGAACCCAGGACTCTTCAGTTCGCAGGCCGACACTCTATCCACTGAGCCAAACCGGCTAGGGCGTATATTCTTAAGGAGGCATTCTCTCCTAAAAGTAAGACCTTCTATGTCACCATAATAACATTATGACAGCTAAGAAAATGATCAGCAATTTCCTAATGTCATTTAATATACATCTCTTATTTAAATTTCCCCAGTCACTCCAAAATGTTGTGTAACTTTTCCTTAATTAAAAAGCTTTTTAACTGAAGTATGAATTGTGTGCATTTCTGTATATATATGGGTACAGATTGATGTATCATCAAAAAGTGAATACCTGTGTAACCTAGTTCTATTAAAAAAACACAACCTAGGGTCCAGTCATTTCCTTTGACTATTGTGTCTTTAGTGTTCTAAAATACTCTTTTTATGAAGAGATAAATCAAATCAGTTTATTTCTTATCCCCTCTCTCCTTTCCTTTCCCTCTTCTCTTTCTTATTTTCCTCTTCATTTCTTTCCTTCTCTTCCATTTCCCCCTCTCCTTTCTTCTTTTGATATGGTAAATTTCAAATGCACTCCTAATCAGAGAGAAACACACAAACACCTTGTACCCATTGCTCAGCTACTATAACCATTAACAGTTGCTCGGATTTGTCCCGTCTATACCCCTAACCACCTCTCTTTTCCCTTGCCATTGGCTTGTTTTGAAATAAAACCCAGCCTTCTCAACAGTTCATCCTTAAATATTTTAATACATCCTTAAAGACATGCCTGGTGCCCAGTAAGGGCTGTTGACTAAAACATGGACATGTGGCCTGCCCGTGTGCTTGCCCCAGCATGGTGGTTAGGATCTGAGAGGGAGCGTCTCAGAAGAGTGTTCCAGGAGGCCCCGGTGGCCCGGGGACCCAGGCTCCTTCCAGACCAGCTTTGTGTGTCCCAGAATGTCACCTGCACCACTCTCTGTTGATCAGACAAGTTCCTGCGGCCAGCTTAGAATCAAGGGGAAGGGAAACAGAAATTGGACTTCATCTCTTTTCCTTCCTTTCTTTTATTTTTTGTTTAATTTTATGTGTGATTTTTAAAATTTTTGAAAAAATACACAAAAAATAAACATGACCATTTTTACCACTTTGAGTGTACAGTTCAGTGGCATTACATGTATTCACAGTGCTGTATAACCATCAACACTATTCATTTTTTACATTCAGCAATAACTCCCTTCCCCCCTCCCCAACTGACCACCACTCTACTGTCTCTATGAATTTGACCCCATCCTATATAATAAAACCTAATATGCTAAGTGTCCAGTCATCCATTCAAACAATCAAAGCATAATATGCCCATGATATGCGAAGGCCGCTCAACTGCTAGCTGTGACGTGCACTGACCACCAGGGGGCAGTCATCCAGTCGACCAGTCACTATGATGTGCATTGACCACCAGTGGGCAGATGCTCTGACTTGCTGCTGGGGTCCTGCAGATCAGGAATGAGGAGACAGGCTGGACATGCCCTGGAGCCCTTCCACAATCCCTCCCCTTGGGCTAACCTCCCACATCCCTCTCCAGTCCCAATTGTGCATTGGTGGGGTCCCTTGGCCTGGCCTGCGCCCTCTCGAAATCTGGGCTGAGGGAACCTTCACCCCCCAAGTGCACGAATTTTGTGCACTGGGCCTCTAATATAATTATAACCCTCCTCTGAGTCTGGCTTATTTCATTTAGCATACTGTTCCCAATGTTCATTCCCATTTTAGTATGAGTCAGTGCTTCCTTGTTAGGGCTGGAGAATATTCCATTGTATGTATTGGACTTCACATACAATGTGAACAGCTTGTGAGTACAGAGAGGGAAGGACTTCGTGGCAGACATATTCGGAGATTGTTCTTGAGAGCTGAGATCTTCATTGTTGGGGAATCATAAGGTCTGACTCTTTAACCTGCTGAGTCTTGAGAAGCTAACCACAGCAGAGAAGAGGCCAGAAGCAAGACCAGAACACAAATTAGAGAAGTACAAAGAAAAGGAAAAAAAGAATAATGGAGTAAAGAGAGTATCAAGAATCATAAATCAGCAGTTTTGTTTAAACCTAACTTTCTATTTTTTTCCTTATCTTCAAATCCAACTTTCCTTCTGCCAGCCGATTCCTGAGGGTCAGACCGGACCACATTCCTGATCCTTCCACCTGATTCGTATAGCAGATCTGGTGTGTCATGTCATCCTCTGATTATTTCTTTTGAGATTCTCATTCCGATGTTTGTCTCCTGATCGCAGTCGCATTCCTGACAAGAACGTGTTAATTTAGGGATGGCAGAGCTAAGCTGTGTTGGGGAATTACAGAGCCAGACACATGCGAAGGACCTCCCCTTTTTTTCTTACGCCCGATTGCTTAGCTCATGAGAAAAGTCACTTTTCCTAAGAAATGAGGGGAGACGGGGGACGTGCAAGAGATCAGGGCGAAGAGTCCTGGGGGGACAGAATTCCCTGTTCACACCTACAGAGACGGGAAAGGAACCCCTGAGACCTGTGCATTTTCACCAGAATTAGTGACTCGTCTTGAAACTGTTCTCCAGCCGAGGAAGATTTGTGTCTGACTTCGGTGGACAAGGGAAGAAGCCTTCTGCTCCCATTGAAAAAGCGATTGGAAATAAATGTTCCCATATTTTAAACACTTTAACTCCAGGACAGGCAGAGCCCGGGTAAACCTGACACTTAGCGCCTCTGAGAGGAAGGGAGACAGCTGGTTGTGTGCGCAGCAGTGGGGCTGTGCTCGGCTCGCCGGCCAGCAGCCATCTGAATGTTAGTGATACGCCTGCCAAGTTTCTGGGAGACGTTTCAGGGGTGTCACGGGAGTAGTTCTCTTGGGATCTGAGGATTAAAGCCACACAGACAAACCAAGTCAGTGCCTGTGTGAGCTCCCAAACAGGTTCCAAGCAGCCAGAGTCCCGGCTTTTGAGTGACACTGATTTATTATGTTTTGTTGGTTTCCATGGTGCTGGGGGGGCCAATCGGAAACATTCATTTTCGCTCAACTACTTCAGAAAAGCTTGAGTATGGTGTCCCCTCCTCACCCACCGCCCCAGTGTCCTCCTGTTGTGTTTAGATGACTTTGCTCAGGATTCTGCATCTTTGTATTAAAATACTTCCCCAAACCGAGTTAAAATCTTAAATGTTAAGAGTCAAATAAGCACTTATGTGAACTGTCATGGGCTCTATGGAATTTGTCTTATCCATTTGTCTTATCAGTGACTGATCAGTGGTTTGGAGCTTGGACACTATGTCTTCAAAAACACAGATGTTAAAATGCCAGCCAGGCCACATGTTCTTGTTTTAAAGGGAAAGTTTAACCTGAATTCTAAGGACAGGCTGCTTTGTCCCCCCACCTTTCCCCCCTGGCCCCCCGCAACCCTTCCCATCTTCCTTCCTCAGGAAGTGGTGAGTTCCCACCAGAGCAAAGGTGGCAACCATTTTCATACAAGCAATGGTAGTGGATTCTGTGCTTGCCTTTCAGGGCCTGCCTGTATATGTTCCAGAATATTAGTAAGTGCACATGATACCCCCATGTAGTGTTTAGCATAAAGTATCAATTTTCTTTCAATTTGTTCACTGAGTGATTGTTGGATTCATTCATTCATTCATTCATTCATTATTATTTAAGACCACCTGTGTGTTAGGGTCCTTGATTCAAGTTTTGTGCCCCACTGGAGAAGTGTATATTGTTTTACATTTGTTTTGAGCAGTATGAAAGACTGCAGGGGGGGGGCAGGGAAGGCATAATGATTAAATGAGTACCAGTGATAGTTTCTTAGGAAATTACACAAATGAATGACATTGTGAAAGAAAATCTTTCTGAGGCAGTATTTTTTTATTTTTTATTGAATTTATTGGGATGACACTGGCTAACAAAATTATACAACTTTCATGTGCAACACAAGCTCATCACCTGTACATTGCACTGTGCTTTCACACCCCTCAGACCATCACCATTTATTCACCCTCTACCCTCCTCCACTCCCCTCCACCCCTGCCCCCTACGGCGGTCACCACACTGTTGTCCAGATAGCTCAATTGGTTAGAGCATCATCCTCATATGCCAAGGTTTCAGGTTGGATCTCAGGGCACATTCAAGAAGCAACCAATGAATGCATGAATAAGTGGAACAAATTGATCTCTCCTTCCCTCCTCCCTCCCTCCAATCAATTAAAAAATGTGTCAAGAATAAAAAAAGGTATTAGAGTTTTTAAAATTCAAAGTCTTTGAGTTTTTCCTTGAGGAATTTGATGAGCTTTTGATAATTAAATAGAAATACACACACACACACACACACACACACACACACACACACACACACACTTATCCACTAATCCCATTAATCTCTCAAAGGCCCCCCACCTCTTAATACCATCATCTTGGGGGTTAGGATTTCAACATATATGGAGAATACAAATATTCAGGCCATAGCACAGAGTTTTATTCCGTTTATGAATATTACATAATCTGTTCATCCATTCTCCTATTCTTGGACCTTTGCATTGTTTCCAGGTTTTGTTAGTATAAATAAATCCATTGCTGCAAACATTCTTGTGTGTCTTTTTGTGGACATATACATTGATTTGTCTTGAGTATAGGATGGTGTATGTTTAACTTCATTAGAAACTGCTAATAGTTGTACCATTTTCTAATTGCTTCTTAGGCTCTTGAACAGTCCTATTTTTTAGGTTCACTTTCTTTTCCAGAAGTATATGCAGCCATAAGAACATTTGGAGATTCTGAGGAGTAAATCCTATTAAATTTTGGCTTTCCTCGTTGCTATTGTATGACTCAGGACTGTTGAATCAATTTGCATTTGCCATGGCTTTCTAGCTTCTAAAATGTTGTTGCTGTTTTCCGATTTGCTTTGTTTTTATGTATTTCTGCATTTAAAAAATTTCCTTTGCTGCCATTTTAATGTGCTTTCAGGAATTAGTAGGACTAAATGCTTATGTTCAACTCATCATTAAAAAAATATTTTATTGATATTTTACAGAGAGGAAGGGAGAGAGATAGAGAGCCAGAAACGTCGATGAGAGAGAATCATCGACCAGCTGCCTCTTGCACACCCCCTACCGGGGATGTGCCCGCAACCAAGGTACATGCCCTTGGCCGAAATCGAACCCGAGACCTTTCAGTCCGCAGACCAATGCTCTACCACTGAGCCAAACCGACCTCGGCTCAACTCATCATTTTAAAGCTATTCATTTTTTAACTACTCTATCTTCGTATGATTACTAAAACAATTTATTTATTTAAATATGCATAGTTGAGTTTCAGTTGCATCTTGAGCTTGGAGCACCAGGGAAATAAGCAAAATAAAAGTGTTGGGCAGTGGGGAAGGTCAACCTATTTATGTAGAGAATGAAATCTTGTATCAAAAAAGACGTTGAATAATACCAAGTAGTTATAGGCATAATTATTTAAGGCTATTATGTGATGGGGATTATGAGGGACTCTTAGCAAGTAGGAACAGGCAAATTGAAGATGTTTTTTCCCCCACAAATATTCTTTTATTGGGTCATTTAATTGAAATCTAGAATGAACAGAAGGCACAATTGCAAAAGGTCAGATTTGAGATGAATTCCAAATACTGACTTGAAGAACATAATGCCTTTTGCATCAAGCTACCTGATATATAAGTATCATAAAATACTCATCGTTCAAGTTATTTCTGGAAGTATTCCACTGTGTATTCTCCTGTTGTTAGATATTTGAGTTTTTATTTTTTAAAAAAAATCTAATTTGAATAGAAGTGTTGTAAATAGCTTCTGTAAGTCCTTTTGTGGGCAGTTGCACTTATTTCTCTGGGTCTATTTCTAGGAGTGAAATTGCAGGTCATATGGTAGGTATATATATTCAGAATTTTTAAAAATTAAAATTGTATTTTAGAATAGTTTTAGATTTACAGAAATTTTGAAGAGAGAGCACAGAGAGGTTCTATATTCTCATACCCAGTCTCCCCTATTATTTTTTAAATCTTTACAGTTGAGAGTATTACAGATGACCCCCCTTTTTCAGTTTTCCCTATTATTGACACAATGAATGAACTTAAGGTTCATTAGTCACAATTAATGAGCCAATATTGGTACGTCATATCAATTAAAATGTATGCTCTCCAGGTTTCCTTAGCTTATACCTAATATCCTTTCTCTGTCCAAGATTCCACCCAGTACACCTTGTTACATTTCATTGTCATGTCTGAGAAAGTTTCTTAGACTTTTCTTGATTTCAATGTTCTTCACTGTTTTGAGGAGTCCTTGTCAGGCCCTTGGTAGAACGTGCCTCAGTTGAGATTGTGGGCTGCTTTTCTCATGAACAGACGGAGGTTATTATGAATGCTGGGGAGGAAGACCACAGAGGTAAAACGCCATTTTCATCCTATCATGTGAAGGGTGCATACCATCAACAGCACGGATTAGTGATGTTCACCTTGGCCACCTGGTCGATATTGTGTTTGTCAGGTTTCTCCCCTGGAAGTTACTTCTCCTCGATCCTTTTCAGCCCACATTTATGGTGTAGGGAGTTGAGGGTAGAGTATCCCCATAAATTATTTGGAATTCCTCTGCATTGGAGATTTATATTTAATTTCTAAGCTATTGAAATACAGTTTTCTAAAGTGGTGGTGCATTTTATACCCGGATGTCTGAGTTTCCAAGTGCTTCTCATTCTCACCAACACTTACTGTTGTCCATCTTTTTTATTTTAACCATTCTTGGTATAAAGTGGTGTCTCATTATAGTTTTAATTTGCATCAAGCTACCTGATATATAAATGATCATCATTTATGATCATTAATGATGTTGACACCTTTTCATGCTCCTTTTGGCCAGTCCTTTATCTTCTTTTGTTAAATACATATTCCAGTCTTTTGCCCAGTTTTGTTTGTTTGTTTGTTTGTTTTAGCTAATGGTAACATGCCTAGGGCAGGGAGGGGTAGGGGAAGGGGAAAGCACGGGCAGGCATGTACCTGGGAGAGAGAGCACCTGCCCAATTTTTACTTTGGGTTTCTGTTTTGAGCTGAGGAGTAATCTGTATATTCTGGAAAAGGTTCTTTGTTCAACATAGGCATGATATATTTTCTCCCAGTCTGGGGCTTGCCTGTTGACTCTTTAAATGGAGTCATTTGATGAGCTGGATTTAAGATTTTGATGATGAAGTTTGGGGTCTAGCGTTGTTGGGTGATGGACTCTCACCCATTCTCTATCTGCTGCTGCTAAGCCTTAGTCATGAAGATTAGTGGTGTGCTTTCTCTTCAAAGCCTCTGATGATGTGGTAGATACAGCAGTGGTTACTGGTGCCGCTCTGTCTGACCGCTGATTGGGAGAAGGGATTGAGGGGCAACCGAGGGAAATTCCAATCTTATCAGGAGAGGCGCAGCCTGAGTCACACAGAACTGGGAAAGGGCTCATCTCTATTCTCACGTGTTGGCTACAGTTTCTGGCTAGTAATGGCTCTGAGCTTCTTGATTTCCCTGGGTTCCATTTATATTCTAGAGTTCTGTTTGTCTACTTATCATTTATTCTGCAAACCTCAGGAAAAATAACAACGGCTCAAGGAGAACATTGCTTATTGCATTGTACAGCTAAAAGACAGGGGCAGAACTCCCTTATCTGAAAAGGGAAGCGGGGAGGAAATAGGGACATGACATTATTGAGAACATTTGAAAGGCACTGGCATTCCTGAGCACATTTTAAACATTCTAAAAACGTAGGGGGAAGTTTTAAAAACTAAAACCATGGTCTGACTTTAAAAAAAACAATGCTTCCTCTAGGAAGAGAATGTGAGTTTGTTTTAATTCAGACAAAGCCCTTTCTGAATTTAGCTGCCATCTTTTTCTAACTACCTATTTTCTTGCCATTTCAGGTCAACCTCTTCGTGCTGCTCTCTGTGGTGTGTGTCCTCTTAAACCTAGCTGGGTTTATCCTGGGTTGCCAGGGGGCCCAGTTCGTGTCCAGCGTGCCCAGGTGTGACTTGGTAAGCAGTCCCGAAACGCCACGGTGCCCCGGGCTGACCCCGCCTGCCTGGCTCCCAGTGGATGCCAGTGTGTAGCTGGCAGCATGGATGCAGCAGGCAGCTCCTAAAGCAAAACATGAAGTTTTCATAAAAGGAAGCTGTCTGCTAATTATTTCACTCGGGCTGTCAGTTATTTTGTTCTAGGCAGGGGCCAGCCAGCAGGACCCCAAACCCCAGTCATTCAGTGCATCGTTAGTGAACTGGTAAATTGACTAATCTGTATCTATCTGCTCTCATCTTAAGAGGAAAAGTGGGTATTATCAGAATACAAGCTAGGAGGCCTTCATCCACAACCTTTGGAGGCCAGGGATGTTTCAGAGTTTCCCCCAACTTTTAGAAGATAAATGTGATGTATAGACTATTCATTCTGTAGCACCTAGTGCAATCTGGGACAGCGGCTGTAAGAGAAACTTTCAAGGTTTCAGAATTTAGTATAAGAGGAAAATGAAGGATACGTCCTACAACAAGATGGCGGCAGAGGTAAAAGCCTAACTGCAGCCGCACTCAACAATTTCAAAAAATACAACTAAAATATAGAGTGGACACTATCCAGAACTACAGGAAAGTTGGCTGACTGGAAATTCTACAACTAGAAGGAAAGAGAAAACCAGAAGGAAAACCAGAGGAGCTGTAAAAGCCTAAGGTACGGAGGCGAGGTGTGCGCGGGGAGAGGACGGAGCCGCGCACATTGTGCGGAGAGGAGGGGCGGCTGAGTGCCTGGCTGGCGTTCCCTAGCCAGAAGGAGATACCTAAAAGCTCCGGACCGTGCTGAACCCCAACTCCGACTGCACTGAACCCCAGTTCTGGGCGAGACCCTGGGCTCCCAGCCTCATACAGAGGGAAACTGGGCTGTAAGACGGAGCTCAGCGGAGCGGCGAGAAAGGCAGAGCTCCGGAGTCGCGCACATTGCCGCAGAGGAGGGACTGTTCGCTGAGCTGCTGAATTGCCCCAGTGGGAAGGACTCAAAAGCTCAGGACTGTGCTGAGCCCCAGTTCTGACTGCACTGAACCCCAGTCCTGGGCAAGACCCTCGGGCTCCAGCCTCATACAGAGGGAATCTGGGCTGTAAGACAGAAGCTTAGGGGAGAGTCGAAAAGCAGAGCCCCTGAGTCGCGCACATTGCGCGCACAGAGGAGAGACTGTTGTTTGGGCAGCGAGATTGCCCTAGCGAGAAGGAGACATAAGCTCCGGACTGTTCTTAACCCCACTTCCAACTGCTCTGAACCCCAGTTGTGGGCTTGTTGGGGGAGAGACTACACTGTCTGGTACCGGGCGAAACTCTAGAGTGCCTTTCTCTCAGAGGTGCTTGCAGCGAGTACCAAAGGACACTGAGGTACACTGAGACTCAGGAACCTCCGAGGGCGGGGCTAACCAGAAGCCAAGGCTGTAGGCTCCACCCTGAAACTCCGCCCCATCCAAGCTGAACTCAGAGAGGCTTTTGCAGGTTTCCAAGTCTAGTGGAATAAGGTTGTCTCCTGGCATAGACACAGCTGATCCTCCCAACCTACCAACTCAGGGAAGCAGCGAAAATGCCAAAACAAGGAATCAGATCACAAACGAAAGAAATGGAGGACAAAAAGCGACTGGATATAGAGTTCAAAGCCACGCTTATAAGGTTGTTCAACAATCTCTTAGAAAAGGCGGATAAAATAAATGAGACCTATGAGGATATGATAAGGGATCAACAAGAAATAATGAAGGGTCAACTAGAAATAAAGAATACAATCTCTGAAATAAATAATATTATACAGAGTCCTAAAAACAGATTGGAAGATTGCAAGAATCAAGTCCAAGATTTGCAACACAAAGAGCCAGAGGACACTCCTCCACAGAAGCAAGAAGACAAGAGAATCCAGAAAGTTGAAGATAATGTAAGAAACCTCTGGGACAACTTCAAGCGAACCAACATCAGAATTATGGGCATCCCAGAAGATGACAAAGAGCAAGATACCGAAAACATATTGAAAGAAATAGTGACAGAAAACTTCCCCCACCTGGGGAAAGAAATAGACTTACACGTACAGGAAGCACACAGAACCCCAAACAAAAGGAATCCAAAAAGAACCACACCAAGACACATCATAATTAAAATTCCAAGAGCTAAAGACAAAGAGAGAATATTAAAAGCAGCAAGACAAAAGCAGGTAGTTACCTATAAAGGGGCACCCATACGACTGTCAGCTGATTTCTCAACAGAAACCATGCAAGCCAGACGGGAATGGCAAGAAATATTCAAGGTGATGAATAACAAGAACCTACAGCCAAAAATACTCTACCCAGCAAAGCTATCACTCAGAATCGAAGGCCAGATAAAGAGCTTCACAAATAAATTTAAGCTAAAGGAATTCATCACTGCCAAGCCAGAATTATATGAGTTGCTGAAAGGGGTTCTTTAGGAAGAGGAAGAAAATAAAGATAAAAATTATGAACAAACACGTAACTATCAACAAGTGACTCTAAAAACCAAGGGAAGTAAAAATCATGATGAACAATATTAACTGGTGAATATAATAGAATCACAGTTATGGAAGGGGAGTGGACTGATGATTCTTGGGGAAATGGGGAGTGGAGCGGGGTGGGAAGAGACTGAACATAAACTGCACCTATGGATGAGGACAATGGGGGATGGGGAAAGGGCAGAGAATTGAATGGAAACTTGGTGTAGGGGAGCAATGCGGGGGGAGGGGGGATGAGGAACATTTGTAATAATATGAACAATAAAGATTTATTTAAAAAAAAATAAAATAAATTAAAAAAAAAAAGAATTTAGTATAAGAGGTTGTGGACCTGTACGATCTCTGAGTTTTTCAAAAATATTTTTATATAGTTATTTTTTGTGTGGGTCTGGTTTTATTTCTCTTGAGTAAACACACACATACACACACACACACACACACACACACACACACACACACAGGTAGAACTGCTGGGTTATGAAATAAATGTATGTCTAACTTCATAAAAAACTTCCTAAATAAATACCTTTAATTTAAAATATACAGCAGTTCCTGTAATAAAGGGCTTCCGCTCACCTTTCTCCAGTGACCCTCCTCCAGCCACAGGTGTCTTTCATTTTTTGCCAGCCTCCTGGGAGGAAGGGAGAGCTCCTCCGTACCTTAGTTGGCGGTTCCTTAGTTGCTAAAGATGCATCGCCACTCTGTAGGCAGCTTCCCAGGAGATTCTGACGTGCAGCGAGGGTTGAGAACCACAGTACTGGTTGATGGCGGGAGGAAGGAGTAGATGGAACAGCCAATGGTCAAGGTTGAAGAATGGATGTGGTTCACTTAGGCTTGGGGAGGCTTGACCAGGCTTGTGCGCAGGTAGGTTAAAGAGATGGAGGAGAAGCTAAGGTACCTTTTCAGAAACCTCGGGCAGAGGGGAGGTGAAGGATCAGGGCCAGGAGAACACAGTTGCCTAGAATCATTTTGCACAGAACCTGCGGGTTTCTTGTACCAGCTGGGCATGGTCATTGATATTCATTATTATTTGCAGAGTGATTAAACTTTCAAACAGTCTTGTTTAAAGGGCTTAACCTTCAATACATCTGGAAAATTTTGCCGTCCACACTGGCTCACCCCGAAGGTTTCTGTATATTTCAATGTCGGGCGTTACTTGAATAATGCAGCCGTGTGTGTAGCCCATACAGGCCTGGCCATTCTCTTAACGGAATGCCTTGTATCAAGAATGGACTTGTGGGAAGGGAGGACTTTATAAAACGACGCCTTACCTGAGGGAGGTATAATCCTTTGATAAGATCTTGAGAATTACAGAAGCACAGGAAATACTGTGTCGTGTTGGAAACAGTGAGCTGGGGTCCTGGGTGGGGAGGAGAGGGCCTTGTGTACATGGGCAGAATGGAGACACCCACAGAATGTATCATCTCTGTTCGCTGCCTGTTTGTTACTACTAAACAGTGCTGCCTGCACTGAAACAGGAAGCTCCCAGATGGAGACTTTAAAGGGGCAAGACCTTTGAGAGTAATATTTACGTGCAGAATTTAATTATGGGAGAGGGACCAAGAGACAGCCACTGATTCCCAAGAGGAAAGGAAAGTTCCAACCTGCCTAGACCCAGCATGGAGAAATCCTGTCCCAGCAGCCACCGTGGTTTTCCCTTCAAAGGCAGGAATGTAGGATGCATCTTCAACACTGTGAGAATGGAAGAAGAATTCACATACAGACGGCTCATTGCCTGTGTGTGTGTGTGTGTGTGTGTGTGTGTGTGTGTGTGTGTGTCGTGGGGTGTGGACTCTGGGGCATTAGGACATTGCTGAGATCATCTCTGTGGACAAACTAGGAAAGGAAAGAAACCAAATGGGAATGATTGGACAGATGATGGAGTCCATCAAGGTATCTTAGGCTGTAATTCTTTGTATCACAGGCAGCATTTACGTTAAAATCCGGGCATCGGTGTTTGACATAATAAAACATCCCTTTCAATGTAGTTTCAGGACAAGGAATCTATGGAGTTCTGGAAGAGGCAAAACTAATCTAAGTAGAAAAAAAATCAAAAGCTTGGTTGCCTTTAGAAGGGTGTGGGCAGGGGTTGATGGGGAAGGGGCGCACTCTCATTCATGGTCATGTTCTCTATGTTGATAGGGTTTGGGTTACACAGGTGAATGCATTGCTCAAAATTCCCCAAGTGGTACGTTTAACATTTGTGTATGCAAATTTTGTGTGTATATAAATTTACAAAAAAAGGAAAAACTATAACCAAAGAAAAAAATTGTTGTGTAATCCAGTAGTAGAATTTTTTCTTTAGTTTACTAATCTAAGTTTTTTCTAATTTTCAAAACTATCATGAAATTTATTACTGTGGCTAGAGGGTAAAAATCTTCATTCAATAAGAAACTTTTTTTTTTCTGATCAGTGAAGTTATCCCTTCAAATAAATAAAACATTAAAGATGTGAGCTAAGAGATCTCTTTAAGTACACATGGTTTAGGGCTACTGTTCACCAAAATGTACCATCTGCTTGTTACAAGCACATGGTAAACTGAGCTTCCTTGCTCTCTTGGAGTTAGGTGGGGACAAATTAGGTAAAGTGTTGAGTGTCATCGCCAAGAGGAAGATTTATGATAGGGTTACCAGATTTAGCAAATAAAAATACCGGACAGGACATTAATTAAATTTGAATGTAAAATAAACAGCTAATAGCTTATACTATAAACATGTCTCATGCAATATTTGGGACATACTTATACTAAAAAATGGTCTATTATTTTTTCCAAGTTTAACTGGGTGTCTTCCATTTTATCTGACAACTCTACTTTAAGTGCCAATGTGCAAGTTATCTTGTGTTCTCCATTTCCCTGGCACAGCAATGATTAATCCTGAGATGGTAGATACTCTTATCAACCTGGGTCTCTAAGTTAATTTGATGAGCAGAGTCCCCTGCTCACCTAAATGGACATGTGGCATGTTCATGAAATAACCTTGTTTGGTTAAGCCACTGGAAATTGGGGGCTGGTTGTTAGCACAGCATACCAGAGCCTGTCCTGACTGATACAGACTCTGCCTGACCCGAAACCCTGCCTTATCTCATTCTGTAGGATTGGTGCTCCTTGCTGTAGCCTGTGTATTTCTTTTATTAATGATGAAATTATTATTCTACCTTTCCCCCCTTAAGGTGGACTTAGGTGAAGGCAAGATTTGCTTCTGTTGTGAAGAATTTCAACCAGCCAAATGCACAGACAAAGAAAATGTCTTGAAACTCTTCCCGGTTCAGCCTTGTAGCGCGGTTCACCTTCTACTTAAGGTATTTTGAATGAATTCCGTATCCCAGCAATAAGAACATGATAGAGTCCGGAAAAAGCAGTTACTTGATACCTCCCTCAAATAGTTATGCTGCTGAAAGCAGATGTGAACAACCCCTCATCGGTGACTCAGAGACTGAATCGAACACAGAAAGAGTCACATATTATTGTGTGTCTTACATTGTGTGTGGACGGCTTTCTTTGTGTTCAAGAATTAGAAAATAGTAAAAAAAAAAAATGTAAAGGAGTACACACACACACACACACACACACACGATGTAGCTTTTAGCAAACCCTTTAAATTGCTTGCCCATTTGCCGTTGTTCTGATGCTCCTAGCGAGGTGTAAGTGAGTCTTGTGGGCTGTTGAGTGCTATCATTCTGGGACACACACTTAGGAGAGGTATTAGCTAGAAGACACAGGGGAAATTTAAGCACTTTATCTCTTGTTCAATAGGGAACAACTATAATAAGCAAAAGAGATGAAAACCAAATGATCCCAGTTGAAGACAAACACAAAATTAATCTTAACGAAGGTTATTAACCTAATAAGGGAATTGGATAACAATGGTGTCCTGCCTTAAGGCCCATCAGCCCAGGGAGTGACAAGATCAGTTGGTGAGCCGGGAGGTTCTAGCTTTTGGATAGCCTACCACTCATGGCTTTCTTTAGTTAGACCTTTGTTTGGAGTTTTTTTTTTTTTTTTTTTTTTTTTTGGGGGGGGGAGGGATCTCTGAGCAGGGGAAGAAGCTGCCAGCTCTCTGGATTATGCAGGATGTAAAAAACGGCTTCTTTCCTTGGCTTCTGGAGCGTTGGTGGCTGAGTCACCCCCAAACTTCCCGAGCCAGGACGTAGCTTAGGGAAAGCCCCACTGAGGAGCCAGGACTGTGGCAACAAAAACTTGGAATCGCCTTTGCTGCTATTCTGAGACGTGAGCTCGGAGGAGAGAAGCCCTGTTTACACCCGGGAGGCCTGCCCCCTCCCTTGTCCTAGTTGTGTGCCCCGGGCAGCTCCGCCAGCGGCTCCTGAAATAGAAGCAGTGGCCACAGATGCAGCAGCAAGCTGTCCGGGCGCAAGGCTGTGGGAGGGGGAGGCTGGGGATTGATGTCACTGGAAACCCCAGCTTCAGAGGAGAAACGCACTGCTTTCCTGGACGGAGTGCTTCCAGACGGGGTCGTGGTGCTCGCAGAGGGAAATCGTGGAGTATCTGGTCTTTCTGGGACAAGAAGCTTCTCAGATACGTTTTTAAATTAAGAAGCACGCCTCATTGTGTGAATCACAATAATTGCCAGCATTAAATCCTCACCTGAGGATATGTTCACTGATTTTATTTTTTATTTTTTAAAAATATATTTTATTGATTTTTTTTACAGAGAGGAAGGGAGAGGGATGGAGAGCTAGAAACATCGATGGGAGAGAAACATCGACCAGCTGCCTCCTGCACACCTCCTACTGGGGATGTGCCCACTACCCAGGTATTTGCCCTTGACCGGAATAGAACCTGAGACCCTTGAGTCCACAGGCTGATGCTCTATCCACTGAGAAAAACAGGCCAGGGCATATTCACTGACTTTAGAGAGAAGGGAAAAGAGAGAGAAACATCGATTGGTTTCTTTTGTACCCATCCCTACTGGGGATAAAACCTGCAACCTAGGTATGTGCCCTGACTGGGAAATCGAACCCAGAACGTTTTGGGTGTAGGATGCTCCAACCAACTGAGCCACTTGGCTGGGCATCACTAGCATTTTGGGGCGCCTTTACCATGTAATTCATTTCCATGAATTTTCTCATGAGAATTCTCTTACGGGGACAGTGTTATTCGTTCTTTCTACAAGTGTTTATCTTGCCACCTGGCCATCTGCTCCCAAGGACTCAGTGGCGTCTCTGTCTCCTTGTCCTAGAAAGTCCTTTTTGCGCTGTGTGCCTTGAACGCCCTCACCACCACCGTCTGCTTGGTGGCCGCCGCCCTCCGCTACGTCCAGATCTTTGCCGCCAGGAGGTCCTGCAGCGTGAGTCCCCGCGAGGTGGCACCGCCACTGCGGGTTCTGCGGCGCCGGCCCAGGACCTTTCTGGGCGGACGGCTTCTCTCCCCGAGTCTCCTCTCAGGGGTGCGGGCTGCTGACTAACGCGGTGCTGTTTCCTTAGGATGAGTCCCAGATTTCCGCCGACGAAGTGGAGGAGCAGGGACGCATCCCAGACCCCGACGACTTCGTGCCGCCCGTGCCTCCCCCTTCCTATTTCGCCACCTTCTACTCGTGCACACCCCGGATGAACCGCAGGTCCGTTCCTAAGCCCAGCTCTCCGAGGGGGGGGGGGTGCTCTTCCTTTTGAGGACTGGAGTTCTGGACTTTTCTCCTAAATCTGGACAGGCTGTGCTATTTGGGGGAATTTTACATTTTCTCTCCCCCCCCTCCCTCCCTCCCTCTCTTCCTCCCTCCTTCCCTCTCTCTCTCTGTCTTTGATAAACTGCATGAAACCAAAGAAAAGTCAGACCTTGACCTAAGGATATACTTTTTCAATTTCAATTAGCTTCCCAGGAAAACTGACACCCAGGGAGATAACGGCTGTAATTTGACATGATTGAGAGCTGCGTTGCCCTGGAAACGCGCTCAGTTAGGCCAAATTGATGTTCATTATAACACCATCAGCAGGTCCCCAAATCATGCAGTTCTTCCCAGCCATTAAAAAGTGATGAATTATTAATTCTCTCTGGTCTAGAAAAAAAAATAGACACTAGGCTTATACTGTCGTTTTCAAATTCTAGCTCCAAATCTGGCTGTTTCTTTTTTTATTTTATTTTATATGTATATTTTTAAACCCTCACCCGAGGATATTTTCCCATTGGTTTTCAGAGAATGGAAGAGAGAGGGAAAGACAGAAATGTCAATGCGAGAGAAACACATTGGTTGCCTCTTGCACGCAACCCGACCGGGGCCGGGCTGGGGAGGAGCCTGCAACCCAGGTATGTGCCCTTGCCCTGTTGTACCCACTGAGCCAAGCCAGCTAGGGTTGATTGTCTGTTTCTTAACTCTCAGGAATTATTATTTGAAGAATGAAATGCTGTAACCCTTCCTCTGATTGTTACCAAGCGCCAGGATTGTAACTCTCTAAGAAATGACTTTATTCATTCAGCAAACGTTTAAGCCATTCTGTTTTCTTACTAACTAATCACTGTGCTGAGTTATTGAGATCCAAAATGAGTGAGACCCACCCCCTCTGCATATGGAGGAACTCACAGCCCACGCCCCGCAGAGTGTGTGTGCTTAGGCCCCAGGAAGTGGTGCTCGGAGGAGGGGACTTCCGTGCCCGAGGAGGACCCTGCCCTGGGTGGGCCGCAGGGAGCTTGAAGGAAGAGTCAGTGGGTCGGTCAGGGTTGGCGTCCTGGACAAGGTGATCTTAAGCTGAATTTAGAGGATAAACAAAACCATATTTGGGCTTCTGAAGAGAAACTCTGAATTCTACAGAAAGACGAGTGTCTTTAGCTTGATATCCAGAGGTCCAGGAATTTTAAATATATATTTTATTGATTTTTTTACAGAGAGGAAAGAAGAGAGATAGAGTTAGAAACATCGATAAGAGAGAGAGACATCAACCAGCTGCCTCCTGCACACCCCCTACTGGGGATGTGCCTGCAACCAAGGTACATGCCCTTGACCGGAATCGAACCCGGGACCCCTCAGTCCGCAGGCTTATCGATGCTCTATCCAACTGAGCCAAACCGGTTTCGGCAGAGGCCCGGGAATTTTTCATTTTTAATCTATGAGGTACAGGTGGAAGGTTGTCACATTTGGTGCCAGGCATGATTTTTGGAAATCCATTTTCGAGTGCTTAGGGCAGCCAAACATGACCCTGGAACAGGTTGCCAGGGGGAGCTTCCCCCAGATGCTGTTAATGCTCTCTTCCTTGTGTTAGAGTCATATCTAAACCACACCCCCTGTCCTCCCCCACCCCTAACCCTGGCCACCCACCTAGGTGGAGGTAGAGATGACTATAGAACCAGAGCAGGAGGTTGCTGGCACGTCCGATGGACGGGGCGGCCCGGCCCGAGGAACTGAACGCTTGAAGCTTCAGGGGCCAAGATAGCCTCCTTGGTCTCTTAGGAAATGAGTCCAGAATTACAGGGGCCATAGGGACAGCCACAAAACCCAGATTCTCTGTGCACGTTAGGACACGCTTTGCTAAAACCTGAGCCCAATCTCAGGTTGCTTGCAGAGGGCTCATGGGAGGGTGAACTGCCTGGCGTTTCATGGTTCGGGAGAGAAAAGCCCTCTTCGTTGGCCCTTGAGGCCGTGGGTGAGCACTCGGCTGACCCAAGAGGAGGCAACAGACAGATTTAGTTTCCTGTAGCAGCAGAAAGGGAGAGTGACTCGTGTGGGCTTGGGCTTGGAGGCATGCCTGTGGGGCAGCCCCCCTCCTCCTCCCTCTCCCTTCTCTTCCCTTCCTCTCCCTTCCTTTCCGTCCTCCCCCCCTGCTCCTCCACAGTCATGGTGAGCAGGTGGGCATTGCCACTCTTGGAGAAGGGTATACATGCATCTCTGGATTTGTCCCTTTGAGTCCCGAGACAGCCCCTGGCCAAATGTAGGTTGGAAGAAGACAGGCACACTTCACATCAAGGGCATTGCTATTCAGAACTTTCTGGAAGGAGTGTAGGGGGAGGGTGTTCAAGCAAACCAGGCTGGTGAGGAAGGAGGCGCTGCTGGGCCTGCACCCTGTACCTGGAGCCCTAGAGCACATCTCCGCGGGCAGACGCTCCTGTTTCCGACACCCCACCATCCCAGCGGTCAGCCACTTCCTTTTTTTAAAATGGCCAAATTTATTCACCTCTCTGTGCATTCGCTCTCTGAGATATTTTTAAGTTTGATCAACTCTGCTAGATTCTCGGTATGCATCAACTTTGTAGACGCTAGATGTTTAACCCCAAGTGGTGACTTTTCTTGTAAGCAGGCAGGCAGGCAAAATATTGATGAATGTTACTTAAAAATTTCCATAGCCAGTTCTGTTATGTGTTTCCACACAACCGAGGCTCCCCATTTCCTGTTAGGTGTTGTGACCTCTCCGAAGAGGCTTATTTATTTAACTTCTATAAATACAACATGCATTGGTGTCTCCTTGAGAGAGGGCTTCTCAAGTTACTGTCATAAACAGAGGCCCGACTGCAGTGCCGGCTGCCGTCCCAGCGCTGGTTTTCTACGCAGTGAATCGATGTGCCGCCCGGGAGGAGGCTGTGCCCCAGCGCCACCACCCCGGGGAGCCCCGTCCTCAGGAGCGGGCTGGAGCCAGGGCCCAGAAAGGAGACTCTAAACTACAGGCTGTCCCCCCAAAAATTGGACAGCGGAGGGCGCGGTTTTGAAAAGGAGATGTAGTTTAACGCTGACTTTATAATTATTCAAAGTGTACATCTACGTTTTTGTATTTGTATTTTGTGAACATGGACCTGGATGTCACCTGCTGGAGAACATTAAGGAAGTGGGTGAGAGGCAGGTGGACCTGGGCATTTCTTAAAAGTGAAGACAAAGCCCACCTATTTGTTTTCTTAAAAAAAAAATAGCCGAAATCGGTTTGGCTCAGTGGATAGAGCATCGGCCTGCGGACTGAAAGGTCCCGGGTTCAATTCCGGTGACGGGCATGTACCATATACCGTGGTTGCGGGTACATCCCCAGTAGGGGGTGTGCAGGAGGCAGCTGATCGATGATTCTGTCTCATCGATGTTTCTAACTCTCTATCCCTCTCTCTCTTCCACTCTGTAAAATATCAATTATATATATATATATATATATATATATATATATATATATATATGTGTGTGTGTGTGTGTGTGTGTGTGTGTGTGTGTGTGTGTGTTTATATGTGTTTTTAAATATGTTTTTATTGATTTCAGAGGAAGGGAGAGGGGAAGAGAGAGAAACATCAATGATAAAAATCATCGACTGGCTGCCTCCTGGACACCCCTTACTGGACACTGAATCTGCAACCCGGGTATGTGGCCTGATGGGGAATCCAACGGTGACTTCCTGGTTCATAGGTCAACACTCAACCACTGAGCTACACCAGCTGGGCCGTTTGCTTTCTTAACGAGACTCCAAACCCGCCCTCAGGCTGACCCAGTGCTCAGCCGCTGGGCAGGTACCCTGCCTGGCCCCCCCTCTGGGGGCAGCAGCGCCACCACCGTGTGGCCGGGAACAGGGCGCAGCAGCTTGCCCAGTGCCAGAGGACGGCCAGGCTTTGGCCAGGGGCATATTAGCGGCTGTAACCCCCTCGGACGAGTTCTCGAGGCCTCCTGGTAGGATCATGTTCTGCACGGTCTGTTTGGGTTCCCTGTTCGCCTTCAGGGCTCAGGAGCACGAAGCAGAGAAGGTTTCCTGGAGACTCCGGGATGAACTTGGAAGAGCCCGGGCTCTGGAGGCTCCTGAGGGGGTGACCCTGGGTGGCTCCTCTGCCGTTTCCGAGCTCCAGTCCCTTCATCCGCCTGCGTGGTCCCGGGCCGCCGAGAGGCTGGTTATAAGAAAGTGGCCGTAAAAAAGCTTCCAGGAATGAGAAGCTTCCACTGCGCTCTGTCCCTGTTAGCTGCTCTGTTTAAAATGTTCTTGGCATGTTCCTTGCTCTTAAGAAACATTTAGCCCTCAATCTTACCGCTGCCTTATCAGGTAGCAGTTTTCCAAAGACATTCATTCTTCGTGAAAATCTGATCATCTTCCCCAGATATAACAGGCTTTCCTTTCAGCCACCAGTTCCTCTGGCGGAGTTCTCCATCCCGCTGTGCACTGGATCGCCGGGGGCACTGACAGCCTGCAGCTGTCATACCCCCCCCCAATAGAGCAGAACCCCCATCCCCTCTCTACTCCCTCCCACCCCTCATTAGAGCAGAACTCCCAGAGGGGAGGCCTGGGCCAGCCATGGTTGGAAATGTCTCCCAGTGAAAGCCAGTAAGGACCAGGAAGAAACCGGTCAGGAGAGAGCAGACCCGTTCCCCTCACACAGACCCCCTTTACCCACAGAAGGAAACGGGAATAAATGTGGAAAAGCTGCCTGCGAGGAAGGGGACTTCCCTTCTGCGTCAGCTGTAGCAGCATCTCCCATCGAAACGAGGCTTTCCTGGTCCTTTTCATGACAACCAGAGAGGCCGTTCCTGGTTTTGTTTGTGTCAGTTTAGATAAAGTACAGTCCCTTCTTCTCTGTCAGTTTCCTTCTTGTAGAAATTTCTGTCGTTTAGGGTCTAAAGTGGAAGCCCTCTCTTCTCTGTGAATGTCTATAGTGGTAGCCACTGGGCTGGGAATGTAAAACAAGGACCACCGGAGCTGACAGACAGACAGGGGTTCACTTTCCAGGCGGGGCCCAGCAGTGAGGGAATGCTGCAGAGCTGGCTGAGGGGAGACGTTTGTAGGGCTAGCAGATGGCTCATGACGTTGGGGTGAGGGCGTGGAGAGAGGACAGGAGGGCGCCCAGGCTCATGGAGTAGACAGGTCCCCGTGCCCTCGGTCCGGAGAGCACCTGCAGTGAGGTCCCGCGCGGCGTTGATAGCTGTCCAACAGCGTCGGCTGCGTCGGAGCATTGGGGAGGAATTATGGCAAGTCCTGCTCGGAGGGAGAATAATCTCCCTTTCTTGGTAACTTTCCCAGGACACCCCCTCCCTTCCCACAATGCCCCTGGGAGAGACCCTCCAGGCTGGGGCCTCTCTTTAGACATAGCATGTGCTGCATACTGAGCTGCACTAGGCATGCAACCCGGCGTCAAAATATAACCTCCCTTCCCTCTCGGGTCAAGCAGGGATGGCAGTCTTCCTTCCGAACAATGATCAAGGGGGAAAGGGGAGAGATTTCTGCTTTATTTTTATTTATTTTATTTCATTTTAATCTAGGCTGCAGAAGTCTCATTCTTCTGCATCCCAGAATTCCAGAAGTTTACTGTTAGGAATAAAGGACATTACATCTTTTTCAATTTCTTTTCCTCCACCCGGTGCATTTTTTGAAAATGGGCACCGAGCACGACGTCCAGAGAGCCCCTTCCCCATCAGTAGTGCCCTGCGCAAGCTTGTCTTCTCCTTAGTCTCCTTCAGCGTGTGTCCGTGTCTGCGTTTCAAGAACAGACGTTAAACTTTGCTGTTACCTATTTTTTTTTTCCATCCTCCAATACTCCATGGATTGAATATAGGTTTTTGGGGTCTTCTGTGTGTTTTTAAAAATTGAGGCACAATTGAAATTGGATACAATTTCAGGTGTGAGACATACTGATTTGCCATTTGTATATACTGCAAATGATCCCCACAACAGGTCTGGTTAGCTGACGCATCCTTGAGAATTTTTAAGACCTACTGTCTTAGCAAGTTTCAAATACAATTCATTACTATTAACTATAATCACCATGCTGTACATGGCATCCCCAGGACATATTTTAAAACTGGGAGTTTCATGAAAAGGTACAAACTTCTGCTCGGCTGGCATGGCTCAGTGGTTGAGGGTTGACTTATGAACCAGGAAGTCAAGGTGTGATTCCCAGTCAGGGGACAGGCCTGGGTTGCGGGCTTGATCCCCAGTGTGGGGCGTGAAGGAGGCAGCAGCCAACCAATGATTCTCTCTCATCATTGATATTTCTTTCTCTCCCTCTCCCTTCCTTTCTGAAATGAACTTAAAGATATTTTTTAAAAGGTACAAAATTCCATATATTTTAATTTTTTTCTTTTTAATATTTTCCCCATCACTATTTATCCCCTCTTCCACCTCCACCCGTAACCCCTGCCCTCACCACAGTGTTGTCCATGTCCTGAGTTCTTTCTTTTTATTCTTTTTTGCTTAATCCTCTCTCTCTCCCTCCAGCGTCCCCCAACAAGAGCTGTCTGCCTGTTCTCTGTCTATGAGTCTGCCTCTATTTTGCTTGGTAGCTCAGGTTTTTTTAACTGTTATTTTAAAATGTAGGTTCTTTGTTACGTAGGGGTGTGTGTGTATGTGTGTGTGTGTGTGTGTGTGTGTGTGAGTGAGTGTGTGTGGTTTTCTGTGCACACTGGCAGGATATCTTGTGGGGTTTTTGTGTTTATTTTCTGCTGTCAAGGATCCCTCACCCACACGACACTATGCACAGTGGCTGGCAAGCCGCAGGCGCCCCGTCAGTGTTTGCTGAGCGGCCACCTTCAGGAAGGGGCGCGCTGTGCTCCCTCCGCTGTGTGCTGCTTTGTCTCTGAGCTCTGATGTGGTATGCTTTATTTTTAAAATGTATTTATCCTTTCAAATACATTTAACAAGTAGTGAGTGTCTTCCACGGATCAGACATCAGGGAAACCCAGGTAAGAAGGGTGTCGTGTCAGAAATAATTGAGTTTCTCCGTGTTCCTAATTTTGTCTTTAATTGAGGTGCCATTAACCATTTGGAAATGTACAATTCAGTGGCATTTAGTACATTCACGTGCAACCATCACTTCCATCTGGTTTTAAAGCATTTTTTCTTCACCTCCAAGGAGTTCTATATCCCAGGATTCCAGAAGTTTAACTGTTAGGAATGAAGGACATTACATATTTTTCAATTTCTTTTCCTCCACCCGTTGCATTTTTGAAAATGGGCACCGGGCATGACATCCAGGGAGTACCTTTCCCAAACAGCAGTGCCCCGCGCTCGTGGCTCCATAGCCACTCCCCACTCTATCCCTCCACGCCCCCCCTCTCCCCCCAGCCCCTGGCCACCGCTCATCTGCTTTCTGTCTCAGGGATTGTTGTTTGCCTTTTGCCTCGTGGGTTTTAAAGGACCGATGGCATCGCACACGATGCGTTGCCACTTGCCTAAGGATAAGCATCCAGAGGCGAGGGCCAGCACGCGGGAGCCGCCAGGTCAGCTGGCCTGTGCGTAGAACGTGCTTCCTGATGCCCACATGCTTTCCCCAGGATGGTTGGCCCCGACGTGATCCCACTGCCGCACATATATGGAGCGAGAATCAAAGGCGTGGAGGTGTTCTGTCCCCTGGACCCCCCGCCTCCGTACGAAGCTGTGGTGAACGAGACAGACCGGGAGCAGGTACCGTCCACGCAGGCCCGCCTTGGCACGGTGACCGCAAGTAGGCAAAGCCGCGTTTGGGGACAGAGAGCGATGGGAGACCGTTTGCCCTGCACATCTTTTTAAGCTCCCTGGGCCCGGATGACGCTTGAGTGGAATATCGACCAACGTTCCTCTCTTTTTTCCTGCGATGCAGACATCTTCATTCCAGATACCAGAGGGATCAGAAGCCGCCACCAGCCCGATGGAACCGATGGGCGTGCCAGGGACTCAAGGTAGTGCACACACGGCCACTGCCCACCCCCATGAGGCAGTAAGTTAGAACACGACAAAATAATGACCTCTGGGGTATTTTGTCGGAGGCCAGATATCCTTGGAGCGACGGCCTTTGCAGGTGCAAGGCTGCTATCCACGAGTAGGGCTGACAAGCGGGAGATAACAGTGACCAGAAATACAGATGTCCCTAGAATCTGTTAGGAGTTCCCAGACTATTCTCAGGGACCCTATGAAATACATTAGAGTTTAATTTGGCATTCCTGTGTTTTCCAACCTAAGAATTTTTATTTCCTCCTGTTAAAATGAGCTGTTTTGAAGAGAAAAGGAGCGTTTCGTTTCTTGCCAGGGTGATTTGCCGTGAGATCATGCTCAGGTCACGCTGCCCTTCACGTGCAGAGAACTTTGGTTCCTGGTCCTCCATTAAGCAGTAGAGTCGGTTTGCGTTTATCTTTGTAATTTAAGGGGGCATTGCTGCCGCTTTCTCTCTTTGGAGGGGTTTTAAGTGTCCCAGAAAATTGTCCACCAGGACAAAACTGCACACGGTGATGAATAATGGATCAGCTTTCAGCTCTTACAGACAGAGGTGGTTTCTCAGCAGCGCCATTCGGAGTTGGGTTTCTGTCCCGTTCACCTTCCGTCTCATGTGGAACTGCACAGTGCGCTATTTCCTGAGTGTGTTTGTAATGCTTCCATTTCCTGTTTCTTTTTTAAAAAAAATCTTTATTGTTGAAAGTATTTTATATGTTTCCCCCTTTACCTTCATTGACCCCTCTACTAGCCCACCCCTGCCTCCTGCCCCAGGCAGGCATTTACCTTCCTCTTGTCTGTGTCCGAGGGTTATGATATGTGCATACAACTTCTTTGGTTGATCTCTTCCCATCCAGCTCCGTCTTCCCCCTGAGATCCCACAGTCTGTTCCATGGTTCCGTTTCTCTGGATCTATTTTGTTCTTCAAATTTATTTTGTTCATTAGATTCCACATATTATTGAGATCATGTGATTCATGTCTTCCTCTGACTGGCTTATTTCACTTAGCATAATACTCTCCCGGTCCCTCCATGCTGTCTCAGAGGGTAAGAGGCCCTTCTATTTTACTGCTGCATAAGTGTTCCATGGTGTGAATATACCACAGCTTTTTTATCCACTCATGTACTGATGGGCCCTTGGACTGTTTCCAGATCTTAGCTACTGTAAATTGTGCTGCTCTGCATATAGAGGTGCATACATTCTTTCTGATTGGTGTTTTGGGTTTCTTAGGATATATTCCTAGATGTAGGATCCCTGGGTCAAATGGCAGTTCCATATTTATTTATTTTTTGAGGAAACTCCATACTGTTCTCCACAGTGGCTGCACCACTTTGCATTCCCACCAGCAGTGCACGAGGGTTCCCTTTTCTCCACATCCTCACCAGCACTTGTCATTTGTTGACTTGTTGAGGGTAGCCATTCTGACAGGTGTGAGGTGATATCTCATTGTCGCTTTAATTTGCGTTTCACTGATGATCAGTGACTTTGAACCATGTTTTCATATGTCCCTTGGCCATCTGTATATCCCTTTTGGAGTAGTGTCTATTTAGGTCCTTTGCCCATTTTTTAATTGGATTGCTGTCTTCCTTTAGTTAAGTTGTATGGGTTTTATATATATATATATATATATATATATATATATATATATATGTGTGTATATATATATATATATATATATATATATATTAACCCTTATCAGACCTATAATTGTCAAATACGTTCTCCTATTCTTTCACTTCTTAAAAACGTTCCCCAGCCCACAGCTTAGGCTCACAAATGATGTGATTTTTATTTCCCTGAGCAGAAGTCACCCAATTCCAGAGTGGTTTCCCGGTTGCGTTTGGTGGCTACTGGCTCTTTAACTTGGCTCAACAGAAGTTCCGGGGCCCACCCTGTGGATACCCCTCTGCCTGCACTTGCTCTGCAGCCCTCAGGGCAGCCCCTCACCCGTGCAGGTGTTATTTTCTACCCACCACGCCCGTCCCAAACGGTATGAGACGGCTCCGAGCTCTCCCATGCCAAGGCGATCGCTCTGGTGATGCGCATTCTCTCTCTCACCAGGATGCGGCACTGGAGAAGATACTGAGCCCCTTTAGGAAAAGCTGACACTTTGGCAGGGCTTCGTTATTTGGAGGCGAAGGTTTTGTTTGCCTGAGGCCTGGAGTGGTGGTTTGGCGAGGCAGCGTTTCCCACAGTGCCGGGAAATGGAAACTTCTCGGGCCAGCCGCCTAAGCAAATGTTGTCAACCGTGTGGCTCTTGCCCCAGCAGGTTTGGGCTCACAGGTGTTTCCTGCCCAAATTTCTGAGGGCTGCAGCTGGAAAAATAATTTCTGTTTCTCTTTTTTTAAAAAAAATACTTAGGTGAGAACATTCCTAACACACCTGGAGAAGAAGGCGCATCCACCTCAGTTGCCAACTCAGACCCGCCACGTCCCGGGAGGAGCCGGAGAGCCCGCCAGTCCACGATGACAAGGTCGAAGAGCGACCCTGTGTTCCATCCTTCTGCAGAGCGAGGTGAGGCCGCCCCCCAGGCCCCCGCAGAGCACGTGCTTGCCTCCAGGTGTCACGGGAAGGCAGGTGGCTCCCGCCACCCTGGGCCCTGCAGTTCAAGAGGTGCCTTGAGAAAATAAGATCTTCTACACGCACATTAGGGATATACACCTGCCCCATCTTTTAAGCTGGTGGGGTGTTTTTATTTTATTTTTTTTAAATATGTTTTTATTGACTTCAGAGGGTAAGGAAGAGGGGGAGAGAGAGACGGACACATCAATGATGAGAATCATTGATCCATGCCCTCCTGCATGGCCCCTCCTGGGGATCGAGCCCGAAATCGGGGCCTGTGCCCTGACTGGGAATCGAACCCTGACCTCCTGGTTCCTAGGTTGATGCTCAACCACTGAGCCACACTGGCGGGCAAGGGTGTTTTTCTTTTTAAATCATTGTCGTCAAAAGCATTTGGGTGCAGACGATGCCGTGGTAGGTACTACATGAAGGAAATAACGCCACCCTCTCTCTGATCTCTACGTGCTCGCGATCGTGTGGGAAATACACATTCTCTCTCAGGAGAAGTCCAAGGGAGGTCTTGCTTGTATTCCCTCTTCTATAACTTAATATCAGTTATCTTTTTGCAGAGTACGAACGATTGTATTATTTAACTTTCACCTTGTTTTAAGAACTCTGGATTAGAGTGAGACACTTCATCCCCTCCCTCTCTGTTTTGAGTTTGTTTGTGTCCAGATGTTATTTGAATATATGAACACCCGAACATCTCCAAATATGTCTTCAGTGTAGAAAATTGTAAAAAAATAAAGGGACGAAAGGAAGAAAATGAAAACCTTCTGTGATCCCGTGCGCACCGGCTCCACTCGGTGGCCTGTTCTCACCAGGTCCTTCGCTCTCCTGCTCTCACCTTGCCTTCTCCGGGGCCTGGCCACCCCTTCCCCCCACTTCCGTCCTCTGACAGCCTGTGTTGTTGGCCCCAGGCTCCGCCGACAGTGTGGGAACCAGAAAGCACTCCTCGCCAGAATGCACTCCTTTCCTCTCCTCTCACCAAGAGACCCGTCACTCGCCTCCCCCCGCCCCCCAACACTCCTGAGTGTCTCTGCCACCCCAGCAGGCGGGCAGCTGGCCCTCCCCTCCCAGGCCCCTCTTCACTGCCATCGCTGCCCTAACTGGCAAGCTGAGGACTCCTGCCAGCTTCAACAGGAGGGGGAGTGTTGCCATCTGTGCAGCTCAGAGAGGTCTTTCCAGAATCCCTTCCCATGGTGCAGCGCTGCAGGGGTGAGGATGACCCGTGCTTACCTGTGGCACCAGGCTGCCTTCAGGGGACTGGTGTGGCCCCTGTCCTCACACCTGAGTGTCTGTAGGGAGTGCTCCTGGGAGGTCCTGGCTCCGTGACTCGCCTGTGGCAGCCCGGGAGGACCGCTGCTCACTCACCGCTGTGCGCAGACCCTCATGCCTGCCTTCTCCAGAGGACAAGGGTGCTCCCCTCCCTCCACCTGCTCTGCCACCCCCTTGCTTCCTTCCTTTCCTCATTGACTCTCGGATCCTGCTCAGCAGGCCTTCGCAGGCCGGAACCTCCACCAAAGGCTGCTGGCCGGCTTCTGAACGCGCGGGAGCCAGGCCTGCATCCCCCTTCACCCACCGTGCCCTGCGCCCTTCCACTCTCACTAACGCAGGCAGTTGTGGAAGCGAGAGCCCGCGGCGGGTTTCCCAGGCCCACTGCTGACGTCTGGAATGACCGGGCTTTCCTGCACTTAGATCTCTCTTTCTGTAACCGTCAGCAGTGGCGCTGTCCGTACAGCGCCCTCGTGGATGTTTAGGACAAAGGTACAGTCCACGTGCACAGAGCCTTCCCCTCATCCCGCGAGTCTTGTCTCCCCTCAGCCTCTGCCTCTCAGCGGCTCCTTCATCCTCCCCCCTGAACGTTTCTCCATCAGCCAGGCATGCTTTTCTGCTTGCCCACCCAACCCCAGACATCGGCCGTCACCCCATGGCGCTGCTGCTCCGCTGTGGTTTGTATTCGGGGTGCCCATCTCCATCACCTGTCTTTACCGTGGAGGTAGTGTTTTCCGTGGCTCACACACACAAAAAAAAAGGGTCGGGGACACATCCTGTTGGAACGACATCAGGAAGTAAGCTCATGTCATAGCTGTTGGTTTGTGTGTGTGTGTGTGTGTGTGTGTATGTGTTTTCCATTTTGCAAAAACGAAAAGCAAGATGCGCATGGCTGTTGGCATCCGTCGTGTGCTTTCCGCGCCTGCGTGCTCGCAGGGCCATGGCCGACGGGCCGTGCTGTTTGTGTGCCCACAGCCGCCCCCGTGCTCAGCTGTGAAGCTGCCACCCAGACGGAGGGGAGGCCGGACGCGGCCGCGGTGACCCTGCGGAGGGGCTCGCGGCCCCGGGCGGCCAGGGGCAGGCCGCAGTCCCTGATCGACTACAAGTCCTACATGGACACCAAGCTGCTGGTGGCCAGGTTCCTGGAGCAGTCCTCCTGCGCCATGACGCCCGACATCCACGAGCTCGTGGAGAACATCAAGTCGGTCCTCAAGTCCGACGAGGAGCACATGGAGGAGGCCATCACGAGCGCCAGCTTCCTGGAGCAGGTAGCTTTAATGCTGTCATCCGGTCTGAGTCAGATCACTTGCGTCCACAGCAGCCCCAAAGGGCCTCTCCGAGCTCCTGTCCCACGTTCACAGGGGAAACATGGTCCGGAGGTGGTGGATGGGGGGTCGGGGGAGAGTGGAGAGGAAGCCAGATCACTTTCTTTTCAGGCGGGGTGACTTTCCCCAGCCTTCATGGCCCAAAGGAAGGGGAATCGTTTTTCTGGGATTGGGCTCTGGAAAAAGCTAAGGGTGCAGCTTGGGGCCGAAAGCAGGGGGCACGGGCAATGGGGGGCACGGGCAGTGGGGGGTACGGACAATGGGGGGCACGGGCAGTGGGGAACATTGGAAGTGGGGGGCAGGGCAGTGGGGGCACGGGCAGTGGGGGGCACAGGCAGTGGGGGGCACAGGCAGTGGGGGGCATGGGCAATGGGGGACATGGGCAGTAGGGGGCACGGGCAGTGGGGGCACGGGCAGTGGGGGGCACGGGCAGCAGCTGGCTCCCTGTGTTGAAGTGTCCCAGGATGCTGCATGTTTTCTCAGCCCATTGACCATGACGGACACGCCTGAATTTTAATATGGGCAAGGTTCTGAGAGCCGTTCCCATTCCCGTGAAATGTTTGGCAAGATATCCAAGCTGATAGGACCGAGTGGGATACACACCCTTTCTTTCCAGAGGTTAAAACGGGTGGGCAAACTTTTTGACTCGAGGGCCACAATGGGTTCTTAAACTGGACCGGAGGGCCGGAACAAAAGCAACCTGACCATGCTGGCACTCTCATCTTGGGCTGCTGGTGAAGGAGCGGAGGGGAGAGCAAGAGAACCCTCCGCCCTTTCCGCTCCACGGACCAGATAGAACAGCCGAACGGGCCGAATCCAGCCTGTGGGGCCGTAGTTTGTCCACGGCTGGGTTAAAAACCTACAAGGCGATTCCCCAAGGGGGAAGCCACAGGGGAGAAGATACAAGTGGGCATGTGAACCATCCTCTTAGGTGTCAGGGCTCTCAGGTGCGGTGGGGGGCTGCACGAGGTGGTCCTGCACCTGTATTCCTCAATGAGGGCCTTGCCTTCCGATGAGAACTGGGGATGGGCCACATTTTCGATCACCCACCTCCTTTTTTTTTTTAAAAAAATATATTTTATTGATATTTTACAGAGAGGAAGGGAGAGAGATAGAGAGCCAGAAACCTCGATGAGAGAGAAACATCGACCAGCTGCCTCTTGCACAACCCCTACCGGGGATGTGCCCGCAACCAGTGTACATGCCCTTGACCGGAATCGAACCGGGGACCTTTCAGTCCGCAGACCGACGCTCTACCACTGAGCCAAACCGGTTTCGGCCACCCATCTCCTTTTAAAAGTGGTCACCTTGGGGGCGCTTACTGCACTGCTCTGAGGTGGCCGCGAAGGCAGCGGTGTTACCTGGCTGCCTGCATCCAGTGCCCAGCAGACACTCCTGGTCACAATGCTCAGGTCATCACCAGCAACCAGGATCCTGGGTAAAATGTCAAGGCAGTGTGACCCCGTCCCCTTCTCACTGTCCTTTCTGTTTATTCCCTTCTTCTATCTCCCGGTCGCTTCTAACAGAAGCCACAGCCAGAGTCTCTCCAGACCCTCAGGGGAGCCCAAGAGCAACCCGATTCCTCGCGGGAAGAGGTGCACGAGCCATGGACCCCCTTGTCTGCTTTCTGAAAGAGTGGTCGGCCCGGGGCCCTGGGTCAGGCCTTAGGTAGTATCCCACGTTGGGGAGACATTTACGTCCGGGAGTCCCTGGGCTATGCAAAACGTCACTTCCTTCCTCCTTCGCTCTGTGCGGCCTCAGCAGCCCACTCAGCAGCAGCGGGCATTTGGAGTCCCTGGAAGGCTGCCGAGCTCTGGCCAGGCAAGAGCCGGGGTTCCGCCATGCAGGAGGTCTGGGCCTGCTGCACAGGCTTGCTCGCGGGGGCGTCACTGTGGGGAGAGGACAGCAGGTGCTGTGGCCACCAGCATTCACTGGGCCTGGGTCAAAGTTCAGGCGCCGGGACTGATGCCGTAGACACCTGGGCCATCTGCCGGAGCCGTCCCAGCTTTTGCACATTTTCACTTTCTCTGTGTTATTAGGATGCATTTTTAGACCCACTTTAAGTTTCACCAATTCAGAACCACTTCTCTGAACTTACACGTAACAACAGTTGATAGCTATGAATGCTGGAATTTTCTTCTGACTCAGGGAACAAGGCCAGGCCTTAAAGACAGAATCACAGAGTGTTAGCAAATCTGATAACTCTTTGGGAGGGTTAACTTTTTAGTGACCTTAAAGTCGTACAATGGGCCCTGGCCGGGTGGCTCAGTTGGTTGGAGCGCCGTCCCGTGCACCGAAAGGCTGTGGGTTTGATTCCCAGTCAGGGCACATACCTAGGTTGTGGGTTCGATCCCCGTACAGAAGGCAACCAATCGGTGTTCTCTCTCACCGGTCTCTCTTGAAATCAGTTTTAAAAAAATCTTGTCCTTGGGTGAGAGTAAAAAACAGTGCTGAAAGGTACACACTAAACAAAACGTCATCCCAGTGATTGCTCCATGACGTGGGTGGTAAGGAAGCAGGGGCTTCTCCCAGGGCGCTGACAGCATTGCGGGTCACAGACGGACTGTGCGGGGTCACAGACTGCCGTGTACTGGGCAGCTCTCCCCTCATCCATCCCAGTTGGGTGAGGAATTTATCATGTTTTTGTCATTTTTTACAAAATAGTCATAGTATGATGTCTTTAAAGTCATGTATGTGGCACATGGCCAGAAACGGGTCCAGCAGTAGGACCGTTCTTAAGAGTTTTTACAAACAAACTGGATTGGTGGTTACGCTGTTTAGTGAGGGGCCCTTTGATCAGTTAGAAGCATCATTGGTTTTGGTTGACATTTGGTAAACTCATTACCTGGTTGCAATGCCACATCATAGTCACCAAATGGGTGAGCCCATCAGTGTCGCCCGGGTTCATGTGGCAATGCAGATGCTTGAGCTCCACTCGTCACTCACGTGTGCGGGGGGCTGGGAACCCCCGTCTCTGACAGGCTCCCGCCCCTGCCTGAGATGTGCAGGCCCCCGTGAGGCCACAGTGAAATTGGGGAAAGTGATGAGCAGTGTTCACTATAAAGCAGTGGTCGGCAAACCCATTAGTCAACAGAGCCAAATATCAACAGGACAACGATTGAAGTTTCTTTAGAGAGCCAAATGTTTTTTCATTAAAAAATTATATATTTTATTGATATTTTACAGAGAGGAAGGGAGAGAGATAGAGAGCCAGAAACATCGATGAGAGAGAAACATCGACCAGCTGCCTCCTGCACACTCCCCACCGGAGATGTGCCCGCAACCAAGGTACATGCCCTTGACCGGAATCGAACCCGGGCGGGACCTTTCAGTCCGCAGACCGACGCTCTACCACTGAGCCAAACCGGTTTCAGCAAGAGATCCAAATGTTTTAAACTTAAACTTCTCCTAACGCCACTTCTTCAAAATAGACTTGCCCAGGCCGTGGTATTTTATGGAAGAGCCACACTCAAGGGGCCAAAGAGCGGCACGTGGCTCGAGAGCCGCAGTTTGCCGACCATGCGCATAAAGCAAGACGTTACAATAGCTGAGTCAGAGAAGTGAGGCAGGGCTACCTGTGAAACCACAGGCTATCTGGGGAATGTGCTAGACACTTTAGGAAAAGAGGCACTCTGGTAAGTCTCTCTGGAATTCCACACGGGTTCCACTTTGGGAGAAGGCACTCTTCTTCTTTCCCAAGGCAACTAAACGTCACATGGACGGACATAGGAGGAGGCAGACCCAGGGCCTCCGGTGAGGCATAACCTCCCCCCTCCCTCTTCCTTCTCCCAAAGATCATGGCCCCCCTGCAGCCCAGCCCCCGCGGGGCCCACCTGCCTTCCTGGCGGAGACCGCCCGGCGTGCTGCACCTGCGGAGCTGCGGGGACCTGAGCACCTTCGTGGCGGCGGCCGGGAGGCCCCGCGTGGAGAGGAGGCCCCGGCGGGCGGCCGAGCGGCCACACAGCCTCATCGGCGTCATCCGAGAGACCGTCCTGTGAACCTCGGGAGCGGGCAGGAACGATCCCCTCCTCACCGTGCAGCGTCCAGAGCGCGGTTGGGGTCCCCGCTCTGGGAACTGCTCTAAGAGGGGGGGCCCTTCAGAGGACACCTGTCCTCGCTCGACGGCTCGCCTTTCTGCTGGCCGAGGGTTCTCCCGGGCTCGTTTGGGGTTGGATGCGTCAGATGGGAGGCTGTGAAGGCAGCATCCCCCTCCTCCCTGCGGGCCCCTCCCCGGAGTAGGTTAATGCGCCGCTGCCCACACACCACCTCGTGGCTCTCTTCCCCGTCCAGCCCTGTCACTGGGGGGCAGGTCTGCCGGGCTGCTGCCCATAGACGCTGCGGCCACACACTGCCCCGTGAGAGAGGGATTGGCACGCCACCCGCTGGGGATCGCCCCGCCACCCGGGCGTGTGCCCCGACCGGGAAGTGAACTGTGACCTCCTGGTTCCCAGGCCGACGCTCAGCCGCTGAGCCGCACCAGCCGGGCTGGCATGAAGCGCGGACGATCAGCCCCCCATGCTCTAACCGTCAAGTCCCTGCGTCGATCGCCCTGCAGTCGCTCCCCTTAGGAAAAACGGGGACCTGTTTCAGTGACAAATCGTAATGAAAGACATCTAGGGGGGAAGTATTCCTGTTGATTCCATTTATTCATGCTTGCAGAACTAGAGATGGCTTAAGGCAGAACTGAGAATAAAATGTTTACTTTGGAACTCTGGACTCGGTGTTCAACGTTTGTGTGTGCGGAGGGGGGCCACACCCCGCCTTACGGAGATGCTGGAGCAGTGGCGGGCAGGTTTGCTCTCCAAAGCACCCGATCGATCCCCGTGCATCACAACGTGTCCTTGATGCATCCAGCAGGCGCCCAGCCGAATGGCTTCATGGCGCTGCAACCTAGTGGGACTGAGGACAGTACATCAGTAAAGTGATCACGGTTCGGGCATTAGTGCTAAGAAGGAAGGGGGCAATTGGAGAAGGCTTCTTTGCAGAAATGACATTGAAACTGGACTTGACTGTGAGGGGCAGGGAAGGCTGTTCCAGGCAGAGGGAACAGCCAAGGCAAAGGCCTCCAGCACTAGCGGCTGCCGTGGAAGCAGCCCTGAGTGCGGGGAGAGGGAGGAGGAGCTCAGGCTGGGCTTCATGCTAATGGCGAGGTTCCAGGGGAGAGTTTTCAACGGGAGTAACAGATTTAATTTACATCGCAAGAGATCGCCATGCGTAGCGGAGGCCGGTTTAGGTCAGGATATGGGGTCTAGGGGGTGAGGAGCTGGACAAGGATGCCTGGGCTCCAGGTCCTGTGCTGGGGGTTTTACAGTCTCGTTTCACCCTCACAACAGCCTGAGGGGGTGAGCTGTGAGTGTCCCCACGTCACAGACGAGGAAAACGAGGCTCAGTAGCTTGCCCAAGGTCACTCCAGGAACCGCTCTGGTTCTCGGCCTCCCAAGTAGCAGCCGTTTGCCATTTCTTGTGTCTCCGAGAAGAGGTTGCTAAGACTTCTTGGCTCACGGAAGCACAGACACCCTGGGCTCCGAGCCCACGGACTTCGCAGAGTGGGAACTGGCATGAGGTCAGGGGACTGAGAAGGGGGAAGGGAAGGACCATTGGGAGGCGCTGAGCCGGGGTGCAGAGTGGATCATGGAGGCAGGTGTGCACCTGAGGGGACTGGGGCCGGCCCACCTCCCTGGCTGAGCTCTGTTTGTGGAGGTGCCCAGGGGTGTCCCCAAACGACACCCCTCTCTATTCTCATCCCCATCACCCTCACATACTGCACTCCCCAAGTTAGCGAACAGTCCCTCCATTTCTTTAGAAGTCACCACTGGGAAGTCATGGCTGCCCACTGGGGCTGGCCCCCTCCCTGAGGTGAGCCCCGTCCTTCCTGAGGGTCTACAGTGTGACAAGCCCATGACTCACCCAGGCGCTCTGACACCCAGAGGCCACCCACATAGCCAGGCCGGTTGCTTTTCTCCATTATGGTTGCTTAGTTACCCCCCCCCCCCCCGACCTAGCGTCTCAGGGTCAAGCCAGGGTTCTCAGCCCACCTGTTCGTTCCTCCCCTGGGGCCGAGAGACAAGGACTGGCCTTCCCCCACCCAGGCTGCGTCTTTCCAGGCTTCTGTCTTTTCCTTACAGCAGGAGGCCATTTCCCCAGCTGCATCTCCTTCCACCTTCCCCCTGAGCTCCTCTAGCTCACCTCCAGCTGCCGCGCAGACCTCACCGCCTGCTGTGGAGGCTCAGGGGAGACAGGTGGGCGCCTGTCACGGAGCTGGTCTCGGCCATCCCGAGGAAAGGGAAGTTTCCAGCAACAACCGTAAAGGCTGAGGCATAGCAGGAGGATTTAAAGATTCGACCCCGAAGCCAGGGAAATGGTCTGAGTAAGTCCAGCCTCGGAAGGTACTGGTGAAGTCAGAAAACTGACTTCTGTCTTGCTTTCTCAGACTTTAAGAAATATTAAAATTTTAAAAAATATATATGACGATATATTAAAACTACAGGCTTGGTGAATGGATTCGTGTCCTGGTGGGGTCCCTCAGCCTGGCCTGTGCCCTCTCGCAATCCGGGACCCCTCAGGGGATATTGGAGAACTGGTTTCGGCCCCTCCCTGCAGGCCAGGCCCAGAGACACCAACAGTGCACGAATCCGTGCACCAGGCCTCTGGTATGCATATAAGATCTTTGGTTAATCTCCTCCCATCTTTCCCCCATCTGCCTCCCCCTTTCCTCCGAGATTCATCAGTCTGTTCCATGTTTCCGTGCCTGTGGTTTCTGCTCCTGCATTGAGCATCTGCCCCCTGGTGGTCTGTATGTGTTATGGCTACCGGCCGGTAGGACAGACACCATCACATTGGGTATGGATTTTAAGGGAACATAAGCATTCAGTGCATAGCACTGATTTACCAGGAAAATGAAATATCAGTGATTAAAAAGATGTAAAATGCAATCCCCTTTTATTAAAGAGATTTTATTTTTAGAGTAGTTTTAAGTTCACAGCAAAACAAAGCATAAAGGTTTCCCATATTAAGCCTCCCCCTCCCCCCACACACACACGCACGGTCTCCCCAACTATCAACATCCCCACCAGAGTGGTACATTAGTTACAAGTGATAAACTGCATTGACGCCATTATCACTCAAAGTTTACATTAGGGTTCACTCTGGGTGCCGCACATTCTAGTGGTTTGGACAAACATATGCTATGTATCCATCACTATAGTGTCATACAGAGTAGTTCTCTGCCCCCCAAGTCCTCTGTGCTCCACCTACTCCTTCCCCTCCCCCCTCGCGCTTGGCAACCACCGAGCTTGTTGCTGCCTCCACAGGACCGCACGTACCAGAATGCCGTGTAGCAGTGAGCATCAGGCAGTGTGTGCCCTTTCAGAGTGGCTTCCTTCACTTAGTACTTCCTTCACTTAGTGTAAGTTTCCTCCAGGTCTTTTCATGACTTGATTGTTCATTCAACCCCCTTCAAACATTATTAGACCCAACAGGCATAATGGTACTCTGTCAAGTTAATATTGCACAGCCCCGTCCTAATCTGAACTTGGTCTTGGCCAGGTCTGGGACCCACACTCTGAGTGCCCGTGGTCCGGGACCTACTCCAGCCTGAGGGTCCCGGGTTCACGGGAGCCCGTTGTGTGTGTGAGGCCTGGCGACACTGAGAAGAGGACTGGGAGAGGGAGCAGGGACAGACGGACAGACACCTTTTCCTCGGCACCCGGCACCCGAGGGCGGCTCCCCTCACGGTGAAGCGTGCACTGCTTTTTCTGGTGAGTCTCTGGGGACGGGAAAACGCAGGGGGAAGAGGCAGCTGCCCCTCCACCCAGGGGAGAGGAAATCAGGAGGCAGGACCGAGGAGCACATGGCCACCTCCCCCAGGCGGCAGGATGGGGGACAGAACAACGAGGAGGACGGGGAGGCCAGGGGCCTGGACAAGGGCATCTTTGTTTGCCAGCTTCTCCTCCCCGGGGCCTCCGCAGGGAACAGGTCTGGGGCCAAGGGCACCGCAATTCTTCCATCTGTGTCTCTGCGGGAACCCTCATCCTCTCATTCAGCCGCTATTGATTGACTACAGAGCAGTAGGCGGAGGGCTGATGCTGAGGAGGGAATGCTGAGCGGGGAGAGGGGAGCAGACAAAAACCCCCGCACAGCCGATACCGGTTTGGCTCAGTGGTAGAGCGTTGGTCTGCAGACTGAAAGGTCCCGGGTTCAATTCCGGTCAAGGGCATGTACATTGTTTGCGGGCATATCACCAGTGGGGGGTGTGCAAGAGGCAACTGGTCGATGTTTCTGTCTCATCAACGTTTCTAGCTCTCTATCTCTCTCCCTTCCTCTCTGTAAAATATCAATAAAATATATTTAAAAAAAAAAAAACCCGCACAAACGTTAAACGCAAAGTCCCAGTGCAACAAGGTCAAGTGAAGATTTAGAGCCAAGCAGCAGGGCGTAGGGTCAGTGGGTGGCAAATAACTAAGAGGAGACCCCAGGGCTAGCGGGATTCTTGCCTCACCGACTCCACAGGACTCTTGCTGAAGGGAGGCTAAGGGTCGGGGGATGAAGAATTTGCTCTGAGATTGAAGGTATTAAAAAAAAAAAAAAGAAACAGAAACAACAGGCCAAAATGCAGTCACTTGCTAAACAATGTCGCCCAACCAAAACTCAGCAACTGACCTAACTGCAGTTTCAGCCTCTCCCAGGGTGAGGTTTTCGACCAGTGAGTGGAATTTTCTGGTCGGCTCCAGTGAGGTATCTGCCTGGTAGACCCCGCCTTCCCCTCAGGCCGTGGTCAGCAAACTGCAGCTCCTGAGCCACATGCCGCTCTTTGGCCCCTTGAGTGTGGCTCTTCCACAAAACACCACAGCCTGGGTGCATTTGAAGAAGTGGCGTTACAAGAAGTTTAAGTTTAAAAAATGTGGTTCTCCAAAGAAATTTCAGTCGTCTTACTGTTGATATTTGCTTCTGTTGACTAATGAGTTTGCCGACCACTGCCCTAAGGTGAGGCGATCTTGCCACTCTTCGGTTTCTTGTCCCATTCCCCTCCCGCCCATCAAAACCTTTCATTTTGTAGAAACCTCGGATCACGCTTCTGTTGCTCGATGGGGATTAAGGCTTTAGCATTCGAATTTTAAGATTGGATGCTGTCCGATTCGTGAGTCCCTTAATAAAGCCAATTAGATCTTCACATTTATCTGGTTGGATTTTGCTCCTTAACTAAAGTGACCAGATTTTGTTCCCTTAACTAAAGGGAGAGGGATCTTCACTAAGCTGACCCAGTAGGAATCCTGCTGAAATCGGGCTGAGCAGACCAAGGACAGGGCTGGTCAGAAAGGGACTCAGAGGGCAGTCTCAAGTTTGGTCAAGGAGAGCATCTTTGTCAGAATCCGAGCAATGTCTCCTCTTCTGGATGGGACCCCTTGCCGCACTGTGTCCCGGGCCTCAGGTGTGTCACCGTCTCAGCAGGAATGCTCTTTATTACAACAGCGGGCAGGATTCCCCACATTTTGCCCTAACAAAAGAGCGAGGGCCAAAATTCAGAATCAATCATCGTTCCTCTCTTGCAGAGTGGCTGTGGGTCCCAGGTGTAGGCAGGCTTTTCTGGCATCTTTAGATACGGGGCATGCATTCTGATCCAAAAGGAGCATTTCACGATGAGGGTGGAGAGACATGCCAGGCAGGAAAGGATCGAGCTAAGAGAGCTGCTGGAATTCGTTTGCTCTGGTAGGAGCTCTCTCTCCCACCGCACCCCATCTGCTTGGTGGAGGTTTTCAACAATAATCATAAGGCCCGGAGGCCCGTCTCCTTGTTGTGTAGGTGAGGAGCTCAGTGTCCAGAGAGGTAGCCCCACTTGCCCAAAATCGCCCACCTGCAGGTGTCAGAATGCCAGGACTTTGCCTATGTCTTCTGCCTTCTGTCAGAACATAATCTCTTCCCTGGGCTGTGGCAGCATGGGGCTATGGGAAGGTAAAGGAAACCCACCACAGGGACCCTTAAGGAATGGGGACATTAGCACCAGTGTGTCACTTAAAAATTATAATAATGACCAACATTTATTGTGAGTCCTTCCAGAACTGTAATTCACCAGTTCTTATGACTTGACATGATTTCTCTTGTCTGATTGCATTGGCTGATATCTCTAATACAGTGTTGAAGAGTAGTAGAATTAGTGGACATCCTTGCTTTATTCTTGAACATAGAAGAAATGCCTTTGATGCTTCTTCTTTAGAATGAAATGATATATACTGTATATTCTAGCATGTTAAAAGGTATACCCGAGTTCCTGAGTTCTTGAGTGTATTTATTGTGTGTGTGTTTGTGTGTGTGTGTGTGTGTGTGTGAAGAGATGTTGAATTTTTCTCAGCACTAATAGAGATAATCATGATTTCCGCCCCCCCTTAGATTTTAAAAGTCAACTGTGCTACTAATGGATTTCTAACAGTGAACCAGCCTTGCATTATTGAATAAATCTCATTTATTCATGGCGTGTTATTTTCTTAATGTAATGTTAGATTTGGTCTGTTCGTTGATATTCTCTGCTTAATTTTTCTCCCCAGCATGCATCACGACTTAATAGAAACTTGCCATTTAGTCATTTGCTTTTTGTTTCTTCTATTAGAATAGTAATTGCAGGAGGGCAGGATTTTGTCATTGTTCATTGTAGTGTTCCCAGCTCCTGGCCCAGGATTAAGGCTAAACAAATGCTTGTTGTCTGACCAAATTACCATAATCTACCGAAAGTGAATGTTCCACTTGCCACCGAAGACCATGGAATTTGCCTTTGGTTAGTAAAAGGCACTTGATGGCTAGACTTCTTTCTCAACAGGGAGCTGGCTCTCTTGGTAGATTTAGAGTCCATTTTTAAGAATTCTATTTCTACACGATGTTTTGTGAGTTTCTTCCTTTTCAGGAACAACATAACTCTGTTTGTGGCTTAGAGATTGGAGGTGGCGGTGGACCCCTGAGGCTGTGCCTCCGGGAGAAGAGAGGATGGGGTCACTGGTGCTGATTCCTCTGGGGCTGTGTGAAAGTGCCGGCCGCCGCTGGTGTGCTGGCTCCAACTCGGGGCCTGGACACCCGTAGACTTGCGGGTCTGGTTCTGGCTGGGGAAGCGCCAGTCCAAGGGCAGCGCTGGCCATTTCTGCTGAGGGGGTTTTGGCATCAATATCTAACATCCATTAAAAAGACAACCCCTGGCTGGAACTGGTTTGGCTCAGTGGACAGAGCATTGGCCTGTGGACTGAAGGGTCCCAGGTTGGATTCCAGTCAAGGACACATACCTTGGTTGTGGGCACATCCCCAGCGGGGGGTGGTGGTGGTGGTGGTGGTGGTGGTGGTGGTGGTGTGCAAGAGGCAGCTGGTCGATGTTTCTCTCTCATCGACGTTTCTAACTCTCTATTCCTCTCAATTCCTTTCTGTGTAAAATCAATAAAGTATATTTTAAAAAAGAAAAAGAAAAAAAAGATTTTAAAAAAAAAGAAGGCTGGTGGATGTGAACATACCACCAGGTGAGCTGTGCTGTGGCTCCCCGTGCATCCATCCCCTTGCTTCCTGTGTCCAAGGTATAGAACCCCAGCCCGGAAACAGGCCAGCCCTGAGCCAGATTGGTTGTGACCCTCTAACCCCCGGAACCCAGTGAGAGCCCCTGGATGGAAGGGTCAGGAGCTCGGGGTGGGGTCAGCGGAGACCCATCTCTCCCCTCCTGGCTCCTGGCTGATGCATCCTACCCTATTTTTTTATGGATTCTTCCCCTTATATTTTTTTAAAAATCTGAGCCAAGCAGCAGGAAGGGAAGGCTTTATTGCACACCCATCCTCACCCACTGTGGACAAGCTGCTGGGCAGGCCCTCCAAAGCGGTTCATGATCAGGCCGGACTGAGCGCTCTCCTCTTCACTTCCTTTTCCTTCTCTATTTGTCTTTGATCGAGGAGTGGTGTGTGGCTTACTGTGTGGCTTTGGGCAAGTCCTGCCGTTGTTAGGACTTTATTTTTCTTATCTGGAAAACAAAGGACCCGAGATTGGTGTGCTAAGATTCCCCCCTCACTGCCTCACCTTCCAGGATTCTAGGTGGCTATCTGGATTTGTCATTTCTTATGTTACTCCAGCAGAGGGCGCCAAATCCTAGCGCCTGCCAAATTGGCTCCTCTGAAAAGGGGTGATTTAGCAACGGGCACTCAGAGGAGGTGATGAGTATGAGCTGAGCGTGATGAACTCCTCTGTGTGTGTGTGTGTGTGTGTGTGTGTGTGTGTGTGTGTGTGCGCGCGCACACACACCAGCACAGCCTCAGACTTCTTATCATCGCCCACATCTTTCACCTCACCGCCACCCCTAGGTGAGGGCGGTTTCACCCAAGGGGGCAGACACCACCCGCAAGGGACAGTCATCTCCACAGGGGCAGCGAACCTCCTGGGAGCCTGCCGAGAGGTGTCAGCAGCCACCGATCCCACTGCATCCTGGTGACATGGGAGGACCACAGAGGGGTGCTGCCCTTTGGGGGAGGGTAGGCCTCAGGAAAGGGGCCTTTCACCCCCCCTCCTCCCCATGGGGTACGAAAGAGGAGCCGTGCCGAACTGGTTTGGCTCAATGGTAGAGCGTCCGTCTGCGGACTGAAAGGTCCCGGGTTGGATTCCGGTCAAGGGCATGTACATTGGTTGCGGGCACATCCCTGGTGGGGAGTGTGCAGGAGGCAGCTGGTCGATGTTTCTCTCTCATCGACATTTCTGGCTCTCTATCTCTCTCCCTTCCTCTCTGTAAAATATCAATAAAATATATTTTTTTAAAAATTAATGTGATTCTTTATATTACTGATAATGAACCCTTTCTCCATCTTACCGCAAGCCAAGGGAGGGGAACCCCGAGAGAACCACTTGTGAAGTGGGGGGGCCCGAGCCCTCCCCTGTATGAAATTCATCACTGGTGACCCCCATCTTATGCACACGTGGCTGAGGGCCTGGCCGGGTGGTGGGAAACGCAGCACTGTTGTGGGTGGAGACGTGAGAGAGGGGCAAGGGCACCTCGCCTTTCCCTCTGAGGGGCCAGGAAGGTGGGCCCCTCACGAGCTCACTGGCTGGTGAGACCTGCTAGAGTCAGCACGGGGGTGGATGGGGGGGGGGAGAGGTTGAAGAAGGATGCTTTTTAGAGAGCTGTGTTCTGGGGGGTGGGTCATTGGGAGGATGGGGCCGAGGGTTTGAGGAAACCCAGTGCCTGGGGGCCCCTCGCTGTCAATATAGAGCCCCTGATGAATGCACTGGATTGGCTGAAGGACCCAGACAAAGAGAGGCCTGTGGCCTTTCCAAAGGTCATGTGTAGAGTGGGTGGGAAAGCAAAGCCCGCTGGTGCAGCCTGGGGGTGTGGGGGTGGCTTAGAGTGAATAGGAGGCTGCAGTTTGCAAAGGTAAGAATGGGGGGGGGAAAGCACGGTAAGAGCCCAGAAACGGGAGTCCGATGCTGAGTCCGTCGGCGATGGAGCAGGGCGCTTGGAAACATCCGTTTAAGTCCTTAACCGCTCTGTGCCTCACTCAGTTCCCTGCCTATAAAATGGGCGTCACAGCGGCACTGCCTCTTGGAGCTGCCCTGGGGTCGCTCCAGTTAATCTGGGGACAGTGCCGCATGGGTAGGTGCTGTGGGACCGGCTGTTAGCCTCCAGGGTGGGACTTCTCCCTACACCAGTGAAACGTGTTTTCCTCCGATGTTACTCAACAGCAGACACCTGTGTGCTGGGGTCTTTCTGTGAGGGGGAGCAAAGGAAGGACGGGGCTGGGGGTTCGAGGTACAAGCTCTGCCTCCTGGGCTTTTAGCAGCGGTTGGGGGGTTGGTTTCCCGGTGTGTGATGTGACTGTGGCCGTATGATGAAGCAGCGGGCCTCAGCTCACCCGAGGAGGGCCGTGTCACCTGGGAGGGAAGTTCTGGCCTAGGCAAGTGGCCATTAAGCTGCTGACTGCCTGGGTCACGCTGAGCTTAACGAGCACCTGGCTTCCTCTCGTGCCTCCCTTTCCCTCCCCCTCCCTCCCCTTCCCTCTGAAACCTACTGGCTCCCAGCTGCCCACGGCACTGCTTCTGTCCGTAAGTTTCCTTAACAAATTCTTGATGTGATTCTGGAGCTGTTAGCCTCCTTTTGGGGCGTCTGGCTGGCCCTGGAAATGCTCACAGTTGGGGAGCCAGCCAGGAGGCTGGAGACACGGGAAAGGGGGGAAAAAAGCCTCTGAGAGGGGGATTCCGTGTGGGGACTGGCGGCCCGTGTGCTGGATGCCTGCGTCCCACTGTGTGAGTGTGGGTCCCAGAAAACGCCCTTGAGTTGTCCCACTGTGTGAGTGTGGGGCCTTGGAAAGTGCCCCTGGGCTGTCCCACTGTGTGAGTGTGGGGCCTGGGAAAGCATCCCCGGGCTGTCCCACTGTGTGAGTGTGGGACATTGGAAAGCGCCTCAGGGCTGTCCCACTGTGTGAGTGGGGCCATGGAAAGTCTCCCCGGGCTGTCCCACTGTGTGAGTGTGGGGCCTTGGAAAGCGCTGCGGGGCTGGATCTTGTTTGCTGGTATCCCTGGCCCACTGTGCGAGGAAGGGCACTCCAGGAGGCTGGCGCGTTAAGGGCAGTTGGGCTGGTGACCAGCACCTCTTCAAGGTGGAAGTCAGGAAACTGGGACAGATCGCGGGCCCCGGAGTGGATCTCGCTGGGTGTCGGGTCCCTGACCATTCTGAAGTGTCGGCCCCCAGCCACCTGGATTCGGTTGCTTTGGCCCAGATCAAAACCTGGGTGCTGCCGAAACCGGTTTGGCTCAGTGGATAGAGCATCAGCATGCGGACTAAAAGGTCCCAGGTTCGATTCCAGTCAAGGGCATGTACCTTGGTTGCGGGCACATCCCCAGTGGGGGGCGTGCAAGAGGCAGCTGATTGATGACTCTCATCGATGTTTCTAGCTCTCTATTTCTCTCCCTTCCTCTCTGTAAAAATCAATAAAATATATTAAAAAAAAAAACAAAAACCCTGGGTGCCCACACAAGCTGCAGACTTTGCCCCCTGGGCCCGTCAGAAAAGTGGGTCGAGAGGCAGAGGTAGGGTGGACTATTATTGCGAAGCGAGCAGCTGTGCCTAGAAAGTCGGTGGTGTTTCAGCAGCAACAGAGATGGCCAGCGTGGCTCCGTTCGCAACTCACTAAGAAAGCTGCCTCACCCACCTGGGCATGTGCATAAAGCCAACGGCCCAGTAAAAGGTTGGCAAATAGGTTAATTATATTGGCCCCTTGCCGGCTAGGAA